>CM046874.1:708648325-709848325 GCA_025667525.1 Glebionis coronaria
TTTAAAATTTTAAAACCAAATTAAAAAACTCCTAAAAACTATTAAAATCTATTAAATCTTAAATTAATTCTAAAAATTAATTGAAAAGCCTAAAAATTAATTGGAAAGTGAAAAAGTTCCTAATTTAATGTCTAGAATCTAGGAAAAATGAAAAAAAGTTAAAAGTAAAACTTTGAATTTTTATGAATAAAATAATATTAAAATAATCAAAAAATAAAAGTTCAAAAATAAATTCTCAAAAATTCTCAAAAATCTTAAATATTCTAACTAAGAAGAAAATGTAAATTAAAGCTCCTAAAACCTCTTAATTAATTTTATATTAATTTTTAAAGTTTAATAAAAAACCTAAAATCAAATAAAATTAAAAATTAAAGTTTTTGAAAACTTTTTGATATGTAAACCTCAAAAATATAAATTCAAACTTAAAAACTATTTTTTAGGATTTTTATATTACTGTTTACTATTTTTTAATTACTTTCTAAAAATGAAACTAAAAATAATCCTAATAAATAATTTAATAAAGGGAAAAATAAATTTCAAAAGCAGAAAAGTCTAAAACGACAAAAGAATCCTAGGAAAAATAAGCTATAACAATTAAGCTACTTAAATAACCTGAAAACGACTGAATAAGCTACGGCTTATTTAAATAAGCCAAACTCAAAACGTGCTTAAATAACTATTGAAATGAGACTCTAACGTAAAAACTCATCTAGATCACTGGTAGAACCCCTCACTCCTGAGCTGCAGGTCGGGGGTTCGAGTCCAGGCAGGGTGAAGTTTTTACTTTTTATTTTCTTTTTTTTTTCTTTTCAACACTTGAATCCAGTAACTTTGTAATGAACACAAAACACAAAAACAAACCAAAATGATCAGGGATCAAGCAGATTGAAGGCAAAAACGTGCCCAGTTGGGCTTTGGTAACTGATGAACAAGTATGTTCATACACATGTGCAATGAACTACCAAGAGGACTTGGTTTGTGATTTTCTTGTGGATGTTTTTGGATAAACAAGGCACCCCTACACTCTTTGGAGTGTAGGGAGTCAATATCAAGCAGAAAACAAACACCTTTAGCACAAAAATAGCACACACAAATCAAAACCAAGTTGCTGAGGTCTATTGCTAGGTCTGGTGGGATTTTTATGCCAAGACTTGCATCCAAATGAGATTCAAAGCCCAAGTTTTCTCAGACAACAGTACCAATTAGCATTCAAACAAACTCAATCCCTAAATAACCCTAACACTTAACAGAATCCAAGCTTTGATAGCAAATTGAGCCAAAATCATGCAGAAAACGTGACTTAGACAGATTATAGCTAACTTTCACTTTTATAACACTTAATCTTGTTTCAAATCTTTACCAAACTGAAAACAAAACTAGACTCTACCTATCACAACCCTATTCAACCTTTCTAACAACTTTTAATCTTCAAAATCTATCAATCCATCATAAATAAACCCGTATCCAAACAACCCTTTAAAAATCAGTTTAAGAAATTTACAAAGCAATACCTTTCAAATAAACTCCAAACTGATTTCAAAAGCATCTAGCATGCATAATAACACAAAAGAACTCAAATAAAACAGCTTACACTAACAATCAACACCTTTCACAAAAAATCATGCATAACATATATTTTTTTCAGAAAAACCAAAAATGAAAAGGGATTTTACCTTGAGGGACTTACATCCAAGTCCCTCAGTGGTTGAATAACCACCTCCTACAAACTGGGCTTTGTGCTGAACCTTTAACAGCAACAATCCTTCAACAATTAAACCTGCAAAAAAAAAAAAAACACAAAGAAAATGCACTTTCTGATTTTCTTAACTTATAAACCTTTGAAACCAATCAACCTTTGAAACTTAACAGGTTTTAAACAAATTCAAACTAACAAATCAAAACTTCCTTTCCACTTTCACTTCAAGGAAGTTTGATTTCAGAAATTTGAACTAAATTTAAAACTTTTGAAAAACTTTTGAAAATCAAACACACTCTTTTTAAATTGGAACTCAGCCTTAGCATTTAACACTACACACAAACTTTTTAAATCTAACAAAAGGAATTACACTTGTTTTCAACAAACACCAAACTTCATTAATTTAAAAAAGGAATTACAAGTTGAAAAATGCTAAAAACTGGAACAAAGGAGAATGAACAAGCCTCATTCTCCTTTTATACTACTTAACAGAACTCTCTAGAATACTAAAACCCTAGTTAATGAAATGCCAAAGTTGCCCTTCTTGTTTTGACTGAAAATGGGTCAAAAATCGTGCCCATGTGAATGAGAGTGATGTGCCAGTTGGATATACTTCATCTTGGGCATTTGTTTGAGCTTGGAGGACAAGTAGTTGATCACAAGCGTTGATTTTGTCCCCTCCTAGGGTTTTGTGGAAAGAGACGTTGCAGGGGACCAATGGGGGGGTCACATGGGTGAGTGGGAAAGGTATTTGTGAAGTGGGTTTTGTTTAGTATAAGCTTAATCATCATTCTGGAAAACATGAAGCAAAACCCCTTTGATTTAGGTTAAATTGGATCTGGGAAAAATAGGGTTTATGGGGTGTTTATGGAAGTTTTAATCCGTTTGGTTTAATTAAATTTTTAAAAATCATGTTTGCCACCAAAAGTGATTAATTAATTTAAACCTGATATAAAAAAGGTGGTAGTGGAATGTTGACGTGGGAGAGGGAGTGATGTGGGGAGCTATAATTGGTGGTGGTGGATGATGTGTACATATGACTGGATGGGAGGAGTTTGTTTGTTTGGCAGTTTGACCCCCCAAAGTTTCATCTCTACTTCATTTTGTAAATAATGCTATCAACTCTTGTTTTACACATGACAACTTTTGGATAGTTGTCAAATATGGCACAATCAATTCCAAAACTTTTTCCAAGGGTATTTAATGTATATTTTTGATTCTCCAAGGACTGGTCTTGTTCAATCTTCAAACATTGAGGATCATATTTGTACATTTGACATTTGGAGGGTCAATTGTGACAAGTTCTTCAAAGATGAGGGACCAAAATTGCCAATCTTCTATTCTTCAAGGGTCTTTTTGCAAAATTCCAACTTGGGCCCGGTTCATTGTGCGACTTCGTTTCCCGTGTTCGTTTTTGATTGATTCTTGTGATCTTTTGCCAATTCCTCAATATCCGTACCTAAAAATACACAAGTAACAAACACGAGCATATATTTGGTATATTTGATGATATTTTATGTATTTTAAGCCTGATTTGGACGATGAGACCATGTATAAAAGCAGTCTCATCACTAAGGAAGAGATGACTATAGTGATTTCAATGTCAACATATAAGATATGAAATATTGAATCACAAGAGTTTAGGATAGAACCGGGAAGACGGGAAGACGGGATCACGGGTCGTCAAATATCATCAAAAGTGCTCTTTGAAGCTTTAATCCCTGCACATCACAAGAAATAAGACAACAAACACCTATGTATCTCCCCCTACACTTATTATGAAAACGGGTAAAAATGATAGATCAACGGGTTGCCTCCCGAGAAGCGCTTGTTTTTGTTAACCAAGTCACGAGCCTGACTCGACCCGGAACTAATTCAAGGGAAACATGGTGAAGGATGGAATCATCTCATGAGAGATGTCCTCACCAAAGTACAACTTAACACGTTGGCCATTCACTTTAAAATTTGGCCCATTTGGTTGAGAAAGCTCAATGGTACCATAAGGGAAGCTTTTAGCAACGGTGAATTGACTAGACCAACGGCTCTTAAGTTTGCCCGAAAAGATTTTCAACCGAGAGTTAAAGAGTAAAACTTGATCACCTATGTGAAACACTCGGTTCTTAATTTTGGAATCATGAATGAGCTTGGTTTTTTATTATAGTATTTTACCACACCTTTAGGAAAAGGAGGTAAATAGGGAAAGTATTAAATACGACGGTTTAGGAAAATCGTGTACAAATGACCCAATAAAATTCGTTTCCCAAGGAGGTATATGTGTGTGAATAATTCGTAATTGATTTGAGATTAATATTGGTTAGAAGGGGATGAGAAAAGAGGATGACGAAGACGTGAAATTAATTACTACTACGACTTAACGTAAAACCGTAAAATGAGTAAAAATAAATTCTAAAAATTACCAAAAATTCACCAAAAATCAAAATAAATAAACTAAGAGTTTACCAATGATAAAAACTTTTTCAAACCTTTTAATTAATTAAATATTAATTTTTAAATGCTAATTAAAGCCCTAAAAATCAAATTAATTATCAAAAAGCCCAAATAAAGATTTTTCAATTGGTAAACCTCTAAAATAACCTAAAAAGATTAAAAACTATTTTTATAAAATTTTAAACTAAGAAAAACTATTTAAAATGATTTAAAAACTATTAAAACTTAAAATAATTATAAAAATTAATCTAAAGATGATAAAATTAATCTAAGAGTTGCAAAAATCCTATTTTAATGTATTTAAACTAGGAAAAATATAAAAAGTGCAAAAATGTGAAATTTGAAAAATAATAATAAAATAATATTAAAATAATATTAAAAATCAAAAAATTATAAAAAACTCTAAAAACTTGCAAACTAGTTTATTTTAACCTAAATAATCAGAAAATGAAAGTGAAATGACCAGAATACCCCTATTTGGCCCCCAAATGAGCTAAAAGTAAAAACAGTCAAACTTAATGGGCTTTTTAGCCCAAAAAGTCAAAATAAGCCCAAATGACTTGGAAAAGCCCTATCTGACTCACAATTTAATTCTAAACACAAAACTCTAAAGGCCCAAAAGCTAAAAGTGAGCTTATCACAGCTTAATGAACAAACAGCTTATCCTTATTGGGCCATTAAGCCCATTAAGCAATAAGCTAATGCCATAAGCTCTAATTTGACACACAACCTTCTTTTGGGATACTAAAGAGATCTATAAAAAGAAATTTTGAAAAAGCACACTTAATAAGCCAGAAATAAGCAAAGAACAATTCCATAAAATGACAAAATAGTCGGGATAGAGTTCTAGGCTGTTTCAGAAGCTCTAGTTTTTTTGCAAAAGCTCACAAATAGCTTAACTAAGTATCGATCAAGAAAATCACAAAAAGCCAAGTAGAATAATCTGTGTGAACTAATAAGCACTCTAAAAAAGCCAAATAAGCTAGTCTCCTAGCAAGAGTTTAACCAAAAGACTTGTAACCTTCCAGACTTGCTATTAAGCCGAGAAAAACGAGTTCTATTACAAAAACTAAGTTGTTGCATGTACCAATAAGCAAAACAGATTCAATAAGCTATGTGACCAAGTTTGACCAAAAGTCAAACGCTGACAAGTGAAAATCAAACGTTGACAAGCACAAATTGGACGTTGACAGACTTAATGAAGTGTTTAGACTTGTTTTTCACCCTGCTGGTCAAGGCTTGAGTGCAATCCTTGTGAATAAAGGCCTACCAGTTGAGTAGACTTGATGTGTTTTGGCACAAATAAGCCAATAAGCCAGTAAGCTTATAAGCTATCAACAAATCAATCCAAGTAGCCAAATAACCTCACAAGCAGCACACAAATAAGATTCAAGCAACAAATCAACAATCCTTATACTAGAAATACCAATGCAAACACCAAATGAGGTGGTCACTTTGCTGATGCAAATGACCACTTCAGCCAACTTTGATAAGCTATAACAAACACAATAAGCCACCAAATTCAACAACCAGATAACCAATAGATAGCTTATCACCCAAACTATTCCCAAACCTGATTTCAGACCTTAGATCCAACTAACAAAGAAGTTATTGGATCTAATGTGTTTGACCAATTCCAAAACACTTTTTATCAGATTTTTGCAAAACTTTAAATCCTTTTCCTAAACTTTCAGAAACTTAACCAATGACTAAAAATTGTTCAAAATGACTTGTTTAGACTCCCCAAACCCTAAGAACCAAGGGCACAAGGCCACAAGGCCTTATGAACCAGTAAACCCAAACAGTCCTTAATCCACAACTTTTCAAAGCAACTTGTGATTCCAACTAACAACCTACTGATTTTATGATTCAAATTGCTACACTAGGTGACAACTAACAGATTGCAACCATAAAACACAAATCACAAACACAAAATCACCAAATCACATACCAAAATGCAAAACAGACAAGATCATATGATTTTTTAGAGGAATCTTAACAAGAGGTTATACCTGTCCTCCAAAACATCCTAGGAGGACCAGCAATGCTCCTTGGACCTTGTTCAACAACTAGAACAAGACCAAGGTACTTCAACAAGAAAGAAGGATGACTGCCTTGGTTGATGTTTCAAAGCAGAAACTCAAGGACTTGATTTCTTCAACACAATGAACAAATAGCCCAACCAAAGGCCCTAATCCCTTCACAAGCTTGGTGTCAACAAGCTTGCAAGAGCTTACAGATTATGGTTAAGGATTAGTACACAAAAATAAGCAAATTCAGAAACCACTTTTCAAGCTTTTTCAAACTTGAAAACCTTACCAAACATAAACGTCCTTGAACCAAATGATTCAAGCACACTTATAACAACAAATGGAACTCAGAATCACCTTTAAACAACACCAACTTTCAAAAACATAAAAAGGAATTACAACTTTCTAAAAATACCAACTTTTATAAATTTCAAAAAGGAATTACAAGTTTAAAAGGTAAAACTAGAACAAAGGGACTCTCACAGGTTGAGGTCTCCTTTTATAGGCAAATGCATACAAATCACTATTCATAAACCCTAGAACTGAAATTCCTAAATTATCCTTGCAGAATCTTCTAGGCGTGTTGCCAGCTTGCTTGGGTGAATCAGGGACGTTTATTTAGTGCTTGGTGAGTAAGGAAAAGCTTTAGTTCATTGAACTTGCCATGTCATGATCTTATGCCAAGTGTCGTCATGCGAGTGGGAGTGGGGGTATCTTTCTGGTAGTGGATTTTGAGGTTTTTGGTGTGGGATGTAATTGACATGATGTGAATTACACGTGGGACCAATCAATTTCACTTTCCCCTTTGTTTTCTTCTTTTTAATCCTGGGTAAAAAGGGGTGTTCTTCATGGTAAAATCGCTACAGTAAGTGTTGCCCGCGTTATTAGGAGTTTGAACTTTAAACTTGCCAGTTTTGGTCCTTTGTTTTTGGGAAAAGAGGCATAACATGTTTTTCAGCTTAAATAAACGTATCCCTTTGTTGTTGAAGTTATGAAGTTCACACTTTTGCCCCAAAACTTTGGCAAAAGTGTTTTAAGGGTTGTTTTTGACATTTTTCCATAATTAAGGGACTGAATTTGGACTATCTTGATCTTCAAAGGTCTTCATTGTATCTTTGGCTTTATGAGGGATCATAATTGACAAATTAGATTTGATGAGGGACTAATCTTGCCATTTCTTCAAAGTTGAAGGACCTTTTTGCAATTTTGACAAACTTAAGGGACCAAACTTGTAATTATGAATTCACAAGGGTTTTAAGTGTCATTTCTTCATACATTGAGGATCAATCTTGTATTTCTTCAAGTCTTCAAGGGTTAATCTTGGATAATTCATGAACTAGAGCCCGGTTCTTTGTACGACTTCGTTTCTCGTGTCCATTTTTCCTTGTTTCTTGTGATCTTTTGTCTTTTTCATGATATCCATACCTAAAATACACAAGTAAACAAACACAAGCATATATATGGTATTTTATGACATTTTAATGCATTTAAAGCCCGAAAAGAACGATGAGATCATGTATAAATGCCATCTCATCACTCCTCCATACTAAGCCATTGCCGTGCCCTTACGCAATGCTAGAATAAAGTATCTAAGCATCACCAAGACTCAATTTATTAACCTTTATTGAAAAGTAAAAGACTTAAAATACTACGAGAATGTGTAAAGACATAATGTATGATTTTCATCACGAATGTGACTTTTAGGGTCAAAGAATAGAAACAAGTAAATGTCCCTTAGAGTAAACTTCGTCATCCTTGATTGTCATACATTCCATGCTAAGTGCAAAAACGAGATCATTGTTGGTACAAGTCACAATGCTAACACTACTCATACGTCCAAATTGTGTAATAGTTTTTCTCCCGCAATCCTAGTTATTATAAAAGGAAATGGGTTACTAGCATTTTTTAACTATTTGTCATGGATCACAAGTGATTCATATTGACTTATTTGAGTAGTTATTAGTCCGAAAGCAAAGTAGCACGATTTAATCGATAGTTAGCCGAAGGACAAAATCTTTTAAAACGGCTTCTCGTGTATCTCCTTAAGTTCATATCTTGGCATAACTCGTTTCACGATTGAGACCTTTCTCGGAACGATATTTGGCATGTACTTCATACTTCAGATCTTGGGAAGACGTTCTTGAAGTTATGGTCTTCTCTTCATATATTTGGAATTTCTTCACTTGACGTTTTTGAGAGATTCTTCATATTTGGACCATGACTTCATCATTTTTCTTCAATCTTTATCTTGGACTTTGATATACAACGATCCGCCTCCTTTTCGGACTTGGATATATTTATCCTCATACCTTGTAAGGGTCTTTTTGGATAGACTTTCTCCATGATCTTTAGGGAGTAATTGCTTTTCGTCGTGTGTCTCAATCCTTCATATTGATTTAGGAATAATGATACTTCACATCATCTTGGATCTTTAGCAAAAATAGAGCTCCTTATGCCTTGTTAGGGACTTTTTGGATCTTCACCAATCTTCACGTCCCGCTTCAATAAGTTATGCCTTGGCTATGAACTCTATTCAACCCCGAGCAACTTTTAAACGATCTTGCGCTAGAGGCTAAGTAACCTTTCAAATCGTACGACCTTACTTATTGCAATTATTTTTATTCCTAATGCATTGATCTTATGGGAAGAAAAAGCCACAATTAAAAACATATGAGTTTTTGAAAGAACATTTTCATGTTCTACGTTTAGCATGATCACTTGTCTAACTCTATCACTTCTCGTTCTCCACTATATAAAGACCTCTAATTAAAGAGACTCGTGAATACTTAGCCATGCAAGTCAAAATTAAGCCAAATTTGGATTAGCTTTCATTAAGACTATATCAAATCAAAGTTTTGGGTTTTCAAGCCACCTATAGGATCTTGCACTTTCTTGGACTTTTTCAAGTTTAGAGAATGCATTTTATAGTTCCCTTGATAAGTGACTTTCTAGGATCAATTATAGGAACTTGCGAAAAGTTCTTGTTCTTAACCCGAATGAGCTAAGACTTTCGCGTTTTAAAGTTCCCTATATAAAAGTCTAGCAAAACTTGAATTGAGCGGGTTAAGGAATGTAAATGGCTCCAAATGCCCATCAAGTCAAAAATTAGCTCTTATTCTACCCATCGGAAAATATACATTCGTGTCTTAAAAACACTTATGAAATCTAAGAAAAATTTAAAATTTGGCCATTTTTAGCCTTATTAGCAACAAAACAAAACATCGAAAGTTGGAAAACGTAAGGGCGTAGCAAAGCAAGTACCTATTCACCCCCATACTAAAAGTAAACATTGTCCTCAATGTTTCGAGTCTAAAGGTGGAGCACCCCCATACTAGAGACTAAGAGTCGAATGCTTAGGGTCTAGCATGGAAAGGGTGATTAACAATATATCTAAAGTCGTTTATTAAGTATGATAAAAGATAATTGTTTAGAACAATAAAGGATATGTCATGGATTCATGAAAAACTTCTTCAAGCAAACGATGGAGGCTCACGTAAACGAACACGAGAGTCTTCAATCGTAGATGATGATGATCTAGATAACACAATCACAAACAACCACGAGACAACGACTTGGAAGGGTACAAATCCCCTCATTAGTTATTAGTAAGCATAAAAGGATAAGCATGGGATCTCCCCCACGAGGCACCTCGTTTTTTATTACCGAGTCATGAGCTCGACTCGATCCCCTCAATCTAATTATCATTGGGGAAGGTGACTTGGTCGAGGTCAACCATTGACGGAATTTCCCCGCCAAAGTAGTGCTTAAGCCTATGTCCATTCACCTTGAAGTTAGGACCATCATCTTGAGCTAGCTCGATGGTCCCATAAGGAAACACTTGTCTAACGGTGAAAGGACCCGACCAACGAGATTTCAATTTCCCGGAAAATATCTTAAGTCTAGAGTTAAAAACTAACACTTGATCACCAACGTTAAAAACCCGGTTTTTAATCTTTGCATCATGAAACTTTTTAGTCTTTTCTTTGAAAATCAATGAATTTTCATAAGCATTGTCTCTTAGTTCATCCAATTCATTCAATTGTATTTTTTGGTGATCTCCCACGGTCTCTAAGTCAAAGTTTGCATGCTTAAGGGCCCAATATGCCTTGTGCTCCACTTCAATGGGCAAATGAAAATTCTTCCCATAGACTAACTTATAAGGAGTACAACCGATAGGTGTCTTATAAGCGGTCCTAAAGGCCCATAAAGCGTCATCGAGTTTGTCGGACCATGAAGCACAGTTTTCTCCAATCGACCTCTCTAAAATCCTCTTCAAAGCTCGGTTCGAAACCTCGACTTGCCCACTTGTTTGCGGGTGATAAGCCGTAGAAAGACGATGAGTAACTCCATATTTCTTTAAGACCTTCTCGAATTGGTCATTACAAATGTAAAACCCGCATGCTTTTACCATGAATAGTACCCTTAAGATCGTACGTACTAGATTAAAACTTTCCTAATATAGCATGATTACGATTACGTGTTAGGATTTTACGTATTATGTACGTGTTAGAACATGATAAGTATTTACTACGCACGAGCACGTAATAATTATTTGACAATAATTAATCACGAACATGCGATCATGAAATCATGAAAATAATTAAAACACGAACTATTATTAATGTATATATATTTATTACGAGCGTAATTAAATATATTAGATCACGATAATTACGTAACGAGAACACTTAAAACGCGAACACAAATAATCACGAACGAATAACTTAACATCGAGACACGGAAAAAGGTACGGGTACCCCATGTGGGGCCCCCTACCCGCGGCTACAAGGGACAAATGGGCCAAGCCCATTTGTAAATTTTTACTAAAAGGGTTAAAGGATTTTTACACTACTCATTTTACAATTACAAAAGATTTTAGCAAAAACCTAAAACCCTCCTTCTCTTCTTATTTTTGGCCGCCACCATCAAAACACCACAAGGAGGTGTTTGTTGATCTTGGATCTTGGAATATTAGTTGGTGATCGTGTTTGTTCTTCGTCCTTTTGATCCACGAATTCGGTAAATCCTTTTTAAACCTTTTTCTTTTGATTTGATCTTTTATAAATCAAGAACATGTTATGTTTTTTTACAAAAACCTAATTAAAATCATGGATCTAACATGAATAGGGGTTTAATAAAATCAAAAGTATTGTTTTAAGGGGTGTTTGTTTTGGCCGCAGCCTACACCGAACCCACTGGGATTTTGGTTTGGCCATCCGACCACCACCGAGACCATATGGTCCCGGTTGGTTGGTGTGGGTCCCACGGCAGCATCAAGACAAGGGGTACCCCGATTTGGTTCGGGGTACGGTGTCGATTTCATGTCCGGTTCATGGTTTTTAGTCTAGATCCGGTTCATGGTGTATGTTTAGTTTTATTTTTTTTATGATCTTATGTTAAAAATTAAATTAATAAAATGACATGATTAATTTAATAACATGACTTAGGTTATTTTAATTATTAATAATCATGAAATTAATTAACCTAAGTATTTTTATATTTTAGACTTATAATTAATTAATTATTTAAAAACCATGATTATAATTAATTAATTAACATGACTTAGGTTATATTATTAATAAATAATAATACATGTTTTAACCTAAGTATTTAACTTTATTTAATTAAAAACATGTTATACTTTAATTAAATATTTTAACCTATAGTTTAATTTAATTACATGAAATAATTATTAAACTATACATTATATCATATGACTTAGAAAATAATCATGAAAACACTTAGGCTTATATACTTAGCTTATTTAACCAGCTTATTTCTAATTATGGACACTTTCTATTTTTAGAAACTTAATTAAATAAGGCAGCTAATCTATTTATGGAAACCTCCTATTTTTAGAAACTTATTTATTTCAGGCTGCTAATCTATTTATGGAAACTTATTTAATTAAGGCAGCTGATCTATTTATGGAAACTTTCTATTTTTAGAAACTTATCTATTTTAAGCAGTAATTCTATTTTTGGAAACTTTCTATTTTTGGAAACTTTCTATTTTTGGAAACTTTCTAGTTTTGGTAACTTTCTTTTTTTTGGAAACTTTCTATTTTAGGAAACCTGCTATTTTTGGAAAGTTACTTATTATTACACAGTAAGTATAATAATGCATGAAATACCAGAAATACTTAATCAGATTAAACAGAATATAAGATAAACACAGTTTAAGGCTTTAAACAGTAAAACATGGTAAGAACATATAAAATAAGCTAAGGCATGACATAAAACCAGCTACGTATTTAGTAAGCAGATACTTATTCATGTATGTATTTATGTAGCACTAGTGATACGGAAGTAGGATTCCTCTCAGTTCAACTTCTTCGTTCAGTGGACATAAGGTACGGATTCCCGTCCTTTTAGTATGGACATTCTTTCCTTATTAGGATTCCCCGTATGCAGCCAACTGTTTTCCCGTAGTATAAGTTACGTGTTTGATTGCTTATGTTTAATTAAGAATACCTATAGCCATATACATGCATGACCAGTTTCACCTAGTTATGGAGGTACCATAACCATAACATTAGAGGCACTGATGTTATGACTTCACCACGGCGGAGTGATTGCTCGTGGCGTCCCTTCAGTTTTTGGCCATTTATATTATATTTATCATGTGGGGCGTATGGGTGCATCCTAGTTACATGTTTTCAGTCAGGATTTCATGGTGAATGTGGTGTGTGCCTTGCATCCTTCACAAGGAGCTGATCCCTCCTACCCAAAAACCAGTATATTAAATTAGAGGCAGCCCCTCTAATTTGCATGATGAGGTCACCCCTCCAAGTATTCATGCACGGTGGATTTTCATGACCTATATTGGCTAATGGTAAAATATGACAAACAGTTTTTACAAGTTAAACATAAGACTTTTCAAACTATAAAACCAGTTTTATCAAGACTTAACCAGGTTACTCGGGACTTAGTTTTCTTCCGCTGTTATATGTTATATGCTTATCCTATTCATGCTTTATTGTACATCCGTGCACTGAGCGTATTTGCTCAGCCGTTTTCCTTTTCTATGTTCCCAAAACGGCATGTACTCGGGGACGCTCGTAGACACTAAGAGTACGTGCATATGGACTGGAAGCTGTCTAGCCTTCTTTACTTTATGCATTTCCTTTCTTATGATACCTTTGCTATGGACATTGTTTAGTCCTTTCCTTTACTATACTATGTTTGTGTGTGATGAGCTTTACGTTTGGACTACCGATGTTTGATTCCGGTATTTTCCTTTTATGGTCAAGTAATGTTTAGACATTTTTCCTTGTATGCTTTGATGACACGCCATAATTGCATGTGACATTTCTGTTATCAAAATGGGGTGTTACAATTATGGTATCAGAGCCAAGGCTTCGACCTGTAGGCTCTCAAATATGACCTGTGATTAGTGGGTAGTCACTACGGTCTACCTAGAACTGACAGTTGTTTTCATACATTCATCATTTTTAAGCATACATATGCATGTCATTGTCGCAGATTTTTGACTAAGTAATGGTTGGTACAGGACTGGCCCTATTTAGTCGCATGTGTTTTATCGAAACTTTTTAATTTGGGACCGACCCATAGGCGTCCCCTCGCTATGTCTTTTGTTTTGGGTGAACTGACCAGAGGCGTTCACTCTCGAGCATACAAAAGTTTTTATAAAACTGCATCATGCATTCATACACAAAATTTTCTTGCATAAATTTTTTCTCGTGAAATTTTGGTATAAATTTTCTTTTCATGTATATATATATTTTATGTTTTGATATGTTTAATCATATGTTTTATGTTAAACTGTCAGATGGTTCTCACACGCGAACAGGAGTAGCTCAATGCTGCAATTCAGGCTGCTATACAAGCTTTGCTTCCTCAACTGAGGAATGACATCAGGGCTGAAGTTCAAGCTGCCAACAATCAGCAGCATAATCAGGCACCTCCTCCTCCTCCTCCAGTGACATTAGCAGTATGGCTGGAGAGATTCAACAAGCTCCGCCCTCGAGCTTTTGAGAAGACATATAGCCCAGCGATGCTGAAAGCTGGTTGGCTCACATCAAGAAGATTTTCAATGCTATGGGCTGTGACCCCGCATACAAGGCGAGGTTGGCATGCTATCGATTCGAAGGCGATGTGCTAAACTGGTGGTTAGCATTGATGCAGTCTAAAGGTGGTGACGAGTGGGTTGCTGGTTTGACTTGGGCTCAGTTCAAGGACAGAGTGATGGAGCAGTTCTTTCCCAAGACTGAGCAGGACAAGCTCAAGAGAGAGTACCATGGGATCCGACAGAGAGCTGGGGAGAATAGCAACGAGTTTATGCAGCGCTTTCTTCGCTTAGCTGGTTTCCTTGGTGCGACAGCAGGTACTCCTGAAGAGCAGGCACATCACTTTAGATGGGCTCTTCGCACATCGGTCGCAAATAATCTGGTGTGTGCTACGTTCAACACTGTAGCCCAAGTGGCCGATGTAGCACGTAAGCTGGAGATGCTGCAGGAGAAAGATGAGTCCGGGGAAGCTGAAAGACCCGACAAGAGGTAAACATCCATATTCAAGCGGTGACCAATCCATATACTTTCCATATATGTCAATTATTCATCTCTTTAAATGTATCTTCCAGGCAGAAAACTGGGGACCGATCTCAGCCGGCTACTCAGCAGCAGCCTCATCAGCCCAAGGGAAACGGTCAGACTAACGACTATTCTGCTACGGATAGGCGTGGCGGTAATGATAATTACCGTAACAACACTGGACACTCCAACAGCAGCAGGTCCTAATACTTAAGCATTTTTTATGATTTCATGTTATAACTCATATTCTGACACTTTAGCAAAACTTCTACCAGGAACCATGGAAACGGTAGGGACCAGAACCAGAGAGGTTCGCAGCCTAGCCGTCCAGCTATCACTGGTATTCAATATTACGATTATCCGCTTTGTCCTTTGTACCCAATTATCATGTCTTATGTAAAATGTTTTATCAGGTTCCCAGCCAGCCAGAGCACCTGCTGGAGGATTCACTCATCCTCTTTGCTCTACTTGCCACCGTAGGCACCCAGGACCATGTCGCCTTAATACTGACGCGTGCTTCAAGTGTGGTCTTCCTGGCCATATTATGAAGGATTGCCGTAAGGACGAGATGGAGGGTACATCGGGACATGCTGATACCAAGCCGCCTCCTACTACCGGGTGTTGGGAATAAATCTATGCTTACTTGTTACCCCTGCTAGTTGATTATCCGTACCCCTGCTAATGTAAGTTTCCCCTGCTAAATAACAAAGGCAGGGGGATTGGTTCCCCTGCTGAAGTCAAAGGCCCTGCTGTCAGAGATAAACTTGGAATAGATTTCACGCGTTTCTGTTACTATTCCTTAATACTTTCCAAGTTTGTTAGTAGTTATCTTGTCCGTGAGTCCTTATGGCTATAAAAGGACTTACTAGGTTAGCATGCAAAGTGTGTCTTTTCTCTATTGTCTTTCATTATCATACTTTAAGGTTTTGTAAACCCTAATACCATTTTAGGGTATTCGTATATCATTGATATATTAAAGTTCAACGTTTCAATCATATTGTTCTTATGCTAAACATTATATTCCGCATCTTGTTTAGTTACTTTGCTTTGCAAAGTTTCTCTAGTGTTAGATTGAATTCTTTCTTTCTATCACAACCCTTACACAAGCTATTAAGGTTTAAGATCTGACTTTGGGATCAACAAGTGGTATCAGAGCGGGTGGCTCTTGATATCTAGGAGAATCAGGGTGTTTTTCGTGTTCGTGTTCGTTGCTGTGAAGATTTAGGGTTTATGTCAAAACCCTAGGTAATTAATTTATGTTACCGTGAATTGAAGAATGTTTGGCCGTAATTAATTATACGTATCCTAAGGCTGTTACTATTCAAAGTTCTGCTCACGTGAGTATGAAGTGCTAATACAAAGAAAAGTGAGGCTCGTTTGAGTAAGAATTGGTATGTTACGAGAAAGAATTGTTTTCTAAGAAAAGAATTTATAGTCCATGATAGCTATATATCCGCATATAATATTGATTGGTCTCTGACGGTTGATGGTGATTGTGGGACGACAGTTCGATCGAGGGTTTTGAAGATTCATGATACAAAGCAAATATACGATCCGGATTGCTAAATAGTTGTGGGCCATGAATTAATTTATTCACGTCAGAAAAAGGGACAAAAGAAGATGCCAATGTAGACATCATGTGGGATTGGTGTCTATGATTGGTTAGCTATTAGTCCAAGGAAAAGGTAATAGAGACATACTATGATTTAATTTTATGTGATCTACCAAAAGGAAGGTACACAGGTTTTCACGTGAAGTCAAAAATATGCAATTGGGGTTTTTCATTTATGGAACTTCAATTGTATAGTTGTCGCTGACTTTTGATTTGTTTATTGTACTGTGGCATAAGTTGTGTTCACATGATTGATGAAAAGGTTACCAGTGGGACCATGGCTATTGCAAGTTGAAATATTCAATGTTTGTTCGTATATACATACATCTTACGAGAAGTATAAAGGACGTGGGGTTGGATATTAATTGGTCAAAGGCGTTTATTCAATTGTCAAGAAAAGGGTCCACTGTAATTGATATAAACAAATATCGACTTTGTTTGTTTCGTGGGGGGTCCCATGTTTGCTTTCAATGTTTTGGTGAATCACAAGAGTATCCTCACGTGGGCTTGTTGTCAAAGGACATTTTGTTGGAGATGTGAAAAAGACATGAAGCATTTATACTGTTGTGATATAAGAGGTGAGGTTTGGACGTATATGATTTGAAAATCAGAAAGTAAGTCAGTCACTTGAATTGATACAAAAGACACATGGGTAACAGGTCAGAAGGGACATGGTACACAGTAGGTAATTTTTAATTCACCTTGTTTTTGTTATTTTCCCCTGTTATAAATTTATTCCTATTTTGTGTGGGTTTGGCACAGTTAATAACAAAAACAGTGGCATTAAAAGTTCCCCTGCTTTTGAAAATGTTTCCCCTGCTTTCATTAAAAGAAGCCCCTGCTATGATCCCCTGCCTTCATTAATCCCCCTGCTGCCAGAATAGTTCCCCCTGCTGTCAGATTTGGTTTTTGGGACAACAATGTTTTGGAGTATGGGTTATTCACAGCAACTGGTTTAAAGGTATAAAGGCTCGTTTTAATTTTATTGATTACGAAGAAAAGTTCTTATCATTTATTTGAAAATGAAGGAGATTTTCGTAGCTATGGGTTTTATGCTTACACGCTTAGTGACAAAGTGATACAAGATCTAGGAATATGTGATTTATCTTATGGTACTCTATGCACATAATTTCTATCACTCGAAGGAGTTACATTATCGTGCTCAGTGTCTCGTTTCAAAGGTAAACGAGGATTTTTGTATACAAGGGCACTTTGTCACGTGGTTAGTGCAAGTTATAGAATGCAAGTTCGGGTTATTCTTCTTCATCATCAAGTAAGTTATAATTCATATTCTTCATATTTGATCATTACATAAAGCCTACTGAATTAGAAGATTCATAAATGACTAGCACACTTTAAGGGGAAGCTTATTTGATAAAGTGTTAGTCATTCACATATGATGTCAAGGAGAAGATTTTTACTACTGCTCATTAGTATTACTACAACTGGTGTGAGTATCTACTGCTCAAAATCATTTTTTATTAGGAGGAGCTGCCTATGTGCTTCATGGAGGGTATTTTGAAAGGTGGAATACTTGGGTTAGAAGTATGGTATTGGTGGATAGTAATTAAAAATCAAGGTTGTTTACTTACAAGACCCCTATTTGATCATGTCAAAAAGGGGAAGTTGTCTACAGAGAATGTTCAGCCTGTTGATCTTTGGTGTTGTATGCTTAAGGGGAAGTGTTTTGACATCATCAACTAGGGGAAGATTGTTGGGTCAAAAGTTGATGAATCAAATCACCATGGAAACAAGAAGGACCAAATATGGCATTAGGAGAAACTTCAAGCTGGTGGACAAAATACAAGAAAGTTTCCCCTTCTACAAAACTTTCCACTGCTGTGAAGATTCCCCTGCCATGTACTAAAAACATGGAGATTTGGTCAAGTAGTGATAAGAATGAATAATTCTGTTTTGATTTAGTCATTATTATCTTATTTAGTTTCCATGTATCCCTGGGTTCCTTAAGTTATAAAAGGAACACCAGACCGTAGGTTTTATTCATTCATTCATACTACTAAAATGTAACCTAGAGAGTCTTTGATCTCTAGGCATGGGATTCAATGTATACATGCCTAGAGTGGTTTGTGTTAATCATAAATAATACAAACCCTTTGGGAATATTTCATCTTGTTAAACATCTTATTCATGATCATTGTTCTTATTCCGCTATGTTATCATATGAATGATGATCAACCTAGGTAAAACGATTTTTACTGTTTGAGTCTAAAGATCTTGGATTCAACACCGGGCGTGTCTACACGACATCTCGAGACCAGGCCAACAAGTCTACAGGTACCATCACTGGAATCTTGTATATGTGTGGTCAAGCTGCATGTGTTCTTTTCGATATGGGTGCTACTCACTCGGTTATTTCTACTGCTTATGCTAAGAACATTAGGATGCTCCCCATGCCACTAGAAAATAGGCTTACTATTTCCACGCCTTTGAGGGACTCTGTATTAATCACCCATGTATACAAGAGTCTTCCCCTAGAATTTGACGATAAGGTTAGACCTGTCGACGCACTTCCGCTGGACATGAATGACTTCGACATGATTTTGGGCATGGATTGGCTATCCAAGCATCATGCTACCATAGACTGCCATTCATATCGAGTTATCTTCGGTGATGTTAATGCACCAGAGTACATTCATAATGGGTTCATACCCGGACGGTCTGTCAAAATCATATCTACCCTACAAGCACGTGCACTACTGTCACATGGCTGCGAGGGTTATCTAGTTACGGTTCACGACATGGATGCTGAATCCCCATCAATTCAGGATCAACCTATAGTGTCAGAATTCCAAGATGTTTTTCCAGCAGAACTTCTAGGCATACCACCTGCACGAGAAGTGGAATTCAGTATCGAGCTTATTCCAGGAGCTGAACCAATCTCCAAAGCTCCTTATCGCATGGCTCCCATAGAGCTAAAGGAGCTGAAGGATCAACTGCAAGAACTTCTTGAACGAGGTTTTATTCGACCGAGCGCATCTCCATAGGGCGCACCGGTCTTGTTTGTTAAGAAGAAGGACGGCAGTATGCGTCTTTGTATAGACTATCGCGAGCTCAACAAGATTACCATTCGGAATAGATATCCACTGCCACACATTGACGATCTGTTTGACCAACTCCAAGGGGCCAAACACTTCTCCAAGATTGATCTTAGGTCAGGCTATCATCAGCTACGGGTCAAGGAGCAGGACATCGCTAAGACTGCCTTTCGTACCCGTTATGGCCACTACGAGTTTGTAGTTATGCCATTTGGCCTGACAAATGCTCCAACAGTGTTCATGGATTTGATGAACAGAATCTTCCATGAATTTCTGGACAAGTTCGTCATTGTTTTCATGGATGACATACTGATTTTCTCAAAGTCCAAGGAGGAACACGAAGACCATTTTCCTACAGTACTACAGATTCTTCGCCAGAAGCAGCTGTATGCTAAATTCTCCAAGTGTGAGTTCTGGTTAGACAAGGTGGCATTCTTAGGTCACATTGTATCAGCAGAAGGAATCACTATGGATCCAGCGAAGGTTGAGGCCATTACTAAGTGGCCAAGGCCGACATCAGCGACGGAAGTCCGCAGTTTCTTAGGCTTAGCTGGATATTACCGTAGGTTCGTGGAGAACTTTTCCCGCCTAGCACTACCATTGACCAAACTGATGCGGAAATGGGAGAAATTCGTCTGGACTGAAGATCGAGAGAAGAGCTTTGAAGACCTGAATCAGAATCTAGTATCTGCACCTATTCTTACTCTACCATCTGGTACGGGTGGATTTCAAATCTACAGCGATGCATCGGGGAAGGGACTTGGCTGTGTTCTCATGCAACATGGGAAAGTGATCGCGTACGCTTCACGACAGCTTAAGCCTTACGAAGAAACTTACCCCACGCATGACCTGGAACTTGCTGAAGTCGTGTTTGCATTCAAGATATGGAGGCACTACTTATATGGAGAATCATGTGACATTTTCACGGACCACAAGAGCTTGAAGTATATCTTCACTCAACGTGAATTGAACATGAGGCAGAGGAGATGGTTAGAGCTGTTGAAGGATTATGACATTAATCTACAGTATCATCCCGGAAAGGCAAATGTAGTAGCAGATGCTCTTAGCCGGAAGTCCGGAATGATCAACGGCATTAAAATCGAAGAGGAAATCATCAGAGACTTGGAGCGACTAGACATCGAGATCATGGTACGTGGACAGCACGGTTACTGGGCTAATCTTAGAGTAGAACCCGAGTTACTCTCTAAGATCAAGGAAGCTCAGAAGGATGACGGAGAAATCTGGGCGATAGTACAGAATTTGGAGAAGCAGACGGAATTCAGAGAAGATGCAGATGGTATCGTATGGCAGGGACGAGACTTTGTGTTCCTGATGATCAAGAACTCCGGGAAGCTTTGTTAGCTGAAGCTCATAGCTCCCCATTCCCTATACATCCTCGTTCGACTAAGATGTACCATGACATCAAGCAGTACTTTTGGTGGACTGGTATGAAACAGGATGTGGCAACTTACGTCTCCAAATGTCTTACCTGCCAGCAGGTTAAGATCGAGCATCAGCGATCTGGCGGTCTCCTTCAATCGTTAGATATTCCAGAGTGGAAGTGGGACAAAATCACCATGGATTTTGTTACTGGTCTTCCGCCTACCAAAAGGAAGCACGATGCAATTTGGGTTATCGTTGATCGACTTACCAAATCAGCTCATTTCTTACCGATCCGCAAGGAAGATCCGGTAAGTAAACTCGCAGATACGTACAGAAGAGAGATCATGAGACTCCACGGTGCACCATCCAGCATCGTCTCAGACAGAGATCCTCGATTCACTTCGCGCTTTTGGAAAAGTCTGCATAAAGCTTGGGGTACACAACTTAAGCTTAACACGGCTTTTCATCCTCAAACGGACGGACAGTCGGAGCGAACCATTCAGACATTGGAATATATGTTGAGGTCATGTGCGTTGGAATGGACGGGTGATTGGGACGATTACATCTGTTTGGTGGAGTTTGCATACAACAACAGTTGGCACGCAAGTATCAAGTGTGCTCCATTTGAGATGTTGCATGGCAGGAAGTGTCGCGCCCCAATCTGCTGGGATCAGGTTGGCGAGTGAACACTTGAAGGACCGGAAATCATAGAGATGACCAATGAGAAGATCGCAGTAGCTAAGCAGAAAATTCTGGAAGCACGGTCACGTCAGAAGAGTTACGTCGATAAGCATCGTAGGGACATACACTTTAACGTAGGAGATCACGTCTTCCTTAAGGTTTCGCCGGCACGTGGTGTTAGACGCTTCGGGATTAAAGGGAAGCTCAGTCCTCGTTTCATCGGACCGTTTGATATCATTGAACGAGTCGGTGAAGTATCTTACCGATTGGCGTTACCTCCGCAGCTTTCGCATGTGCACAATGTGTTTCATGTGTCCTTACTCAGAGGGTACCAGTATCATCCCCTTCACATGGTTCAGTATCCACTGGAACAGATACGTGAAGATCTCACTTTTATAGAAGAACCCGAACGAGTTCTTGACAGACAAGAACGAGTCATGAGAAAGAAGACGATTCCATTCGTCAAAATTCTATGGAGGGATCATACCGAGCGGGAAGCCACTTGGGGAACAGAGGAGTCTATCCGGGCTTCTTACCCTCATTTCATATTTTGAATTCGGGTATGTTCTTCTTTTCCAGTTTACTTTATCTATAATTCGGGGACGAATTATTCTTTTTAGGGGGGAAGAGTTGTAAAACCCGCATGCTTTTACCATGAATAGTACCCTTAAGATCGTACGTAATTAAAACACGAACTATTATTAATTACGTATATATATTTATTATAAGCGTAATTAAATATATTAGATCACGATAATTAAGTAACGAGAACACTTAAAACGCGAACACAAATAATCACGAACGAATAACTTAACATCGAGACACGGAAAAAGGTACGGGTACCCCATGTGGGCCCCCTACCCGCGGCTACAAGGGACAAATGGGCCAAGCCCATTTGTAAATTTTTACTAAAAGGGTTAAAGGATTTTTACACTACTCATTTTACAATTATAGAAGATTTTAGCAAAAACCTAAATCCTCCTTCTATTCTTCTTTTTGGCCGCCACCCTCAAAACACCACAAGGAGGTGTTTGTTGATCTTGGATCTTGGAATATTAGTTGGTGATCGTGTTTGTTCTTCGTCCTTTTGATCCACGAATTCGGTAAATCCTTTTTAAACCTTTTTCTTTTGATTTGATCTTTATAAATCAAGAACATGTTATGTTTTTTACAAAAACCTAATTAAAATCATGGATAACATGAATTGGGGTTTAATAAAATCAAAAGTATTGTTTTAAGGGGTGTTTGTTTTGGCCGCAGCCTACACCGAACCCAAGGGGGATTTCGGTTTAGCCATCCGACCACCACCGAGACCATGTGGTCCCGGTTGGTTGGTGTGGGTCCCACGACAGCATCAAGACAAGGGCTACCGCGATTTGGTTCGGGGTACGGTGTCGATTTCATGTCCGGTTCATGGTTTTTAGTCTCGATCCGGTTCATGGTGTATGTTTAGTTTTTTTTATGATCTTATGTTAAAAATTAAATTAATAAAATGACATGATTAATTTAATAACATGACTTAGGTTATTTTAATTATTAATAATCATGAAATTAATTAACCTAAGTATTTTTATATTTTAGACTTATAATTAATTAATTATTTAAATCCATGATTATAATTAATTAATTAACATGACTTAGGTTATATTATTAATAAATAATAATACATGTTTTAACCTAAGTATTTAACTTTATTTAATTAAAAACATGTTATACTTTAATTAAATATTTTAACCTATAGTTTAATTTAATTACATGAAATAATTATTAAACTATACATTATATCATATGACTTAGAAAATAATCATGAAAACACTTAGGCTTATATACTTAGCTTATTTAACCAGCTTATTTCTAATTATGGAAACTTTCTATTTTTAGAAACTTAATTAAATAAGGCAGCTAATCTATTTATGGAAACCTCCTATTTTTAGAAACTTATTTATTTCAGGCAGCTAATCTATTGATGGAAACTTATTTAATTAAGGCAGCTGATCTATTTATGGAAACTTTCTAATTTTAGAAACTTATCTATTTTAAGCAGTAGTTCTATTTTTGGAAACTTTCTATTTTTGGAAACTTTCTATTTTTTGAATCTTTATATTTTTGGTAACTTTCTATTTTTGGAAACTTTCTATTTTAGGAAACCTGCTATTTTTGGAAAGTTACTTATTATTACACAGTAAGTATAATAATGCATGAAATACCAGAAATACTTAATCAGATTAAACTGAATATAAGATAAACACAGTTTAAGGCTTTAAACAGTAAAACATGGTAAGAACATATAAAATAAGCTAAGGCATGACATAAAACCAGCTACGTATTTAGTAAGCAGATACTTATTCATGTATGTATTTATGTAGCACTAGTGATACAGAAGTAGGATTCCTCTCAGTTCATCTTCTTCGTTCACTGGACATAAGGTACGGATTCCCGTCTTTTCAGTATGAACATTCTTTCCTTATTAGGATTCCTCGTATGCAGCCAACTGTTTTCCCGTAGTATAAGTTACGTGTTTGATTGCTTATGTTTAATTAAGAATACCTATAGCCATATACATGCATGACCAGTTTCACCTAGTTATGGAGGTACCATAACCATAACATTAGAGGCACTGATGTTATGACTTCACCACGGCGGAGTGATTGCTCGTGGCGTCCCTTCAGTTTTTGACCATTTATATTGTATTTATCATGTGGGGCGTATGGGTGCATCCTAGTTACATGTTTTCAGTCAGGATTTCATGGTGAATGTGGTGTGTGCCTTGCATCCTTCACAAGGAGCTGATCCCTCCTACCCAAAAACCAGTATATTAAATTAGAGGCAGCCCCTCTAATTTGCATGATGAGGTCACCCCTCCAAGTATTCATGCACGGTGGATTTTCATGACCTATATTGGCTAATGGTAAAATATGACAAACAGTTTTTACAAGATAAACATAAGACTTTTCAAACTATAAAACCAGTTTTATCAAGACTTAACCAGGTTACTCGGGACTTAGTTTTCTTTCGCTGGTATATGTTATATGCTTATCCTATTCATGCTTTATTGTACATCCGTGCACCGAGCATATTTGCTCAGCCGTTTTCCTTTTCTATGTTCCCAAAACGGCAGGTACTCAGGGACGCTCGTAGACACTAAGAGTACGTGCATATGGACTAGAAGCTGTCTAGCCTTCTTTACTTTATGCATTTCCTTTCTTTTAATACCTTTGCTATGGACATTGTTTAGTCCTTTCCTTTACTATACTATATTTGTGTGTGATGAGCTTTACGTTTGGACTACCGATGTTTGATTCTGATATTTTCCTTTTATGGTCAAGTAATGTTTAGACATTTTTCCTTATATGCTTTGATGACACGCCATAATTGCATGTGATATTTCTATTATCAAAATGGGGTGTTACAACAAAAATGGGTTCCACGATTGCTTATAATAGCACGATGGGTTCCGAACCGAGAGAATAGTTGTTTCAAAAACTTCACTACCACACGAGCATCATTAGTAGGTAAAGCCTTAGCTTCCACCCACTTAGAAAGGTAGTCCACCGCGACGAGGATATACTTGTTACCATGAGACGATAGGAACGGCCCCATAAAGTCTATGACCCAAATGTCAAAAATCTCACACACTTGAATTATGTTTTGCGGCATTTCATCACGTTGAGACGATTTTCCTTGACGTTGGCACGAATCACACGACTTGACAAGTGCGTGTGCATCACGATAGATAGAAGGCCAAAAGAAGCCGACATCAAACACTTTCTTAGCCGTGAGATTAGCACCGTGGTGACCACCCGTGGGTCCCTCGTGACAAGCTCTAAGGATATTAGAAGCTTCGGCACAAAAAACACAACGTCGAACGAGTTGATCCGCACAAACCCGAACGAGATAAGGGTCGTTCCAAAAATAGAACTTGATGTCATTAAATAATTTTCGCTTTTGTTGTGTCGTCATACCCTTGATTATGAAATTCCCCGCATGGTAATTTGCAATGTCGGCAAACCATAGGGTGGTGTCTTTAGAATTCACTACACCGAGAGTCTCGAGAGGAAATGTTTCGGTGATTTCCTTGTTCTCGAAAACATCTTTGTGAGGATCTTCAAGATGAGAGAGATGATCAGCCGCTAGATTCTCGGCTCCTTTTTTGTCAAGCACGGTGACATCAAATTCTTGGAGGAGGAGCATCCAACGAAGCAATCTCAGCTTAGCATCTTGCTTAGTTAAGAGATACTTGATAGCCGAATGGTCGGTATACACGATGCTTATAGTTAAGACGAGATAGGTCGGAATTTCTCAAAAGCATAGACCACGGCAAGGAATTCCTTTTCCGTTGTGGTGTACTTTAATTGAGCCTCGGTCATCGTCTTACTAGCATAATGGATAGGACGGAAATGCTTTTCATAACGTTGCCCTAAGACGGCCCCTATAGCATAATCACTTGCATCACACATGATTTCAAAGGGTAATTCCCAATTAGGAGCAACAAGAATGGGAGCTTCGGTAAGTTTCCTTTTAAGAGTTTCGAAAGCTCTAACACAATCCTCATTGAAATTAAAAGGAGCATCTTTCTCGAGAAGGTGTGTCATAGGTCGAGAGATTTTCGAAAAGTCTTTGATGAAACAACGATAAAAGCCCGCGTGGCCTAGGAAACTCCTAACTCCCTTAACGGTTTTGGGATGAGGTAACTTGGCGACGACGTCTACCTTAGCTTTATGACCTCAATCCCCGCTTTCGAGACCTTATGTCCTAAGACGATTCCTTGTTTACACATGAAATGACATTTTTCCCTATTAAGCGCAAGATTGGTTTCTTCACAACGTTTTAACATTTGCTCGAGATTAGATAAACACGACGTGAACGAATTGCCAAATACCGAAAAGTCATCCATAAACACTTCCATCGACTTCTCGATCATATCGTGAAAAATGGCCATCATACACCGTTGAAACGTACCCGGTGCATTACAAAGTCCGAACGACATCCTACGATAAGCAAACGTTCCATAAGGACAGTAAACGTAGTCTTCTCTTGATCACGAGGGCCGATTGGGATTTGAAAGTAACCGGAAAAACCATCTAAAAAGCAATAGAATTAATTTCCCGCGAGTCGCTCCAACATTTGATCCATGAAGGGCAAAGGAAAGTGGTCTTTACGAGTGGCGTCATTTAACTTTCGGTAGTCAATACACACCCTCCAACCGGTCACAACACGAGTGGGAATTAACTCGTTGTTTTCATTAGGCACAACGGTCATTCCTCCTTTTTTAGGGACACAATGGATTGGGCTCACCCATGGGCTATCAAAGATAGGATAAGTCATTCCCGCGTCAAGGAGTTTTAAAACTTCCTTTTTAATGACATCGTGAATTTCTGGATTCACCCTTCTTTGACTTTGAATTGCGGGTTTGTAGTCCTCCATTAAAATCTTGTGAGTACAAAATTTTGGTCCCTTAATGTCGGAAATTTTCCACGCAATTGCCCCTTTATGAGCTTTAAGAACTTTCAAGAGCTCGGTTTTTTCATCATTAGCAAGACCTCTTGCAATAATAACCGGCAACTTGTCATCACCTTCCAAGAATGCGTATTCAAGGTGAGAAGGAAGATCTTTCAATTCAAGGATAGGTGGTTCCTCGATTGAAGATTTTGGTTTAACACTCATAACTTCCATTGGCGGAAGAAATGGTGGAATAGAAGTATCATCACTAATCAACACTTCATATTCATTGTCAATTTCATTTGAAGTGAAATCGCCTCCTTGGAATGGAGTGAGATTTGGTGTAGAATTAGCAAGAATTGGATCCAAAATAGTGGGATTGCCACTTGACGAGCTATCGAAAAAACCTAACACTTCTTGTGAAAACTCATCGCAAACCACATCAACTAAGTCAATGTGATTGATGGTAGCGATTGCATAAACATGAGAAGGTTTTGAGTTTTGAGTAGCGTTTATAACAAGTTCCTCTTCGTTGAATCTCAAAGTGATAGTTCTTGCATGAACGTCGATAAGCGATCTCGAGGTGTCTAAAAATGGACGACCTAAAATTAGAGGAACTTGAGGATCCGCGGGGATGTCAACTACTATAAAATCAACGGGATAGTAGAACTTCCCCACTTTCAGAAAAACATCTTCGGCTACTCCACATGCTAAAATCGTAGAATGATCGGCCATCTCGATAGACATGTTCGAAGGAGTAAGAGCCGGAAGCGAAAGCGATTTCCAAATGGAAAATGGCATCAAATTAATGCTCACACCAAGATCGGCCAAGGCGAGGCATTCTTTCATATCTTGTATGTCAAAAGGAATGAGAAACTTTCCGGGGTCACCAACTTTTTCCGGTATGCGGTTAAGATAAACCGAAGAACAATTAGCAAGCTTTGAAAGATTTTCCTTATCGCTCCTCGTACTTTTAAAAGTGGAAGCGAAACGAGGCATATATAACAACGCGTCGGCTAAACTCACATCAAAATTCACTTGTTGAAACATTTTTATAAAAATCTCGATTTGTTGTTTGTTACGTTCTTGCAATTTCTCTTTGTTTCGTCTCGAAGGGTAAGGTAAGGGTGGTGTGGGTTGGACATTAGGCAATGGCCTTGGAAACTTGGGTTCCACAATTGGTATTGGTTTAACCGTAGGTGTGGTATGAGCGGTACTTCATGGGATTGTAATGTGCTCCTTTTCGACCATCACCTCGGGTTCTTTCTCGATTTCCTTCTCCGTAGAAGTACTTGGACGAGAAATGGGTTCTTTGAAAGTTTTACCACTACGAGTAGTAATAACCTTCATTTCTCCCTTCGGGTTTGCAATGGTATCACTAGGAAGACCACCCGAGGAAGAGGGTTTACACATGATTTCTTCAAACATTTTTGCCATTCGGTCCTCAAATTTTGATTGCCTTAAATCCGCTTTTAACAATTCTTGCTTAATCTCATGTTGTCCTTGTTCCATCTTTTGTTGATTTTGTTGAAGACGTTGAACATTTCCTTCCATTTTATTTGCATGAGTTTTAAGTTCATTAGCAAGTTCGTTTTTAAGCTCGTTTTTCAACTCGGATCTTAAGCTAATCATCTCACGTTGCATGTTATCAAATTTAGCATCATTTGCTTTAGCATAATCCAAAAATTCTCCTTGAAGATTTTTAGTGTGAGCATTTTGAAAACCTTGTGTAGTGTTTTGAAAATCACGGTTTTGGTTTTGATTAGTAACTTGTCCATTCCCACTTTGATAATTCCCCTTGTTGTAGTTACATGAATTTCCTTGATAATTACCACCTTGATTGTTGTTTCGATAGTTATTAGCATTTTGATTTAGTGGAGCTTGATTTGGGTGGGAACCTTGGCCGTTTTGGTTGTAAGTTCCCGTTGCTACGTAAGCACTCAAAGTGTTACCACCGGCGGTAATGCACTCGAAAAGATCATGAGTGTTGGGTCTACTAGAAGTAGATCTTGCAGCCTGTCAGGACCAGTGAATGACTTCTGTAATCACAAGTCAAATCACAAAGAGACTCTATACACAATATGAATGTAAAATATAAATATAATCAAGAAGAACAGAATAACTATAAAGACTTGATCCTTTCTAAGGATTTCTAATATTGATAATGACTAGAACTACGTTTTGTGAAGGTGTACCTAACCCTTCTGCCTAAGGTTCCTTTTATACTACAAGGAAACCCTAATACAACATTAAAGAAAACGTGTAAAACTGATATGCATATCCTTTCCTAACATATCTCATGCATATCCTAACAGAATATTAAGTAAATAATAAAGTTTGACTTCGACTAGGACCAGGAGCAGGACTTGCTCCTACTACTACTAGGACCAGGAGGAACTACATACCTCCTAGTCTACCTATTACATTTAACTATTACAATAGTCCTAACAATCCTCCCCTAAACTTGAATTTGACCTGTTGAGTTCAAGTTTCCTGGAAAACGTGCAAATAAAGCCCGAGGATTGTATCAGCAAAACAAATAGCAGCATCAAAAAGATAAGAATCAGAGTAACCACCGCAACATGAAACACTAGAAGCTTCTCCAAAGCTTGGAACAAATCAGCATCGTGTTGAATCTTTTCAGCAACATGAGCAGATTTGATGAGCCTTTACCAAGTAGCTGCTCGCTCTTGGGCTAGCCAGTCTTTCTGGTGGAATAAGCATCACCCTGGGAGACTAGAACCCAGCCCAACTCTTAGAACGTGAATCAATGGTGAGTGGGAGTACCCTGATGATTTTAGGCAAACCATCACAGCCGTCAACGGATTTGATACGTCTTTACCAGAAGCCGTACCCCTCTGGACTCGCCAACTCTTAGCAATGAAGCATCGGTGAGTTGAACACCCTATAGCTTTAAGCAAGCTATTACAGCTATCAACGGATTTGATAAGATCTTTACCAAGAGCCGTACCCCCTTGGATTAGCCACTTTTCAGTCCAAGACTATGGCAAGTGAAAACCATCCAGTTTTGGGTAACCTGGCAACCATCAACGGATTTGAGAATCGCACCAGGAGCCGTACCCTCAAGGTGAATCAACTTTTTCTTGTCGATTAGACATGGTAAGTTGAGAACCATTTGTTGTGTGGACCACGTCCAACACCAAGTGAAACCAAGTACCAGTACAAGCACAAATCAGGAACCAGAACCCACAATGTGAAGCAGCCAAGGGATATTATTCACAAGTATAAAATCTAAGATGTGTTAAAAGTATAAGCAGATATTATATAAAAAGTATGTTTTTTTTATGAAGTTTTATATTATATGTTTTATTTTGTTTTTTTAATTTAAACTATAAAGAATGAAGTTCACCAATCACTTTACATATTGGTGAAAAGAATGAGAATATGAAAAAATGAACAAAAATACAAAACATAAACACTTACAACCCAATCACATTACATACCAGAAGCAGCCTTCTTATCGGCTATCAACCGCGCCTGAATACCTTCCACCAACGCCGTGGCCATAGAGGACTCATTTCCTGATGGAGCATTAGAAATTTGAAAATGAGTAGCCAACATCGCCTCCATCGAAGAAATTGTCAAAGGATAATCCACATCAGTCAGCATAAAAACCATATGACCAGATTCTAATTCCAACATATGAACACCACATCCTGCATATAGCTTCCAGCGCAGAATCACCAATTGCATTTGATCCTTCCATATGCCCGAAACAGGAGCATTAGGAGGAGCATCCAACATCAGCTTAAGATCAGCCCAGATACGCAGACCAGGCCATGAAGACACAGCCATGGGGTCAAAAGGCATGCTAGAATCCACAAGTCCATACAACGCCATAAGATCCATACGGTCAGCCCACGATAACACACCCTGCAAACCCGAAGCCAAACGCACAGACCCATCACTCAAAGTAATTCTATGGGATACCACAACAGGAAGAGTTGTGGAACGCTCAACCATGTAACCAGTAATGTTCCCATTGCCCAACGGCAAATCCGAATCACTGTCCGAAGTTGCATCAATCAAATTTTCAGGATCACGCTTCTCATAAGGGACTGTCTTACCACGGCGAACACGTCGAGCTTGTTTCTGACGAAGCGAACGTCTAGGGGTGGGATCACTAGGTGTGGATTCAACCTTTACCGTAACCTCAGCAGCAGCAGTGGGAGCAGGAGAAGTAGACTCATGAGTTTGCCCACCCAATGGATCAATAGGAGCTGCAGCAGAAGTAGGAATTGGTTGAGTTCCAGTAACCGGTGGTGATGGAGATGGCAAATCAGGTGTAGTAGCAGTAGTTGTGGTGGTAGCAAAGGTGGTGGTTGGAACATGTGTGGTGGTGGTGGTAACACGTGTGGTGGTAGAAGCATGAGTGGTGGTGGTAGCATCAAAGGTGGTGGTAGCATGACCAGCAGTAGAACCCAAAGGAGCAACCAAAGGAGAAGTAGAAGTACCAACGGAAGTAGCAACAAAACCAGATGGACTAGCAGCAGAACCAGGAGTGGGAGCAGATGAAGGACCAGTAGAAGCAGCAGGCGTAGAAGAAGTCACACCACGAGGATGATTAATAAATCGTTCCGGAATTGGTTGACTCTGACACTTAACCATATTTTCATAAAGTGCCTTGAGCTCATCAAAAGTCAAAGCCCAAACCTGGTCCCACTTCCAAGGAGCATTAAAATGAGCAGCAGACTGATATTTCACATAACGTTGCATCTGCTTGCGCTCCTCAGTCCGAGATAAAGGTCTGTTCTTTCTCTTTTACCTAAGTTGTGCAGCAAGGGCCAACTGGTGCTTACGCATCAATACCATAGCTCTCGGAATACAATTGTGCTCATCAACATCGGCACCCAAAAGATCTGTAAACTGAGCATAATCCCGGGTGAGAACAGTCAAAACTTGCATCCATTCACTATCACTCCAATGCATGGCATCGTGCTGAATTTGTTCACGCCTCCGCTTTCGAAGCTCTTCTTCAGCAGCCCTATCAGCTTCATCAATTTCGGCTTGAATCCGACGAGCAGCCTCCTCACCTAGCCTTTCCTCTTCAAGCTGGCGACGGGTACGCTTGCGAGATGGGGATGGAGCATCAGTCATTGGGGCCTTGCCCTTCGAATCATGAGAGGGACCAGCATTGGAACCAGCAGCAGGATCGGAATCACCATCCATAGGAGTGGGAATAGCACCAGGAGAAGGAACACTGGAGGATGTCGGAGGAACCGGCAAATCATCATAAACTTTATTAGCAAAGGCAGCCTTTGCCAATAATGTCAAACCATCCTCAACATGCTCCGTACCCTCCTCATCAGAATCTGAATGGATCACATGCTTCTTGCGCGCCGTTGCTGAGTTTCCAAGCTTTGATGCGATCAGCCAAAGGAAGAACAAACTCCCTAGTAAGTTTCCTGTGTTGGTTCAAATCAGCTTCCAATGAAATCATCCGCTCATGGTACCTGCGCATAAGATCAAGCAAAGACATAAGTGTAGTAGGCTCCTCCGCCTGCCCACCAAGAGAACTTGGGTCAGGGAAAGCGTCATTGGAGCCCGATGCAACAGACGGGTCAACCTGTGGAGTACTAGCACCAAACGGTTTATCAGTCGAGTGTGGAGCAGGACTAGGAGGTGGAGTCTCCACAAATGGAGACTTTTGTGGGACTGAAGAAGGACCAGCCTTGGAAGGGGATGGTTTTTCAACCACCACCTCCTCAACCAGTTCCTCCTCAACCACATGAGAAGGACCACCAGTAGGAGCCTCCTCGTCCACGGGGTCATCATCAATCACAACAAACTCAGGAGCCTCCTCCTCCTCACCCATAGGACCCTGAGCCAGTCCCAACATAGCATCAGTCAGGGGCCGCCATTCCCCACTAAACCCATTTACCATATTGTAATACACTTTTGCAGTAAGCTTAGACGGCACATGCTCAGTCCTATCACGAGGAATGCAAACAAGTATTTGCTGAAGAAACCTAGGGTACATAAGAAACTTCTTTCTCGAACCAGCATTTAACAGATTACTAACAATCCCCTAAAATAGATAATGAGAAAAGTTAAAAACTCTACCCTGGGCTAAGCAAATAAGACCAGTAGCCAAGGGAGTAGGGAAAGCATCCCAACTCCCAGACTTGGGACTCATACAATGGATTAGAAAGTGGACCAGAAGCCAGTCATGTAAGACCATATCCACCAGAAGTGAGCAAAATCCTCCACCAGAAGTACCACACACTACCAGAACCAATAAAATATGTTGTTAAAATCTATCAATACGTTAGTCTGTCCTAAGAGTATGTACACAAAGCCCCCCTTAGGCTTTGCCTCCCCTCAATCCTAGAGCTCAAGGATTGACCATCCCAATATGAACCACCAAGTGGTTAAACCGAGGACCATCAAATGCTTTAGTCAGCAAATCAGCAACATTATCATCCGTATGAACTTTAAGAACCTGAATCAGCTTCTTCTCATTAGCATCTCGTATAAAATGATGCCGAATTTCAATATGCTTTGTTCGCAGATGAAAAACAGGATTCTTCACAATGCAAATAGTGCTTTGATTGTCAATAAAAATTTTGGTGTTCATAAAATTGAAACCATTATCCAACATCTGATTTTGGATCCACAAAACTTGGCCACAACAACTAGCAGCAACAACGTATTCAACTTCTGTTGAAGAAGTAGCTACTATTTTCTGTTTCTTACATTGCCAAGAAATAAGCCGACGACCCAAGAATTGACAACCACCAGTAGTAGACTTTCTGTCATTATTAGCACCAGCATAGTCACTATCACTATAGGCTTCTAGAACAAAAGGTGATTCTCTAGGATACCATAAGCCCAGTTTAGGTTGAGCCTTGATATACTTGAAAATCTTCTTCACTGCATTTAAGTTCGAAACCGTTGGAGTCACCTGGTGTCTAGAACAAGCACTTACTACAAACATGATATCCAGACGTGATGCAGTCAAATACATGAGGGAGCCAATCATAGACCTGTACCTGTGAACATTGACCGGGGGGTCTGGCTCATTCTTAAGTTTGATTTTAGCAACTTCATAAGGAGTTGCTGCTGGTCTAAGAGGATCCATGTCAAACTTCTGAAGAATCTCATGGACATATTTATCTTGACTGATGAAAATCCCATCCGATTGTGCTTGACCTGAAGACCAAGGAAGAACGACAGTTCTCCCATCGCACTCATCTGAAATTCGCCTTTCATCAAGTGTTCAAACTCATCACACCACTCCTTCCTAGTAGAACCAAAGATAATGTCGTCCACATTCTAACACCCCACCAAATGCTATGCGCAGCGGAACTACAACATTTGGGTGCTAGGCAGTTACCATTGCACACAAGATATATCGAATGACTCCAAAGAGACGTCAAATTTAAACTTAAATTAAAAATTGTTAAAAAGTTACATGTCTACTGTTTTCCAACCCCAAATGATACAACAGAGTTTTTGCGTTTCGGTCCCCATGAATCTCAACCCCAAAAGTTACAGTTTTCACAACAACATGACATCAAAGTTAAACATGTTTAAGAAATACTAGGCGGAAAAACAAGCAGACTCCAAGCCATCCACACAACATCCATCCAATGCATGCTCCCTGCTACACTTCATCGGTTACCTGAAACACATGCTAAATTTGGTCAACGAAAACGTTGAGTGGAATTCATAGGTTTTACAATTCATTTTGAACATATGTGAAATAAAAACCATTCACGATCATTCATAGACTTGTCGATCAAATAATCTATATTCAAGATACTGACAATTGTGTTTAAGCTCATGACACTAAACCGTTAACTCAATCACCCGCGTAATAATTACCGGCGTGATTCAGATGAAACCAGTGCCCCTACTAAGGCATCAGTTGCAATTATACATTATCTCTTATCACAAATTATCCGTCCGCAGGGGGTATCAACGTACTAGCCCTCGTCTCGGATAGGGTAGTCAACCCCATAGTACTATCACTTTGTATAAGCGGCTATTTCTAATCCACGGTAGGACTAAACAATAGTTAATAGTTCATGAATTTAGGGCCTTTTGCAACTAGGTACTCAACACAATTTCAAGGCAACATTCGGGTCCAACAATCATTCATGACATATGTTCATTTTGAAAACTAGCATGCATTTCCCTCGCGGGTAAAACAGTTTGAAATAATAATAAGCGAGGCTATAAATTCACACCTTATATAACAAGTAGTCGATAGTTCGAGTGACGGTCACTGACGACGATACGGATGCCCGGGTAAATCAACACCTATCAAACCAAATAACGCGTAATGAGTAATCTCATTTTATAAACCTTATGGTACTGTATAAAATACATACATATTAGTCATTTGTGACAATTACAACTCACGCCAAAACAAAACAACAAGTGTTACTCGTTTTATACCATTTGTCCTTATTATTAACGTTATTCATTTTTACTCATTTTCACCGATACTTACCAAAAGTACGGACTGTTTTACTATACTTAACCCTTTTTATAAAATTTGAGAAAATTCTCAAAAATACTTTAAGACCTGTAGAAATCACATATTTAATCCCAACAAAAGTTTTCACTTCTACGACCCGCTACTCAACACTTTTCCAAAACTACGTTTTTCGGACTGAAATTGTACTTTGACCAAGTCGGACTCATTTGACCCGTTTAAAAAACTCCATCGACCCATTTGACACCTAAGTCTTATAATAGACTCAAATATGCAGGTTTGAGACCAAAAATCAACCCTTGACCATTTACCAAACTAAACCTATAGTCCCCGGGATTTGACCTAAAACCAAGCATAATTTCGGATTATGACGGTTTTCATCTCCCGGTACACGAATTTCAAAACGTCGTAACTTTTGACTCGTTAGGAGTCGTAAGCTCTATCTTATACCAAATAGAAGCTAAGAAGATGCTATACAACTCTATCCTACTCACAAGACCTGTTTTAAATATAATTTTTACGAAAACACCTTAAACTTTCTGCCTAAAATTACCTATACCAAAATCATACCAACGCTCGTTTTCAAACCCATTTACCAACATTAGACCTCAACCTAAACACTCCTAAGCATACCCAATCATCCAACTCAGTCCTAAACTACCTAAGGTTCATACCCAAATCAAAACCCAATCACTAAATCAAACACGCAATAAGCTATACCTATTTAAAACATCTAAAAACACAAAATAAACACAAACCCATGATCAAAACATCAACCACCATGATCCCCCAAACACCCCCCCTTAGCCGTGGGGTTTGGGTGATCAAAACACCACAACCAAATTAATTTTGGTGGGTTTGTTAAGTGTTTACACACCTATTACACATGAATTAAACATGTATTTACCCAATTAACATCAAAAATGATTTTGAAAAATTCATTTGATTCTTGAAAAAAAATTATGAATGCATGTTGGATTAAATTACATAGAAAGATTGGAAATGATTTAATTAGAGGTGGTCTAACCTTAGTTTTAATCAAAACCAAGTAAGAAAAAAATTTATGGGTGGTTTATGGTTGGTGAGGGTGGCCGTCGGACTAAAGGAGAAAAGAGGGAGACAGTGGAAATTTTTTTGAAGTATTTTGTGTTGTGTGTGTTTTGTTTTCCATCTTGTAAAAATTCTAGGGACTTGTGGTGCAATATGAGCATTCTTTTGGCCTTAAGCAAAAACGACTCTAAAACATTACGGGATTGACTCACTAGTCATTTTAGAAAATTTTACGGGAGTCGGGAATCATCCCAAACACTCCAAAATACTTTTGGGACACTTTAAATGTACCCGGAAAGCAATAAAACTCACCCGACTCGACTTAACACGAACCGTAAGTAAAATTCTCGAAAAATTTCAATATCGATAAAACGCCAATAATTATAGAAATTTGGGCATCCATCGGGATCGTATTCGTCATCGTCCTTCTTAAATCGTCAATCGTCAAAATTATAACCTCGAACATCGGTTTCAACCAAAATACTAAAATATATAGCAATTACAATTTATTAAAAATTTCAAAAATAAGCGTAATTTAGGGTAATGATAGTGACCTTGGTTCTAGGGTATCACATCCACCCCTCCTTAAAGAGAGCGACGTCCCGACGCTCGCCTCTTCTTATACTCACATTTCGTGCCGCTGGAACAGATGAGGATACCTTTCCTTGAAAAAGTCCTCATGTTCCCAAGTGTATTCCGGTCCACGCCTAGAATTCCATGGAACCTTCACAATGGGAATTCTACTACGCTTCAGCCTCTTGACCTCTCGGTCCATAATTTCCACGGGTTCTTCTACAAAATGCATTTTGTCGTCTAGTTGAATCTCGTCCAAAGGAATCACCGATTCCTTATCCGCCAAACTCTTCTTCAAGTTCGATACGTGAAACGTGTCGTGAATAGCACTAAGCTCGCTCGACAACTCTAACTTATACGCTACTGGTCCAATTCGTTTAACGATCTTAAATGGTCCAATGTACCTCAGACTCAACTTTCCTTTCTTCCCAAAGCGAATTACACCCTTCCAATGCGAAACCTTAAGCATAACCATATTTCCGACTTCAAATTCCAACGGTTTTCTTTTGTTATCGGCATAACTCTTCTGTCGGCTTCTCGCAGCAAGTAGTCGGTTCTTGATTTGCACAATCTTCTCTGTCGTCTCTAAAACCATTTCGGGTCCAGTCAATTGACTTTCTCCTACTTCACTCCAACACACAGGTGATCTACACTTCCTTCCATACAATGCTTCGAACGGTGCAACCTTGATGCTCGCATGATAACTATTATTATACGAAAACTCCACTAACGGCAAGTGGCGTTCCCAACTTCCTCCAAAATCAATCACGCATGCTCGGAGCATGTCCTCCATCGTCTGAATAGTGCGTTCACTCTGGCCGTCAGTCTCCGGATGATAAGCCGTACTTAAATTCAATTCAGTGCCCATCGCACGTTGAAGCGATTTCCAAAATTCCGAAGTAAACCTACTATCGCGATCCGAAATGATCGATAACGGTACTCCATGTCTGCAAACGATCTCCTTCACGTACACACTGGCCAGCTTTTCCATACTGTCCGTCTTCTTCATAGGTAAGAAATGAGCAGATTTCGTCAATCTATCCACTATTACCCAAATCATATCACATCCACTAGGAGTTCTAGGTAAACCCGTCACGAAATCCATAGCGATTTTCTCCCATTTCCATTCTAGGATCTCTGGTTGTACCAACAACCCAGACGGCTTCTTATGTTCTGCTTTAACCTTCGCGCAAGTCAAACACTTACTAACGTAACGATCAATATCCGCCTTCATATTCGGCCACCAATAAACTTTCTTCAGATCATGATACATTTTATCCGATCCAGGATGTATCGAGTACTTCGACTTATGAGACTCGTTCATAACCAAATCTCGTACTCCAGGCTTTCCTTCCTCGGATGGACACAACGGTAACCAAATCTGATTCTCGAAATATCTCAGTCCGTCTGACCTAATCACAAAAAGAGGTTTCAACATTCTTCCCAAGTTCTCAGCATCAACATTCTCTTTCATTAATCCCTCTCTTGAGCCTTCAATATAGTTTCGGTTAAATCAACACTCTCAGTCATCACTAAAGCTCTGACTCTCAAAGGTTTCTCTCGATCCTTGCTACTAAGTGCATCCGCTACAACATTCGCCTTGCCAGGATGGTAGCGAATTTCACAGTCATAGTCACTCAGTAATTCTACCCATCGTCTCTGTCGCATGTTCAACTCCTTTTGATCTAAAATGTGCTGCAAACTCTTGTGGTCAGTGAATATAACACACTTCGTCCCATACAAATAATGTCTCCACAATTTCAACGCAAAGACTACCGCTCCTAATTCCAAATCGTGTGTCGTGTAGTTCTCCTCATTCTTCATCAGTTGTCTCGACGCGTAAGCTATCACCTTCTCGCGCTGCATCAACACAGCTCCATAACCCTTACGAGATGCATCACAATACACTACAAAGTCTTCGGTTCCTTCAGGTAATGACAATATCGGTGCGGAACATAACTTGTCCTTGAGCGTTTTGAAAGCGAATTCTTCCTCATCTCCCCATTCATACACCCTATTCTTTTCGGTAAGCTTTGTCAATGGCTTCGCAATCAACGAAAATCCTTCAATGAATCTCCGATAATACCCAGCTAAACCAAGGAATTGTCGAACTTCAGTCGGCGTTGTCGGTGCCGACCATTCCCTGATCGCTTCGACCTTGGCAGGATCCACGCGAACTCCTTTGCTATCAATTACGTGACCAAGGAATTGCACAGACTCTAACCAAAACTCACACTTCGAGAACTTCGCATACAGCTTCTCTCTCTTCAGCAGATCCAATATCTTTCTCAGGTGCTTCTCGTGCTCCTCCTTACTCTTAGAGTAAATAAGAATATCATCAATAAAAACAATGACAAACTTATCTAGATACGGCTTGCATACGCGATTCATAAGGTCCATGAATACAGCAGGCGCGTTTGTCAACCCAAACGGCATTACTCGAAATTTGAAGTGTCCATACCGCGTACGAAAGGCAGTTACAGGAATATCCTCCTCTCTTACACGCAGTTGATGATACCCTGATCTCAAGTCAATCTTTAAGTATACACAGGAACCTTGCAATTGATCAAACAAATCGTCAATCCTCGGCAATGGATACCGATTCTTAACTGTCAGCTTGTTGAGTTCTCTATAGTCAATACACATCCGAAATGACCCATCTTTCTTCTTCACAAACAACACTGGCGCTCCCCATGGTGATGGGCTTGGCCTAATAAATCCTTAATCCATCAACTCCTTCAGTTGATCCGATAACTCCTTTAACTCGGATGGTGCTATTCGATAGGGTGCACGCGCAACCGGCGCAGCTCCCGGCACCAAATCGATTCGAAACTCGACCTTACGGGTAGGTGGTAAACCCGGCAACTCGTCTGGAAAAACTTCCGGATAGTCGCAGATTACAGGTACTTCTTCAATCCTCGCCTCTATATCACCATCACTCGAAACTTGTGCCAAAAACACATCGCATCCATTTTCTACATACTTCATCATCTTCAAACAAGAAATCACTTTCAAACGAGAAGTGCATTCGTCTCCTTTCACAGTCAAGACTTTATTCCTCAACGGGATCTGAACTAACCTCTCACCACAGACGATCACAGCACTGTGCGCCATCAGCCAATCCATTCCCACGATCACATCAAACGATCCTAGCTCTATAGGCATCAAGTCGATTTCAAAAGCGTAATTTCCTAACTTCAAGGTACACCCTTTCAGTATAGAATTCGTACTAACGATCTTCCCATCGGCTAACTCCACGTTATAACTAGTCGCTAACAATACCGGTTTTCTATCGATATGACGACTAAATTTAACATCTACGAAACTCTTGTCGGAACCAGAATCAAACAAAATACTAGCATAACAAGCGTCTAGCAAAAACGTACCGGTAACCACGTTAGGACCCTGTGGTTTATCAGCCGTCCCTACTTGATACACGGCAGCAACATTGCTACCTCCTTGCTTGTTTCTTGCCTTCGGGCAATTTCCTTGCTTATGGCCTCTTTCTCCACATCCAAAACAACCCATCACTCTCGTAGCATTCGCCCCAGTGGCTACCCCCTTTGTTCGGCAATCAAACATCCTGTGACCCGCTTTTCCACATTTGTCGCATGCAGGCGGGCAACTCCCTACATGGTACAAGTTGCATCGACCACAGTGGGGATTCACCTTCGCTCCTCTGGGGTTTGTCACAACTCTCATCCCTTCATTCCTTCGCTGGTTGAACTGCTGATTGCGGTTCTGACCATTGTTGTTTCGGTTTCCACCTCGACTTTGACCCTGGGATTGATTGCTCTGTGCCGCCTCCCACTTCCTCTTATTTCCTTTAGCAATGAAGTTCTTCTTGTCTTAGAGTTTGACATCCATCAACGTGTGAGCCATCTGGACCGCTTCATCAAACGACCCACGTTTAGACGAAGTCGTCTCACCCTTGATATTACTGGATAGACCTTTGATGTACTGTTTCATCTTCTTGTTATCATCGGCAAAGGTATCTGGACACAAAAGGCTTAATTCATTAAACCTCCTGGTGTAAGCAGTGATATCATTGTTTCTCAAAGTCAGGTGCCTCAACTCATCTTCCAATTGACCTAGCTCCTCTTCAGGACATAACTTCTTGGTCAAAAGAGCTTTAGTTGCAGTCCATGTTCTTGCATTCGCTACTGCTAACCCAACAGTGGCTACTTGGGTGTTCCATCAACTCAATGCATCGTCAAGAAAAGTAGCAGCCGAAAACTTGACCTTGTTTGCTTCTGAACAACCACTAATCTCGAAAGTACTTTCGACCTTTTCTAACCATATCCTGAGTTCTAGAGCTCCACCAGTTCCACGAAATTGCGTGGGACCACATTTTATGAAACTAGAGTAAGTACACTCTCTTGGGGCTTGTTGTCTCCCCACATTTCTGCCTTGGTCTGGGTTCCTCCCTGCTCGATCTGCTTCTAGCGCATTCACAATGGCTTCCTGAATCATCGTGTTCACACGGTCGGCGGTTAGTTTTGGAGGCATGGTGCGTTATCAAATACACCTCTCTGCAAAGACAGGGAAAATAGAAAAACAATGTAAGTATACACATCAAGATTAAGATGGATTTCTCTTTCAAGACATAATATAAATACAACGACACATCACTACAGAGTTACTAATATTCGTCAATTCACATCACAAAAGATCAAATTAAAGACATATCACAGATCATGAAAGGTAAACATGGATTGTATTGATAATCAACCAAAATTGTGACAAGTATTGCCACTACAACCATTCACCATAAAACTTAAGTCCTCAAGTTTTTCGTCACAATGCCATCATACAAAAGTCTAAAATAGTTCTATTACAACGATCAAAGATAAAATACAAGACAAGCAACTAGGCATGTGGTGATCCACACGGCCTCTTGGATGGCGGTTCATCATCATTTTCCTCGGGTTCCTCGTCGCTATCTTCCTCGTCCACGTCATCCATCTTCCTCTTTCCTTTGTCATTCGGCCCACATTCAGTCGCCTTCTTCGTCCCTGACGTAGACCCACACTCAACCGCTACATGATTTCCCACAGTGATACAAGCACCTCTAGCAGGTGGCTGGATCATGAAGTCATTAGCTTCCATTTCCAAGTCGTCCACAAATCTCCAATCTGGGGGCAATGATGCTCTCACTCGATGCTCCCAACTCTGCATCCTAGACAATCTCGCTTGATCTTCCCTAACTCGATCAAGACTGGCGCTCAAGTTCGCGATCATCGATCTTAGGCTGTTGATATCACTCTTGTTTGCATTTCCATCATACTCAATCCTTGAAGTTCTTGCCAATAATCTTTGGTGTTCCCTCTCATTCTTATCAAACCTCTTAATTACCCTGGTCTCTACCACACATACATCAACCTATCCATCCTCCTCAAACGACCTTCGGGATCCCAGTAGTGTCTTGGTCTCGGAAAGTAGACCCTCGCGATATTCTCATGAATAGATTGTGATTTAGATGAACTGCTGGATTCTGCACCACTCCCATTACTTACTCGAACAAAACCTGGCACTGTCTTCAGGTAGTCCTTATAATTGTCCATCGGGCGACGAAAAGGTTGCTGCTCATATCGGTCGGACGGAGGCACTTTATAACCCTTTGGCGAATTTGGAGATTGAAATAAATCAGGTTCGGTCTGACCGACAGCATTCTCGGGAATTCCATCATCCACCGGTTCTTCGGGCTCTTCCTCAGAATCCTCACTACCATCACTACTGATACTGAAGTTGTCCACGTCACTTTTGTCACTGTCATTTCCCGGCTCTATTGCTTCTTCTGGAGCGATCCATCCATTGTCATTATCCGGCGGGTTCAAAGGAAACGGTCCCCCTTCATGACCCACGACGTAATCGTTTCCATTACCATTAGGCGGTACCTCGGCCATTCCTGCAATAACAGAGAATTTTGGAGGGTACGTAAGATAACTATACAATATTTATAAATACATGCATGCAAATGCAATGCAAAGGTGGTACACATGCCCAAAATGCGATAATATGATGCTCATGCATACGTAATACAAGAATTACGGTATCGGGTATTCCACGTATAATTTCAACGTTTACATATAGTAATTTCCATATTTACGTAATAAATACCCACATATATACTTCAACTCAAAAGTATACGTCAAACGCCATGAATACAAAAATAAACCTTACCGGAGCCATGCAGGATAGTTGTGTGCGCTTGGACAATTTCTTACGACACCAAAAGTTATAGTTTAGGAATTTTCAAAACGACCTAGTTCTCTATAACTCATGGCTCTGATTACCAATCTCTAACACCCCACCAAATGCTATGTGCAGCGGAACTACAACATTTGGGTGCTAGGCAGTTATCATTGCACACAAGATATATCAAACGACTCCAAAGAGACGTCAAATTTAAACTTAAATTAAAAATTGTTAAAAAGTTACATGTCTACTATTATCCAACCCCAAATGATACAACAGAGTTTTTGCGTTTCGGTCGCCATGAATCTCAACCCCAAAAGTTACAGTTTTCACAACAACATGACATCAAAGTTAAATATGTTTAAGAAATACTGGGCGGAAAAACAAGAAGACTCCAAGCCATCCACACAACATCCATCCAATGCATGCTCCCTGCTACACTTCATCGGTTACCTGAAACACATGCTAAATTTGGTCAACGAAAACGTTGAGTGGAATTCATAGGTTTTACAATTCATTTTGAACATATGTGAAATAAAAACCATTCACGATCATTCATAGACTTGTCGATCAAACAATCTATATTCAAGATACTGACAATTGTGTTTAAGCTCATGACACTAAACCGTTAACTCAATCACCCGCGTAATAATTACCGGCGTGATTCAGATGAAACCAGTGCCCCTACTAAGGCATCAGTTGCAATTATACCTTATCTCTTATCACAAATTATCCGTCCGCAGGGGGTATCAACGTACTAGCCCTCGTCTCGGATAGGGTAGTCAACCCCATAGTACTATCACTTTGTATAAGCGGCTATTTCTAATCCACGCTAGGACTAAACAATAGTTAATAGTTCATGAATTTAGGGCCTTTTGCAACTAGGTACTCAACACAATTTCAAGGCAACATTCGGGTCCAACAATCATTCATGACATATGTTCATTTTGAAAACTGGCATGCATTTCCCTCGCGGGTAAAACAGTTTGAAATAATAATAAGCGAGGCTATAAATTCACACCTTATATAACAAGTAGTCGATAGTTCGAGTGACGGTCACTGACGACGATACGGATGCCCGGGTAAATCAACACCTATCAAACCAAATAACGCGTAATGAGTAATCTCATTTTATAAACCTTATGGTACTGTATAAAATACATACATATTAGTCATTTGTGACAATTACAACTCACGCCAAAACAAAACAACAAGTGTTACTCGTTTTATACCATTTGTCCTTATTATTAACGTTATTCATTTTTACTCATTTTCGCCGATACTTACCAAAAGTACGGACTGTTTTACTATACTTAACCCTTTTTATAAAATTTGAGAAAATTCTCAAAAATACTTTAAGACCTGTAGAAATCACATATTTAATCCCAACAAAAGTTTTCACTTATACGACCCGCTACTCAACACTTTTCCAAAACTACGTTTTTTGGACTGAAAATGTACTTTGACCAAGTCGGACTCATTTGACCCGTTTAAAATACTCCATCGACCCATTTGACACCTAAGTCTTATAATAGACTCAAATATGCAGGTTTGAGACCAAAAATAAACCCTTGACCATTTACCAAACTAAACCTATAGTCCCCGGGATTTGACCTAAAACCAAGCATAATTTCGGATTATGACGGTTTTCATCTCCCGGTACACGAATTTCAAAACGTCGTAACTTTTGACTCGTTAGGAGTCGTAAGCTCTATCTTATACCAAATCGAAGCTAAGAAGATGCTCTAAAACTCTATCCTACTCACAAGACCTGTTTTAAAAATAATTTTTACGAAAACACCTTAAACTTTCTGCCTAAAATTACCTATACCAAAATCATACCAACGCTCGTTTTCAAACCCATTTACCAACATTAGACCTCAACCTAAACACTCCTAAGCATACCCAATCATCAAACTCAGTCCTAAACTACCTAAGTTTCATAGCCAAATCAAAACCCAATCACTAAATCAAACATGCAATAAGCTATACCTATTTAAAACATCTAAAAACACAAAATAAACACAAACCCATGATCAAAACATCAACCACCATGATCCCCCAAACACCCCCCCTTAGCCGTGGGGTTTGGGTGATCAAAACACCACAACCAAATTAATTTTGGTGGGTTTGTTAAGTGATTACACACCCATTACACATGAATTAAACATGCATTTACCCAATTAACATCAAAAATGATTTTGAAAAATTCATATGATTCTTGAAAAAAAATTATGAATGCATGTTGGATTAAATTACATAGAAAGATTGGAAATGATTTAATTAGAGGTGGTCTAACCTTAGTTTTAATCAAAACCAAGTAAAAAAAAAATTTATGGGTGGTTTATGGTAGGTGAGGGTGGCCGTCGGCCTAAAGGAGAAAAGAGGGAGAGAGTGGAAATTTTTTGAAGTATTTTGTGTTGTATGTGTTTTGTATTCCATCTTGTAAAAATTTTAGGGACTTGTGGTGCAATATGAGCATTCTTTTGGCCTTAAGCAAAAACGACTCTAAAACTTTACGGGATTGACTCACTAGTTATTTTAGAAAATTTTACGGGAGTCGGGAATCATCCCAAAAACTCCAAAATACTTTTGGGACACTTTAAATGTACCCGGAAAGCAATAAAACTCACCCGACTCGACTTAACACGAACCATAAGTAAAATTCTCGAAAAATTTTAATATCGATAAAACGACAATAATTATAGAAATTTGGGCATCCATCGGGATCGTATTCGTCATCGTCCTTCTTAAATCGTCAATCGTCAAAATTATAACCTCGAACATCGGTTTCAACCAAAATACTAAAATATATAGCAATTAAAATTTATTAAAAATTTCAAAAATAAGCGTAATTTAGGGTAATGTTAGTGACCTCGGTTCTAGGGTATCATACACATAAACCTGAACAAGGATAATGTCCTTGGTATTCCTCCGAAGAAATAGTGTTTTGTCAATAGTACCCCTTCTATAGCCATTCTTTAACAAGAAAGTTGAAAGACGCTCATACCAAGCTCTAGGAGCCTGATGTAACCCATAAAGAGCCTTGACCACCTTGTAAACTTTCTTGGGATGAAGTGGATCTACAAAGCCCTTAGGTTGAGTAACATACACCTCCTCGTCAATTTTACCATAGAGAAATGCACTCTTGACATCCATTTGAAACACCGTAAAGCCCACATAAGAAGCAAAGGCCAAAAACAGACGAATGGCCTCGATCCTTGCAACCGGAGCAAAAACTTCAATGTAGTCAATGCCCTAAATTTGATTATGGCCTTGTGCGACAAGCCGAGCTTTATTCCTTACGACAATTCCCCGTGCATCCTTCTTGTTCTTTAGAATCCATTTGGTATTGATAGCTGTCTTTCCATCTGGTAAGCCAACCAGAACCCAAACATTCTGAAACAAGAATTGCTGCATTTCCTCCTGCATAGCCTCCATCCAACTTTGATCCTCAAGAGCATGAGAAACAGACCTAGGTTCCACCTGTGAAAGAAAACAAGCAAACAAACAGTGTTGAAAGTTCGTATGATTATTACGCTTTTGATCTTCAATATAGCTCACAAGAGCATGATGATCAGACGAGGCCTTCTGCTGCATTCTGCGTGTCTTGATAGTAGAGCCAGGATCTCCAATTATTTGAGTGGTAGGATGATCTTTGTGTGATTGCAAGAATGGATTGGAAGAAACATCCACTTCTGGTGCCAAGTTATTGAGATCACCAACAAAGTCAGCATCATATAAAGCATTGTGGAAAATCCCATCTACTGGTTGTTTATGAATATCATCCAGCTTGGTAGAAGACTTCTTTTGATGGTTCCCCAAATCAGAAGGACTGGAGAAACGAGTATTGGAAGCAGACTCACTAGGCAGAGTACCAGTAGGTGATAAGCTAGCACTAGGAGCAGAAGCTGGAGTACCAGGAGCAACTTTGTCAGTAGGCTCAACCAAGGGAAACTCAAAACTACCTTGAGCAGCTGCATTAGTAGCTTCTTGTTGTTGTTTGAGAAGAGTGTCAAGAGCTACTTGGGAATCCTGTACATCCAATGGAGTTGCATCACTAGGAGGAGTAGGAGAAACTGTGGTGGAATAGGATGGAACCACAAAAATGTCATCCTCATCATCTGAATCAGAAAGACTAGAAGGAACACCAGTACTAGAAGTTGCAAATAATTGTGGTCCTGCATCATGGTTAGTTTTGAAACGAAAATATCCTAACGAATCACTAAGATAATCAAGATCAAAATACCATTCTGGACCCTTGCCTTGGATGTTTGACTTCTCCTCAAAATACCTGAGATTAATAGTTTCAATGATCCGCTTGGCTTGGAGATTGTAGACACGATAAGCCCGAGAATGAGCTGAATATCCCACAATGTATCCTTCATCTGCCTTGCCATCAAACTTCCCCAAATAGTCACTAGTATTCAGAATGGTGACTGGACACCCAAAAGGCTTCAAATGAGCAATATTTGGAACTTTGCCCGTGAGCAACTCATAAGGAGTCTTCTTGTGAGGATTGGTAATAGAAACCCTATTCAGAACATAACTTGCAGTATTAACAGCTTCTGTGCAGAACATGGTTGGAAGCTTGGAATCGGCAAGCATAGTTCTTGCTGCTTCTATTAGTGTCCTGTTCTTTCTTTCTGCCACACCATTCTGTTGAGGAGTCCTTGCAGCACTATAATCTCTTTTGATGCTCTTAGCATTGCAGAGTGCGATGAGGTCTTTATTTTTAAACTCAGTTCCATTGTCGCAACGAATACCTTTAACTTTCTTAGACAACTGGTTCTCTATCAAGGTAAGAAAATCTCTAAGAATTGAGTAGGTCTCACTCTTGGCAGCCATGAAGAACACCCACGTAAACCTGCTATATCCATCAGTTACCACCAGACAGAATTGCTTGTGGTCAATGCTTCTAATGGAAGTAGGACGAAATAAGTCCATGTGTAGTAGCTGCAATGGTTCAGTAATAAGACTAAGAGCAGTAATGTCCTTGAAGGATGCTTTGTGCTGTTTACCTTTGCTGCAGGCAATACAATTTATATCATTTCTAAACGTCTTGGGAGGTAATCCAGAGACCAAATTCAGATTTGCAAGTTTGTGAATGGTATTGAAGTTCACATGCCCCATCCTTCGGTGTCATTTAGTGGCTTCATCTTCGGAGGCTTTAGCAACTAGACATGCTAGTTGACCAGTAGGGTTGACTTCATTCAACTTGATGCTATAGAGATTGTGTCTTCTAGGGATTCTGAGTAGAACTTGTGAGTCATCCGGAAGCTGAAAGTCTTTGGAAAGCACAAGTGCATCAGTATCGGTGAAGAGAACAAACTGCTTCTTGTCACAAATCTAAGAGACCGATATCAAGTTGAAGTGCTGAAGTGCTTCCACATAGTAGACCTGCTCAAAATTTAGATTAGGAGTCTTTATCGTCCCTTTGCCAGTGATCCTGCCTTCACCCCCACCAAAATAGACCTTGCCTCCATGAAATGGTACAATATTAGAGAGAAGACTTTTATTTCCTGTCATGCTCCTGGAGCAACCACTATCAACAATGCCTAGACTAGGATCTTGGTATGGAGTAACCTACAACAACAAGTTAATAATAATGCAAAAGTTAGTGTCTTAAGGGGACCCAAACCTTTTCAGGTTTGAGCCTGCCTTGTGGATCTTTAGAAGAGTGCCAAGAAGATTGATGAGATCCATCATTGTTCCTTGGTTGCCAATGCATCATTTGGGTATTATTATTTGACCAAGAACAACCTGCTGAGGGCTTAACAGCAGTTCCCGAATTTCCCAAACCAAAATACATGTGGTCCAAATTATGTGGATATATTGGATTAAAATTTTGAAAATAATTACTGGTGGTTTGGAATCCAATATTACTCCAATAATCATAAGCTAAAGGAGAGGACACTCTAGAAGAAGTAAACGTTTGAGCACTAGGATTAAGTCTTCTAGAAGCATATGGGGCAGCTCCTGGTGGACCAGGAGCAGGAAAAGCATGATTAACAGAAGCATGTGTGTCATAATAATCACAATCTTTAATTAAATGAAAGGCACTGCCACAAACAAAACATGTTTTGAAAGACCTTTTATTAGAATGAGATTGTTTCATACTGCCTACTTTATTACACACAATTCTAGGAGAAACATTCTTCCTAGGACTCAATAAACTAGGACCAGACACACTTGACATAACAGCAACTCTTTCTTCACACTTCCTAGCACCAGTAGCAGCATGTTCATTCAACTTGGAACTTGTAGGTCTTGACTCTTCACTTGAACCACTAGATGCAGAGTCACCGGCTTTGTCACTGAAGTACATGAGACAAAGTCATTAGTATTAGTAGAACTTGTTGGGGACTCAAGCATCTGGGATCCATCCAAGTCATTATGCCATGAAGTGGGCATAAAAGTTCCAGTAAGAGGAGGAGGGACAACATGCATTCCTGCTGCTGGTTTAAACCTATTGTAATTAGGTTTTCCCTCATCCTCTTTGTCGGCATCAAAGACACTTAAAAAAGATAAATCAAACACATCTTCTGAATCAATATATTTTTCAAATCCTAAGCCTCTTTTAGTTCTGCCAGACATGCTACTATCAATTAGTTTTGAAAGATTTTTAGGTGCCTTTTGCCATTTTTCAAATCTTAGCATTGTAGCATCTAATTTTGCTTGCATCTCCTCTTTTTCTTTGATACTCGCATCTCTTACTGTTTCTGTATATTTTAGCATATTTGTCGTGTTTTCTAAATCAATGCTTAGTATCCTGATTTTATCCTCATACGCACGTTGTGTATCTTGTAACCATCTCTTTTGTTGTTCCAATGTGTTTAATGAAGCCTTATAGGCTTGAACCTCTAAAAATACTTATCATTTTGATCATTTACTTCATTAAATTGGGACAACAATTCTGAGTATTTATCATGACAGTCAAAAGGGCAATGTTGTACCTGAGGTGAGATGCCCATAAGAGCAAACTCATCTGCTTCTTCTGCATCAGAGAGATTCCCAGCAATCATTGCAAACACGTCAGTTGAGGACTCAGCTGATTCCAGAGTAGAAGCCCGATGATCATTCCAGTTGACCATTGAGTCAACAGATACCAATGCCTTCTTGTCATCTTTTATCTCCTGAACCTTGAAAGCGGAGTACCTGCTCTTCTCCTGATCATTCTTGCTAGGGAACTCCCTTGCAAAGTGACCTTGTTGCTGGCAGTTATAGCATCGAACCTTGCTTCTGTCGAATCTTGCTGGCTCCCGAGGGTTGTAATTAAATTTCTTTCCTGCTTTCTTCTCAAACTTGTGAACCCTAAGAGTAAGCATGGCCATCTGCCATTTAAGATCCATCTCATCCAGTTCAAGTTTATCAACCTGTTTGAAGTCATCAAAAGCAAGTTGTTGTTCAGCATTAACATCAGCCACAAAAGAATGAAGAACGGCTTCGACCATACTACCAGACTTGGCAGTAGGATCAGTAGCAGAAGTATGCTGAACAGTATGCTGAGAGGAGACAGTATTGCTTGGGCTACTTGCATATGACATGGGACTAGATGCCATAGAACTCACAAAGGCAGAATGAGCAGGAGTGGGAAAAGAGTCACTCGAAAATCCTCTCACATGAGGTTCGAAAGTTCGGAGCCTATGAAACAGATCATCAAAGTTGAGATAGTCAAGCCCACCTTTGGCTTTGAGAGAGATCACCACCTGATTCCATGAGTAGGGTAAGGCTTTAAGAAACCTTACATTAATGTCACCATCATCAGGCTTTGACCGTAGTTGATTTAACTGGCTCAATATCTTCTGGAACCTATCATACCCTTGATGTAGACCTTCAGTTTCTCAGATTTTGAATTCTGTGAATTCGTCTCTCAGCATGGATCTTCGCATTTTCTTTGACTCCTCATTCCCGCCAAACCTTGCTTTTATGCCATTCCAGATCTCTCTGGCATCATCCAAATGGTAGAAGTCACCCATGTGATCTTCAGGAAGGGATTGAAGCAAAATCGTCTTTGCTTTGACCTCCTTCTGAATAGCTACGATTTCTTCATGATACTTAGGGTCAAGAAGAGTAATATTACCATTCTTGTCTCTTCCAGTAAGCTTCCTGCTGTTCCCATTCAGAATTATCTTCCAAAGATCTTGATCAGTATTGGTGATCCACCATTCCATCTTCATTGCCCAATTTTCATATTCACCCTTTTTCAGAAGAGGGAATTTACCATTCGTGTTTGAGACTGTAGCAAGGATCTGCTGAGGTTGCACAATTTTAGGAGTGATGTCTTCTCCTGTTTGAGTAGAAGTTGAGGCAGACATGATAAACAAAATGTCAGTAATAAGAAAACTTGATTCTTCTTGTATAGAGACCCTTCCAGGCTCTGATACCACTTGTTGGGTCTACTAGAAGTAGATCTTGCAGCCTGTCAGGACCGGTGAATGACTTCTGTAATCACAAGTCAAATCACAAAGAGACTCTATACACAATATGAATGTAAAATCTAAATATAATCAAGAAGAACAGAATAACTATAAAGACTTGATCCTTTCTAAGGATTTCTAATATTGATAATGACTAGAACTACGTTTTGTGAAGGTGTACCTAACCCTTCTGCCTAAGGTTCCTTTTATACTACAAGGAAACCATAATACAGGATTAAAGAAAACGTGTAAAACTGATATGCATATCCTTTCCTAACATATCTCATGCATATCTTTACAGAATATTAAGTAAATAATAAAGTTTGACTTCGACTAGGACCAGGAGCAGGACTTGCTCCTACTACTACTAGGACCAGGAGGAACTACATACCTCCTAGTCTACCTATTACATTTAACTATTACAATGGTCCTAACAATGAGCTCCACCACAAGACAAACAACTCTTTTCAACCGCTTTAACCGAAGCGGAATTCAAAGCCTCTTGAGCTTTCCAATGAGTCATAAGATTAGCAAATCTATCGAAAAACCGTTTTTCCTCATTAGCTTCATCATGTAAGGCATTAATGCTACGAGACGATGACGACGATGACGAACCCAAACTGGCAACACTCGGTGTGTTACGAGGGCTATAAACCTTAGATCTATTCTCGATAATCTTTAAAGCTTCATCGGTCGTTTTGCACAAAAAATTACCACCCGCGGCGGCATTCAAGTAATCTCGTTCATGATCATTATGCCCATTATAAAAAGTATCAATTTGATGCAATTCCGAAAAATCATGGTGTGGACATTCATGTAACATTTCTTTAAAGCGTTCCCATGCCATTGAAAAACTTTCATTATTTCGTTGTACAAATCTTGAAATCTTATTTTCAAATGTGTTGTTTTAGATGGTGGAAAAAATTTGTTCACAAACTTAGAAACGAGATCACCCCATGTCAAATTGAATTTGGCGGTTCTTTCTCAAGCCAAATTTAAGCGGGTCCATCTAACGAGTATGGAAACAACATCTTCTTAATGGCGTCATGTGGAACATCCTTAAACTTGCTAGTTGCGGTGAGACGATTAAAATTCCTTATGTGGTAATGCGGGTTGTCTTTCTCATGACCTCTAAACTTATTAGCTTGCAACATCGACATTAAACCCGTCTTAATCTCGAAATTCTCCGGCAAGGATAACGGGAATAACAATGGCCTCTCCAAAACCCTCGGTGGGTGCTTGAAGCAACTCCATCATAGTACGATTAGCCATGACGACTTCTTGTTCTACAATAGGTTCAACAATTGGAGTTTGTTCTTCAATCAACGTCTCTTGATTTGCTTGCTTTTGAAGACGTTTACGAGCTCGTTTTTCTTGATTACGAGTGATCATAAACTTCACGAAGAATGGGAGGTGAGCAAAGAAGATTCTTTTTGGGTGTTTTGTAAATTTTCAATTTTTTTTTGTGTTTTTGATTGTTTTTAATTTTTTTGGATTTTGGTGTATCCTCGTAGACAACAATCAACCAAATCTCTCCTCGAATCAAACTCTTGATTAAAGAAGCCTCAAAAGAATGAAAACGATCACGTGGAGTGAACGCCTTCGAATAACTTTAGAACTTTGCTGAAAACCAATTTGTTCAAGAGGGTTTAATCACAAAGAAAACCAAGCAAATATATTATACGTAATAATACTTTGGGTGGCAAAACCCTCGATTAGACTTCAATCTCAAAATACGCACAAGCAAGCGGGGAAACGAGGCGGCGCGAAGCACTTAAGAGCCTTTTTCCTTAGGGTATATTTTATAATACCCACCTTATACCCACCTTATAGTTTGTATTTTTCAAAATCGAGCTTCACGAAAGTATTTATCTATTTTTGCCTTTTTCTTTTATTTGAGATTCGAATACAATAATTAGGAGATCAAATCCCAATTAATGTGTTTTCACACTTTTGGAGATATTTTGTATTGATTGTGATACTTAATACAATATAGTAATAATAATTTCACAAGAAAAACCAAAAAAACCATAATACGTATTAGTAGATTTCTACTAATACAAATACTATTTAAGGTTAATATTAAAAACAACAAGAAAAATTAATCACGACACACCTCCCCGGCAGCGGCACCAAAATGATTGTAGTGTTTTACCACACCTTTAGGAAAAGGAGGTAAATAGGGAAAGTATTAAATACGACGGTTTAGGAAAACCGTGTACAAATGACCCAATGAAATTCGTTTCCCAAGGAGGTATATGTGTGTGAATAATTGGTAATTGATTTGAGATTAATATTGGTTAGAAGGGGATGAGAAAAGAGGATGACGAAGACGTGAAATTAATTACTACTACGACTTAACGTAAAACCGTAAAATGAGTAAAAATAAATTCTAAAAACTACCAAAAATTCACCAAAAATCAAAATAAATAAACTAGAGTTTACTAATGATCAAAACTTTTTCAAACCTTTTAATTAATTAAATATTAATTTTTAAATGCTAATTAAAGCCCTAAAAATCAAATTAATTGTCAAAAAGCCCAAATAAAGATTTTTTCAATTGGTAAACCTCTAAAATGACCTAAAAAGATTAAAAACTATTTTTATAAATTTTTAAACTAAGAAAAACTATTTAAAATGATTTAAAAACTATTAAAACTTAAAATAATTATAAAAATTAATCTAAAGATGATAAAATTAATCTAAGAGTTGCAAAAATCCTATTTTAATGTATTTAAGCTAGGAAAAATATAAAAAGTGCAAAAATGTGAAATTTGAAAAATAATAATAAAATAATATTAAAATAATATTAAAAATCCAAAGATTATAAAAAAATTCTAAAAACTTGCAGACTAGTTTATTTTAACCTAAAAAATCAGAAAATGAAAGTAAAATGACCAGAATACCCCTAATGGGCCCCCAAATGGGCTAAAAGTAAAAACAATTAAACTTAATGGGCTTTTTAGCCCAAAAAGTCAAAATAAGCCCAAATGACTTGGAAAAGCCCTATCTGACTCAAAATTTAATTCTAAACACAAAACTCTGAAGGCCCAAAAGCTGAAAGTGAGCTTATCACAGCTTAATGAACAAACAGCTTATAAGCCCATTAAGCAATAAGATAATGCCATAAGCTCTAATTTGACACACAACCTTCTTTTGGGATACTAAAGAGATCTGTAAAAAGAAATTTTGAAAAAGCACACTTAATAAGACAGAAATAAGCAAAGAACAATTCCACAAAACGACAAAATAGTCGGGATAGAGTTCTAGGCTGTTTCAGAAGCTCTAGTTTTTGCAAAAGCTCACAAATAGCTTAACTAAGAATAATCAATCAAGAAAATCACAAAAAGCCAAGTAGAATAAGCTGTGTTAACCAATAAGCACTCTGAAAAAGCCAAATAAGCTAGTTTCCTAGCAAGAGCTTAACCAAAAGACTTGTAACCTTCTAGACTTGTTATTAAGCTGAGAAAAATGAGTTCTATTACAAAAACTAAGTTGTTGCATGTACCAATAAGCAAAACAGATTCAATAAGCTATGTGACCAAGTTTGACCAAAAGTCAAACGCTGACAAGTGAAAATCAAACACTGACAAGCACAAATTGGACGTTGACAGACTTAATGAAGTGTTTAGATTTGTTTTTCACCCTACTGGTCAAGGATTGAGTGCAATCCTTGTGAATCAAGGCCTACCAGTTGAGTAGACTTGATTTGTTTTGGCACAAATAAGCCAATAAGCCAGTAAGCTTATAAGCTATCAACAAATCAATCCAAGTAGCCAAATAACCTCACAAGCAGCACACAAATAAGATTCAAGCAACAAATCAACAATCCTTATACTAGAAATACCAATGCAAACACCAAATGTGGTGGTCACTTTGCTGATGCAAATGACCACTTCAACCAACTTTGATAAGCTATAACAAACACAATAAGCCACCAAATTCAACAACCAGATAACCAATAGATAGCTTATCACCCAAACTATTCCCAAACCTGATTTCAGACCTTAGATCCAACTAACAAAGAAGTTATTGGATCTGATGTGTTTGACCAATTCCAAAACACTTTTTATCAAATTTTTGCAAAACTTCAAATCCTTTTCCCAAACTTTCAGAAACTTAACCAATGACTAAAACTTGTTCAAAATGACTTGTTTAGACTCCCCAAACCCTAAGAACCAAGGGCACAAGGCCACAAGGCCTTATGAACCAGTAAACCCAAACAGTCCTTAATCCACAACTTTTCAAAGCAACTTGTGATTCCAACTAACAACCTACTGATTTTATTATTCAAATAGCTACACTAGGTGACAACTAAAAGATTGCAACCATAAAACACAAAGCACAAACACAAAATCACCAAATCACATACCAAAATGAAAAACAGACAAGATCATATGATTTTTTAGAGGAATCTTAACAAGAGGTTATACCTGTCCTCCACAACATCATAGGAGGACCAGCAATGCTCCTTGGACCTTCTTCAACAACTAGAACAAGACCAAGGTACTTCAACAAGAAAGAAGGATGACTGCCTTGGTTGATGTTTAAAAGCAGAAACTCAAAGACTTGATTTCTTCAACACAATGAACAAACAGCCCAACCAAACGCCCTAATCCCTTCACAAGCTTGGTGTCAACAAGCTTGCAAGAGCTTACAGCTTATGGTTAAGGATTAGTACACAAAAATAAGCAAATTCAGAAACCACTTTTCAAGCTTTTTCAAACTTGAAAACCTTACCAAACATAAACGTCCTTGAACCAAATGATTCAAGCACACTTATAACAACAAATGGAACTCAGAATCACCTTTAAACAACACCAACTTTCAAAAACATAAAAAGGAATGACAATTTTATGAAAATACCAACTTTTATAAATTTCAAAAACGAATTACAAGTTTAAAAAGTAAAACTGGAACAAAGGGACTCTCACAGGTTGAGGTCTCATTTTATAGGCAAATGCATACAAATCACTATTCATAAACCCTAGAACTGAAATTCCTAAATTATCCTTGCAGAATCTTCTAGGCGTGTTGCCAGCTTGCTTGGGTGAATCAAGGACGTTTATTTAGTGCTTGGTGAGTAAGGAAAAGCTTTAGTTCGTTGATCTTGCCATGTCATGATCTTATGCCAGGTGTCGTCATGTGAGTGGGAGTGGGGGTATCTTTCTGGTAGTGGATTTTGAGGTTTTTGGTGTGGGATGTAATTGACATGATGTGAATTACACGTGGGAACAATCAATTTCACTTTGCCCTTTGTTTTCTTCTTTTTAATCCTGGGTAAAAAGGGGTGTTCTTCATAGTAAAATCGCTACAGTAAGTGTTGCCCGTGTTATTAGGAGTTTGAACTTTAAACTTGGCAGTTTTGGTCCTTTGTTTTTGGGAAAAGAGGCATAACATGTTTTTCAGCTTAAATAAACGTATCCCTTTGTTCTTGAAGTTATGAAGTTCACACTTTTGCCCTAAAACTTTGGCAAAAGTGTTTCAAGGGTTGTTTTTGACATTTTTCCATAATTGAGGGACTGAATTTGGATTATCTTGATCTTCAAAGGTATTCATTGTATCTTTGGCTTTATGAGGGACCATAATTGACAAATTAGACTTGATGAGGGACTAATCTTGCCATTTCTTCAAAGTTAAAGGACCTTTTTGCAATTTTCACAAACTTAAGGGACCAAACTTGTAATTATGAATTCACAAGGGTTTTAAGTGTCATTTCTTCATACATTGAGGATCAATCTTGTATTTCTTCAAGTCTTCAAGGGTTAATCTTGGATAATTCATGAACTAGGGCCCGGTTCTTTGTACGGCTTCGTTTCTCGTGTCCGTTTTCCTTGTTTCTTGTGATCTTTTGTCTTTTTCACGATATCCATACCTAAAATACACAAGTAAACAAACACAAGCATATATATGGTATTTTATGACATTTTAATGCATTTAAAGCCCGAAAAGAACGATGAGATCATGTATAAATGCCATCTCATCAGTTTTCTCCTTGTAGATCAATGAATTCTCATAAGCCTCATTCCTAAGTTCATTTAGTTCATTGAGTTGGATCTTCCTAAGATCACCGGCTTTGTTGATATCAAAATTAGCCCATTTCAAGGCCCAATAGGCCTTATGCTCCAACTCAATAGGGAGGTGGCATGCCTTCCCGTACATAAGACGATATGAAGTGCAACCAATAGGTGTCTTATATGCGGTACGAAAAGCCCACAAAGCATCATCTAACTTATCAGCCCATGAGGCACGATGCTCTCCCACAGTACGCTCTAAGATTCTCTTCAGTCCACGGTTAGAGATCTCGGCTTGACCATTAGTTTGTGGATGATACGCAATGTAAAGTCGGTGATTAACACCATACTTAGCCAAGACTCGACCCAATTGATCATTGCAAAAATGAGTCCCGCGATCACTAATGATAGCACGAGGAACACCGAATCGAGCAAATAATTGTTTCAAAAAGTTCACAACCACCCTCGCATCGTTCGTAGGTAAAGCCTTTGCTTCAACCCGTTTAGATACGTAGTCAACGGCTACGAGGATGTACTTCCCTTTAGATGATGGAAATGGCCCCATAAAGTCGATACCCCATACGTCAAAGATTTCACATTCTTGGATGAAATTTTGAGGCATCTCATCTTTATGTGTGATCTTGCCTTGTCTTTGGCAAGCATCACAATGCTTAACCATTTCATGAGCATCATGATAAATGGTGGGCCAATAAAATCCAGTGTCGAAAACTTTCTTCGCAGTATAGTTAGGACCAAAGTGACCACCGGTGGGTCCTTTGTGGCAAGATTCCAAGATTAGTAAAGTTGCCGGCCCATCAACACACCTACGAATGACAAGATCCGCACATTGCTTGAAAAGGTAAGGGTCGTCCCAATAATAGTGCTTAATGTCCTTGAAGAACTTTTTCTTTTGTTGGGACGTTAACCCTTCCATAAGAATTCCACCCGCCAAGTAGTTAGTAATGTCCGCAAACCATGGGGTATCGTTAAGATTGGAGTTAATAGACATTAAGGCCTCAAGGGGAAAAGATTCATTAATCATTTGATTTGGAAGTTCCCTTTGATAAGGATCCTCGAGTCTACTAAGATGATCCGCGGCTGGGTTTTCTCCTCCCTTTTTATCACGAATTTCAATTTTAAATTCTTGTAGGAGCAAAACCCAACGAAGGAGTCTCGGTTTAGCATCTTGCTTGGTCAACAAGTATTTCAAGGCGGAGTGATCGGTATAAACGATGGTGGTGGAAAGCACAAGATAGGGGCAGAATTTCTCAAAAGCATACACTACAGCTAAAAGCTCTTTTTCGGTAGTGGTATAATGCAATTGAGCCCCCGTCATTGTCTTGCTAGCATAATGGATTGGTTGGAAATATTTGTTCACTCGTTGACCTAAAACTGCTCCTATCGCGAAATCACTAGAATCGCACATGAGATCGAAAGGTAACTCCCAATTTGGAGAGACTAAGACCGATGCCTTAGTTAATTTACCTTTAAGAAGTTCGAAAGAATCGATACATTCTTGAGAAAAGATGAAAGGAGCATCCTTTTCTAAGAGGCGAGTCATAGGTCGAGCTATCTTAGAGAAATCTTGGATGAAACGACGATAGAATCCCGCATGACCTAAAAAACTTATAACTCCTTTGACGGTGGTAGGTGTAGGCAACTTAGCAATGATGTCAACTTAAGCACGGTCGACTTCGATACCGACTTTGTAAAATTTATGACCTAGAACAATACCTTCTTTTACCATGAAATGGCATTTTTTCCAATTAAGAACGAGACGAGTGTCTTCACACCGTTTAAGCATACATTCTAAATTGGCAAGGCAAGAAGAGAGAGAATTACCATATACCGAGAAATCGTCCATAAAGACTTCCATAGTTTTTTCAAGCATGTCATGGAATATAGCCATCATACACCTTTGGAAAGTCCCGGGAGCATTGCATAAGCCGAAAGGCATTATTTTGTAAGCAAATGTTCCATAAGGACAAGTGAATGTGGTTTTCTCTTGGTCTTTTGGGTCGATAGGAATTTGAAAATACCCGGATAAACCGTCTAAGAAGTAATAGTAGTCATTACCCGCTAAACGCTCGAGCATTTGATCCATGAAAGGAAGAGGAAAATGATCCTTGCGAGTGACATCATTAAGCTTGCGATAGTCTATGCAAACTCGCCAACCCGTGATAAGTCGAGTAGGAATCAACTCATTTTTTTCATTGGGAACAACGGTTATTCCACCTTTCTTAGGCACACAATGGACAGGACTAACCCATGGCGAATCCAAAATAGGGTAAATCATTCCGGCATCTAGAAGTTTGATAACTTCTTTCTTGATGACGTCATGAATTTTTGGATTTACCCTTCTTTGGCTTTGGATTGCGGGTTTAAAGTCATCTTCCATGAGAATTTTATGAGTGCAAAAGTTAGGATCAATTCCGCGTATGTCGGAAATTTTCCAAGCAAATTGCTTTCTTATGATTTTTGAGCACATCGATAAGTCGAGATTTTTCATCCTCTTTTAAGTCCTTTGCAATGATGACGGGTAACTTCTTATTGTCTTCTAGGAAAACGTATTAAATATGAGACGGTAAATCCTAAAGCTCTAAATCCGGAGGATTGCCAATAGAAGGCTTAATCAAATTCGGATCATCGTTTGTAACTTCCTTAGGAGTAGGTGGAGAAATATGGTCCTCATTGAGAAGTTTCTCAATGGTACGAATGTCTTCTTCCCAATCAGAGGGAGAATCGTCATATTTTAAGTCCACGTCCCCTAAATTTGCTTCAAATTCTTTCAAAAGAAAGTCACTTTCTCCAAATGGAGTCAATGATGGAGCAATAGAAGCTATGTTCTCAACATGAGGTAAAGGAGATAGACCAATTTTACAAGCGTCTTTGAAATGTTTTTCACAAGCCTCATCAAGTACGTCAATGAAATTAACGTTCTCATGTTCATAAGGTTGCTTAGAAAGTTTACCCATATTAAAGATGATTTTATCATCCCCGACCCTCATGATAAGTTCACCCGCGGCTACATCAATAAATGTATGCCCGGTTCTCAAGAAGGGTCCTCCCAAAATTAAGGGAACACAGGGATCCATTTCATAGTCGACAACAACAAAATCGGCAGGGTAAGTGAATTTGTCGACTCCAACGAACACATCCTCGGCTATCCCCACCGGATAAGCAACCGTACGGTTAGCTAACTCCAATGTAATTCGTGTGGGGACTAGCTCAGGTAGAGATAATTGTTTCAAAACGCTTAATGGCATTAAGTTGATACTAGCACCTAGATCGGCTAGGGCCATACAATTCTCTACCCCGGGAAAGTTGCAAGGTATGAGAAAGCGACCCGGATCACCAAGTTTGGTTGGTAATTTCCTTAAAAGAACTGCGGAGCAATTCTCATTAAGTTGGGTTTGAGCAATATCAAAAAGTTTTTCCTTATCACCGAGAAGATCTTTGAACATTTTAGCATATTTAGGCATGTGAGTGAGCGCCTCGGCAAAGGAGATGTTGAAATTCAGTTGTTTAAACATTTTGAGAAAGTTTGAAACTTGAATATCATCCTTATTTTTCAACTTCTCTTTCCTCAACCTTGAAGGATAAGGTATGTAGGGTTGAGATGAAGGCTTTAGAATGGATTTCTCACTTACATCCTTGGGTGGAGGAGGGGTGGAAGTAGAAGGTGGAGTAATTGGTGAAGGTGGTTCGTTTTCCTTGGTCACAATCACAGGAGGAGGTTTAGGAATATCGGGTTCCTTGTAACCTTTTCCACTTCGTGTGGTGATTGCTTTCATCGCCCCTCTTGGATTAGCAACGGTGTTACTCGGAAGAGAACCCGAAGCAAAGGATTGATTAATTTGGAAGAAACTAGCCATCATATCCTTTAAGTCGTTCGTTTGACTGCTTAACGAGTTTCGCATGTCATTCCTAAGCTTGGCTCGAAGATCATTCCCTTGTTTCGCCATATCCCCTTTCAAGTTAATAATTTGACTCTGAAGATTTTTCACTAGCGCGCCATTCGTCCTCATGTAAGTTTCAACCTCGTGATTAAATGTTGTGGGTTGGTTGGAAAGTGGAGCTTGGTAAGCGGGTGGTTGATAAGTGGGTTATTGGTAAACTTGATTATTTCCTTGAGGTGGATATGTTTTTCTTCGGGTTTGATTGAGTAGAAGCTCGAGGTTGGTTTTGATTGTTGCGACTGAAGTTGTTTTGGTTTTGAGGAGGAAAACCGGGTGGTGAAAGGAAGTTGTTTGAACAATAACTGAGCAAATTTCGGTCACCTTGAGGACGAGCTTGATAGCCTCCCGTGGAAAAATTACCGTTAGCCGCATACACGTTTTCCGGATTGTCATGAGTAGAAGGGCAATCAGTGTATGGACGAGGACCACCACAAGTCTCACAAGACAGTGCTACAACTTTAGCTTGTTGATACTGGTTCGTAGCCATGGTTAAGATATTTTTGTTCATTTCTGCTAGTTGGCGGGTGATTTCAGTCATCTCGGGGTTGGTTGAAGTAGAAGAAACATTGACTCTCGTGTTATTTCTTGAAGATGCGGATGAATCCCAATTTTTATGATGAGTGGTCATGTTCTCTATAAGCTCTCTACACTCCTCAGGTCTTCTCTTCATAAATGTACCACTGGCGGCAGCATTAATCGTATCACGATCACGAAAAGTTAAACCATTGTAGAAAGTATCAATCAAAGTGACGGGGAGCATGTTATGGTTCGGACAACGATCGATCAAGACATTATAACATTCCCAAGAATCAAAAAGCGACTCATCAGGTTCTTGAGTGGACCACTGATTTGATTACGATGACTAGTTACCATGGATGGTGGAAAGTATCTTGATAGAAATTTTTGAGTCATCTCGTCCCATGTATGAATTGAGTTTTTGGGGAGACGATCAAACCATTTTTCAGCATGGTGGGATAAAGTGTGTGGAAAAAGGTGAAGGCGAAGAAAATCCATGGTAATACCGGGTAATTTCATGTTTGAGTGACGGTTATAAATTTATCGAGGTGTTTGTTGGCATCATCATCCGGTAATCCGCGAAATGGACAAGCGTTTTGAACTTGTTGGATCATGTGATGCTTCAACGAAAATTCGGGAGCCGTGATTTGCATCGGCGCAATCGGCCATATCTAAGTCTCTACGAAGGTTGGGTTGAGGGACATGGTTGTTATTATTGTTATTATTCAAATTGGGGTGAGGTAGGTTGTTATTATTATTATGCACACCGGCCATATCTAAGTCTCTACGAGTCTCGGGCTCAGAATAAAACATAGATCGAGTACGCATACACTAAAAATGAACTACAATATTTTTTGGTTTTTTATCTTTTTTTTGGATTTTTGAAAATTTTATATTTTTAGGATTTTTTGAAAAATTTTATGCTTGAAAATAACGTTCCCAAAAGAACAGGTCCCAAAATCCAATTTTTCACACTAAAAACCGTTAATCGTGACGAAAAGAGCCGACAGCGGCGCCATTTGATTTCATTATTTTGTGTGTGTGATGTTCGTACTCAATCGTTCTCGCTATCTAATCGAATTGACCACGGTTTAGGGTGGAATAATTGATATTGGTCACTAAAAGGGGGAGCTTGATTATCTATATCTACTAAATTAGGTTAAGGCGAATAACAAATATAATGGGATAAGACAAATTTAAGATGTAATAAAACTAACGCGAAAGCTTTAAAATAAAAGACAGAATAATAAATCTCTAAATGATTGAAACTTAAATGAAAGACTAAAACGAAATAAAAATGAAAGCTTTGAAAAGGTTAAACTAAAAAAAAGACTTTAAAAGAAATTAGGTAAAGGATGAAAAATTAAAACTCGACAAAAAGTAAATTTGAAAACTTTTAAAATTAAGCTAAGACAAAACCAATTTAAAATGACTCTCAATAAAATAGGCGGTAAAGATCAAATTTGAAAAATAACTAAGATAAATAAAAGACAAACCGAAGTCAGATCGCAACACAATCATACACTAGATCGTGACACTTGATCGTAGTCACAGATCGTACTATGGATCGTGGTCCAGATCGCAACCATAGATCGTGGTTTGGATCGCAACACACGAGATCGCACCCAATGCGATCGTAGTTTGGATCGTGTTATGTGATCATAGCCAACAGATCGCAACCACAGATCGTGACGGACGATCGTAGTCCTCGATCGCAACCCACAATCGCACCTTGGATCGCAGCTACATATCGTAGCTTGGATCACAGGATAGATCGCAAGTAGTGATCTCAATCTTTGATCGTAGTAATGGATTGCAAGTAGAAACCCTAGGCTTATGCGATCACACTTGCTCGATCGGAACAAGTAAACCTTTAAGAATATTACGATGGGGTACAATAAGCAAATAAGCCGAACCGAATTAGTACTTTTCGAAATAAGCAATTACCAAAACTTTACAAAATCAACAATTACAAGAACTAAATAAGCACACATTAAAAACTTTCAAAACACTTAAATAAGCAAGGTTTTATAAAACAAACTTTAAAAAGATTAAACTTTTGAAAACACTTAAAAAGAAATAAGCTAAACAAGAAATAAGCTATAAGCCGCAATAATCTAAAACCTTAAATCGTTTAAAAACATTGATAGGAACAAAAAGAAAAATTGTTTAATCAAATAAGCATCAAGATTAAACAAGGTGCATACTTAATCCGAATCAAGATCAAAATCAAAAACAAGAAAGGTAGAATAAGATAGATGATGAAAAGCTTGAACTTGAACTTGTAAATTAAAGATTGAATTACAAATTTGAAGGAAAAGCTTAAAACTTGAAAGAGAAAATGGAAGAAATATAGAGAGAGAAAGTAGAATCACCTACTTCTCTCTAAAGATATGAAAACTAAAAATAAAAGTGACAAACTAAAAAACTAACACCCTCCTAATGAAGCATTAGGAGGGTATTTATAGGAGAAGGGAGTTGGTAGGATGCTTCCTTCTTTCTTCCTTTTGTCTTCCCATCTTTAATTAAATTGACATTTTTGACTTTGACTCGGGATTTGTCGATAAATATCTTGAACTCGTCTTATAATTTCTTCATTTATTAGACTTGGGTTCCTCGACTTGTTAAACTTTCATCTTTAGACTTTTTCTTCGATGAATCTTCAGAAAGGCCTTTGACTTCTATTATTTTTGCACTTTTGATCTTTTGACTTCGTCTTTTGTCTTTTTTTCTTCGATAATAGCCCGTGAAAGCCCGTGTTTTCTTCCTTTTTCACATTTTGGTCCTAAAACAAAACAAAACACAAACCACGCATAATTCCGACTTTTACGACACAAAATACACGTTTTGGTCTTGTTATTATTAGAAATAAGTGGTAAAAGGGTAAGTGTTTTCACACTTATTAATATCACACTTATTTCTCCTTGTAGATCAATGAATTCTCATAAGCCTCATTCCTAAGTTCATTTAGTTCATTGAGTTGGATCTTCCTAAGATCACCGGATTTGTTGATATTAAAATTAGCCCATTTCAAGGTCCAATAGGCCTTATGCTCCAACTCAATAGGGAGGTGGCATGCCTTCCCGTACACAAGAAGATATGAAATGCAACCAATAGGTGTCTTATATGCGGTACAGAAAGCCCACAAAGCATCATCTAACTTATCAGCCTATGAGGCACGATGCTCTCCCAACAGTACGCTCTAATATTCTCTTTAGTCCACGGTTAGAGATCTCAGCTTGACCTTTAGTTTGTGGATGATACGCAGTGGAAAGTCGGTGATTAACACCATACTTAGCCAAGACTCGACCCAATTGATCATTGCAAAAATGAGTCCCGCGATCACTAATGATAGCACGAGGAACACCGAATCGAGCAAATAATTGTTTCAAAAAGTTCACAACCACCCTCGCATCGTTCGTAGGTAAAGCCTTTGCTTCAACCCATTTAGATACGTAGTCAACGGCTACGAGGATGTACTTGTTCCCTTTAGATGATGAAAATGGCCCCATAAAGTCGATACCCCATACGTCAAAGATTTCACATTCTTGGATGAAATTTCGAGGCATCTCATCTTTATGTGTGATCTTGCCTTGTCTTTGGCAAGCATCACAATGCTTATCCATTTCATGAGTATCATGATAAATGGTGGGCCAATAAAATCCAGAGTCGAAAACTTTCTTCGCGGTATAGTTAGGACCAAAGTGACCACCGGTGGGTCCCTTGTGGCAAGCTTAAAAGATTAGTAAAGCTGCCGGCCCATCAACACAACTACGAATGACAAGATCCGCACATTGCTTGAAAGGTAAGGGTCGTCCCAATAATAGTGCTTAATGTCCTTGAAGAACTTTTTCTTTTGTTGGGACGTTAACCCTTCCATAAGAATTCCACCGGCCAAGTAGTTTGTAATGTCCACAAACCATGAGGTATCATCAAGATTGGAGTTAATAGACATTAAGGCCTCAAGGGGAAAAGATTCATTAATCTCTTGGTTTGGAAGTTCCCCTTGATAAGGATCCTCGAGTCTACTAAGATGATCCGCGGCTAGGTTTTCCGCTCCCTTTTTATCACGAATTTCAATTTTAAATTCTTGTAGGAGCAAAACCCAACGAAGGAGTCTCGGTTTATCATCTTGCTTGGTCAACAAGTATTTCAAGGCAGAGTGATCGGTATAAAGGATGGTGGTGGAAAGCACAAGGTAGGGGCGGAATTTCTCAAAACCATACACTACAGGTAAAAGCTCTTTTTCGGTAGTGGTATAATGCAATTGAGCCCCCGTCATTCTCTTGCAAGCATAATGGATTGGTTGGAAATATTTGTTCACTCGTTGACCTAAAACTGCTCCTACCGCGAAATCACTAGCATCGCACATGAGCTCGAAAGGTAACTCCCAATTTGGAGAGACTAAGACCGATGCCTTTGTTAATTTACCTTTAAGAAGTTCGAAAGAATCAAGACATTCTTGAGAAAAGATGAAAGGAGCATCCTTTTCTAAGAGGCGAGTCATAGGTCGAGCTATCTTATAGAAATCTTGGATGAAACGACGATAGAATCCCCCATGACCTAAAAAACTTCTAACTCCTTTGACGGTGGTAGGTGTAGGCAACTTAGCAATGACGTCAACTTTAGCACGGTCGACTTCGATACCGGCTTTAGAAATTTTATGAACTAGAACAATACCTTCTTTTACCATGAAATGGCATTTTTTCCAATTAAGAACGAGACGAGTGTCTTCACACCGTTTAAGCATACGTTCTAAATTGGCAAGGCAAGAAGAGAAAGAATCACCATAGACCGAGAAATCGTCCATAAAGACTTCCATAGTTTTTTCAACCATGTCATGAAATATAGCCATCATACACCTTTGGAAAGTCCCGGGAGCAATGCATAAGCCGAAAGGCATTATTTTGTAAGCAAATGTTCCATAAGGACAAGTGAATGTGGTTTTCTCTTGGTCTTTTAGGTTGATAGGAATTTGAAAATACCCGGAGAAACCGTCTAAGAAGCAATACTAGTTATTACCCGCTAAACGCTCGAGCATTTGATCCATAAAAGGAAGAGGAAAATGATCCTTGCAAGTGGCATCATTAAGCTTGTGATAGTCTATGCAAACTCGCCAACCCGTGACAAGTCGAGTAGGAATCAACTCTTTGTTTTCATTGGGAACAACGGTTACTCCGCCTTTCTTAGGCACACAATGGACGGGACTAACCCATGGCGAATCCGAAATAGGGTAAATCATTCCAGCATCTAGAAGTTTGATAACTTCTTTCTTGATGACGTCATGAATTTTTGGATTAACCCTTCTTTGGCTTTGGATTGCGGGTTTAAAGTCATATTCCATGATAATTTTATGAGTGCAAAAGTTAGGATCAATTCCGCGTATGTCGGAAATTTTCCAAGCAATTGATTTCTTATGATTTTTGAGCACATCGATAATTCGAGATTTTTCATCCTCTTTTAAGTCCTTTGAAATGATGATGGGTAACTTCTTATTGTCTTCTAGGAAAACGTATTCAAGACGAAACGGTAAATCCTTAAGCTATAAATCCGGAGGATCGTCAATAGAAGGCTTAATCAAATTCGGATTATCGTCTGTAACTTCCTTAGGAGTAGGTGGAGAAATATGGTCCTCATTGAGAATTTTCTCAATGGTACGAATGTCTTCTTCCCAATCGGAGGGAGAATCGTCATATTTTAAGTCCACGTCCCCTTAATTTGTTTCAAATTCTTTCAAAAGAAAGTCACTTTCTCCAAATGGAGTCAATGATGGAGCAATAGAAGCTACGTTCTCAACATGAGGTAAAGGAGATAGACCACTTTTACAAGCGTCTTTGAAATGTTCTTCACAAGCCTCATCAAGTACGTCAATGAAATTAACGTTCTCATGTTCATAAGGTTGCTTAGATATTTTACCCATATTAAAGACGATTTTATCATCCCCGACCCTCATGATAAGTTCACCCGCGGCTACATCAATCAATGTACGCCCGGTTCTCAAGAAGGGTCGTCCCACAATTAAGGGAACACGGGGATCCATTTCATAGTCGACAACAACGAAATCGGCAGGGAAAGTGAATTTTTCGACTCCAACGAACACATCCTCGGCTATCCCCACCGAATAAGCAACCATACGGTTAGCTAACTCCAATGTCATTCGTGTGGGGACTAGCTCGGGTAGAGATAATTGTTTCCAAACAGTTAATGGCATTAAGTTGATAATAGCACCTAGATCGGTTAGGGCCATACAATTCTCTACACCGGGAAAGTTGCAAGGAATGAGAAAGCGACCCGAATCACCAAGTTTGGTTGGTAATTTCCTTAAAAGAACTGCGGAGCAATTCTCATTAAGTTGGGTTTGAGAAATATCAAGAAGTTTTTCCTTATCACCGAGAAGATCTTTGAACATTTTAGCATATTTAGGCATGTGAGTGAGCGCCTCGGCAAAGGAGATGTTGAAATTCAATTGTTTAAACATTTTGAGAAAGTTTGAAACTTGAATATCATCCTTATTTTTCAAATTCTCTTTCCTCAACCTTGAAGGATAAGGTATGTCGGGTTGAGATGAAGGCTTTGGAATGGATTGCTCACTTACATCCTTGGGTGGAGGAGGGGTGGAAGTAGAGGGTGGAGGAATTGGTGAAGGTGGTTCGTTTTCCTTTGTCACAATCACTGGAGGAAGTTTAGGAATCTCAGGTTCCTTGTAACCTTTTCCACTTCGTGTGGTGATTGCTTTCATCTCCCCTCTTGGATTAGCAACGGTGTTACTCGTAAGAGAACCCGAAGCTGAGGATTGATTACTTTGGAAGAAACTAGCCATCATATCCCTTAAGTCGTTTGTTTGACTGCTTAACGAGTTTCGCATGTCATTCCTAAGCTTGGTTCGAAGATCATTCCCTTGTTTCGCCATATCCCCTTTCAAGTTAATAATTTGACTCTGAAGATTTTTCACTAGCGCGTCATTCGTCCTCATGTAAGTTTCAACCTCGTGATTAAATGTTGTGGGTTGGTTGGAAAGTGGATCTTGGTAAGCGGGTGGTTGATAAGTGGGTTGTTGGTAAACTTGATTATTTCCTTGGGGTGGATATGGGTTTCTTTGGGTTTGATTGAGTACAAGCTCGAGGTTGGTTTTGATTGTTGCGATTGAAGTTGTTTTGGTTTTGAGGAGGAAAACCGGGTGGTGAAAGGAAGTTGTTTGAACAATAACTGGGCAAATTTCAGTCACCTTGAGGACGAGCTTGATAGCCTCCCGTGGAAAAATTACCGTTAGCCGCATACAAGTTTTCCGGATTGTCATGACTAGAAGGGCAATCAGTGTATGGACGAGGACCACCGCAAGTCTCACAAGACAGTGCTACAGCTTTAGCTTGTTGATACTGGTTTGTAGCTATGGTTAAGATATTTTTGTTCATTTCTGCTAGTTGGCGGGTGATTTCGGTCATCTCGGGGTTGGTTGAAGTAGAAGAAACATTGACTCTCTTGTTATTTCTTGAAGATGCGGATGAATCCCAATTTTTGTGATGAGTGGTCATGTTCTCTATAAGCTCTCTACACTCCTCAGGTCTTCTCTTCATAAATGTACCACCGGCGGCAACATTAATCGTATCACGATCACGAAAAGTTAAACCATTGTAGAAAGTATCAATCAAAGTGACGGGGAGCATGTTATGGTTCGGACAACAATCGATCAAGACATTATAACATTCCCAAGAATCGAAAAGCGACTCATCAGGTTCTTGAGTGAAACCACTGATTTGATTACGAAGACTAGTTACCATGGATGGTGGAAAGTATCTTGGTAGAAATTTTTGAGTCATCTCGTCCCATGTATGAATTGAGTTTTTGGGAAAACGATCAAACCATTTTTCAGCATGGTGGGATAAAGTGTGTGGAAAAAGGTGAAGGCGTAGAAAATCCATGGTAATACCGGGTAATTTCATGTTTGAGTGACGGTTATGAATTTATCGAGGTGTTTGTTGGCATCATCATCTGGTAATCCGCGAAATGGAAAAGCGTTTTGAACTTGTTGGATCATGTGATGCTTCAACGAAAATTCGGGAGCCGTGATTTGCATCGGCGCAATCGGTCCACCACGTCCGTTCATAGTTGGTTGACAAAGCTCCTCCATCGTACGAAGGTCGGATTGAGGGACATGGTTGTTATTATTGTTATTATTCAAATTGGGGTGAGGTGGGTTGTTATTATTATTATGCACACCGGCCATACCTAAGTCTCTACGAGTCTCGAGCTTAGAATAAAACATAGATCGAGTACGCATACACTAAAAATGAACTACAATACTTTTGGTTTTTTTATCTTTTTTTTTGGATTTTTGAAAATTTTATATTTTTAGGATTTTTTGAAAAATTTTATGCTTGAAAATAACATTCCCAAAAGAACGGGTCCCAAAATACAATTTTTCACACTAAAAACCGTTAATCGTGAAGAAAAGAGCCGGCAGCGGCACCATTTGTTTTCATTATTTTGTGTGTGTGATGTTCGTACTCAATCGTTCTCGGTATCTAATCGAATTGATCACGGTTTAGGGTGGAATAATTGATATTGGTCACTAAAAGGGGGAGCTTGATTATCTATATCTACTAAATTAGGTTAAGACGAATAACAAATATAAAGGGATAAGACAAATTTAAGATGTAATAAAACTAATGCGAAAGCTTTAAAATAAAAGACAGAATAATAAAACTCTAAATGATTGAAACTTAAATGAAAGACTAAAACGAAATAAAAATGAAAGCTTTGAAAAGATTAAACTTAAAAAAATAAGACTTTAAAAGAAATTAGGTAAAGGATGAAAAATTAAAACTCGACAAAAAGTAAATTTGAAAACTTTTAAAATTAAGCTAAGACAAAACAAATTTAAAATGACTCTAAATAAAATAGGCGGTAAAGATCAAATTTGAAAAATAACTAAGATAAATAAAATATAAACCGAAGTCAGATCGCAACACAATCGTACACTAGATCGTGACACTCGATCGTAGTCACAGATCGTACTATGGATCGTGGTCCAGATCGCAACCATAGATCGTGGTGTGGATCGCAACACACGAGATCACACTCAATGCGATCGTAGTTTGGATCGTGTTATGTGATCGTAGCCAACAGATCGCAACCACATATCGTGACGGACGATCATAGTCCTCGATCGCAACCCACAATCGCACCTTGGATCGCAGCTACAGATCGTAGCTTGGATCACAGGATAGATCGCAAGTAGTGATCTCAATCTTTGATCGCAGTAATGGATCGCAAGTAGAAACCCTAGGCTTATGCGATCACACTTACTCGATCGGAATAAGTAAACCCTTAAGAATATTACGATGGGGTACAATAAGCAAATAAGCCGAACCGAATTAGTACTTTTCGAATAAGCAATTACCAAAACTTCACAAAATCAACAATTACAAGAATTAAATAAGCACAAATTAAAAACTTTCAAAACACTTAAATAAGCAAGGTTTTATAAAACAAACTTTAAAAAGATTAAACTTTTGAAAACACGTAAAAAGAAATAAGCTAAACAAGAAATAAGCTACAAGCCGCAATAATCTAAAACCTTAAATCGTTTAAAAACATTGATAGGAACAAAAAGAAAAACTTTTTAATCAAATAAGCATCAAGATTAAACAAGGTGCACACTTAATCCGAATCAAGATCAAGATCAAAAATAAGAAAGGTAGAATAAGATAGATGATGAAAAGCTTGAACTTGAATTTGTAAATTAAAGATTCAATTACAAAATTGAAGGAAAAGCTTAAAACTTGAAAGAGAAAATGGAAGAAATCTAGAGAGAGAAAGTAGAATCACCTACTTCTCTCTAAAGATATGAAAACTAAAAATAAAAGTGACAAACTAAAAAACTAACACCCTCCTAATGAAGCATTAGGAGGGTATTTATAGAAGAAGGGAGTTGGTAGGATGTTTCTTTCTTTCTTCCTTTTGTCTTCCCGTTTTTAATTAAATTGACGTTTTGGACTTTGGCTTGGGATTTGTCGATAAATATCTTGAACTCGTCTTATAATTTCTTTATTTATTAGACTTGGGTTCCTCGACTTGTTAAAATTTCGTATTTAGACTTTTTCTTCGGTAAATCTTCAGAATAGGCCTTTGACTTCCGTTCTTTTTGCACTTTTGATCTTTTGGCTTAGTCTTTTGTCTTTTTTTCTTCGATAAAAGCCCGTGAAAGCCCGTGTTTTCTTCCTTTTTAACATTTTGGTCCTAAAACAAAACAAAATCACAAACCACGCATAATTCCGACTTTTACGACACAAAATACACGTTTTGGTCTTGTTATTATTAAATATAAGTGGTAAAAGGATAAGTGTTTTCACCCACCTTGAGACGTCTAAAAATAATAATGTGTACTATAATTTTGGGACAGAAAAAGTAACAAACAATGTAATATTCTATAGCAAGAAATAAATTACTATGTACTAGAGCACACAGTACCATAACATTCTAACAACATTATATCATAATTATAACATTTCATAACACCACCTTTTAGGTCACTTTTTTTATTAAAATCACTCACAAAAATCACAAAAAGGGGCGTTGCCATGATAAACAAGGGCTAACGCCGTTGTGTTTTTAGCATGGTCGGTATGATAACGCTAGGGAAACTTGGTTCACGTCAGTATAACCTCGGGATCCAAGTTATCACACCGCGCCCTCTTAGATTTATGTATTTATTTTTCTGCATTTACTTTATATTGTCTTGAAGAGATAACTGTGTTTCCTTTCGATTTAAGTACCATGTTATAACAAAATCGCTAATATACGAGGACCGCCTTTTCTCTTGTCGAGATAATGCAAATTAAGAATTCTTGATTAGAAATTGATATTATGGACTCAACCTTGTGGATCAAGTCTGTTGGAGAACTTTCGAAATGCTTCCTTTTGAAAACTTTAGGTAAAGATAAGGTTGTTTACGTCTCAACCTACGTCATAGAAGACGATACTTAAAGTTACTCGCTTACTTTTAGGCATATAATTTTTGGGCAGCACGCAAGTAAAAAATATCAAAGATATAATATTGATTTGTATTTTTGTGTGATTACAAGATAATAAAGATTTAGTTCAAAAGTATTACTGAGTAGATATTTTGATAGGTCATTATAGCGGATTCCCTCTTGCATTTGCTTTTCGCAATCGTCAGTTTAGATCTATCTCGGTACGTCAACCCGATGGTAAATTAAATAGAATTATAACCCGACCCTATTAGGCTATTAGACTTATCGAGTTGACCTTTTAATAAATTAAGTTGGACCCGAGTCAACCCAATTCTATAAAATTTTATCGGGTTCTAGTTCTACACGCCAAAATAACTTTTTCTTCTCATTTGACAGGCACCCGCTATATAATATCATGCGGTTACAAATGATATACAAGCATAAAACTAGAATAGAACAATTATTTTGGTTAACACATGTAACTAGGGGGTGAGCATCGGTTTAAAATCGGACCGGACCAGGCAAGACCAGACCGGACGAAGGACCGGGAAGAGCAAATACATTCTTCCTAACGGACCGGACCAGTCACAACCCCATTAGCATATTCCCAACTTCATATTACACAGACATAATACCATTTTTCCAACTTCAGTAGCATCTAACACCCAAAACCGCTTGAGTCACACTGTCAGAGCACATGGAGTGGTCACACCACCACACCAAAAAACACCCCGTCATGTCACCTTTTTTATTTCCACATCCACACCAAAAACAATCATCTTATCATCACACCATTTCCACACCAATTTATCCATTTTTCCATTTTTTTTCAAAAACCACCCTCAACAATGAATTTATTCAAATCCTAATTTACTTTATTTATTCAATTTAAAAACATTACATTCTAAAAAAAACAATTCGGACTAAAAAACAATACGAAAATAAAAATAAAACTAATCTTCACTAAGAAAGCTATTTTTTTTTGTTTTGTAGAAATTTGAAAGGTGAGTTTTCTTATTATCCCGGCCCAGTCCAAACTACAAGCCCATCTACCCCAACAGCCCGGCCCAGTCCAAACTACAAGCCCAACATTAGGTTTAGACTCCCCTTCATATCATCTTCACCATGTTTTCCCTCCCAATACACTCACACAGCCGCCACAGCAAAAACCCTAATCCGGAAATAAAACCAGCCGTTTAGGGTTCGTTTGGTTTGATTAAAAAGATAAAGGACTGTTGTGTAAAGTGGAGGAGGGTGTTTTGTGTCAATGGTAGCCGTCTTCCACGCGCGTGGCTACAGCCACGGCATCTTCCACGCTGCAAATGCCGGTGTTGTCACGCCGGCCCACGCAGGGCAACGACGAGCCACACCGTAGCCACTCCGTCCCCTCTCACAGTAGCATTTTTTCAAGTTCACCAAACACACTAAACACATTCTTCCAAATCAAGCGATATACTTTTCCCATTTTCATTGTCTCCCTTTAGTTTGTCCAATGCCTCTTTCATTTCTAAAAGAAAAACATAACATAACAACAAAATAAAGAATTAATAAAACACACAAAAAGGTACGGAGACAAGGCATTCCTATAGGGGTCCAGAAAACGACCACTTGTGCTAAAGGCGGACTCGGAAGCAACAGTATCTTTTACAAAACTAAAAAACATTCAAGCTAATTAAATGATGAGAATATAACAAAGACAAAATTATCTATACCAAAGTCTAAATACCAGTCCAACAGGGAATAGAACATCATCTATCTATGTCAAAGACTAAATACCAGAACCTTTGAAATGCACATAACATACCAGAACCTTAAAAATGCAGATAGCAAATTGCAAAAACCTAGAAAATTAAGAAACAAAACATGCACGTACAAAAGATGCAGATACCAGAACCTTAAAAATGCAGAGATAGCAGAACCTTAAATATGCCATTTTAATCAGCGGTCCATCTGGTCCATCCAGGCGTTCCATTTTTGGATCAAAATATTTCCAACAATCGGCTTTTTCGTTTCCTATTCCTCCTCCACTTGGTTTCCTTTTACGTTCGTTGGCATTCTTTTTGTTGTTGTTATTCTTCCTCTTCCTGTTGTTTTTGTCGTCGTCGCTTGAATCTTGACCGAAACTGTAACACTCTCATTTTTCGTATCGGTACAGCGGAAGGGTCTTTCAGAGTGTTACGGGATAGCACAATAACTCCAATCATAGACAACACATAAAAATGGTTGTACAAGGTTTAACAAACATTCATTCGATAAAAAGGTTTAAAAGTGTACAACAGGTCCCAAATTATACAGGTCATTAAGTTTACAAAACACAGATCGAATGAACATTTTTAATATTAAGTGTGGGCCATCAGAGTCGATCTCCATCCGGATTACCTTCAAGCACCTGAGATAGAAAACATGCAAAAATCATATCAGCGAATGCCGAGTGAATTCATAGAGTTTAATGAAAACCGTTATATAAAACAATCATTTACAATCATTAAAATCAGAACACAAGTATAATATCGGAAGTAAGTCCACATATTGCTAGTCAGGCAATATATAAATCAAGCATACATCTAAAACCGTCCATGAGACCGCAGTCTCTATATTACCATGATAGGTAATATATTCATCGTTAATAGCGTCGTTATCATATATAGGATACATTTTTATTTGGATTAGGATTATTATTAGCCGCATGACATTGTTACCTTACTGTGAAAACAGCGGGCCGCGAACCCGACAAACAATTTGCCCATCTAAGTTAGCGTGTCGTCACAAAAATCACGCTATGGAATCTTCTCATACATAAATTCGCTTACCAATCAATGTGGTACGACGGGGATCAACCGTCAAGGCGCGAACTGGGGTGATCGTCCCCAAATAGTACTATCAAATGCATAAGCGTCTACCAAATCCCGGTAGTTCACAATTCATGCTAATGGGACTTTAAGTGACATAACCTAACTACTAATAATCCTTTTAGTCTCGAATATAGGGTCATAGCATCATTCGGGTCCATCTCATTAAGCATACAATCGGGACTACTTGTGTTCTATTTTTATAAAAATCTAGCATGTTATCTCCCTCGCGGGTTTACAAATCATTTTATAAAACATTTAAAAGAGTGCGAGGCTATGAACTCACGTTGTTAATGAAAGGAGGATTATCGGCTACGGGCGTGCTTCGGTCACGGAAACCTATATAAATAATAATCGGTCTTAGACTCGGTCCAATGACTTTTATCAAAATAACAATATACATATGATGATTTTGTACATATGATGATGATCAAGTGGGTTTATAAATCCTCATTTACTCATTTTAGCGTTTACGTTTTAGTATCGTCTTACTAGTTCACTAGTTTTACCGATTTTACCTATTTTAAGTTCATTAAGTCTTTTATAAGTTCTTTTACTTGTTTTTACCCATTATATACTTATATGATCAGTATATATACTTTTCATGTTGGGCCCTATTGGGTTAAGCCCAAATAATTCTTTTTACAAGTATTTATCTTATTAAGTCCAATTATTAGTCTAATAGGTTTAGTTAGCTCGTAAATGTCCGTAATTCTTATAGTTCGGGTTTTATCGGTTTTTACTTGTCTTAATTACTTATACATCAGTATATATCTTTTATAAACTTTACATTAGACGGGTTTGGTCGTCTAAGTTTTATTTGATGAAAAACGTTAATTTCACGGCGATAGCCGAAAAAGTCGTAAAAATCAAGTTTATAGTTTTTATTACTTATAAATATTACTTTTACCACCATTTATATATTTTACCCATTTAATTAACCTTTTATACATTTATATAAATAAGTTTTATAAGTTAGTGGGTTTATACTTTACATTTTATAAATTATAAAGTGAGTGCTTATATAATAATAATAAACATTATTTCCAAAATCTGATTTTTAACTTCACATTCACCATTTTTATCATATCTAGAGTTCTACAATGACTTAGAAGCTCATTTTTAGATGACAACTTCTTCATAATATGTGCTAAATATAACTTAGTTATAGCTACTGCCCATTTTGAGTCTAAGTTGCCTTAACAGTCCCTACAAAACTGCTTATTCAGATTGTACCACCTAACTTGTTTTGATCATATCTCACTCATTATTTTGATTCCATTGCATGGTCAACTCTCACATGTGTATAACATCATCTACTTTACTGGAAATAGATCAAACCATGCATTTTTATCAGTTCTTCATTTAGTTATCTACTGTTTTTATACAGCCAACTAATTAGACATGATTTTAGCTTCATTTCTTATGGTTATCATCATTTTTAAGCATGTTTATCAACACTTGATCCCCACACAACATTTTTATCATCATATATACATCATATACATATACAAAATGAAAGAAAATACATTTGTTCTTTACAAAATAATAAGAGAAAAATGTAGAGGATGATCTTCTTTACCAATCCAAGTGGATTTCTTGTTTTAGAAAGGCAAGAACTTGATGAACACAACAAGTATCTCCAAGACCATCAAATAGCAAGATCATATGTTGGAAAATCAGCCCTAGGACACAAGCAAATCACCTCCAAAGTTGGTTATATGGCCACCAAATGATCAAGGTTTCAAGGAAACACCTTAATAGGACTAGTAAACATGTGGTTTGTAGTTAGAAAAGATCAATGATGGTGTTTGTGGCTTGATTTGGAACGGCACAAGGGTGGAAGTAGAGAGAGTTTGAGAGTGAATTGCATGTGTGAAATGGTGAAATGAAAACCATTTGTTGGTTTTGTTAAGTTGGTGGAAGTTTAGCTTAAAGTGTAAGCATGAGCTTACACTTGTATAAACAAGTTAAGTCTTGTGCCACCTATGTGTGGTGAGTCATTTTGCCGTCCCATATAAGCTAGTGGGATGGGGCAAAGTGTTTTGTCCCATCTCACTAGTTTACGGGTATTTCTCGATTCTAGTTTTCTCGATTTGCGTGCCCTCGGGTCGTTTTACGAAAAACGTTTTTATAAATTATGAATCACCGTCACAAAACGAATCCAATAAAAATTGTCTCATCAAAAACGGAGTTCAAAAACGTAAATACGTAATCCTAAGGTTTCCGGTTTAGTCGTAAAAGACGCCAAATTATGCACGTAAGCCCAAATTTAAATCCGTAAATTGTGAGTTCGTCAACCAACATAAAAATAAGTTTCAAAATATTATACGAGAAAATATTTAACCACCTGAAAATGTTAGATTTGTCACAGCTTTTCCTCCTAAAAGGGATCAACGTCCTCGTGATCCATTTCATTTGGATGTCCGTTTCTTATTGAAATCGAAGAGGTGCGGATATTTCTTCCACATTTCATCCTCTCGTTCCCAAGTATACTCCGGTCCATGCTTTGAATTCCATCGGATCTTGACAATAGGTATCCGACTTTGTTTCAGTTGATTTACCTCACGGTCCATAACTTCTACGGGCTCTTCGATAAAATGCAACTTCCCATCTATTCGAACCTTACCTAACGGAATTTTCTGATCACTCACTGCTAGACATTTCTTCAGATTAGATACATGGAATGTGTTGTGAACACCATGAAGTTCTGGGGGTAACTCTAGTTTGTAAGCCACCGGACCTACTCTAGATAGAATCTTAAAGGGTCCAATATAACGGGGATTCAATTTTCCTCGTTTTCCAAATCTGATAACGCCTTTCCATGGCGATACTTTCAACATTACTCGGTCACCCACTTCAAACTCCATTGGCTTCCGCCGTACATCCGCGTAACTTTTCTGTCTACTATGGGCAGTCAACAACCTCTTCTTAATCTGAACTATCATCTCCGTAGTCTCCCGGATCAATTCCGGTCCCGTGAGCTGGGTATCCCCAACTTCACTCCAACATACAGGAGATCTACACTTCCTACCATACAAAGCTTCAAACGGTGCAGCCTTAATACTAGAATGGTAACTATCGTTATACGAAAACTCTACTAACGACAAATGTTTATCCCAATTCTTACCAAAGTCTAACACACAAGCTCTCAACATATCTTCAAGTGTTTGTATCGTCCTTTCACTCTGCCCATCAGTCTGGGGGTGATAAGCAGTGCTCATATCGAGATTCGTTCCCAAAGATCTTTAGAGAGATTTCCAAAAATTCGATGCGAATCTAGGATCTCGATCTGAAATGATCGATACAGGCACTCCATGCTTGCATACGACATTATCAAGGTATATTCGAGTCAGCTTCTCCAGTGAGAACTGCTCCTTAACCGGAATGAAGTGTGCTGATTTGGTCAGTCTATCGACAATAACCCAAATCGAATTGTTTCCAGATGATGTTCTAGGAAGCTTGGTGATAAAGTCCATTGTAATTCGCTCCCACTTCCATTCAGGAATCTTTGGTTGTTGAAGTGGTCCTGATGGCTTTTGATGTTCGGCTGTAACTCTAGCACAAGTCAAGCATTGAAGAACATACATAGCTATGTCAGCTTTCATATTCGGCCACCAGTACAACTTCTTCAAATCATGGTACATCTTATCAGATCCCGGATGAATGGAATACTTAGATTTATGGGATTCTAACATAATCAAATCTCTTAAGCCTCCAAACTTAGGTATCCACATACGACCTCTTAAACATTTCACTCCATCAGCTCTAACCTCTAAAGGATCTCCTTCTCCTCGGAACCCTTCATTAACAAAATTCTCCTTCTTACAAGCTTCTATTTGCGCATTTCTAATTTGCTCAGGCAAATTATTGTGCACGGTCAAGACTAGAGAACGCACCCTGATAGGCTCTCTATCTTTCCTACTCAACGCATCAGCAACAACGTTGGCTTTTCCTGGGTGATACTTTATATCACAATCATAATCACTTAACAACTCTATCCATCTTCGTTGCCTCATGTTCAACTCCTTCTGGTCGAGAATATACTGTAGGCTTTTGTGATCGGTGAATACCGTACACTTGGTGCCATACAGATAATGTCTCCACAACCTTAGAGCAAAGACCACAGCTCCTAGCTCAAGATCATGAGTAGTATAATTCTCCTCATTCTTCCTTAATTGCCTAGAAGCATAAGCTATCACTTTCTCTCTCTGCATCAAAACAGCTCCATAACCTCTAAGAGATGCATCACAATACACTACAAAATCTTCACTCCCTTCGGGTAATGATAAGATAGGCGCACTACATAATTTTTGCTTCAATATCTGAAATGCTCCATCTTCATCACTTCCCCAAACGAAAGGTTTATTCTTCTGAGTAAGCTTAGTCAAGGGTTTAGCTATCAAAGAAAATTCTTTAATGAATCGCCTATAATAGCCAGCCAATCCTAAGAATTGTCGCACTTCCGTTGGCGTTGTCGGTGCAGACCAATTCTTAATAGCTTCAACCTTTGCAGGATCAACATGAATTCCATCTCTGTTAATCACATGACCAAGAAGTTGCACAGAATCCAACCAGAAATCACACTTCGAAAACTTAGCATACAACCTTTCATCCTTCAACAACTTCAAAACAATCCTCAAATGTTCTCTATGCTCATCTTCATTCTTAGAATAGATTAGAATATCGTCAATAAACACAATCACAAATTTATCCAAGTAGGGCTTGCACACTCGATTCATTAAATCCATGAAAACCGCAGGTGCGTTAGTTAACCCAAATGGCATTACTTGAAATTCATAGTGTCCATAACGAGTTCTAAATGCAGTTATAGGAATATCTTCTTCGCGGACGCGAAGTTGGTGATATCCTGACCGCAAATCTATCTTAGGATACACACTAGATCCTTGCAGTTGATCAAACAAATCATCAATCCTAGGTAAAGGATATCGATTCTTAATTGTCAACTTATTCAGTTCCCTATAATCAATGCACATACGAAAAGATCCATCCTTCTTCTTAACGAACAAGACTGGAGCTCCCCAAGGCGACGAGCTCGGTCGAATAAAACCTTTATCAGACAACTCCTTAAGTTGCTCAGATAACTCCTTTAATTCAGAAGGGGCTAATCGGTAAGGCGCACGTGCCACCGGTGCAGCACCAGGAATTAAATCGATTCGAAACTCTACTTGCCTTATCGGTGGAAGTCCTGGTAAATCTTTAGGAAATACCTCAGGAAATTCACAAATAATAGGTACATCTTCCAATCGTTTCTCCCTAGACTCATTCCCGGTCACTTGAGCTAAGAATAACTCACAACCGTTCCTGATGTACTTTTGGACTTTAATACATGAAACGATTTTCAAACGGGATTCACCTCGACTACCATCAATTACTAATGTCCTATTCCTAAGAGGAATCTTAACCTTCTTCTCTCCACATAAAATAGTAGCATTATTCAACGACAACCAATCCATACCAATAATAACATCGAAACTACCTAATTCTATCAACATCAAATCAATCGGAAAGGAATGGTTCAAGAGATTTAGAGAGCATCCTTCTAATAGCTTATTAGTTTTCACTAATTTACCATCAGCCAATTCCACCTCGTAACTGGTACTTATCTCAACAGGTTCAATATCAATAAGGGCACTAAATTTAGTGGATACAAAGCTCCTATCGGTACCCGAATCGAATAAAGCAACAGCATAATGATTGTTGAGTAAAAACGTACCGGTAACGACATTCGGATCCTCTTTCTTCACCTCAATTGTTCCAAGTTGGTAGATACCACCCTGGGGGTTTCTTCCAGGTACAATCGCTTTCAACTTGGGGCATTCCGATTTCCTATGACCTTCTTCATTACAGTTGAAGCAAATCGTTCCCTTCTTACACCTTTCAACCTTGTGTCCAAGCTTTCCGCAATTTCGGCACTTCCAGCAGTCGCCAGGATGCCTCTTGTTGCCACACTTAGGACATCTATCATCGTTGCGCGGTGCATTGTTGGTAATAGCATTTGCATTCCCCTTTCTCTGGTTCTGACGGCGATTGAAATTCTTCCTATAATCACCTCTATCTACACGATCACCGTCTCCCTTTCTTTTCTCACCTACACGGGCTTCATCTTCCTTATCCTGAATTATCTGTCCAATGAGTTGGTAAGCCATTCGAACAGCATCATCAATGGTCAGTGGTTTAGATGATGTTACGTCCCCCCGGATATTCCTGGTCAACCCTTTCACATATTGCTCAATTCGGATCTCTTCGGGTTCAACCAATCGAGGACATAGCAAGGCCAACTCATGGAATCGGTTCGTGTAACTATCAATGTCCACACCTTTCATTCGCAAATGAATCAACTCTTGTTCTAACCTAATGATCACACTACGAGGACAAAACTCCAAAGTCATCCACTTCTTAATTTCAGCCCAAGGAGTAGCATTAGCAGCATCAAGACCCATGAAAGCAATTCTCCCGTTCCACCAAGTCAACGCACGACCTTTAAGAGTAGCCATAGCAAAAGTCACCTTATCTTCCTCCTTACACTTACTAATCCTAAACACCGATTCAATCTTCTCGATCCACTGGCTTAGTCCTACAGCACCTTCAGTTCCATTAAAAGGTAGAGGTTCACACTTCATGAACGTCACATAAGTACAGCCACCAACTTCAGGTGCATTAGTTCCAAGTCCTCCTACATTTCCTCCAGCATTAGCATTCACATTATTAGCATTCACATTCACATTAGTACCGCCAATTCCACTACCGCCAGCTCCACTACCGCCAGCTCCACTACCGCCAGCTCCACTACCGCCAGCTCCACTACCGCCAGCTTCATTTCTAGCATTTGCCATAAATTCAGTCATAGATGCGGTAACTTGCTCCGTAATAATCCTACGTACATCATCCTCAGTCACAACCTTCTTGGGCGGCATAGTTCTATAATTCCGCAATTTCAAAGCATTAAGCATTCATCCAACAAAGGATTCATATAATATGGATCGAATTCATAATCAAGATACAAATAAGGCACAATATGGAATTCAAGACAAGATACATATTTCATTCGATCTGAAACAAAAGTATTGTCTTAGTTACATCCCATATCAAAGTTCTAACACTATATACACTCAAAATTTGTGCCAAGTCTATTACTAACAAGTCGGTTCAGTCAAAGCTACAAGCACAAAAGATATAAAGGTCACTACTAAACATAGACTGGTCTACTGAGAACCGCCAGATGGTCCATCATCCATCGTCTTCTGAATCTTCGTCGGACGATCACTAGACACATCTTCAGCTGGGCGCTTACGGATTACTCCTCTTTCAACCATGTCGGCATAAAATCTACTGTTCCAACCCACGGATACATTCAACTCCTTTTCAGCTTTCTCACGCATCGCACGAGCCACACTCAACTGAATTTCCATAGTGTTCACCTTTCTCTTCATTTCAGCATACTCACGACTTTCCAATACCGATAACCTCCTAAAAGCCTCATTCAACCCACGTTCTACATCACTCAAATCCAAACTAAGCAATTCCCGCTCTTTCTCGCCAATCTTTGCCTTCGACTCCAAATAAGCAACCTGAGTCTGAACAACACCTAATCCAACCTCTGTCACACAACTCTTAACACGGGAAGCATCTAGATCACGTCTCAAGGCCCATGGTGCAAGACCATCAATATGAGTAGCCTCTCGAGCACTAGACGACTCTCCTATCTCACGTCTACGAGTAGCAATACCATCGGTACCATCAGGTGCATCGTCATCCTCATCCTCCTCTGATTCAGAATCAGATTCAGACGATTCAGACATTTCATCCCTAGGTAACTCATCCTCGGAATCAGACAAACAAACTGGTGGGGGCAAAGGCTCGCCCTCTGGAACATCATACGGATAAATAAGCTCAGCTTCCTCATCGTCATCAACCTCAACATCTATACCTACATCTTCCTCGACATCCTCGTCGTCAATCTCGTCATCTAACTCATCTAACCCAATCTCATTCTCATTCTCAATATCAGCATTCTCAATATCTACGTCCTCATTACCCACATTCTCAATCTCATTCTCTACTAAGTCTTCCTGAGGGGCAATCTGATCTCCTAGTCCTAACTCGGGCTCGGGATCCTCAAATGGTTCCTCCTCATCATCAATATCAAAATCTACTAAGTCTAAATAAGGATCATCTTCTATATTAGGTTCGGGAATAGCATGGTTTTCTACAGGAATATTAGGGTCAGCCATGACAATCTGCATTTATATATATTTATCTCGTATTAGGATAACATACTAGTTAAACAATTACATAATGAAATCACGATATATACATATATATAAATTAAATTATATATATCAAAATATATATCTTCTCAATAAGGCTTGTTGGTAACGTCGGAGATCTCTGGCACCGTTATAGTCAAAATATTTTTCAAATATTTTCTCAAATGTTCATTGTCAAAAGATTTTGAAAAGTTTTGTTCAAAACCTTGGTTTTTAAAATCTTTTGTTCTCTACAACGAGAGCTCTGGTACCAAACTGTAACACTCTCATTTTTCGTATCGGTACAGCGGAAGGGTCTTTCAGAGTGTTACGGGATAGCACAATAACTCCAATCATAGACAACACATAAAAATGGTTGTACAAGGTTTAACAAACATTCATTCGATAAAAAGGTTTAAAAGTGTACAACAGGTCCCAAATTATACAGGTCATTAAGTTTACAAAACACAGATCGAATGAACATTTTTAATATTAAGTGTGGGCCATCAGAGTCGATCTCCATCCGGATTACCTTCAAGCACCTGAGATAGAAAACATGCAAAAATCATATCAGCGAATGCCGAGTGAATTCATAGAGTTTAATTAAAACCGTTATATAAAACAATCATTTACAATCATTAAAATCAGAACACAAGTATAATATCGGAAGTAAGTCCACATATTGCTAGTCAGGTAATATATAAATCAAGCATACATCTAAAACCGTCCATGAGACCGCAGTCTCTATATTACCATGATAGGTAATATATTCATCGTTAATAGCGTCGTTATCATATATAGGATACATTTTTATTTGGATTAGGATTATTATTAGCCGCATGACATTGTTACCTTACTGTGAAAACAGCGGGCCGCGAACCCGACAAACAATTTGCCCATCTAAGTTAGCGTGTCGTCACAAAAATCACGCTATGGAATCTTCTCATACATAAATTCGCTTACCAATCAATGTGGTACGACGGGGATCAACCGTCAAGGCGCGAACTGGGGTGATCGTCCCCAAATAGTACTATCAAATGCATAAGCGTCTACCAAATCCCGGTAATTCACAATTCATGCTAATGGGACTTTAAGTGACATAACCTAACTACTAATAATCCTTTTAGTCTCGAATATAGGGTCATAGCATCATTCGGGTCCATCTCATTAAGCATACAATCGGGACTACTTGTGTTCTATTTTTATAAAAATCTAGCATGTTATCTCCCTCGCGGGTTTACAAATCATTTTATAAAACATTTAAAAGAGTGCGAGGCTATGAACTCACGTTGTTAATGAAAGGAGGATTATCGGCTACGGGCGTGCTTCGGTCACGGAAACCTATATAAATAATAATCGGTCTTAGACTCGGTCCAATGACTTTTATCAAAATAACAATATACATATGATGATTTTGTACATATGATGATGATCAAGTGGGTTTATAAATCCTCATTTACTCATTTTAGCGTTTACCTTTTAGTATCGTCTTACTAGTTCACTAGTTTTACCGATTTTACCTATTTTAAGTTCATTAAGTCTTTTATAAGTTCTTTTACTTGTTTTTACCCATTATATACTTATATGATCAGTATATATACTTTTCATGTTGGGCCCTATTGGGTTAAGCCCAAATAATTCTTTTTACAAGTATTTATCTTATTAAGTCCAATTATTAGTCTAATAGGTTTAGTTAGCTCGTAAATGTCCATAATTCTTATAGTTCGGGTTTTATCGGTTTTTACTTGTCTTAATTACTTATACATCAGTATATATCTTTTATAAACTTTACATTAGACGGGTTTGGTCGTCTAAGTTTTATTTGATGAAAAACGTTAATTTCACGGCGATAGCCGAAAAAGTCGTAAAAATCAAGTTTATAGTTTTTATTACTTATAAATATTACTTTTACCACCATTTATATATTTTACCCATTTAATTAACCTTTTATACATTTATATAAATAAGTTTTATAAGTTAGTGGGTTTATACTTTACATTTTATAAATTATAAAGTGAGTGCTTATATAATAATAATAAACATTATTTCCAAAATCTGATTTTTAACTTCACATTCACCATTTTTATCATATCTAGAGTTCTACAATGATTTAGAAGCTCATTTTTAGATGACAACTTCTTCATAATATGTGCTAAATATAACGTAGTTATAGCTACTGCCCATTTTGAGTCTAAGTTGCCTTAACAGTCCCTACAAAACTGCTTATTCAGATTGTACCACCTAACTTGTTTTGATCATATCTCACTCATTATTTTGATTCCATTGCATGGCCAACTCTCACATGTGTATAACATCATCTACTTTACTGTAAATAGATCAAACCATGCATTTTTATCAGTTCTTCATTTAGTTATCTACTGTTTTTATACAGCCAACTAATTAGACATGATTTTAGCTTCATTTCTTATGGTTATCATCATTTTTAAGCATGTTTATCAACACTTGATCCCCACACAACATTTTTATCATCATATATACATCATATACATATACAAAATGAAAGAAAATACATTTGTTCTTTACAAAATAATAAGAGAAAAATGTAGAGGATGATCTTCTTTACCAATCTAAGTGGATTTCTTGTTTTAGGAAGGCAAGAACTTGATGAACACAACAAGTATCTCCAAGACCATCAAATAGCAAGATCATATGTTGGAAAATCAGCCCTAGGACACACGCAAATCACCTCCAAAGTTGGTTATATGGCCACCAAATGATCAAGGTTTCAAGGAAACACCTTAATAGGACTAGTAAACATGTGGTTTGTAGTTAGAAAAGATCAATGATGGTGTTTGTGGCTTGATTTGGAACGGCACAAGGGTGGAAGTAGAGAGAGTTTGAGAGTGAATTGCATGTGTGAAATGGTGAAATGAAAACCATTTGTTGGTTTTGTTAAGTTGGTGGAAGTTTAGCTTAAAGTGTAAGCATGAGCTTACACTTGTATAAACAAGTTAAGTCTTGTGCCACCTATGTGTGGTGAGTCATTTTGCCGTCCCATATAAGCTAGTGGGATGGGGCAAAGTGTTTTGTCCCATCTCACTAGTTTACGGGTATTTCTCGATTCTAGTTTTCTCGATTTGCGTGCCCTCGGGTCGTTTTACGAAAAACGTTTTTATAAATTATGAATCACCGTCACAAAACGAATCCAATAAAAATTGTCTCATAAAAAACGGAGTTCAAAAACGTAAATACGTAATCCTAAGGTTTCCGGTTTAGTCGTAAAAGACGCCAAATTATGCACGTAAGCCCAAATTTAAATCCGTAAATTGTGAGTTCGTCAACCAACATAAAAATAAGTTTCAAAATATTATACGAGAAAATATTTAACCACCTGAAAATGTTATATTTTTCACAGAAATCATCACCATTGAGGTTAACAGTTTGTTCCTAAACAAAAAAACATAGATATACATTAACAACAATAACACATTGAAGTTAATGTTACTGTAAAGAATTAAGGGCTTCATTGAAATTATTATGATGAAATGCCCTGAAAATTAACTTACGCTAAATGATTGCGGTGAGGCCACACTATGTGTTTGATAATAATCAATAGGACATCACTAATATAAAAACAACTCGCATACAGATTTGAAGCAAGAAATGATAGAAATTAGCATGAAAATATATGTACGGACTCTTATACCAGCAATAACGCCAACAAACTAAAAAACTTGAATGTTAGCTGCTAAGACAATCCCCTTTTCTTGATAACATAGATGCATTCATGCATATGCAATCGAAGTATGCTTTTTCCTTTTGTAACTGAGGTCTGAGGTTAAACACATACATTTCTTAATAGTCGATTTTTCATTGACTATTTTACATTTCTTAACTAATAGGGGAAAAGCTGAATTTATGTAACTTATTTGTTCAAATTAACTAATGTACGCAAGATACTTTTTTTATTCCAGACCTACGCAACATACTTTCGAGTACTTACTAATTTACGCAATATTAATCAAAATGTGATTTGTTTGACCGGTTACCACTTAGAAAAGTTACAGTTTGGTCCTTTGGTCTGCGTGACTTCTACCGTTAATCCTTTGACATTCTTTTCATTAGAAAACTTAGTAATGATACATTAACTTATATACACAAATTTTTATACACGTTTTATACAAACTTTTTATACTGTTATTATATACACGCTTTTATACGCGAGAAATTATGAACTTTGACAGATGATTTTAGCGTCAAAACTGATCTCGTAGACTCCGAAAATCTCACGTTAAGTCAATGTATACGTTCTCTACAACTTTCATGTTTTATGTTTTTCATGAAAAACACATTTAGATGGTCGAAACCTTGATTTAAACTGTGACAACAATAATAGTATTTTCGGTAATTAAGTAAATTTGGATTTCGACGGTCTCATTTAGTGCTAAAAACTTACTTTTAAGTCTCTAAACCTATCAGTGACTAATTATATACATTATATATATATATATATATATATATATATATATATATATATATATATATATATATATATATATATATATATATATATATATATATATATATATATAAATATTCTTAATAAAGTTTAAAACTTATAAAGATACTAGTATGATAAAAAATGGAAAATTCTCCAAAAGGTTTAAATCGGCGGGAAAACCCTGACCCCGTGCACCTTTTGGTGCCGACTGGACCTTTCCCAAGGACCAAGCCCCAGGCAATGAGCACCTGTTCCAGTGACATGCGTCTAAAAATGTGTATCGAATTGTGTGTATACAAACGTGTATAAAAACGAGTGTATAAAAAAGTATAAAAATGTGTGTATAAAAAAGCGTAAAAAACATTTATATACTCACGTTTTTACGCAATTATATAAATATTTTTTTACGCTTTTAATACACACTGTTTTATACACACGTTTTCATACAACTTTTATACACGTTTGTATACACACTACGATACACATTTTTAGACGCATGTTTTGTGTTTGAGTTTAATTTTAAATGAGAAGTTTTTCGAGCAACCAGTTTTATCATACTATTATTTTTATAAGTTATACACTTTGTTTTGTAACATTTTACGTATAGAATGTCTATATTTAGTCACTGATAGGTTTAGAGACTTAAAGATAAGTATTTAGCACTAACCGAGACCGTCGAAATTCGGATTTACTTGATTACCGAAAATACTAGTATTGTTGTCATAGTTTTAAATCGGGGTTTCGACCATCAAAATGTCTTTTTCATGAAAAACATAAAACATGAAAGTTGTATAGAACGTATACATTGACTTAACGTGAGATTTTCGGAGTTTACGGGATAAGTTTTGACGCTGAAATCTTCTGTCAAAGTTCAGAATTTCTCGCGTATAAAAACGTGTATATAATAACTCGTATAAAAAGTGTGTATAAAAACGTTGTATAAAAATGCGTGTATTTAAGTCAAGGTATCATTACTAAGTTTTCTAATGAAAAGAATATTAAAAGACTAACGGTGGAAGTCCACGCATACCAAAGGACCAAACTATAACTTTTATAAGTGGTAACCGGTCAAACAAGTCATATTTTAGTCAATATTACGTATATTAGTAAGTATTTGAGAGAATGTTGCGTATGTCTGGAATAAAAAAAGTATCTTGCGGACATTAGTTAATTTAAACAACTACGTTACATAAATTCAGCCTTTGCCCTAACTAATAACAACAGTAGTATTTTCAAATAAAGATATTATGATAAACTTAATCTACATTCCTTATCTATTTTCAAAAGTAAACTTAATTTGAGACGTCCAAAAATAGTAATATGTACTATAATTTTGAGACAAAAGAAGTAACAAACAATGTAATATTCTATAGCAAGAAATAAATTATTATGTACTAGAGCACGGAGTACCATAACATTCTAACAACATTATATCCACAATTATAATATTTCATAGCACCATCTTTTAGATCACTTTTTTTTATTAATAGTGAAAGTTGATGGACATAAATTTAAATAGTCGTGTGTTAGGATCGAACTCGAGATTACGGAATTACACACAATACGTAATGAGTTAATTTATTTAATAAATATATTTCTATGTTTATTAAATTATATCGAGCAATAACTTTAACCATCGTTAAATTTAAGAGTTAAGGACTTAAGGTTAATGTCGAATAATTAACAAGAGTTAAAGAAAGATCTAGAATACCCTTTGTGGGCTGGGTCGTCGGTGGAGAAAAGAAGGAAAAGGAAGAAAAGATTTCTTGTTTTATTTAGTTTATTACTTGGGCTCCAAGATTTGCTAGCCTATATAAACACATCAAAACCTTCATTAGTTTTTTACCTCACTTTCTCTTGTCTCTCTCCTTTTGGCCGATCAACTCCCGCGAATACCCTAAGGGTTTTGTTTGGTTTTTGGGTTCTAATTGCGATCAACACCAAAGGTAAAACACCTTTTTTAGAGTTCCTTTTATCCTTTAGTTATGGTTTAGCAATAATCTAGTCCTAGCCCCTCTCTAGGGTTGTTGGGTAGATTTTACACAAACGTAGAAGATCGGTTTACACGTGCTAAAATCACGGTTAGCTCGTTGTATTACGTGTGTACAAGAACGTAATGTAGTCTTACTTTAGACTATATCTTGGTAGTGTTCGTCATAAACCCTAATTGGTGATCCATTGGTGATCTTGTGGATCTTCGCTAGGATAAAGGTATGTAACCTAATTCGATTAATTATAATTGTGTTATTAATTATGATCTTGTTAAATCGCTTCCGTTATGTGTGCTTTGATCTTATTTAGGGTTTTATATAATTGTCATGAACTTTATAAACCTTTAGTGGCGTCGAGACCCGTTTTAACATGTTATAATTATCAAAAATCTAAAGTTTTTTTTAACTAATAATTGTTTTGAGTTAAAACTCAAGTTTTTTAGGTTTTTGAAAAATTAGGGTTTTGTTTTTTAAAAATTAGGGTTTTGGTCGAATTTTTATATATAAAAAAAGAATTATTTTGAAACCCTAAATTATATGTGGGATGATTTTAGATTAAATTGCATGATTAATTGTTATGTCATGTAAGGTTACGATCCGTAGAGATTTAATTGCTAAGATTTGGGGAGAATCCATGATAACATGCATGTTTTCATGGATAGTAAAATTATATGTTAATATGATTTTATGTGCTACGTGATTATTTGATTCAATAAATCTAGAATTAGGGAAGACTTTTATATGAATATAAAGACCTAGATTTGAAGATTATTGAGTAAAACGTATGCATGTGGCTATTTGATTCATTTATTGCACATATAAATTGTTATTGTGTGTTTATGATTTAGGTTTTTTTTGTAGCTTATTGTTTTCATACGTTTTATTTGTATGTTGTAAACAAGGGTAATTTTTGTTTCTTCGAGAAAAATAATATGGACTAAATCATGTTAAAATTAAGATTTGTTTTGAGATCTAAATTACATAGGATTGTGTTGATTGGTATTCACAATAATAATTTAAAGGTCTACTCCTTTTGACAAACTATAAAGTGGGTATAACGTACCCGGTTAAGGAATGAGGTGTTATGTCATTAGTCGCTAACCGAATTCGCGGCTCGCCTGTGCGTCAAATTGAAATTACCTACGATTATTATTTGCATCATACCTTAAGGGTGATTTACCGCAAATTCACATCCGAAACATAATGAATAAGGGTATTGCTTTGTGCTTTAATCGAGTTCTAGAAAAAGTACGTTGTGAATAGTTGTGGGTAAATTCTTTGATTGGTTTAACCAATACCTCAACATAATTTATGTAGAAATTTAGTCTCGTGATGAAAAGTTTACTAAATGTTTTATTAAACTTATCTATGGAGTTGTATGCATGCTTCTCCATACATTGATTTTGACATCAAAATTTTATACCCATAAAATTTAAGTCGAATGCTCCTAATTGACGAACACTTGAAATTACTACGTCTTCAAATGCGATTATGGAGGATGTTATAATGGAGAGAAAACTTCATGACTGAATGAGATTGCTCATGATGGTTTTACGTTACTCAGGTTAGACGACTTAATTAAGTTACTCAGTGAGATCTGGAAACTTAAGGCCTTCAGAAGGGATGAAACATGTTTACAATGCAAAACGTTCTTTCGGCAATCTAAATCCCTTAAATATCTAAAAATTGAAAATTATTTGTCAATTGAATTGTTCGACAAGTCGCTATGTTGAGTACATTCATTACTAGCAGATCAACTGATGTAATGGATTTAAGTCAATATAGTTCTAGGATTCAAGGAAAATACTATGGTTATTATTACCGGGGTAATTTTATTTTCTTGAAAGTATTTTGGTATCGGAAATACTAAAATTGAATTTTGTAAATTCTTTTATAATGTATTAATGCAACGTTACACCGTAAACTTGGTTTAGTCATTCATTTATTGATATACAAACCATATGGTTGAGGATAGAGTCAAGTTATAATGAAAATATAAACCTAAACTCTTTTCCATGAATAAAGAAGGAGTAATAAGAATTTTAGAAATGTCTAATTCTATACATAACTCATAGCAAACATTAATGGTTAATAAAATGCATATTTTGAGTTACTACATTTTAAGAATGGTTACCGCTAATGGGTAAAAGGCAAACTAGCATATTTTATCTAGTAGTTATGCTTTGACCATTTATAGGCACTACATACCATTGTGGGGTTGGTAGACCTATTAAGGAAGAAACTGCATGTCAAGTTTTTAAAGTTAAAAGAAATTGATGGATAAGTCATCATTTACGAAGTAGAGTACACTCTTAAACACTACAAGTAAATTGTTACGAATGTGTAAGTAATTCTTATGAATGTGTTTTTCAAAAGTGTAAGAAAGTAAACACAGCACTAATTATTTTCACCGATTATGAAACATTTTCAGGTTTTCAAATTCAGTGGGAGAATTTGTTGATCCCAAACTCAGATCTTAAACCTTAGCTTGGTTAAGGGTTGTGATAGAAAGAATACATTCAATCTAACACCAGAGAAACTTTGCAACACAAAGTAACTAAACAAGATGCGGAATATAGAGTTTAGCACAAGAACAAGTGTTTAAATCAAACGTTGAACTTTAATATATCATAGATATACGAATACCCAATAGTGGTATTAGGGTTACACAAGCTTAAAGTATGAAATGAAATGAACAGAGAAAGATATCTTTTACATGACAACCTAGTGAGTCCTTTTATAGCACAAGGACTTACGTACAAGATCACTACTAACAAACTAGGAAACTATTTTGGAGTAGTAACTGAAACACGTCATAATCTCTTCCAAGTTTATCTTAGTAGCAGGGTCTTTGACTTTCAGCAGGGGGACCAATCCCCCTGCCTTTGTTATTCAGCAGGGGGAACTTACTCTAGCAGGGGGAACTTTGACCAACCAGCAAGGGGAACTAATACTCATACATGTATTCCCAAAAATCCTCCCCTAAACTTGTGCTTTAGCCTAAAGACAAGTTTCTGAATAAATGCTAGTTGATGAGGATGCTTACAAAGTTCCTGGCCAAAGTTAACTATGAATTAATCTTACCAAATCATAAGCAACAGGTTCTTTAGCATCCACAATTAAATCAGCATGTGCCAGCTTCTTCAAGGTCTCTTGAGTGAAAGGATAATAACGATGATTAAGCAAATAAACACTTACACCTTCTATGGATACCTCATAAAGACCAGAATTGGTAAACAGCTTCCAATATAGCATATTTCTCCCATTTACTGCATCAAAGATGGGATCAAACAACTGATGCTCATACATCTTGTACATGCAGTCCCAAATTACCCAGTCCTTCTCTACACCATCCAAAGTAGGAGGATTTGCAGCAAATGCCTTCTTTATAATTTTCCATAGATCATCTAAGTCCTCACTGTCTAGAGTTTGAAATAGCAGATCTAACGTTAGAAAGGTGTGTGTTGTATTGTCAGCTCTTGTAAGCTTCCACCAAGACATCCCTTTGTGTTCATAAACATCATACTCTACTATGGCGTACTTCTTCCCAAACTCACTTGGTGGAATTTCATCAATCTCTTCCACTATCAAATGCTTATCTATTTCTTCATTGGAAGTATGCTGACTTTCCTTAGTAACTGTACCAACCTTTTCCATCCTTTTTATCATTTTGGCTGCTCTTTGTGCATTGAGAACAGATCTTTCAACTGCTTGAAAAGTTGCACCTGCTTGGGATGATGCACCTGCTTGTGTTGTATCCACTACCACTCCTTCAACCTTTCTTTTTCTGGACTCCCTAGCTTTCTGTATCACCTCATCTTTCCTCCTGAGATACTTAACCTCTTCAAGAGTGTTTACACCTATGAAGTCATCCACATTTGTCTCCTTTAGTACTGGCCTAACTGCTCTCTCTATCTCCTCAAAAGTCATGTCTTTGAAGTGAGCATCAATCCACCTCTTGTATCTTTTAAGCATAACCTTGTAGTGTGCCAGCCTCCCCTTCTCAGACCTCAAATACTTTTCCTTCTAAATCTGACTCATCCATCTTTCCAGATATTCCTTTTGATAATTGAAGACCAAAAAAGTCAGTTCATACCTGTCTTCCAAAGGAGCATTCACCAACTCCTTTTCCCATTGGTCTAGAAATTCTTGAACATGAGGTACCCTGTCATCCAGCTCTCTATGCATGATTTCAACTTGTTTAAGCATTTCGTTGGGCCTCATTTGTTACATTCTCTGTTCTTGCATGTGTAACTCTTCTTCTTGAATTCTGAGAGGTACCTGTTCATCATGTTCCTCTTGAGCCCTTAGTTGTTCAGGCATTTTATGCTTGTACTTTCTCTTGGGCTGTTCAACCATCTTCCCCTTTCCTTTGTCTTTTGGATCCACTGCTGGTTTTGCTTTGGGTGCATCTTCTCCAATTTTTATCCCCTTCTGAGCTGGTTGCCTTCTGTTCTTCCTAACAAATGTTTGAGTAATAGGTTTAGCAGGGGAAGGACTTACAGCAGGGGGATCAATTGTAGCAGGGGAAACTTTTGTAGAAGCAGGGGCTTCTTCTTGATTGCCCATATTCAACAAGGCTTGGGCAATATCTTTTGTGGCACTCCCCTTATCACTTCCTTTCTCATCACTTGCCACCTTTTCTTGTCCTAGATCCTGTCCACTAGGAAATACATACCACTGAGTAGACTCATATGTTTGAGGAACTTCCTCCCCTTTGGAAGCATCCTCATCTGTAGAGACAATAAGCTTAGGTCTTCTCCTCCCCTCAAGTGTAGCAAGTCTGGTCTCCAAATTGTTGATAACCAGACCTTGCTTTTTGACAGTTTGTACAAGTTGTGCATTTTTCTCTTTCAAGCTAATGTACATATTCATCAATTCCAAGATGGATAGTGGTTTCATTCTGCTCTCAACCCTAGGAGGAGTTTGCTCCCCTCTTTGAGTATCACTGAGTGAGGGAGAGGACTTACTTATGGTGTCACTATCCTGCTCATCCCTTGGGGATGAGACAGTAGTGGCAGCCAAACCCCCAGTGTGCTCCAACCTTTTGGAGACTCTCCTCTCTGCTACTTTTGAAGATTCACCAGACAAGGGAGACCTAGAAAACCTGGTTTTGGTTCTCCTTTCATGTTGTGGGTCAGCAGGGGGAAGTTGACTAGTAGGGGTATCTCTAGCAGGGGCATCAGCAAGAGGGGCTTGGGCTGATCTTAGTTTGGAAGCAACTTCTCTTTTGATCTGGTCCATCATGATTGGTGTAAGGGGAACTGCCCTGCTAGAAAATGGTAGGGTAGGTGCTGCAAGAGTTGTGAATAATTTGGTTGTATGGGGGTTAGCTTCAAAATAGTCCTTGTGACGAATTTTACCATGTTGCCTCATATCCAACAAAATTTCAACAAACCTTCGATACATACAAAATTTTGAATGACTTGAAACATTTTTGACCATTCCTTCAAAAATCATTTGAGAAAAACAATATTTTCTCCCTGTTGCCAAGCAAATCAGGGCAGAAGCAACTTGACTCCCAAATTCATTAAAGGCTGTAGTTTTTGATGATAAACATTGCAAAATAGTGTGAATTAAAAACTTCTAATGGGGTGCAAACTGGCCTTTAGCAAATTTACATTTTTGATCAGCAGAAATGTTGTACCCCAAGTTTGTAAGACCTTACAAATTTTCAGCCTCTTTGAAAGCAACCACCCTACCCTCATCATCCAAGACTAATTTGTCTTGAATGGAGGCAGGTGTAACCACCTTGGGATGGCCATCAACCAGGCTTTTAATTGTTACCTCTCCATTCACTGTTTCAACCTTGGCATTAGACCAAAACTGTTGAATGTGTGAGGTGTAAATTCTAGGATTGATGAGAAGGGCTAACCTGAAATAGCAAGATTTTAGGTAAGCAACAACATCAGCAAATTCAACAGGCTCTTGTGATAAAAGAGCAATCTAATTATGGTTAGCAGCAATTTTGAGAGTCGTGGAAGACATTTTAAGAGTAAAAAGGTTTATGTTTGTGAAAAATTAGTGGGATTTGATCAAAAGAGTGAGTTAGGCCTGCTGGTTAAGGGAATTGAGTTTATATAGGCGAATTGAAGAGCTGTGATTGGACCAAATTTTTCAAATTGCAAAAATATCAGAAATAAATCTTGATAAGAAAGTAATTTATTTGAAATAATAATAAAAAGGTTACCAATCAGCGAAGAAAGCGCCTTAAATATCTTTTGAAAAGAATAAAATATTCCCTAACTAAAAAGTTAGCAAGCAGGACCAACGGCTATTAGCAGGGCAACGGTATTGTCGGTCAACGGTCAAACAGAGGATGTTTTGCAAAGCAGGGGAAAGTTGTATTAGCAAGGGTATCAAAAATTAAAGCAGGGGAAACTTTCCTAAGGGTATTAGACTAATCCTGAATGGATCAATGCTAAATAGCTCTGCTCTAATGCACACCCTTGTAAAAACAAGTTAGATACATAGAAACTCAAGAGTCCTCCATTCAGCAAAGTTCCAAACAGAAAAAGTTAACACATAAGCAATCCTACACCTGGTCAATCAAGAAAATAAGCATACCCCAGACTCCATCCCTACCATTTCCTTGCTATGGTTAGTTGGTCTTGGCAATATGCACTACAAATCTTAAATTAGACAGCAAGTTGCTCAATAAAGAATTTTAAGTACACATTACAGTGCCTCAAGGTTTCAAAACTTCAACAGGCTTTGCAGCAAGTCTTCATTGTCCCAGACCCCTACTCACTAGTGGATATGATCTAGAATCATATATGAGTATCCTAAGGATGTCCTAAATCCTAAAGGTGTGACCTAACCTCCCCTGAAACATAGAGCATATGCCTGATCCTCCCATAATACAGTATGCTTCATTTGTATCTCTGCATTGTTAGTCTAAAAACCACATATAACCAGTTTAAAAAGAGCAAAACCCAACTTAGGAGAAAAACTCTTAGTAGGAAAAAATGCCTTAGCAGAGGGATGAACCCCAGTAGGGGAATCTTTGTTCAAAAGCAGTGGAATGAAGAATAATGGAAAAAGTGACTAACATATGTACAACAACAACAATAAAGTAATCCTGCATACACAAGACAAATTAGACATCGATTTTTAGGGAGTGATCATTCCAATACTTGCAACCAAGTACTAAAAACCTCCCTACATCAAAAGATTTTGTCAAAAGATCAGCAACATTAAGTTCTGTATCAATTGCATCTGGGACAATCAATCCTTTTTCAAAACAATCTCTAATGAAATGATGTCTGATTTCAATATGTTTAGTCTTTCTATGAAAAACAGGATTTTTAATAATGCAAATGGTGCTGTTATTGTCAATGAATATCTTGGTTTTAAGAAAATTGTACCCATAATCAAGCAGCTGGTTCTGAACCTAAAGAACTTATCCACAGCATGCAGCTGCTGCTACATACTCAGCTTCAGTTGTGGATGTGGCCAGAATAGTCTGCTTTTTACACTGCCAAAATATAAGCATGCTTCCTAAAAACTGACCTCCATAAGTTGTGGCACAAACTCCTCCTTAAGTTCGCTCCGAAATCGGCTAATTTCTTCGTGGAACGCCGCAATGAGTCGCTCCGTCCTTTCAGAATCCATTCTCGATTAGATATCAATGAAAGCTACTAAACCCCCAATTAAGAACCCTAATTGAAATTGACCCAAGAATCCCCAATAGTTTCCAGAAATAACAGTTTTCTAACCGAATTGTAACTGACTAACTGATTCGTAACAACTAACAGAATATCACCATTAATGGTGTCCAAGGTGCCAGGAGTTGCTCTGATACCAATTGATATGAACCAAACTAGATATCACTTAAGATATGAAGATCGATTCCGTAAAACAACTAGGAATTCGAGAATAAGAACTGGATTCGAAATTGAATTACCAGGATAGTTTGTTACAGAATTTGGTTACAAAAACCCAGAGAGAAAATATTGTGTTTTCACAACAAGAATGAATAAGCTACCTATGAAAATACTATCTAATGGGTATTTATACTAAATGGTAGAGTTGACTGCTATGTTGCCTTTCCCCGAATGACCCGTATCAATATTGATATGAACCAAACTAGATATCACTTAAGATATGAAGATCGATTCCATAAAACAACTAAGAATTCGAGAACAAGAACTGAATTTGAAATTGAATTACAAGGATAGTTAGTTACAGAATTTGGTTACAAAAACCCAGAGAGAAAATATTGTGTTTTCACAACAAGAATGAATAAGCTACCTATGAAAATACTATCTAATGGGTATTTATACTAAATGGTAGAGTTGACTGCTATGTTGACTTTCCCTAAATGACCCGTATCAATATCGGTCTCTTCATCCTCTGACTAATGATTACTTTCTGTACATGTAAATGAATGAGACTTGCTACCCATTGACTCACAGGTGTCTGGTAGTGTATCGTCACTGCTTTCAAATTGGATACTGATGGCTTTCTTGAGGAAATGGTTTTTGGAATTTGAAGTAATTGTTACTTATTCATGAAAGCAAATGAGAGCATCAGCATGGCCATAAAGAATTATGTGTCTGGTTCCTACAATTATGCCCATAGCATTGTCAATTACAAAGATTGGATTCTTTTTATTCTTGCGGGCCAAACTTGATCTTTTAAAGTTGTATGTTTCAATTTTTTTACATAGGGCTGAATTTACCGAGTGCAGGGTAAATTTAACTATGATCCAAAATAACAACGGGCATAGAGTGCTTGACAATGATTTAGACAAGTACAAACGCATGAGACTTGTTAGAAGCTAAATTAGCACTTTATATGAACCAAACTAGATATCACTTAAGATATGAAGATCGATTCCGTAAAACAACTAGGAATTCGAGAACAAGAGCTGAATTCGAAATTGAATTACAAGGATAGTTTGTTACAGAATTTGGTTACAAAAACCCAGAGAGAAAATATTGTGTTTTCACAACAAGAATGAATAAGCTACCTATGAAAATACTATCTAATGGGTATTTATACTAAATGGTAGAGTTGACTGCTATGTTGACTTTCCCCAAATGACCCGTATCAACACTCTACTCAATCTAACATGCTCAGGCTTGTTGAAATCCAACGTATATGAAGTGTCAAACTGAATATGAATGTGACCGATATCTACCTCCAATTTAGGAGTACTTCATGTTTTAGCGTGATATTTAACCTAGAGGAAAAAGGCCTCAATCGCATCTAATGTAGATCAAATAGATTTCCTAATGATAATATTTTTGGCCTTTTAGGCCTCAATCGCATCTAATGTAGATCAAACTGATTTCCTATCCATTTCAATCTAACTCACAGAAGGCGGAAACAAGCATAATTGGCGGTGGCACTGACCAAAAAACAACGTTAGAAACACCATAGCAAGCATTCAAGAACAAACCTGGGAAATTCGAAGCTCAGAAAAATACTTGACTTGTTCCCAGTCCTCCATGTCAAATGGATCTTCGATAGACACAATAGGATAGTCTGACACCCAGGAAACGTATCATCCTATCCATTCCCGCCATCAATCATGTTGTCCACAGCCTGTAATTCCTCCTTAAGCCGGTTCGACTCCCCCTTTGATCTAGTTTTGAACTCCTTTGTCCACTCCCTTATTTTTTCTTTAAGATATTTAAGTTTAATCATAAAGTTTCTCATCCCGTTAGAATTCAAACACGGGGCTGCCTTCCATGTATCTGCAATAAAATCGTTAAATCCATCCAATTCCATCCAATAATGAAAGAAACAAAAAGGAATTGGCCCATAATCAAAGGAGTATTCTCCAAGCATGATAGGACGATGGTCTGATAAAAAAACTATCAAGAGTAATAGCACTAATGGAAGGGCATGAAAGAACATGATTCCCAGAAGCTAAGAATCTGTCAAGCTTACTCATCTTAGAAACCAATTTGTGACACCACGTATACAAAGAGCCATCCAATGGAACTTCGACCAAGTTTCATCACATATAAACAAGTTGAAATAACTGGCATTTTAATAAGTGTGAAAACACTTATCCTTTTACCACTTATTTCCAATAATAACAAGACCAAAACGTATATTTTATGTCGTAAAAGTCGGAATTATGCGTGGTTTGTGTTTTTATTGTGTTTTAGGACCAAAAGATGAAAAAGGAAGAAAACATGGGCTATCACGGGCTTTTATCAAAGAAAACGAGAAAAGACGAAGTCAAAAGATCAAGAGTGCAAAAAGAACGGAAGTCTAAGGCCTATTCTGAAGATTTATCGAAGAAAAAGTCTAAAGACGGAAGTTTAATGAAGTCGAAGAACTCAAGTCTAATAGAAGAAGAAAATTACAAGACAAGTTCAATTTACATCGACAAATCCCGAGACGACGTCGAGAAAGACAAAGAATTTAAATCGAGTCGAGAAGAAGGAAAGAAAGAAGGAAACACATGCACCTCCCCATCTCCTATAAATACCCTTCTAATGACACATTAGGAGGGTGTTATATAGTTTATTTCTTTTTTGTAGTTTTCATTTTAGACAGAGAAAGTGTTTAACTTTCTCTCACTAAAACTTCATCTTTTCTTTCTTTCATTTTCAAGCTTTAATTCAATCTTGTATTTTTGAATCTTTTAATCTACAAGTTCAAGTTATGTTTTTCTTATTCAATATTTTTCTACCTTTCTTGATTTTAAATTGTCCTGATCCGAAATTTTAATATAAAGTGCTTGATTTTGATGTTTTGTGATTAAGAAGTTTATCTTTTTATTCCTTTCTAAGTCTTACACGGATTAAGCTTTGAGCTATTCATGCTTATTGGCTTATTTAGTGTTTAGCTTATTGTTTTTAGTTTTCTCAAAAAGTTTAGTCTTTTTAAAAGTTTCTTTTATATAGTTCGTGAATTTCGTATTTTAAAAGCTTTCGAATTTACGCTTATTGAGTTGGTTAAGTTTCGGTTTAGTGTTCTTATTTGGAAGTGCTTATCGAGTTCTTAGCTTATTCCACCTTTTCGGATTGCTTGGTGTTTCATCGCAATCATTGGGTTTTACACATTGCGACGGTTATTCAGACAGGGTCATTGTGCTCGCAATAACCCTAGGGGTTCTACTTTGCGATCACGTGTATTTTCCCCCTTATTCCGATCGTGATTGTGATCGCACATTGCGACGGGTCTTAAGGTAATTTTAAGACGAAACGCTGCCCAATTTTTGTTAGCAACATTCCGACAGAAAACATTGGATTCCGATAGCTCAGATCTTAATTATTCCGATAGACTTAAACATTGCGACATAATTGCATTCCGACAGAAGTGTTTTCAGTATTCCGATAGCTTTGATTTCATACATTCCGATAGACTTGATCTTAATTTTTCCGATACATGTCATTCAGATAGACTATTCCGATAGAATTTGTTCACTAATATTCCGATGCTTAATTTGATACCGACAGCTTTCATATTTGATTATTCCGATGGTTTGAGTTTTTGGTTTTATTAAGTTTTAATTTCCGAAAATTGCACGCTTACCGAAATCTCTGTTTTTACCAAGTGTTTTTCTAGTAATTTTTAGTTTAATACTTAAAGCTTTAATTTTACTCAATGACATTTTCCTATTTGCTTCTAACCTCATTGAAGTCCCCCAACATCAAAATCTCACCACTCTATTGTCTACACACGTGAATTAAGTAGTGCCATAGGATACGTTTTTCATTTAACTCTTGGGGAGCATACACAACAACGATAAGTAAGTTCATCCCATTTGCCTCCCAACTCCCACGAATAATGGTGAAGTAATCTGAAATCGTACAGTTAGTTTTCCTAAAAGCGTTTGGATCCTATATACATAAAATCCCCCCGCCCCCGAAATACCAACCGTATCACTATGCACGTAATCGAAAGTATAATTCCCCCAGCATGATTTGACTGTAGACAAAACCATATTCTCAATTTTTGTTTCCTGAAGAGCAACAAAATTCACCTTATTAGATACACATAACTACCTAACCTAATCTTTTTTGGCCTTTTGGGCAAGGCCTTGAATGTTTAATGACAAGAAATTCATCGGAAAACCTTCGGCCCACCTTATGATTCGATGATCTTGGTAATGTCAGTAACACATCCCTCCATAATGTATCCCATGGTTTGTCCCACTTTCACAACTTCTTCTATTAAACACAAAATAGAAACTCCGCCCCTTGGTACTTTGGATTTCTTAAATCCCCTAGAACAACCAGAATCCGATGAACCACTATTATCACCCACACTAATGTTGTAGTTATCACCCCTGTTAGAACATTCATCCTCTTTGTTATTAGGATTATTTAAATCATTATCAACAATAGTGTTATACCCATTATCGAACGAATCTCCCAGTGATGTATCTTTCTGTTCATTCTGAATGTTCTGTTCATTCAAGCCCTTCTGTCCAATGTTTTCAACGAACACCGTTTCCGCAACACCCTCAATATCAGAATGCTCTTCATGATCTCCCACGTCATGAATATTATGCTCTTCACCCGTATGTTCCTCCACAGAATGATCATCCTCTTCTGATTCTTCCATAAAGTTCGGGACGCAACCAGAGACTTCATTAGCTAGCACCCAATATGTCGTACCCCGATATACAATTTTGAAGTTATCATGTATGGTAGAACTTGAAGTAGTGAGAATACATAATCTCCTGGAATTAAAGCATGACTCCTCCATATCATCAACTTCTAAGAAATCACCCCACTTATTGGGTATACGCTTAAAAAAATTTTCAGTCCAAAATTTTAGTGGTACCCCTTCAATTTCGATCCACGCAATTCTACCGTCCACCATAAAATCGTATGAAGCCTGTTGAATGATTGAAAACCAGGAACCTACGTCCACATTATCACAGAAACAATCTTTTGCTGTAGTAGAAGAAAATTCTAACATGACCCAAAGTTCACCCATATATCGAATACAAATCTCATCGAAGCCACTGTTATAGAGAGCATTCTTAAGATTAGGTAAAGAGGAAAAATCCTTGACCCGTCCTATTAGTGAGTTATCCACGTTCATAAGATTTGTGGGTGGATTTGATCTGGTCAGAAAGAAATGGGATTATTTTAGGCTAAATGGGCTCGCCTTTTTTTTCAACTTAATAGACTTATCTTTTTTCGTATCTTAAGCTCAAAGTTTTGTGTTATTTTTTTAGATGTAAGAAAAATGTGTTATTTAAATTTGTTGTCCAACTTATAAAGTAAGAAATATGTAGTTTAATATTTAAGTTTTTTCACTTATATATTAATAAGAAAATATTTAAGTCGTGTCGGTAAATGTCTTAATTTTTAATCATTTTATGGAATTAGCAACAATAGTGACCAAAATTTCGTCATTGGTGGTGTAATGACCAAATTTTCGTCACTCCTTATGAATAAAAATAATAAAACCGTAATTTAATTACTACATAGTGACCACTTATAAGTTTCGTCACTGACTTTTTACTAATGACGAAATATAGTGACCATAAATTCTATCGTCACTATGTAGTGACGAAATAAAAAAGTCGTCACTCAATTTTGGTCACTAATGCCCTTTTTTTCTTTTAGTGTATGTACATAGTTATTAAAAAGTTGAGTTACTTAATTCTTAGTTTGTTATTTGCATTAATAAGTTGTACATTATGCTTTATTTGTTAGATTACTTAAAATTTTGCAATATGCTTTATAACTAGTATCAATATATAGATATTATTTTTTATTAATAAATGTTTTTAATTTTTAATGGTATCCTTTATAACCTCCATCCATTCTAAAAACGGGGGGTATTAATAATAACCAACACCTACTAAACTAAGGAACATTACACAAGCAGCTTGGTTACACATTTCTCACCATGCTCATCTTCGTTCTCATTGTCATGTTGTTATTCATCTTCTTCCTCATAACGCATTCCAAATCATGCCCACCACTTCCTCCGGGGCCAAAACCCCTGCCTTACATTGGATGCTTAATCACCATGCTTCGAAACAAGCCTACATTCAGATGGATACATGGGATGATGGATGAAATGAACACAAATATCATATGTATTCGTCTAGGAAATGTTCATGTTATAGTCGTGAGCGATCCAAAGATTGCTTGTGAGTTCCTCAAGGACAAAGATGAGATCTTTGCTTCAAGGCCAGATTGCATGTCAGCCTACTTGTTCAGCGGTGGTTACTTGAGCGTTGCTGTTGCTCCGATGGGTGACCATTGGAAGAAGATGAAAAAAATCCTAGCCACTGAGATTCTTTCGGGTTCGAGGCATAATAGTCTTCAAACCAAACGAGAAACAGAAGCTGCTAATCTTCTTAGGTATGTTTTGTAAACCCTAGGAAGCAAGTTGTTGAATCCATTATAAATTCAAGTGAAAATGAAGCCTTAAAATGCTAGCCCCCAACCAATCTCTCCTGATACCCAAAATGCATAGGAAAAAAAGCTTAAATTGGTAGCAAGAAGAAGGAAAATAGTCAAAATACCCTCAGACAATCATAGTAATCTTTAATATCAAAATCATTTTTCGGTTGTGATCTTCACGTCGGAAAAAATTGAGTAAATTAGCAAAAGAAGATAAAGGAGAAGTGACTTGTGGTGGTAGAGATTGAGTGAGATGTGAGCACGGGCAGAGCTAGTAGGGGGACTAGTGGGTGATTAGCTACTCTTAATCAACATATTGCTTTCATTATTTACTTATATAACAAGCCGTTTTTCTATTACTTTTTACATTTAGCCTCCTTTATTACAATGTTTTTTTCCTTAAGTATAACCAGCCTCACCTAAATAAAAATCCTGGCTCCGCCTCTGGATGATGTGGGGCTGCCATCATGTGGTGTAATATGAGGAAGATGATAGTGTGGTGTAGAGTGAAGGCTGTAGAGCCAATGAGAGTGTGCTTGTTTTGTACCTTTCCATGTTTTTCTTTTGTCATTGGCTGTTTGCTATAAAGTTTACATGCACGTTTTAAAATGTTTTTTTAGAGCTTTTTATATTATTTTATAATTTTATCATTAAAATATCTTCTACTCCATTGATGTGAGTATTAGACGAGTCATTAGCCCAAGCTTATTTGTGGGCTTGAGGTCATTAGGTTTATTGAGGTCATTAGGTCTATTAAGAAGGGTTTGCTCAAGTCAATAATTCTTCAAATGACTTAAAGAACCTCAAATTATTGAGTGAAAAAAGCTTCCACTCCATTGAGGAAAAGTTTTTTCAGATACTTTTTTGAGCGAAAAATGGACTTATTGAATTGGAGAGATACACAAAGCCCCTTAAAACTAACCTTCACAATTGCTGTACTTATAAGATGCCGAAATTAAACCATCCATTTCTGAAAAAGCTTTCCAATCGAGTTGCTTATCATTTTGTTGAAAATTTTAGATCAAAACTCTATATAAAAAAAGGTCTTAGTTAAACGTGATGATAAATGATTTTGTAATTTCATAAGATAAGCGATCCCAGACACCCTGTGTATTCAATATATAGTATAGAAACGTTTGGGATTTTATTCGACATAGAAACTGATATTTCTACCGTTTAGGTACATCTACAACCAATGCCGGACCAATGTTGCAGTCACAAAAGGGGTAGTGAATGTGAGGAATATTGTGCAACAATACTCAAGCAACGTCATGAGAAAGATCATTTTTGGGACTAGGTACTTTGGAAAAGGGGGTACAGATGGTGGGCCGGGAGACGAAGAGATTGAGCATGTGGATTCATGTTTCATGATTCTTTCTTACACGTATGCGTTCTCTCTGACGGATTACATCCCATGGTTGCGATGGAGAACTGATTTCGATGGGCACGAAAAGATCTTAAGGAATGCTGTACGTACCGCAAAGAAATATCAGGATCGCTTGATTGATGAAAGGATTCAACAATGGAAAGATGGTGTTTTGATGAAAGAAGACGACATGCTTGATGGTTTCATCAACCATAAATCTCCTCAATTAACCACAGATGAGATAAAATATGAAATTCTTGTAAGATTAGATGCATTTTTTGACGTTCAAATTCATATCAATTGATTAATTTTGTTTTATTACAGGACATGATGCTGGCAAGTTTGGTTAACACGTCGAATAGCGTTGAATGGGCAATGGCAGAAATGATTAATGAGCCTAGGATCTTTGATAAAGCGGTCAACGAGCTTGATTATGTGGTTGGAAAAGATAGACTTGTGCAATAATCTGACTTAATTCACCTTAACTATATTAAAGCATGTGTTAAAGAAGCTTTCAGACTACATCCTATTGCCCCTTTCAACCTTCCGCATGTGTCATCTGTGAACACTACTGTTGCTGGTTACTTCATACCAAAAGGTAGCCATGTGTTCCTGAGCCGCTCTGGCCTAGGAAGGAACGCTGAGGTGTGGGATGACCCACTTACCTTCAATCCAGACCCTCACATGAACGGCGATAACGAAGTGGTGCTAACTGACCACAATCTTCACACGTTTTCATTTAGTACTGGTCGGCGTGGGTGCCCAGGAGTGTTGTTGGGTACGACCATGACTGTAATGTTGATGGCTACGCTAGTGCAAGGATTCAAATGGGAGGTGCCACCTAATGAATCACATATTGATCTGGATGAGAACCTGCATAATTTAGGCAAGGATAAGCCATTGATGGCCCTAGCCAAGCCTCGTCTACCTTTCAGTCTTTATCCTACAAGTTGAAAAATGTATGTTTACCATATGGCATAAGTACTAAACTTTTAGTGAATGTTATGTTCTGAATAAATAAATAAATGTGGACCAAAAGGGTTTGATATATTTATACTTTAGAACCCTCAAAATCAATCTAATTTATTGATTCATAAGGAAACTATCCCTTGTACTTGGATTTCTTTTTTTTTAACATAATTTTATTATCACACCTCACAAACGGAGGAATTTAGAACATAGCAAGTTACATCAAACACAAGGGCAAAATCAAAAGTGATTTGTCAGACAGAGTATACAAAGTAACAAGTTGAAACAAACCAAGACATACACCATAAGGATTGTGAGACGGAAGTAACAACACAATAAAAGGATGAGGGGGAATCACCAATGTGAGCTTTTCTCAAACACAACCATATGAAGATGGTGTAGCCTGGAGCAAAACTACAAAAGAGTATACTAACCATACAAGGAAAATAAAGCCTAACATCCCTAAAAGAGCCAAACATAAACCAAACAAATCTAAATCTAAATCCCAAGATTGCAGCAAAGCATCCTGTAGCAGCAACAAACCATTTGGTGGATTGGAAGCTAGAAAGCACAACAGATATAAAATATCTGAGATAGTAGTAGCACATCAGATGGTGTAGCGACGATGACAAATGACAAACAGCAACGGGAGATGACAGATCTGATGGCAAGGTATTATTATGGGATGTAGTAGAAAAGATTATGCACAAGAGGGGATCCGAGCGACCGGTCGAAACCGGTCACCGGAAAATGATTTTAGATAGAGGCGGTGAGATGTGTGTGGGGGTTGGGAGAGAGTTATAGAGAGAAGTGTGTAAGTTTGGAAATTTGTACTTGGATAAGATGGGTTAAATCCATATATTGGTAATGTACTCTCTGTCGTTTACACATCTAGGTAATGTACTAATTTTATTACTAATATGGCTATAAAAACCGGCTAATGTTTTATAATATAGGTAATGTGACCGGCTAGGACAGGTTACAACTCGAAAATAACCACCACGTCATTTATTTATTTATTATTATCTGACGTGAATATACCACACGTGTTATTAACTGATGACATGGATATACCTTATATAAATAAATACCAATTTACTATTTATACCCTATAAGTAAGATTGGTAACCCAGATATAAAATCCACTTATTCAACAACTTTTTTAATCTCATTTAAATCCCCGGAAGTTTTATGTCGTCGGAATCTGCTGGTGCAAATGTCACCGGAATCTGCAAGTGAATCTGTTGCAAGACTATCGCTTCAAACATGGGTCTTACTCCTACCCGCTTGCTGATACCAAAAAAATTCAAGAATTTTACGATGGATGTTTTAAAGGATGTGGAGTTTATAAGAGTGTAGTAGAAATGACCGAGAAGATTACGTCTTTTCAATCAAGATATGTAGATAATGTGGTAAAGAAAATGAGCAGTGAAGATGTTGAAGATTAAATGGATCCCATTGATAGACAAATCTTTGACATTTCGCATGATATTTGGGATCTTCAAGATGATGTTCATGCTGTCCTTAATAATGATAATGTTGATGAGAATTTTGGGGTTAATGACACAGAAGATTCAACATAATTATTCAACGAAGAATCTGATGGGAATCAAAGTGAGATTAAAGACTTAAAAGATTAGGATGAAAGAAAAACTAATGATGCAAGTGATATTTTGTATTTATTTATATAAGGTATATACATGTCATCAGTTAATAACACATGGTGGTATATCCACGTCAGATAAAAATAAATAAATAAATGACGTGACGCTTATTTTTGAGTTGTAACCTGTCTTAGCCGATCACATTACCTATATTAGAAAACATTAGCCGGTTTTTATAGCTATTAGTAATAAAATTAGTACATTACCTAGATGTGTAAACGATGGAGAGTACATTACCAATATATGGACTTAACCCAGATAAGATTAATGTTTTAACCACTCAAGGATGCTTCAGTGGAAAAAAAAATTGTGGCTATAACTTTTAAAATATACGAGGTTTCAAATTCAATTATAGTTAGGTGCAAATAATCTTGAATTGTCCATTGACCACACCAAACTCCTTAAAATGGAGGTATTTATCTCGATTTAGTATGTGTTGCGTGAAAACAACCTTGAAGTCTTTACGCCAAATTTCTAAGAATGAAAAGCTTTATCTCGTTTGAGTTTGTATGGCGATAGATTTAAAGCTCGTGGATTATTGAGCCAAAAAAAAGATAAATGTTTATACATATGCATACATAACCTTATTATAGATCAAGCTACTTACAAATGTCGAGTTGTTATTTTAAAAAAAAACAACATTGTACCTTTGATTTCCTTTAAACAATAAACTAAACTTAGAAAACACTTGTTTTGAAGAACCAAAATCCACAAGTAAGAATGACAATGGATCAAATATATATGTAGTTGATGTTGAACCATATACATGTTTGTTAATGCAAAGCAATGCCTAAAAACATTGTTAGTATTAATTAATCTTTCTTAGTTTTGATCACGACAAATTACAAAGACATTTATTGTCAAACACAATCATAAAACAAATTATCTAACAAACACTATCATCAAAGTAATAATCATTACACTAACATATCTTAATCATGCTTAGTGATCATAAAAGTGATTAGCCTTAAAACTCACTTTTGTCAAACATAACAAAAGAGTTTTTAATAAACTTTATTTTTAAGAAAATGTTTTATTAAAATGAAAATGCAAATTTAAATATGACATATTCCAAATGCCATAAGAATATCCTTTGAAGGTTTAAACAGCCTCAGATATTTCAAATTCACTAAAAGACAAAAAGGAGCGGAGTCTACGCTGGCGGTACCTTAGCACCTACGGCGGTTCCTTATCGATAAGGAACCGCGGGCTCCAATAAGGAACCACAGGCAGATATAGCCGTTGGATGTTTTGTCCTATAAACAGTGGAACAAATCTGCATTCTCATTAACCCTTTTTGGACTTCTTCTTCAGCCTTCTTTCTCTTATCTAATCCTAGTCATTTTTAAATGATCACTTAATGTGTTAAGTATGTTTACTCATGATTATCCTCTTGATCTCCTTCTTTACCTTGTCTAAAGAGAAGATCACTCACACACTTGTGATGTGATTAAAGATGTAACATTGATGAAGATCACCTTCTCCTAAAGATCTAGTCATGTTCATCATTTGTTTATTTGTGTCTTGTGTAGATCCAATGTATTTGTGAATACTTGGACTAGTTGTGTTCATCCAAGCTATTTGTGAATACTTGGATTAGAGTTGTGTACATCCATTGCACATGTGTGTGCTTAGATTTATGTTGTGTAGATCCAAGCTACATGTGTGTACTTGGATATGATTAGTTGAGTTGTAATTAGTTGTGTGAGTTCTCACTAAACTTTAAAGTGATGTGGTTATGTCTTGTGAGTTCTCACTAAACTATAAAGTGATATGTAGTTGTGTTGTGTGAAGTTCTCACTTAGCTTCAAAGTAAAGAGTCGTGAAGAATGGTTCTGGCTTTAGATTAGAACTCGACATCTATCCTTGTGTCGGAAAATGTTGAAGTAGGAAATGTTGGGAAGATTGGTTCTACCTTTGGATTAGAACTCGACATCTAGCCTTGTGTCATAAAAGAGTAAAGTGGGCGACGTTGTGTATATTGGTCCTAGCTAAGATTAGGTCTCGACATTTAGGTTAGTGTCGTAAAATAATGTAAGCGACGTTGTAAGGTTTTCTCCGCCAAGAAGGGAGCTTGTGGATATAGTGGAAATCTCGAGTAAGGTGTACTCGAGGAGTGGATTAGGAACGAGGATAGAGCCTCGTTGCCGAACCACTATAGATCTTGGTGTCTTCCTACTAGGTTGTTTCTTTCCTTACTCTTTACTTACATTCATTATCACTACACTTACTATACATTGTCAATGCATTAGAATTGAACCTAATCATTATGAAACTAGCTTTCAAGTAAAAGATAGTTTTGTGCACTTACCTAATTGAAAGGAATTTTAATTAGTAGATAAATCGATGAGAAACTATTCATCCCCCCCATTCTAGTTTCTACAATGGGTATCAGAGCGATGGTGACACAAGATCTTTGAAGTATATTGCACTTTAAAACATGGATCCATCCATTGTCTCCTCAAATTTGAAGGTGATGTTGTACTAAAGTTTTTCTTTGGTAAAAACTATCTTTTGTTGAAAATAAGCCTTTTAAAATGTTAATATTGCATATTACTTAAATTAGTAGTATAAATGCATTTTAGATTTACTCTTGAAATTTACCTACTAGTTTGCATCTTGTTATGTGTAGGTACTCATGAAGATAAATCATTCTATTGCTTATGGATTGAGTTACTTACACTTGTAGAAGACTCATCTTCTTTGATTTCCAACATCATTGAATGATGATATCAATATGGGTAGAAGTGATACTAGTCTTTAAAGACTTAGTAGTCACTATTAGTCATAGTTGGGCTTTGCATCGGTTCCTTGAAAGCTCGGAACGCAATTTATGGCCAAGGTACGCTTTCGTTCTTCCACACGCCCTATTGATCATTCTTTTGATCATTAATTGACTATATGCTTGCTCTTGGCATCCTTGCCTTGACATTTATTTGTGGTTTGTGATTCTTTTCTTTTTCCCTCTCAAAACTTCATTGCTTGGATACTTGACTCACTATGGAGATGTAGGGTGAGTTAGTAGAAGCTTAAAGTATCAAGCATGATTTCCATGGTTTGCACCCTTACGGTTAGTAGGCCCTATATCATGTGTAACTTGTGCAATTAAGCTCATCTCTAGGATGATTAGTGAATCCCTTGAGATACCAATCTACTTCATTAAGTTGTAGGTGGATTTTACACCTTTGGAATTGAAATATTCCAAGGATATTGTTATTGTTAATTCTGGCAATAGTTATCCGATCATGTGGGAGAGAAAGTGAATCTATACTTTGCTCATGTTTTGAAATAGAATAAGACTACTCTTAAAAATGATCTTATTCTATGCATCAAAATTGCTTGGTTTAATTCATTACTAAAGCCGTTTATACTATCGCCGGAAAGGCACGTCTTAAACCACTATATATGACACAATCTCTTCACCTCCTCAATTTGAAGAATGTCATTTGTCTCTTGAGCAATGTTCTCGGTCTTGATTCACTTCTCTTGACCCCTCTCCCTTTGCCTTTTTGCTACGAGTAGTCATCTGTTCGTTTCGGTCTTTTCCTATCTCGATTCAACTCGTAATCCTTCAACAAGGCATTATTACCTAGTGTTGTGGTGGTCCAATGATATCCTAAAAGGTTTAAGATATATTTTTAAGTATTTTAAAAACTTTGGTTTTCAAAAATTCATTTTCTTTCTTTGATAAAAACCTGCCTCTGTAGGCGGTTCTTTATCACTAGCGGCTCAGAGGCGTGTTCCTTATCGATAAGGAACCGCGGGCAGTAGCTTTTGTCAGAGCGCTAATTTTATTAAAATATCTTTTTCAAACTTGACCCTCTCTCTCCTTCACACACATCAGACGATTTTTCTTTGTTTTTCCACCATTGTTGTAGCTTCAAAAACCTTCAATCACTCAAATTAATTGATTCAAGTTTGTGGGTTTCACTCATCCATCATCCAAGATCAATTAATTGTAAGTTATTTCTTTCAATTTCATCTAATTTGTTCTAGGGTTCATACATTCATAATTGGGGATTTTTAAAATTGACATTGAATTAGAACCTTACTAGGAATAAGAGTTGACATAGTATTGTTACTATGATTCCTTAGGTTCATATTCATAGAGATTTCAATAAAACCCACTTGTAGAACAAATCCAAATTTTGACAAAATATTTTGGTTGATTGATGGAATTGATATGAACCCATGAACAAGTTGGTAATGGTATTGTTAAAGGCTTACCTAAAAACCTTGTTTTAAAAAACCAATGTTCTAGTTCATTGTTGATCTTACATAGTTCATATGTTTTGATCAATGGTGAAATGGGTACATTGTGAATATGAGAATGATAAGGATTAAACCTTGATTTATCAAGAGATTGATAAAACACATTCTCACTTTCCTTGATTTTTGGTTTATATGTAACATATGAGTAATTGGAGAAATATGTTTATATGTTATTTTTAGGTACTATCATCATGACCACAGGATATCATCTACTCACTAAAAGATACATGCCTAATCCTTCTTTGACAAATCAAACTCGCTCTTTTCAATACACTTATCATAATCTCGAGTCTCGTTGTTTCCATAAAGGACGTATTGTTCCTTCTAACCTTCGTGGACTTGATTTCATTTGATTCATGTTCAATACCATTAGATTCGATTGTTTGCTTGATATTGATGAGCCAATCTTTCCTTCTTTCCTCGTGGAATTCTTTAACTCATTCAAGTTAATACACATCAACAATGGTCTATCTATAAGATTTTCCATCAAGGGGAAAACCTTTGTATACACTCTCGAGGAATTTTGTGAGATTCTCAGAGTTCCATACGAAGGTCAATGTAGGTTCATCGATGCTTAGGGTGTAAACCACTTAGAATCGACCCCTATTGATGTGCATTACTCGACTGAGATCCCTTCGGCTTCGGTCATATCTCGTGCCCTTGCTTCACCTCGTGAACATCCTATTCTTGGTACTTTTGAAGGAGAATTTTGTGCTATCACTCCTTGGGAATTACTAACTAGCGATCTTAGTGATTTTATGGTCCCTTGGGCCGAAATCATTAGGGAAAATGCAATGTGTTTGGTTGGTGATTGCAACCATGTGCCTGCTTGTCTTGCACATATGTTGTATTGTGTTGTTACCACTACTCCATACAACCTTGCATTTTTCATGGCTAAAAGGATAAGATTTGTTCTTAATGGATCTTGGTCTACTCTTCCTTATGACATGATTCTCTCACGGCTTCTTAAGTGAATTCTTCTTGATCATCCTCCTCTTAATCCTTCATCTTTTCACTCCGTGGTTCGAGTCATGTTTCCCATTGAAGGAAATGTCCCTTAAATTCTCACACATGACTCAAATGAAGATGAAAATGTCTCTCAAGACAATTCTCTCATTTCTCGTTATGATTTGTCATCATCTATCTCTCAATTGTCTTCACTAGACATTGATTCAGACTATCAGTATTGTCTCAATCTTCATCTTTAGGATCGAATCAAAAGTGAATCAAGGCAAGGAGGAAATGCTCATAGATAAATGATATATACCACTCTTGTGAGACTAACATGTGTGTAAACATGTATGGATTATTAAACTTTATCTCTTCTCTTATCTCTATTCTTAGGATGTTGTGTATTCTTTAACTAACAATTTGTGTTTGGATTACCTAGTATTTTAATACTAATTATCCATGGTATCATTTTTTCGATTTACATGGGTCTTTGCATCTTATGTTTTAAATAGCCTCCTAGTCTTTGATTATTAGTTCTCTTTGGCTTGATAAACCTTAGTATAAAATTTGGGCTAGCAAAAGTTTAAGGAAGTGCTATTTACAAACTCCTCTGGTCGCGGTTCCATATCAAAGCCGCAGTTCTTTAGCGATAAGGAACCACTGACCTACGTATGGAACCGCCCAATACTGTTCCGACAGAATCTTTACTTTACATTGTTTTCTTTAATCTGTGTAAAACTTTGATAAAACTTTTGCAAAAACCTTCACTTTCCTAAACTAGGCTACCTAATTTCATTGTTCACATAAAATGATTTTAACCTATTACTAGTTTGGATCATCCCCTTATCTTCTTAAACCCTATCTTCTTGATTGTGTTCTTCATCACTTCAACTCCTCTCTTAACCTCAACATTCAACCATGGTATCCACTAGAACATCCAACTCCTCCAAAACATCCTCATCCAAAAGAAGCCTCAAGGTGAATCTCAAAACCTCTAAACTCGGTTCTCCATCTTCTTTCAAACCAAAAAGTGAAGCCTCACCTATTCTCATCTCCTCGTCACTTTCACCACCACTTGCTTCATGGAAAACAACCTCAACCTATGGTACTAACCATTCACATGGTTCTACCTCCTCTTCATTCCAATCAAGAATGAACGAGTTTTCCTCTCCACTCATTTCTAGCCCTCCCTTAAACGTGAATGCTCAACTACAACCTCATCAAAGGATTCCCTTTGTTTTTTAGCCTCTTCCCTTCACTCCACCAAATTCACCCATCTCACCTATTTCACCCTTGGATACCATGCCTTCCCCTCATCCTCCTACCACCAACACTCCTCTCTTGGGTGTTCCTGTTTCCCGTCTCTTGGGTGATCCACACTTGTTTGATTTTTTCATGCACAATGGAACTAATTGCCCTTGTTGCTTGAACAACTTTCACCTCATTGATATCCTTAGGTTGGAGATGATTGGGGCTCACATCAAGTTGAAAAGCTTCTTGTTGAACCTATTTGCTAATCCTCCACCTCCTAGGAGATAAATGATGGACTTTAAAGTTAACATGCTTTTCAAAAGAAGATCAAGCTAAAAGAAAACTATGAATTCAAGACCTAGTTGTTAGCTATCTTTGTAGTAGTTAATTGTATTTTTAATTCTTTTATTTCCTTTCCTTTCCTTTCCCTCATGATTTTCTCATGTGGATGATTTATAGATTTAGATTTTATGTGCTTTAATCTATGTGATCACATTAAACAACTTCAGTTTATTTAAAATTGAACCTAAATCTATTACAACCTCTAAAAACTTGACTTAAAATTGGACCAAAATGTTATTTAAATATTTTGTCACCCTTTGTAAAGACATTCTTTGTGAATGTGTTGCTTTTATACAACCCTAGCATACTCTAGTGCTAAAAGAGGTAAAAATCCAATATTTGCAAAAATTTGAAAAAGTCTTGTTTTTCTCCAAAACTTTTGAAAATCAAGTTTTGCAGTCCACTGGACGCGGTTCCTTAGCCTCCAAGCGGATCCATATCGATATGGAACCGCAGGCTACTTTAAAGAATCGCGCCCAGTAAAGCCGTTATTGTCTTATTTTTGTTCTTTCTTTTTTGACCACTGTTTTGGCTAAGATTCTTTGTTTACCTAATTTGGCTAAACATTCCTTAAAACCTTTCTTTTTCATTTCAAATCTTTTCCTTGTCTATTTTCTTTAAATTCTTCTCTTTTGGGAGTTCTTTCCTTCTACCCTCATAATGCCTAACTCTTGCTTTCCTAACCTTGACATTTCTTTGTCACAAACTTCTCAACCTAAAGCTTCTTTTTCTAAGCTTTCAAAGAAACTGAAAATCTCGATTAAACCCATTTGGATAAAAAAGAACAAGAATCCTCATGATTCTTATTCTCCAAAATCCTCCAAGAATTCCTCTTTCTCTCCGATTCAATATTGGAATGAGACTTACTCTGTAAATCGAATTACAGGAGAAAAAGAAATTCTTCCACCATCACTTAAACCTTTCAACTCTCCTCAACTCAATGACCTATCTTCTTTCCCTAACCTCACTAGGCATTGTGAAAACATATCTTATCCATTATCTCCCTCCCCACCAACTTCTAATCTTGATGGACCTCCCACATCTAACGACTTTGTTTTGCATCATGGTTCCTCGTGTGCTTGTTGTCGTTTTCAACAAATTGAACTTGCTCATATCTATGGCAATCTAAATTTTATTGAATTCCTCCTCACTCGACCTCCTCTCAAAGTTTTCATTCCCGTGAACAAAACTTCGAATGATGCTTCGTCGTCTTTCTTTTCCAACTAAGGCACATTTTGTACTTTAGTTGTTTGAGTCAATAAAATTTAAGCAATTTTGGAATATTATCACTATTAGAGTAGTTTATGCTTTGTGGTCTATTTTCCATATTTTTTGCTTTAAATATTCATATTGTGTGTATGAATATTTATCTTGTATGTTATTTCATATTTATGTAATATGAATGTTATGTGTGTTATCTTTCCCTCTAATTCTATTTCACACATTTGTTAAGGAGTTGATCACGGTTAAAACTTAAAATTAATTTGGGTGATTCCATAAATTCTAAATTTTTACTCATTGACATTTTAAATCATCTTTGATTGGTTTGGATGTTTCTTTTCTTCCTTTATTCCACCAATTGAACTATGATGTTGTCAATACACACCCTTTGGACATACTTAGCAAATGCTTGCTTCTAATTTGAGATTTCTTTTCCTTCTCTCTCTCAAGTTAGTTAGTAAGTAGTGCACATATATACATTGGTGTTTCTTTTCTTTCTTCTAACCTTTGTGTAGCATGTCACCTTAGCTCATTGACTAGCTGCCTCAAGCAAGGGGGAGTAAGCACCAAGGGGGAGCTACTAGCAAAAGTCCGGTTCTTTTCTTCTTCAAAGACTTGTGCTAACCTTTTTGCTTCGACAAAGGGGGAGAAATGATAGTGATAAACTCGTTAATAATTCGAATAAACTTGTATTTTACGTAAATGAGTTTATAGTTTGTCGTAATCAAAAAGGGGGAGATTGTTAATGCAAAGAAATGCCTAAAAACATTGTTAGTATTAATTAATCTTTCTTAGTTTTGATCACGACAAATTACAAAGACATTTATTGTCAAACACAATCATAAAACGAATTATCTAACAAACACTATCATCAAGGTAATAATCATTACACTAACATATCTTAATCATGCTTAGTGATCATAAAAGTGATTAGCCTTAAAACTCACTTTTGTTAAACATAACAAAAGATTTTTAATAAACTTTATTTTTAAGAAAATGTTTTATTAAAATGAAAATGCAAATTTGAATATGGCATATTCCAAATGCCATAAGAATATCCTTTGAAGGTTTAAACAGCCTCAGATATTTCAAATTCACTAAAAGACAAAAAGGAGCGGAGTCTACGCCGGCGGTACCTTAGCATCTACGGCGGTTCCTTATCAATAAGGAACCGCGGGCTCCAATAAGGAACCGCGGGAAGATATAGCCGTTGGATGTTTTGTCCTATAAATAGTGGATCAAATCTGCATTCTCATTAACCCTTTTTAGACATCTTCTTCAGCCTTCTTTCTCTTAGCTAATCCTAGTCATTTGTAAATGATCATTTAATGTGTTAAGTATGTTTACTCATGATTATCCTCTTGATCTCCTTCTTTACCTTGTCCAAATAGAAGATCACTCACACACTTGTGATGTGATTAAAGATATAGAATTGATGAAGATCACCTTCTCCTAAAGATCTAGTCATGTTCATCATTTGTTTATTTGTGTCTTGTGTAGATCCAATGTATTTGTGAATACTTGGACTAGTTGTGTTCATCCAAGCTATTTGTGAATACTTGGATTAGAGTTGTGTACATCCATTGCATATGTGTGTGCTTGGATTTATGTTGTGTAGATCCAAGCTACATGTGTATACTTGGATATGATTAGTTGAGTTGTAATTAGTTGTGTGAGTTCTCACTAAACTTTAAAGTGATGTGGTTGTGTCTTGTGAGTTCTCACTAAACTATAAAGTAATATGTAGTTGTGTTGTGTGAAGTTCTCACTTAGCTTCAAAGTAAAGAGTCGTGAAGATTGGTTCTAGCTTTGGATTAGAACTCGACATCTAGCCTTGTGTCGGAAAATGGTGAAGTAGGCAACGTTGTGAAGATTGGTTCTACCTTTGGATTAGAACTCGACATCTAGCCTTGTGTCGTAAAAGAGTGAAGTGGGCGACATTGTGTAGATTGGTCCTAGCTAAGACTAGGTCTCGACATTTAGCTTAGTGTCAGAAAATAATGTAAGCGACGTTGTAACGTTTTCTCCGCCAAGAAGGGAGCTTGTGGATATAGTAGAAATCTCGAGTAAGGTGTACTCGAGGAGTGGAGTAGGAACGAGGATAGAGCCTCGTTGCCGAACCACTATAAATCTTGGTGTCTTCCTACTAGGTTGTTTCTTTCTATACTCATTACTTACATTCATTATCACTACACTTACTATACATTGTTAATGCATTAGAATTGAACCTAATCATTATGCAACTAGCTTCCAAGTAAAAGATAGTTTTGTGCACTCACCTAATTGAAAGGAATTTTAATTAGAAATAAACCGATGAGAAACTATTCAAGCCCCCTCCCCCCCTTCTAGTTACTACAATGTTGTCCATTAATTTTAGTTCCATTATGCATTTAAATATAGAAAAATGTGGATTTTTTTGTTAACCTAACCATTAGAGCAATAGGCGTAGTGATGAGCTTCATTTTTCTGTCACGCTAGCTTTCTAACCTCAAAATACTCCTTAACTCATAACATTTTTTATTTTCTCAGTTTGGCCCACCACCATCACTTTTATTTTATTTTTCATATTATTTAAATAAACTTAATTTATTTTTTTAATACAAAATACAAAATAGAAAATAGAAAATACGAAATATAATAAAAAATTAGGAATGACCTCTCATTGGGGAGATTGTTAGCCTCAAAATATTAAGTCGAACAAGAATGAATCGATCATATATTATGTATCAAACATAGGAACATTGTAATTAGTAATAGGTAAGTTGGTAATTACGGGCTTGGACTTAAAGCTAATGTAGTCACGTTTAGGACATTTAAGCCTATTAAGCCAAGCCCGACTCAAACAATAGCCCATACACCCTCTAAATGGTGTAGGCTATAAATACAATCCTCCTAGCATCTTAGGGTGGTCTTGGTTCATTATTTTTTCTCCCTTAATCATATATTTTCCAAGTTTAAACCATTCTCTCTTCATTCTCTCTACTTTTTATCTCTAAGTTTCTTTTCTCTTTTCTACTATTTGTCTAACATAAATCACAATGAAGTGATGTAATATATGTGATTTTGGCTTAGTGAAGTGAATTAATATATGTGATTTTTCTACCATGAATAGTTTCCTACACAGAAAAACAAAAAGTGGTAAGTTCGTTACGTATTTATATAATTTGTCCAAAATTGTTTCAAATAATTTGTTTCGTATTTGATTATATCTCCTTTCATCACGTCTTTTAATTCCCTTTCATGGTATTTTGGCCTGTGATATCCGTTATACCTATTAGTGCTTGATAATAAACTGTATCATATAATTATCTTGGATGATCCCCATTTACCACAACTACTTTGCTATGAATGACATGGGTATACTTGCTCACATATGTTCTCTAATTAGTTAATTAGTTGGTAAATCGTTGTTATATATTTACACCCTTTTTGTGAAATGTATTATTGTGTGTGAAATTTGATGTGTAAATGTAAAAACTATGTGTTTTTAGTGTGTTTTCTATGAGAGAGTGTGTGATAGTGGCGAAGCTTCTCAAAGGCAGAAAGGGGTAATGCCCTCGCTAAAATTTTGGTCACAATTACCTATTTTTGTGAATATTATGGTTCTAAATAGCGTGCCTTATAGCGGGCTATAGCGTGAATCGTGGCCTTCATGTTACGAAACAGACTAAGGCATAGTCTTTAGGCGTAGCGTGCTAAAAAGCGGCATAAAGCGTGATATAGCGCTCTATAGCGCACAACGTGACACTTTTTTTTAACCTTTTTGCAGATTTACAAGATTGGGCTTATTTACTAGTTTTTGGCTATTTATTAGACTTAGGCTTAATAATTTTGCTATGGAGATATGGAGAAAAATCCTAGGGTAACTGTTTGTCTATTTTGTTTTAAATTTGAATTAAAATATTGCTCTATTTTGTAAACTCGTTATATAAATATTAATTTATAAATATTTTGTGTACAAGTATTTATTTTTAAGTTCATGGGATCGGTTCATGACTAAAAATGTACAAGTATTTATTTTTACAAGTATTTATTTTTAACAAGATATTAAATTAATTAAACATGATATGTAATTAATTTAGTTAAACTTGGACTTAGGTTAATTATTATTTATTAAATAATACATGTTTTAACCAACGTGTTTATTTATTTAATTTAGACTATAGTATTAATTAATTATTAAGACATGAAATATAATTAATTAATAATTATGACTTAGGTTATAATTAATATAATATTAATACATGTTTTAACTTAAGTATTTTATACACCTTAATTTAATTAAATCATGCTTATATTTAATTAAATCATATAATCTATAGTTTACTTAATTAACATGATATTATTAATAAAATAATCACATGACTTATGATATTTAACCAGTAATCTTAAGCTTATATTATTAGCTTATGAATTCAGCTTAATTCTAAATATGGAAACTTTCTAATTCAGGAAACTTACTATTTTTGGAAACTTTTTATTTTTAGAAACTGATATATTTTAAGAAGTTAATCTATTTTTGGGAGCTTTCTATTTTTGAAAACTTTATATTTTTGGAAACTTTCTATTTTAAGAAACCTGCTATTTTTCGAAAGTTACTTATTATTACACAACAAGTATAATAAAAGAAAGAATACAAGTAATACTTAATCAGAATACGTAGAACACATGATAAACACAACATAACATTAAAATCAGTAAAACAAGACATGAACATATAAAATAAGCTAAGACATGATATAATCAGTTACGTACTCAGTAATCAGAATACTTATATATGTATACTATTTATGTAGCATTAGTGAGATCGAAGTAGGATTTCCATTCTTTCGTCTTCTTAGGATTCGCCGTTTGCAACCAACTGTTTTCCTAGTATTTGTTTTATATTTTAATACAGATTTTCATAGAAACATAAGTCTTTTCAAACTATAAAACCAGTTTTATGAACATGAAACCAGATTGCTTAGAACTTATATTATTCCGCTGCTATTAGTCTTTTATGCTTACGTTATTCCATGCTATGTTTGTATATCCGTGCACTGAGCGTTATGCTCAGCCGTTATTCTTTCATGTTCCTAAACGCCAGGTACTCAAGGGCGCTCGTAGACTTTAAGCGTACGTGCATATGGATTGGGAGCTATCTAGCCTTCTCTACTTTATGCATTTCATCATACGTTTTGCTACTTATTTCTTTGGACATTGTTTAGTCCTTTTCCTTTATAGTACTTATGTTTGTGTGTGATGAGCTTATACTTCGGGTACCGATGTTTGTTTTTGGTATTTCCTTTCATGCTCATTTAATGTTTTTAAGACATTACCTTGTATGCTTTGATGACACACTATAATCACGCGTGACATTCCATTTACCAAAATGGGGTTTTACATTTTTAGTGTATATTTTATGAGAGAGTGTGTGATACTGGAGAAGCTTCTCAAAGGCATAAAGGGGTAATGCCCTCCCTAAAATTTTGGTCACAATTACCTATTTTTGTGAATATTATGGTTCTAAATAGCGTGGCTTATAGCAGGTTATAGCGTGAAGCGTGACCTTCACGTTACGAAACATACTAAGGCATAGTCTTTAGGCGTAGCGGGCTAAAAAGCGGCATAAAGTGTGATATAAAATATTGTTACGTTTTATAAACTCGTTATATAAATATTAATTTATAAATAGTTTGTGTCGCTATATACCAAACTTCAGAAAACGTCGTAGTTTCATTAAATCTTTTATAGCTTGAAATTTGGCAATATCGCTACGTTACGCCTCACGTTATTTAAAACTTTGATTAGAATTTATGTTGTGAGTTTCTAAAAATGTGCTAATACTATAAGATGTGAGGACATATTATTTTCGGTTCATCTTCTTTTTTGAATTTGTTTACATTTTATTTTGTTAATATATTAAGCATCATTCAACATAATTCAAGCATCGAGAGTTTAAAAAAAATGGTTATTAATTAGAATTTTTGTGTAAGGAATTATGATGTGTTTTCTAGTTTTAATGTTGTAATTGGCCATGTATATGATTTTAAAGATTGGTTTTGCCTTTCTAATCGAGATGGTCAAGCTCCCTACTGTGTGAGTTATAAATATTGATTGAGAAAATAAATCCGGGTGGGGTGATAGGAGTGTGACGTGAAATAACAAAAATACTTTTTGTTTTTTAAATTAATATTTTTTTTTAATAAATGCTTAAAATGGTATCCTGTATAACCTCCATTGTAAAAACTGGAGGTATTAATAATAACCAACACCTACTAAACTAATGAACATTGTAGGAGAAACACAAGCAGCTTGGTTACATTTCTCACCATGCTCCTCTTCGTTCTCATCGTCATGTTGTTATTCATCTTCTTCCTCATAACGTATTACAAACCACGCCCACCACTTCCTCCGGGCCCGAAACCCCTGCCTTACATTGGATGCTTAATCACCATGCTTCGAAACAAGCCTACATTCAGATGGATACATGGGATGATGGACGAAATGAACACCAAGATCATATGTATTCGTCTAGGAAATGTTCATGTTATAGTCGTGAGCGATCCAAAGATTGCTTGTGAGTTCCTCAAGGACAAAGATGAGATGTTCGCTTCAAGGCCAGATTGCATGTCAGGCTACTTGAGCGTTGCTGTTGCTCCGATGGGTGACCATTGGAAGAAGATGAAAAAAATCCTAGCCACTGAGATTCTTTCGGGTTCGAGGCATAATAGTCTTCAAACCAAACGAGAAACAGAAGCTGCTAATCTTCTTAGGTATGTTTTGATATTTCTCTAAAACAAAAATCATTGTCTTTATTGTAAACCCTAGGAAGCAAGTTGTTGAATTCATTAAAGGTTAATCCATTAAAATTTCAAGTGAAAATGAAGCCTTAAAATGCCAGTGTTAAATAAAAATATGTTATACGTAGTACTTAGGTATGCTTGGTTAAAAAGGTTTAGATGAAAAGAAATGGAAAGGAAAACTAAAAGCTCATAATAAGAGACAGAGCTATAATGAGCTGCCCCCAACGAATCTCTTGTGATCTTTGTGGTGGGGCTGTCGAACCATAGTGATCGTTAATGTCAAAATCATTTTTTTGTAAAACTTACGTGATGCTAATATTTCTCGTATAAAAATGATAAAAATCAATTAGACAATTAATTAATCAACTGGCCTGGTGATCTTATTACTTAGTATACTACAACAATATACACACACGATGACTCCCCAACCCAAATGTTCACGAACGATTATAAAGAAAAATAATAGTCCCCAAGCATTGATGCTATCAACTTAAACAACACTCGCACGATACAAAACCTAAGAATAAAAACAAAGATCGAGATGATCTAACAACTTTACAATTGAAACCCTAATAGAAAAACAAAGAGAAGAAAAACTTTGAGATGATAACTTTGAGTGAAGTTGTGAGCCAGTCATCAACGATATCCAACTTATATAACTCATATCTACCAAACGGACAATGCACAAAGAAAACTAACATAAAAGAAACATAAATTAATAAATAAAACTTTACAAGACAATTCCTCCAAGATATAACTTTAAACACCCTCCTCCTCCTCCTCCTCCTCCTCCCCCCCCCCCCCCCCCCCCCCCCCAAACTTGTAAACCAACATGTTAACCATACCCAACTTTTTTACTAACACAAGTTGGAAATAACCAAAATATTTGGTTAAAATTACTTTTTACTCTTCCAATATATCAAGTTCCCATTAACAAACACACAAGCCCTTCTGGTCATTGGGCACTCAGCCCAGTCAGAATATGAGAAAGCAACCACACACTCTCCAAGCTTAACTATTCTTGTTAAAACCAATACCATTACTAGGAGCAAGTTTCAAATACATAAGGACTCTTAAACCAACATTTTCACGAGAATGTAATAGAGCGTGCATATACTTTTTACTTCTGTTATGTTTAGTCTTTATTTTGTCTAATTCGTATCTAGGGGTCAAGAGTCGAGTTGCCTAATTTGTAGCTAAGAATAAAGGACGGTTGGCAATGTCTAAGCTCAACCCGACCCGTAGATCATTGTATGAGTCGGTTCCCCCTCATCTCTATAAAAGAAGGTGAAGGGGAACAAACCAAGCACTTCATTCTTTCATAATACTAATCAATGTCGATTAGGGATATTACCTTGTGGGCGTCGATAAACTTTTCTGTCGATTCTGTTGTGGTGTGTGTTCTTCGAGATCGATATTCCACATCTAGTAATCAGGGTTGTAGGGGTTAAACCCTACAAGTGGTATCAAGAGCTTGGGTCTTCGAGTCTCTAGTTATCTAGGATTGATCGAAGGAGGTTCTTGTTGATCGGTGTTGATCAACAAGGTTAGCAGGGTTTCGATTGAAGAGGATGTTTTGGGTTTTCTTGAAGATAAGGATCCGCCATTTTTTTCTTGTTGTCGCGGGTTTACAAGGAAGAAGAAAGAAGTGGTGTTTTTTTATTATAAAAGGTCAGGAAAATACGTATCTTCAAAGGGTTTTTTGGGCCAATATTTTTTGGGCCAATATTTTTTGGGCCAAGTTTTTGGATTTTATTAGTTTTTTTTTACAAAACTAATATTTCTTTGAAGGGTTTTACACAAGGGGAATTCGTAATTCGTGATTGTGAGGTTTAACGTATCACAAGGTTTAGCGATTTATCGAAGGGACTTTGTCGGTTTGTGATTGTGTGATTTTCACAAGGTTTAGCAAATCAACAAAGGGATTAAAAAATGATGGGAGCCAAGTTTGACATCGAGAAATTCGATGGAACTGGTGATTTCGGGTTATGAAGAATCAAGATGCGTGCTTTATTAATCCAGAACGGATGTGAAGCAGCTCTGGAGGTTTTACCCGCAAATATCGAAGCTGAAGAGAAATCTAAGCTTGACAAGAAAGTTCACAGTGCCATAATTTTGTGTTTAGGTAACAAGGTCCAGAGAGAGGTTACCAGGGAGACGACTACAACGGTTTGGTCAAAGCTCGAGTCTTTGTATATGACAGAGTCATTGGCCAACAAGTTGTACTTGAAGAAGAAGTTGTATACATTCTACATGCCGACTGGAAGAAAGATTTCCGAGCATATAGATGAGTTCAACAAAATCGTTCTTGATTTAACAAATATTGAGGTAAAATTCGAAGATGGAGATCTTGCTTTATTGTTACTCACTTCTTTACCAACATCATACGATCACTTTGTGGATACCTTGCTTTATGAACGGGAAGCTTTGACTTTGGAGGACGTGATGGCCACACTAAATTCAAAGGAAATCAAAGAAATATCCAAGGCAAAGGGGGATGATGCTGAAGGGTTATACGTGAGGGGAAGAACTGATTGTAGGAATTCGCATTAGTCAAGGGGAAAGTCAAGATCGAAATCTCGTGGTGGAAGACTCAAATTATTTATTTGCCAATCTGAGGAGCACTTGAGAAGAGACTGTCCGAAGAACAATCGCAACAAGTCAAAAGGTTACGTCAAGAAAGATGATCAATCAAGCCCCAGTGGTTCGATTTACGACAATACTGAGGTGATGATGATGTTGAGTGTAGAAAGACTGAAAGATTGGATCATGGATTCAGGAGGTTCATATCACATATCACCCAGGTTAGATGTATTTTTTGATTTTCTGGAATGCGATGGGGGCAGCGTACTGTCAGGAGACAACAGAGAGTGCAAGATCAGGGGTATTGGCAAGGTAAAGGTACAACTGAAAGATGGGTCAAGTTTTGTGTTACACAATGTCAGGTATATTCCTGAACTGAAAAGAAACTTGATATCGCTAGGAACTCTTGAAAAAGAGGGATATACCGTAAAATTGCAGTCGGGCAAAATCAAGGTAATTAATGGTTCTAGGGTTATTATATCTGGAACCCGAAGGGGGAACTGTGTGTACTCTTTGGATGGCCATGCAGTGGCCGGTGAGTTTAATGCAAGTGTTGAAGAAAAAAGACAGTCTTATGCATGTTTGGCATAAAAGACTGGGACATATCAGCGAGGCGGGACTACAGGTTCTGGAAAAGCGGGGTTCTGTTTGGCAAGAAGAGTCTAAGTAAGCTCGATTTTGTGAGAATTATGTTCTGGGAAAGTCACACCAAGTCAGTTTCGGTGTAGGAAGGCACACTACTCAAGGAGTGATAGATTATGTTCATTCAGACTTATGGGGTCCGTCTCAGGTGGAATCATTGGGAGGTAAGAGGTATTTCTTATCTATCGTTGATGATTATTCCAGGAGGGTATGGGTTTATGTTCTCAAGTTCAAACACGAAGCATCTGGAAAGTTCAAAGAGCGGAAGCAGTTAGTAGAAAATCAGACTGGGAGGACGGTTAAGAAGCTTAGGACGGATAATGTCTTGAGTTCTGTAACCGGGAGTTTAATCAGCTATGCACTGAGAGTGGGATCGCTAGACATTTGACAGTTGCCGGGACGCCGCATCAGAATGGGTTAGCAGAACGGATGAACAGAACTCTCATGGACAAGGTACGCTGTTTGTTAATACAGTTTGGATTGCCCAAGACCTTCTGGGCGGAAGCTACATGTACGGCCGCATATCTTATAAATAGCTCACAATCAACATGGATTGAAAAGAAGACACCTATGGAGATGTCGTCGGGACATCCTAGTGATTATGGGATGTTGAGGGTTTTCGGATGTGTCGCGTATTCACACGTTAAACAAGGTAAGATCGAGCGAGAGTGGTAAAATGCGTTCTTTTGGGGTATCCTAAAGGTGTGAAGGGGTACAGACTATATAGGCTTGATAATGAATCACCTAAAATAGTCACAAGTAGGAACGTGGTCTTCAACGAAAGTGTCATGTACAAAGACACGTTGAAGGATACTAGTGTAGGTAATGATAAGTCTGTTGAGGAATTACAGGTTGAGGTAGAACTTTAGATGTTAAATAATCATACGCCTGAGGAAGACCATCCAGGTCAGGAAGATCAAACATGTCAGGAAGATCAGACAGATTAGGAAGACCAGACAGATCAGGAAGATGGCTATGATGAAGATGCACGGGTTCAAGATATTTATCATCCACCGGATCTCACAGATTATCAATTGGTTCGTGATAGAGAGCAAAGGACAAGAACGAAGTCAGCGAGGTTTCGGGATAAGAGTAATATGGTTGCTTATTCGTTTGCTACAGCAGAAGAAGAAGATACTCATGAACCATTGACATACCAGGAAGTAGTTGCTTGTGAAGACAGTTCTAAGTGGAAAGCTGTTATGAAAGAAGAGATGGATTCTCTGAGGAAGAACAAGACCTGGGTGCTAGTAGAGATCATCCAGCTGGGCAAAAGCTCCTGAGCTACAAATGGCTATAAAAAATAAAGGAATGGATTGAAGGTGTTCAAAAGCCTAGGTACAAGGCAAGTTTGGTGGCTCGTGGATTCACACAAAGAGTAGGTATTGATTACAATGAAGTATTTTTTTGGTAGTTCGACACACGTCTATTCGGGTTATACTTGCATTGACTGCGTGTAAATATTATGAGCTGGACAGCTTGATGTAAAGACGGCTTTTTTACATGGAAATATTGAACAAGTGATCTACATGAGGCAGCCACCGGGATTTGAACAAGGTAACAAGGTATGTTTGTTAAAGAAATCTCTTTATGGTTTGAAGCAGTCACCTAGGCAATGGTACAAGAGGTTTGATGAGTATATGCTGAGAAATGGGTTTAAGCGTAGCAGTTACGACAGCTGCATATATTACAAGAGTTATGCACCAAGGGAGTATATCTATCTATTGTTATATGTAGATGATATGCTGATTGCTTGTAAAAGCAAGACTAAGATCGCGGCTACCAAGTCTTTACTTAAAATGGATTTCGACATGAAAGAGCTCGAGGAAGCAAAGAAGATTCTTGGTATGGAGACCATCAGGGATTGGAGTCGCAAGATTATGAGGGTGTCACAATCCGGGTACGTTTCTAAAATTTTAAACAGGTTTAGAATGGACAATGGGGAGTCGGTTCAGACACCATTGGATAGGAATTCAAGTTGTCATTGAAAGATTGCGCGGTTAGGGATTGTGATGTTGAAAGAATGAGTAGGGTGCCATATGCAAATGCGGTTGGGAGCTTATGTACTTGATGGTATGCACGAGGCCAGACATATCGTATGCAGTAAGTGTAGTTAGTAGATATTTGGCGAATCCGGGTAAACTCCATTGGGAAGCAGTGTAGTGGATTATGAAATATTTGTAGGGCACTATAAATCGTGGCAACCATGTGGACGTAAAAGGCTTTGTTGATTCAGACTACGCTAAGGATCCAAATAAAGGTAGGTCTCTCACTGGTTACGCATTTTTAGTATAGGGATGTGTTGTAAGCTGGAAAGCAACGCTGCAACACGTGGTGGCTCTTTCAACTACAGAGGCGGAGTATATGGCCCTTACGGAGGCTGTGAAGGAAGCTATTTGGCTAAGGGGACTCTTGGAAGAGTTGGGCGTGAAGCTCAACACTGTTGCAGTTAATTGTGATAATCAGGGCGCGATTCACTTATCGCGGAATCATGTTTTTCATGAAAGGACTAAGCACATCAGTGTGCGCTATCACTTTATCAGAGAAGTCTTGGAAGCAAAGACGGTTGAAGTTCTAAAGGTGGGTACTAAACGCAATGCTGCGGATGCCTTGACGAAGGTGGTACCTGTACGCAAGTTACAACATTGCTTGGAGTTGCTGAGTGTTTGGATAGGCTAATATAAAGTTTAAGGTGGAAATTGTTATGTTTAGTCTTTATTTTGCCTAAGTCGTATCTAGGGGTGAAGAGTCGAGTTGCCTAAGTCGTAGCTAAGAATAAAGGTCGGTTGGTAATGTCTAAGCCCAACCCGACCCGTAGGTCATTGTATGAGTCGGTTCCGCCTCATCTCTATAAAAGGAAGTGAGAGGGAACAAACAAAGCACGTCATTCTTTCATAATACTAATCAAAGTCGATTAGGTATATTACCTTGTGGGTGTCGATTAACTTTTCAGTCGATTCTGCTGTGGTGTGTGTTCTTCGAGATCGATATTCTGCATCTAGTAATCAGGGTTGTAGGGGTTAAACCATACAACTTGTAGTAAAGAACATGTGTAATATGTATAATATTAAAGAAACTATCAATTGTGAATAGTTTTTTACTTTTGTGGTTAAGTTTATTAGAAAAATAAACACTAAAAATTATTGTAAGCAACTTGAAATAGAGACCTTCCTACTTCTTTCTCATACGATAAGCTATCCCAGACACCATGTGTATTCAATATACAGTACAAAAACACTTGGGATTTTATTCGACACAGAAACCGATATTTCTACCGTTTAGGTACATCTACGACCAATGCCAGACCAATGTTGCAGTCACGAATGGGGTAGTGAACGTGAGGAATATTGTGCAACAATACTCACGCAACGTCATGAGAAAGATCTTTTTGGGACTAGGTACTTTGGAAAAGGGGGTACAGATGGTGGGCCGGGAGACGAAGAGATTGAGCATGTGGATTCATGTTTCATGATTCTTTCTTACACGTATGCGTTCTCTCTGACGGATTACATCCCATGGTTGCGATGGAGAACTGATTTCGATGGTCACGAAAAGATCTTAAGGAATGCTGTACGTACCGCAAGGAAATATCAGGATCCCTTGATCGATGAAAGGATTCAACAACGGAAAGATGGTGTTTTGATGAAAAAAGACGACTTGCTTGATGTTTTCATCAACCTTAAATTTCCTCAATTAACCACAGATGAGATAAAAGCCCAGATTCTTGTATGATTAATGCTCGTTATGATGTTTAAATATAATTCTAAAAGTTTTCTTCCCTTTCACATCTAATTGATTAACTTTTGTGTATTACAGGATATGATGGTGGCAGGTCTAGATAATACGTCAAATAGCATCGAATGGGTAATTGCAGAAATGAAAAATCAGCCAAGGATCTTTCGTAAACCAGTTCAGGAGCTTGATTATGTGGTCGGAAAACATAGAGTGATACAAGAATCTGACGTAGTTCACCTTTCTTATATCAAGGCGTGTGTCAGGGAGGATTTCAGGTTACATCCTGTTGCACCTTTTAACCTTCCTTACGTGTCATCTGTTAACACGACTGTTGTTGGTTACTTCATACCAAAAGGTAGCCATGTGTTACTCAGTCGCCCCGGCCTAGGAAGGAACCCTGCGGTGTGGGATGACCCACTGACTTTCAATCCAGAGCGTCATATGAATGGTAATAACAAAGTGGTGCTAACTGACCACAACCTTAACATGTTTTCATTTAGCACTGGTCTACGAAGGTGCCCAGGAGTGTTGCTGGGTACGACCATGGCAGTAATGCTGATGGCTCTGCTAGTACAAGGGTTTTCATGGGAGTTACCACTTAATGAATCACATATTGATCTGGATGAGAACCTGCATAATTTAGGAAAGGCTAAGCCATTGATGGCCCTAGCCAAGCCTCGTCTACCTTTCATATTACATAGTCTCAGTTCTTATAGTTTTTATTTTACTAGATTTCTAGCTTTTATTTTTTTATATAGAAAATGCTTATTTCACATAAGTGATTATTCTAGTGAGCTTATTGCAATTTTTTCTTTTTTCATAGTGCTTGTTTTCCTTTTTTAATTATGTGTGCAAAATTCCAGGTCAAATAGTCGTGGTTTATAAAAACCCGACATTTGAAAACACAATTTGCTTATTACAGCTTATTTTATTTATCTTTTTCAAAAAAAAAAATTGAAAATATTTTATTAGTTTAAAAAATAGTCTCTTCAAAAAAATTAGCTTTTGTGGTTTTGTATTTTGTTGGGAATGAAATGAACAAGTCCCTAGACGCTGACAAGAGGATTCTAGCTGCTGTTGCCTATTATACTATCCATTGTCAAGTGTGTAGCCGCTGACACAAAGCCATTGAAAGGAAGACTCTCACCCACTGTGGATTGCATAGGTTGCATGGATCAACACGTTTTGTTTATTTAGGAATATGTTCGGATAAGATTATTTTCTATATTTATCTTTGTATATCTTCCTATTATAGTTTAAATTTAGCTTATTGTTCAAGACTCCTTGGTGAATAAAAGGAGACTTTAGGGTTAGATGTTACGTACAACTTTCATACTTTGTTCACTATTATTCTCAATAATCAATTGAAAGTTTGGTATAAGTGTTTGTTACTTTGTTTCTTTGTTCTAAGTGTTAAATTCCGCATAGCACTAAGATTGTTAGATTACACAAATTTTCTTTTTTTTGGTAATGGGTTTCTCTGGTAAATAGATTAACCAAAAAAACAATGAAGTACAAATGGAATGCGGCTAAGGTACCACATTAACCTCAAGCTATAAACAGCTTGATAAACACCTAAATCTAGTGCTTATGACAAGCCAAAAACACTTACAAACCACCTAGTACACAATGAAATGAACCAAACTAGCTAACAGCTGCCATGAATGAATTTCCGCTTGTATTTGTTTAAGAGAATAAATTGGTTGTTTAATCATAAACCATTTCAAACTCGTCATCTTCATCATCATGATCCAAAATAGAGTAAGGATTTGATGTAGATAGTCCAGCACCTGATGATGACGTAGAGATGATTAACTTGGTCAATATTAGATTAGCATAATGAGAGTACTAATGACCATCCACCCTCCTAACATGCTAGGAGGGTAGTATATATAGTCCACCCACATGCGGGCTTTAATGGGCTATATATTGGGCCGGGCTTGTCTTTTGGACTTTAATTAGTTTAAATCCAAGCCCATGAACCACGACTATTTAACTATCTATTACAACGTTGTAATAAATATTACAATATAAACCTATGACCGAACATTCTTGTTTGACTCAATATTTTGAGGCTAACAATCTCCCTCAATGTGAGGTCATTCCTCTTTGATATTTGGAGTCCAATGGAGATTTATGAATTTCGTCATAAATAAGTCTTGAACGTGTAATGGTAGTCTTGTTCCTTCATGCTGTGATCTTTGAGCCTTTGTCATTGTCTTTCGACTTAGTCTTTTATCTTGAGATCTTCAAATCATTCTTGACTTGTCTTTGTCATCTTGCGATCTTGTGTCTTTATCCACATGCTCACACTACTAATTGTTGAATAAGTCTTTGGGCATGAATATTTGGTTCTTGAACCTTTGACTTTGCCGAGTACACCGTGAGGCCACCTTCTCGAGACAAAACATAGACACGGACTGAATGGCTTTGACATTCGTCCTAAATCAGTAGCGTTTTACCTCCGGTCGGTGAAGACCGTTTTACGATATTAAATATCGTACCTGTGATTAGGTAGATTCAATTAAGAATCTCCTTGACAGGGTTTCGCGGCTGTACTAGCCGTTCTCTTTACTCGACCGTCTCAAAGCAAGACTGCGAACATAAAGAGTGAATCAATTGGATAAATATCCGCTTGATTAAAGTCGTCAATTCAAATTCCTGGAACAAGTTTGATTCATTAAGAATCTTACCATTGTTGCTTTCCAGTTGACACAAGTTTGATTCATAAGAATCTCACAAGTCACCTACCGTAGCGCTGTTTGATGTTGACGCTTGAAGGATTTCCATTCGTCACTGTGAATATTACTGAATATCACTCTGAATGTTCTGGCAAGACCATAAAGATATTGCGTAGAAACTTGAAACGAGTTTGAATCAATTCAGAATCAAACCACTGTTTCTTTTCAGTTTTACATATGTTCAATTCATAAAGAATCTTGCATATGACCTACCGCAGTGCTGTTTGATGTTAACACTGGAAGGATTTCCACTCATCATTGTGAATACTAAGTAGTATCACTCTGAGTGTTCTAGCAATATCGCAAGGATATAGGGTAGGACTCTCTTTATCTTCATCCGTGTGTCCTAACGAGATTTGATTGATCTCTTGGCTCTAGACTCTATTTGTGCACTTTTAGTGGTCGGAGGCTGGAGCAAATGCCACCTATTCAATATCAACTATCTCGGAGTGAGAAAGTCAATAGAAGTCGTGTTGATCTCCGTGACAATAAAAAAAACTTCTTTTGAGAGAAGCCTGAGTAGCTAGGAAAGGGTTGTGCTTCACATCACTGGGTCTATGATGAGTTTGTCTTCATGATGAGTTGACCCGGTTTCTGCCTAAGTTGTATGAAAGGCTTCTTTATTTAGACCCTTTATCCTTACATTTCTTTTTCATTCTTCAACCCCTTCAATGCTTACCAAGACATCATTAATAGCACCTTGTTGTGATTGTTCTAGTGCTATCATCAGTACTTAGTCGGCATTCAGTTGCGTTCCCATTCTACTCCATCTTTCCTAAGGACTTCTAATAATCTGTTGGATTGTCCCTGGGAAGATACCTCCGGTTCTGGTTGGATCATAGGACTTAAACCTAACCACCCTTTTGACACCAATAACATCGTGAATTAAAGATGTTGTGGGTAGTCGATCGTCACCATGAGTGCTTGGGTCTTTAGATCACATTTTCTCCCCTATCTCTAATATATAAAATCGTTTGATATTAGAGATACCAAATTTGATTAAAATATATTTTGGAAAATAGTCTTGAAAATCTTCGGGAGAAAGATGTGTCAAACTTAGCATGAAATTTGGAATGCTCCCCCTCAAAAGTTGATCCAATGGAATTGTCATTACGAGGATTTGATCCACATTAAAACTTTTGAGGATAGGAGTTGTTGAACACACAATTTTTGAAAGATTTTGAATATCATTGAGAAATTCTTGAAAAAATTATGTTCAACGCTTTTTGAAAAATCAATTCTTTTTGTCGAAAAGGTTTTTCTAAAGCATAAACTTGAGTTCATAGACGTTGAATGTCTTGACAAATCTACTCAAGTGTAAGAAGATTTAACTTCTTTTGCTAAGGGTAAGAGCACGAAATCGTACACTCCCCCGTGAATATAGTTCTGGGTTGCAATCTGAAAGTGATTACAAGCCATTGTGTTGAGCTCAAAACGTTGAATGTTTTGTGACAAGCTCAAACCGTGATAGATTGCTCTACCCGTTGTTTCGAAATATTGTCCAAAATAGACAATTTCTTGTATTAAAAGAAATGACATGTTTTGAAAAATATTTACAACTTTCATTCGAGATTTATGTACACACCCGTGTCGTTATTGAGCGACATTTCTAGGTACGTCCATATTATCGATACTGAAAGACATGTCGAGAAGAATATTTTTGGATTATCAAAGATTTTTTAATTTTGTATTTTTCTTTTTCATTAATATTTACAGATAGATGTTTGATAGATGAATCAAGCAGGCTTCTTTGCCAGAACCTCCAGTTCTGCTGGAGTCAAACATCTTATACAAATTTGCCTAACTAGATACGCAAACCTGTCTTTTGAAAGAGCTTTTGTAAACAAGTCAGCTAATTGGTAATCAGTTCCAACAAAGTATAATTCAACAATACCCTTTTCAACTTGTTCCTTAATGAAGTGATAACTGACATCAATGTGCTTCGTGCGAGAATGCTGTACGGGATTGCAGGAGATGGCTATGGCAGACTTTGAGTCACAGTACATAGGTACTTTATCAAAGTGGAAGCCATAATCCGTGAGTTGTGTTCTCATCCAAAGAACTTGAGCACAACACACAGATAGAGACACATACTCCTCTTCGGCTGATGAAAGTAACGTGCAATCCTGCTTCTTGGAAGACCATCCCACAAGCTTATCTTGACCTAGAAATTGTGCACCACCAGAAGTACTTTTTCGTGTATCAAGACACCCTGCATGATCAGAATCTGAATAGGCCGTTAGAAAGAAACCGGTTTCCCTCGAATACCAGAGTCCCATGTGAATGGTATTCTTAAGGTACCGAAAGATCCGTTTAACCTCCTTGAGGTGCTTTTCAGTGGGTCGTGCTTGATATCATGCACAATAACACGTAGCATGATGAATATCAGATCTGCTTGCTGTAAAGTACATGAGGGACCCGATCATGGAACGATATCTCGTTTGATCTATGGGTAATCCCTCCAAATCAGCATCTAGGGATGTGGGTGATAATGGTGTCCCAACGGGGTCACATGATGTCATACCATGCTTTGTGATTATCTCTTAACAATACTTAGCTTGGTTAATGAAGATACCACTTGGGGATTGGTGAACTTGAATTCCTAGAAAGAATTTTAGTTCGCCCATCATAGACATTTCAAATCTGTTGTGCATTACTTTTTCAAACCATTTTGAAAGTTTTGGGTTTGTAGACCCGAAAATAATGTCATCAACATAAATCTGCACAAGCAAAATGTCATCCCCATATTTATAAGTGAACAAAGTTAAATCATTGGAACCTTTTGAGAAACCTTTAGAGACTAGAAATTTCGAGAGCTCGTCGTACCACGCCCTTGGAGCTTGCTTGAGTCCATAAAGTGCTTTGTGGAGACGATACACCATATAGATGGCTTCCTTCTCCGCCAAGCACAATTTTCAGGTGTGAGATCGGCTCTTGTTTCATCACGTTCACTTGCATGTATTGGATCAGTAGTATATGTAGCTGCTCTTGGGGGAATCTTGCAGGTATTGGATCAGTAGTATATGTAGCTGCTCTTGGAGGAATTGAGATTTTCTTAAATACATATGGTCCATGAGTAATACATTTCCTCAAGGCATCACCATTGGGTCTTGTATCAAGATATCGTATGAAACGTGATTGCCATTGAGCATACCTACCAGACACCAGCATTGATAGTCTCTCTTTATTACCCGCCACCATGATATTGTTGTTTGTGACACGATACTCTTGAGTAGAATCCATATCTAGAGACTTTAAATCGATGAATTGAAAATGGATCTTAAGTAGATGTGTGTTGATTGTTGTTGTCGATGAAAAATGTTAAAATCCCCTAAAAACTGTCTTCACAAGAAACCAAAAAATCGAAGGCGAAAAATCACACGTGTTTGTTAAAAAATTTCACTTTTGGGTTTTTTTCGGAATAACTAACATTTTCAGAAAAATTGGGGTATTTCGGAATAATGAGGGTTTCAGAAAAATCTTTCTTCGGAATAATGATGTTTTTAGAAAAATCTTCGGATTAATTGGGTTTTCAGAAAAATGTGAATCTTCGGAATAATCTTCGGAATAATCTTCGGAATAAGCAATTCTTCGGAATAATCTTCGGAGTAAGCAATTCTTCGGAATAATCTTCGGAATAAGCAATTCTTCGGAATAATCTTCGGAATATAGACTTCTTCGGATAAATCACTTCTTCGGAATAATGGGTTTTCAGAAAAACGTGGATCTTCAGAATAATTGATTTTTCAGAGAAATCTTCGGATAAATCTTCGGAATAAGAGGATTTTCAGAAAAATTAGACTTTTTCAGAAAAACACTTCTTCGGAATACTGAAATCTTCGGAATCTTTTTCGGAATATTGATAATTTCAGAAAAATATTTTGGAAAAACCACTTTTTTAGAAAAATCCCTTTTTCAGAATATTCAGTTTTTCAGAATACTCACTTCTTCAGAATATTAAACCCTTATCCGAAAATCTGTATTTTCGGAATAATAAAACCTTTTCTGAAAAACTTTTTCCGGAATGATCTTGATACAGTAAAGTAACCGTAACACCAAAATGAATCCAAACACCTCAAAATCTTGCGATTTTTACCACAAAAACCAAACTAAATCCCTACCAAATCGATATAAATGATTTATATCAAGATTTCTAGCCCGAAATACTAAAAAGAAATTTAATTCGGGATGATTTATATAGAAAACTCATCCGAATCAAACTAAAACCAAACAACCAAACACAATCTACCCTGTGACGATTGATACCAAATGTTGTCCCATATTATTTAGATGATTAATGATAGAAAATAGATGAAAAGAGATGGATTCCTAGAGAGAGAAAGTAGTGATAGAAAGTAGAGAGAGAGATGATTAACTTGGTGAATATTAGATTAGAATAATGAGAGTACTAATGACCATCCACCCTCCTAACACGCTAGGAGGGTTGTATATATAGTCCACCCACATACAGGCTTTAATGGGCTATATATTGGGCCGGGCTTGTCTTTTGGACTTTAATTAGTTTAAATCCAAGCCTATGAACCACGACTATTTAACTTTCTATTACAACGTTCTAATAAATATTACAATATAAACCTATGACCGAACATTCTTGTTTGACTCAATATTTTGAGGCTAACAAATATAATGTGTTTGGTAATATTCATGAGCATTGTGAGCTACCCAAAGCCATTACTGACACATGTATGATGGAAACGGTTGATAGCAATAACACACCCGAATCATCAGACATATGCAATAATGAGTCTGAGGATGATCAACATGCAAACGAGTATGATGATGATGAGGAGCGTATTGCTCTTGCTAACTTAACTGCTTCTTTACAAAAAGATGTCAAAGAAACTAGAAAGAGTCAAAAGCAATTGAAGAAGGAAAACGCTACACTCACTCAAAATTTTGAAGAAAGAAAAGCTGCAGTTATAAAATCTAGTGAGCTTCTTGCAAGCTGCAGAGCTGAGCTTATAAAAAAGACAAAGCGCTTGCGAGGTACAAAGGGGGTGTTGTTACTACTGTAAAGGATGTTTTTCAAACTAAGTACAACGAAACTCTTAAGCTTTTAGAATAAGAGAAACGTAATTATAACACCTCTTTAAATATGGAACGACACAAAACGTATCTTGCTACCACCAAAGTGAATGAGTTAGCTCAAAAGATTGATTTTCTTCAAGAGGATAAAACTAAATTAGTCACTGCGAAAACAGAAGAGGTTGCTAACTTGAAAAAGGATTTCAAAATTAAACAAGCTAAAGACATTGACAAAGTCGTGGAACTTGAAGTTCAAATTGATTTTTATAAGAAAATTGTTTATAAAGTAAATCAATCTATTCAAACCATGCGAATGTTGGCACCTCGTTCGTTTTTCAAGGGTAACGCTAGTTTTTCTAGTCCTAAGTACCTCGAGCAAGCTCAATCTGAGAACTCGCGCCTATCTTGAGGAGTCCCAATGGACCGACGTTGATTGTTTAATTGCTAGGCCCGATAGTGATGAGTTATTAATTTTTGAAGAGGAGAGTAGATCACCAGTGAATAAAAAATTTGTGAAACCATATAATTATGCTTATGAAAATAGTCTTTATGAAATTTTCAAACCACAAAAACAGAAGTCCCGTGAGCAAATATTTTACGAATGTGAACAAATAAGAATTAAATGGAGACAATTTTTTTCCACTAAGAAAACTAATGTTTCAAAATTTATTGAGTACTTGCCATATAAAGCTTCTGTAAGCAAGAGTAAGCAAACACTTAGTTTTCTTAAACAAAACATCGAAAATTTCAAAAAGGTTGTTGACGACGACTGGAAAGAACATGAACGTTTGAAAGGAAACAAAGAAATTCCTCACGATATAACTATGCTTGTGAAAAGTATTTTGATTCGCTTGCGGAAAGAACGAAAAAACATTTTTTGGAATTTGAAACATTAATTAAGCAAGAAATGTTTGATGATTTGAAATATGTGGAATCTCTTGAACAAGAAGTGAACGACCATCAACCTGAAAGAGACGATTTTTCTATAGCATATAATCTACTCTTGAAAGAATGCCTCTCAAAAGATATTATGTTTGTTTATGTTACATCTTGTGCTGATATTGATGAATATTCTGATGTTGCATGCAAATATCTTGAAAAAGTCAAAGAGTGTGAACGTCTTGAAACTAAGCTTTCGAATAAAGTTGACCAAAAAGAGTTTTCGTTACTTCAACATAGATATGATTATCTTCAAAAACATTGTCATTCACTTGAACTTGCTTTGCAAAACAAAGTTAGCAGCTTTTCAAATGATACACCTTTGGAAGTAAAATTATATGAGTCATGTCGATTACTAAACAAAAAAAGTCTTGATATTACGGATTTGAAAGCTCAGTTACAAGAAAAGGACATATCAATAGCATAGTTGAAGAAACTCGTGGCTAAGATGGGTGTGAAAGTTGTGGAACCTAGCGTTAAGAAGCTTGTTGTTAGACAACCCAATGCCTATAAAGAGAATAGATCCTCTATCTTGGGAAAACCATCCGCTTTCTCAAATTCCTCGTTTGCAAAACCTGTGTTTGCCCCCAAGATGGATGGAAAGGAAAGGTTACCACAAAATCAACCCATAAGGAATACTATAGCACCAAGCGTTAAGCACAATAATGTGATTAAACCAGGGATGTATAGAATGACCACTAAACCCACAAACAAAGTTAGTCAATCGCCTCAGACTTCTAGAAACACTAATACTCGTGTGTCTTCTACTACAGTAGTAGTCTCCACTGCTAGTGTTAGCCGGCCTCAGCTTAAGCGCACTCAAGTGAATGATAAGGTTTGGAAACACAAGAGTCAAGGGAAGATGAAGGAAGTAAAAGAACACCCTAGGAATTTGAATGTTTCTAAGAATAAAACGTCTGTAATCGCATGTAATGACGATTTGAATGATTTGAATGCTTTGAATGTTAAATTTGTTTGTGTTAAATGTGTAAAATGTGCTAATGCTAATCATTCTATGTGTGCTATGAATAACGTCAAAGGCGTAGATACTAGAACTAAGAAGCAATTTACGATGCCTATTAGTGCTAGTAAACCCAAACGCAATGTGAACCATTCTGGTGCAACCCCCACTAAGAAAAGTATTGCATCATACTCCACCACTAAGAACCCTAGAAGCAAAATTAGGTAATTATATGAGTCTGCTAGCAAGTCTTGGAACTAGTGGTTTGCTAATCAATGTCCTCAAGGATATAAATGGATGCCTAAAGTTAGGACAGAAAATGTGACAACGAGTATTAGTATGCGTTTAAATGTTGCTACGGACACTAATGATTCTGAAATCACAACTAACGTGGTATCCAATTTAGCAAATGCTCCATCGTGTTCTAATTCTTCTGCAGGTGATACAAATAATTCTCTTCATATTGGACTCCGGATGCACGAAGCACATGACGAGGAATCTCAAGCTTCTAATTAACTTCGTGGAGAAGTTCCTGGGTACGGTCCGATTCGGAAATGATCAATTTGCACCGATCCTAGGATATGGAGATTTAGTTCAGGGGAATATCACGATCAAAAGGGTATACTACGTCGAAGGGCTCAATCACAATCTTTTCTCGGTTGGTCAATTATGTGATGCAGATTTGGAAGTTGCTTTCAAAAAGAAGACATGTTTTGTTCGTTATTATGATGGGAATGATTACTCACCGGTTCACGCGGTACCGATCTTTACACAATTTCACTTCAAGACACAACGTCCTCAACTCCAATTTGCTTCATGGCTAAAGCTTCAACGACTCAGGCATGGTTATGGCATCAACGTTTATCTCATCTTAATTTTGATACCATCAACTTGCTTTCCAAGAAAGATATTGTGAGAGGCCTTCTAAGCTTCAAATTCATCAAGGATCATCATTGTTCTTCTTGTGAGCTTTGTAAAGCTAAACGAAGTAGTTTCAAGACAAAGACAACATCAAGCTCTAAAGGATGGTTAGATCTTCTTCATATCAATTTGTGTGGTCCCATACGTGTTCAAAGTATCAATGGGAAGAAATACATTATGGTAATTGTCGATGATTACTCAAGGTACACATGGACACACTTCTTGAGGTCCAAGGATGAAACACCCGAATTTCTTATCAACTTCCTTAAACTGATACAACATGGTCTTCAAGCTCAAGTAAAAGTGGTACGTACTGACAGAGGAAGAAAATTTTTGAATTCAACTCTAAAGAACTATTTTAAAGCCGAAGGAATTGAACATGAAACATCTATTGCTCGAACACCCGAACAAAATGGCGTTGTTGAAATACGAAACCGTACTTTAGTTGAGGCTGCTCGTACATTATTATCCACTTGAAAACTTCCATTATTCTTTTGGGCCGAAGCCGTGTTAGCCGCATGCTACACACAAAACCGATCCTTAATTATTCCAAGACACGAAAAGACACAATATCACATAATTCATGATCGAAAACCTTCACTCAAACACCTTCACGTCTTTGGATGTACTTGTTACATTATACGATATGGTGAAAATTTGGTAAGATGAAAGAGAAAGGTGATGCATGTATTCAAGTGGGATATGCAACTCAGTCTAAGGAATATAGAGTTTACAACAAGAGAACAAAATTGATAGTCGAGACTATTCATATCAGAGTTGATGACTTACAAGAAATGGCACTTGAACAAAACAGTTTAAGTCCCGATCCACAACAACAAACGACATCCGTTCACAACCGTACGAAACTCGAAACTCAAGACCACAACAATGCACCGTCAAGTTCAAAGTTGGTTCAAGGAAATGTTCCAAGAGCAGATATGACAGTCAACAAGACAATTGAAGAGTTGGAAATTTTATATAGACCAATGTATGATGAATATTTCACGGGGGAGAAACATGTTGCATCGAAGTCTTTTGTTGTCACTCATGATAAGAATGATGATACCGATCATCATCAACAAAAGGATACAACTTTATCTACTTCAACACGGGTTGCTGCAGATTTATCTCCTCAAAATATCACATCAACAACCGCTCCTACAACATCAACAACTATTGTCATTGCTCCAGAGAACACAAATCAAGCAGACAATGCATTAAATGACGAAGACGAATTTATCAACCCATTTGGTACACCGGTACACGAAACTGGAGAGTCTTCTACTCGCCATGTTGATCCGTCAAATATGCATACGTTTTATCAACGAAATCCTTCTACACATCATTGGACCCGAGATCATCCTTTGGTTCAAGTAATTGGAAACCCTTCATAGCCCGTTCGTACAAGACGACAGCTTGAAACCGATGGTGATGTTTGTATGTTCGCACTCACCGTGAGTATAACTGAACCAAAAAATATCAAAGAAGCCTTGGCAGATCACGCTTTGATTGAATGGATGACGGATGAACTTCAACAACTTTAATGACTTAAAGTTTGGGAACTTGTTGACAGACCATACGATGTAACACCATTAAATATTCGATGGATCTGGAAAAACAAGATGGATGAAGAAAACACGATCATCAAGAATAAATCTAGGATATTGGCTAAAGGGTATGGATAGAAAGAGGGTATTGATTTTTAAGAATCATATGCACCAGTAGCTCGTATAGAAGCGGTCAGGATTTTCCTTGCTTATGCTGCACATAAGGGATTCATTGTTTATCAAATGGACGTAAAGATGGCGTTTCTTAACTGTTCTTTGAAAGAAGAAGTCTATGTCACACAGCCGGAAGGATTCGTCAATCCTCATTATCCTGACAAGGTGTATCGTCTACACAAAGCACTTTATGGACTCAAGCAAGCTCTAAGGGCGTGGTACGACGAGCTCTCAAAATTTATGTTATCGAAAGGTTTCTCAAAAGGTTCCATTAATCTAACTTTGTTCACTTATAAATATGTGCAGGATGATCTTAGGGTATGGGAAAAGAATAAGCGTACCAATATCAAGCTAGATTCCAAAACAGCAAGGAGAGAATTGTATTACTTGCTGTTAAGGAATCATAAAACTGGGTGGACTTATGCAAAGTTTAGAGGTCTCAGTTTTGAACAATTGGAGTGTTTGGCTTATCCTATTTGGGATTCTTTGTGTAAGGATAGAACCTTTAAGCTGCTCCCAAAGGAAAGACAAGAGGTAATGGAGGAGAAGATGAGGATTAAGAAGACATCTATAGTTCCTAGGCAAGTGAAGAAGGGATTACCAATTGAGTTTCCAAAGCTTGATCCATTGAATCCAAGTGAGGCTGTGTTAAGGAAGAGTATGAACCTTTCTCCATTGGAGACTTCTAATTTTGTAGAAGTATTACCTCTTGACTTTAGAAACCCCACAATTCTGTATGAAGAAGATGCAAGTAGTTTTTGGAAGATCACCAGGACTGGTGATAAGGTACACACTTTCACTTCTTTCATGTCTATGTTTGCTAGTTTTGATAGAGAAGACTTGGTCGACTTATGGTCATTAACGAAGCCCAAGTATGAGAGACTGAAGAACCTACTTCAGTTAATGGAATAAAGATTTGGTCCACATTCAAGAAAATGATTGAGCCAAATGAAGCTGATCCAGTTTGGTTGGATCTGGATGCTATTAGTGGGATGACATGGCGTATCTACTCAGCTGCTGATGTATATCATCTTAGTACATCCAAATTTTCAGAATATCTTTTGGTTGATGCTGAATATCCTATGTCACAATATGTTTTGAAGTTGATGATAGCTACACCATTGGAGGTTGATTATACTAGTGATGTTAGTAAGGATTTGGTTAGATTTATTTATTCCCTTATTAAGAAAGAAGATTAGTTTGTAAAAATCCTCCTTGTATTTTGTTTTTATTATGAAACTTGATTACTAGAGTAGATATCAAGTTTAGGGGAGGATTGTTGGGAATAAAAATAGTTAAGTCACTGGGACGCTGACAAGAGATAATCAGGCGCTGACAACTGGACACTGACAAGAGATATTGAAGCGCTGACAAGAAGAAAATTCAACCACTGTTAGAATACTTAGTCTACACGTTTTGTACTTCTAGTAAAGATATGTTTGACATTGTATTTTCTATGTTTATCTTTACCTAAAATAGTTGATACGTGGACTCTTGTACAAGGTTCCTTAATCTATAAAAAGGAGGCCTTTAGGTTTTAGTTATATATATGTTTTCCACTTTCATTGTACGCAAGTTTTGATAATCAATCAAACTGAAAGTTTGGGTTATTCTGTTTTGTGCGTTCTTGTTCTAAGTGTTAAATTCCACATAGCACTTAGATTGTTTCTTAACACAAAGTTTATCTAAGTGTTAATCTTGATTCAATCTCGTTAACACAAAGCTAATCGATCTAAGTTTGGGATCAACATAAACAAATGATGAACATGATTAGATCTTTATGAGAGCATGATCTTCATCAAGGCTTCATCTTTAATCACATCACATGTGTGTGAGTGATCTTCTCTTTGGACATGGTAAAGAAGGAGATCAAGAGGATAATCATAAGTAAACATACTTAACACATTAAGTGATCATTTAGAAATGATTAGGATTAGAAAGGAGAAAGAAGGCTGAAAGAGATGTCCAAAAAGGGTTATTGAAAATGCAGATTTGATCCACAATTTATAGAAGACAAAACCCAACGGCTAGCTGAGGGCGGTTCCTTATCTACCTAGGAGGTTCCTTATCGATAGAGAACCGCGTAGGCACTTAAGGAAACGCGGAGGTAGACTCCGCTCCTTTTTGTCTTTTGGTGGATTTGAAATATCTGAGGCTGTTTAAACATTTAATGGATATTCTTATGGCATTTGGAATATGCCATATTTAAATTTACATTTTCATTTTAATAAAACATTTTCTTAAAAATAAAGTTTATTAAAAATCTTTTTTCACATTTGACAAAAGTTAGTTTTAAGGCTAGTCACTTTTATGATCACTAAACATGATTAAGATATGTTAGTGTAATGATTATTACCTTGATGATAGTGTTTGTTAGATAATTCGTTTTATGATTGTGTTTGACAATAAATGTTTTTGAAATTTGTCATGATCAAAACTAAGAAAGATTAGTTAGTACTAACAATGTTTTTAGGCATTGCTTTACATTAAAAAAATACATCTACAATTCAAGAAAGCACAAAATCATGATTTCTGTTGTATCAAGCTCTAAAACTTTCAAGAATTCAACAAAGTATAAGTATGTAGGACAAAGAAGTCACGAGGAGGCTATTATCACAAAGAGGTAAATGTCGGACGTGAAGATGATCTCAAGAAGCTTCCACAATCACATACAAGTCAAAGGCAAAAGAACATGCTTCAAGCCTAAAGCCTAAGACTATCACTACATATTCACAAGATGAAAAGAAAAAGAAATTGAGGAAGAGAAAGGACTACGAGCATAAGAAAGAAGATCTAGTATAGTATGATAGGTTTAGGATTTTATAATTTGGAGTGACCTCCCTTAGGGGGAGATTGTTAGAAATACGGTTTCCCGTTAAGAGACTTGGTCACTCCAACAATATAAGTTAAATATGTAATATTTTATTAAGCAAACCCAGTCCATGGTATGTCATGGACCAGCGACCCAAGCCCATCATATGGGCTTAGGTATAAATACCATCTCCTTTGATGGAGAGGGTATTGGTTGGTCTCATTTTACACTAAATAATACACATAGTTTCTCTCTACATTCTCTCTAACTTTCTCTCTCTAGAAACCCTTCTACCTCACTCTCTCTAGGATTACCATATACTACATTTGGCTTTAAAATTTGTTTTTTAATTTTAATTTTTGGTTTACTTAAGTCATTTTAAACTTACTTTGAAATTTTTTATTTTTTAATTATTTTATTACTTTACCTCGATTTGCGTGATTTGCGTAAATCATGTTTTATTTTAAGTCTTTGTACTATAGAATCAACTTTTCTTGTATCTCTAATCATTCGAATCAATAATCTAAATTCGTCTTTCTAAGAATTTCAATTCACACCTCTCTAGTACAACGAACCTGTTGTTTAATTTTAAATATCGTATCTATGATACATATTTACTTTTATACCCCTCATTATATTGCAATCATCATGAGGCCATTCCGGGTTGTATGAGCGAGGAGGTGATTGGATAATTGGAGATGTGAGAAGAAGACTCTCAATGTAACTTAGATAGTTTCTTATGGTTTGAATTTCACTACCTGAGTACACGCAACATTGACAACATGAGCATTAATTTGGTCAAATGATGGATGTAGATTGGCTTAGTTAGAGTACGGTTGTGTTAGCTAGGATGATACTCATTAGAAAAGGGTTTCATTAGGAGAGGGTTTTAGTGATTCCCTAAGACACTTATGATCTTCACATGCCTTATTAATGGATTCAATGAATCTTGGTGATGGTGGACTAGCAACGTATTGATGGATTCATTGAAACCATAGGATCCAATAATTAAAAGTGCATCCTCTTATGTAGATTAATTTATTAGAAATTTTTCAGAAGCTCCACCGACTCACGTACAAAGGAACCAAAGATATCAAATGCAAAAGGAATAAATCGAATGTATCAAATGCAAATATAGTCACTGAAAAAATGCAAAAAAAGTTTGCCTTTTACTTATAGTTACAAAAAGTCCCTAGCCTATTCATGTAAAAGATTATTTACATATTTATTAGAATTTTTTTTTATGTAAATAATCTTTTACATGAATAGGCTAGGGACTTTTTGTAACTATAAGTAAAAGGCAAACTTTTTTTGCATTTTTTCAGTGACTATATTTGCATTTGATACATTCGATTTATTCCTTTTGCATTTGATATATTTGGTTCCTTTGTACGTGAGTCGGTGGAGCTTCTGAAAAAAATTCACTAAAAATGAAGATGATCCATATTGAATAAATTAAAAAGGGCTTGTGACGCATCTTGCTACTCCCTTGCCTTCTACAACTACGTAAGTAATTGTTCATAATTTTTTTTTTCAATAAAATGAAGATGATCCATATTTAATCAATTAAAAAAAGTACACCTCTTGGACTACTTTTGCCATTTTCGTTTGCAAAATAGTGTTTGGTGATTGGTGAACAATAATTGCCTGTTTAGTACTCATGTGATAAGATAAACATACAATTTTTAACTTGTAGGATAAAGATGGTGAGGTAGACGAGGCTTTGCTAGGGCCTTCAAAGGCTTAGCTTTCCATAAATTATGCAGGTTCTCATTCAGATCAACATGTGATTCATTAAGTGGTAACTCCCATGAAAACCCTTGTACTAGCAGAGCCATCAGCATTACTGCCATGGTCGTACCCAGCAACACTCCTGGGCACCTTCGTAGACCAGTGCTAAATGAAAACATGTTAAGGTTGTGGTCAGTTAGCACCACTTTGTTATTACCATTCATATGACGCTCTGGATTGAAAGTCAGTGGGTCATCCCACACCTCAGGGTTCCTTCCTAGCCCGGGGCGACTGAGTAACACATGGCTACCTTTTGGTATGAAGTAACCAGCAACAGTCGTGTTTACGGATGACACGTGAGGAAGGTTAAAAGGTGCAACAGGATGTAACCTGAAAGCCTCCCTGACACACGCCTTGATATAAGAAAGGTGAACTACGTCAGATTCTTGTACCACTCTATGTTTTCCGACCACATAATCAAGCTCCTGAACTGCTTTACGAAAGATCCTCGGCTGATTTATCATTTCTGCAATTGCCCATTCGATGCTATTTGACGTATTATCTAGACCTGCCACCATCATATCCTGTAATACACAAAAGTTAATCAATTAGATGTGAAAGGGAAGAAAACTTTTAGAATTATATTTAAACGTCATAACGAGCATTAATCATACAAGAATCTGGGCTTTTATCTCATCTGTGGGTAATTGAGGAGATTTAAGGTTGATGAAAACATCAAGCAAGTCGTCTTCTTTCATCAAAACACCATCTTTCCATTGTTGAATCCTTTCATCGATCAAGGGATCCTGATATTTCCTTGCGGTACGTACAACATTCCTTAAGATCTTTTCGTGACCATCGAAATCAGTTCTCCATCGCAACCATGGGATGTAATCCGTCAGAGAGAACGCATACGTGTAAGAAAGAATCATGAAACATGAATCCACATGCTCAATCTCTTCGTCTCCCGGCCCACCATCTGTACCCCCTTTTCCAAAGTACCTAGTCCCAAAAATGATCTTTCTCATGACGTTGCTTGAGTATTGTTGCACAATATTCCTCACATTCACTACCCCTTTGGTGACTGCAATATTGGTCTGGCATTGGTTGTAGAGGTACCTAAACGGTAGAAATATCAGTTTCTATGTCGAAAATGATAATTTTGTGTAGAGTATTGATCTAAAATTTTCAACAAAATGATAATTTTCGGGTTTATTATTACTTTTATTTTTCTCAAAAAATAAGCAACTCGGAAAGCTTTTGCAGAAATGGTTGGTTTCGGCATCTTATAAGTACTTACTTTTAGACAGGAACACAAGCAATTGTGAAGGTTAGTTTTAAGGGGCTTAGGGTATCTCTCCAAATATGTGAGATACAACTAATAAGTCCATATTTCGCTCAAAAAAGTATTTGAAAAAACTTTTCCTCAATGCAGTGGAAGCTTTTTTCACTAAATAATTTGAAGTTTTTCAAGTCATTTGAAGAATTATCGACTTGAGCAAACCCTTCTCACATCAATGGAGTATAAGATATTTTAATTATAAAATTATAAAATACTGTAATATAAAAAGCTCTAAAATAAATGTTTTTTTAAAACGTGCATGTAAACTTTATAGCAAACATCCAAAGACAAAAGAAAAACATGGAAAGGTACAAAACAAGCAAGCAAACTGTCATTGGCTCTACAGCCTTCACTCTACACCACACTATCATCTTCCTCGTATTACACCACATGGTAGCAGCCCCACATCATCCAGAGGCGGAGCCCGGATTTTTATTTAGGTGAGGCTAGTCATACATAAAGCATAAAAACATTGTGATAAAGAAGGCTAAATGTAAAAAAACATTGTGATAAAGAAGGCTAAATGGAAAAACTAGCAGAAAAACGCCTTGTTGTATAAGTAAATAATGAAAGCAATATGTTGATTAGGGGTAAGCAACCACTAGTCCCCCTAATAAATCTGCCCGTTCTCACATCTCACTCAACCTCTACCACCACAAGTCACTTCTCCTTTATCTTCGTTTGCTAATTTACTCCATTTTTTCCGACGTGAAGATCACAACGGGAAAATGATTTTGACATTAAACATCACTATGGTTGTTTGAGGGCACTTTTACTATTTTCCTTCTTCTTCTTGCTACCATATATAGGCTTTTAGTTTTCCTTTTCATTTCTTATCATCTAAACCTTTTTTAACCAAGCATACCTTTATACTATAACATATTTTTATTTGACGCTGGCATTTTAAGGCTTCATTTTCACTTGAATTTATAATGGATTCAACAACTTGCTTCCTAGGGTTTACAATAAAGACAATGATTTTTGTTTTAGAGAACTATCAAAACTTACCTAAGAAGATTAGCGGCTTCTGTTTCTCGTTTGGTTTGAAGACTATTATGCCTCGGACCCGAAAGAATCTCAGTGGCTAAGATTTTTTTCATCTTCTTCCAATGGTCACCCATCGGAGCAACAGCAACGCTCAAGTAACCACTGCTGACCAAGAAGCCTGACATGCAATCTGGCCTTGAAGCGAACATCTCATCTTTGTCCTTGAGGAACTCACAAGCAATCTTTGGATCGCTCACGACTATAACATGAACATTTCCTAGACGAATACATATGATCTTTGTGTTCATTTCATCCATCATCCCATGTATCCATCTGAATGTAGGCTTGTTCCGAAGCATGGTGATTAAGCACCCAATGTAAGGCAGGGGTTTCGGCCCGGGAGGAAGTGGTGGGCATGATTTGGAATGCGTTATGAGCAAGAAGATGAATAACAACATGACAATGAGAACGAAGATGAGCATGGTGAGAAATGTGTAATCAAGCTGCTTGTTTAATGTTCCTTAGTTTAGTGTACCTCCAGTTTTTACAATGGAGGTTATAAAGGATACCATTTTTTTATTATCTGAAAACAATTGAAACATTTATTAATAAAAAATAATATCTATATTTATACTACTTATAAAGCATAATGCAAAATTTTAAGTAATCCAACAAATAAAGTATAATGTACAACTTATTAATACAAATAAAAAACTAAGAATTAAGTAACTCAACTAGGGATGGCAACAGGTCGGGTTTGGGTCGGGTTTTAGAGAACCCGTACCCGTACCCGTTTATAATATCCGTACCCGTATCCGCTCCATCACCCGACGGGTACCCGATTAGTATTATGCATCGTATTTTCGGATTTTACCCGCGGGTATCGGGTATCCACAATTAAATTTTCATTGGGCATTATTATGCGTATAATGTTAAGAAAAATCACTAAAAAACGACCCAAATACCCTAATATATTTTTAAGTGTTTAGAAGATAAAAAAATTACTTTTTAATATTATTCACGCGATTTAATATATCGAATAAATCATGGTTTTTATTTTAAAATTACAAGATATACTTGATCACAAACATGTTAATGCACACAAAATGTAACTAATATGATCATTCAATTCGTTCAACAATCTTTGTCTACTATTTCACACAAATTTAGAACTTATATAAAATATCAACAAAAGCGGGTACATATTCGGGTAAACGGGTACGGATTCGGATACGGGGATGGTATTAGTAGAACCCGTACCCGCGAAAAAAAGAATATTCAAACCCGAACCCGTATCTAAACCCGCCAACCCGACTCCAAACCCGACCCAAGTAGTTCGGGTTTCGGTTTTCCCCATCGGTTTCAGGCGTTTTTGCAATCCCTAAACTCAACTTATTAATGCCTATGTACAACCACAACTATACACTACAAGAAAAAAAGGGCATTAGTGACCAAAACTGAGTGACCACTTTTTTATTTCGTCACTACATAGTGACGATAGAATTTATGGTCACTATTTTCGTCATTAATAAAAAGTCAGTGACGAAACTTATAAATGGTCACTATGTAGTCATTAAATTACGGTTTTATTATTTTTATTCATAAGCAGTGACGAAAATTTGGTCATTACACCACCTATGACGAAAACTTTGGTCACTATTGTTGCTAATTCCATAAAATGATTAAAAATTAAGACATTTACCAACACGACTTAAATATTTTCTTATTAATATATAAAGGTGAAAAAACTTAAATATTAAACTAAATATTTCTTACTTTATAAGTTGGACAACAAACTAAATTAACACATTTTTCTTACATAAAAAAATAGAGTAAATTACACCGTTCGTCCATGTGGTATGCGTTGACCGACAAGTTTCGTCCCTTGACAAAAAAAATGCACCACTCGTCCCTAAGTGGGTATACGTTATATATTGTTAGTCCCCCTTTTTTAAGGCCCACTAAATGACGTTATACACATATCCATAAAGGGTATTTTAGTCTTTTCGTCACCCACTATCTCTCTCTCCTTTATCTTCCCTACTTACCTTAATATTTCTTCTACACATCACCTACCACCATCACCACTGCCAATTAATTCCCACCATCAAATCTTAAATCTCACAATCACAACCAAAATAAAAAAACATCTATAAAAGCATATGACAAATCAATCTAAATAAAATCAGACTACTCAATTTAAAACCAAACTCACCACGATTCCTATATGTGTTTTCCGGTACAAATTAAAACCAAAAACACAAAAATCAATAAAAATTGACTCCCATTCTTCATTGGTTTCATCAAACATGACCAAAAAACCAACTGATTTATTCAGTCTCAACACAAACCGCCCTAAAAAAATAATCGATTTATTACTACTACTCAAATTCATTCTTGTGGCAAAAAAGAACGAATCCAACTATATTTGATTTCTGAGATCTCGATTGTTTTTTTGGATGATGTTCTTCGATAATGTTTGATCTGGTTTTGGTTGTTTATGATGTCGGTGGTGGTTGGTGATAGTAAAATTGATCTTGATTTAGGATATTCGGTGCAGATCTTGATTTTGGTTTTTTTGTGATATGAGAGATTTGTGACAGTGGTTTTTTGATATGTTTTTTGTTTAGGACGGTGGGTATAAGTTGGGGTTGGTGTTGATGATTCTTTAATGGATAAGGTATTCGTGAGGTGTGTGATGTATCTTGTATATTTTAGCTGTTACTAGTTTTGGGCTCTCTCCTTCAAAAACTGATAGCAGTAGCAGTTTTTTTAAGGTGGGTGGGTTTTATGCATTAAATGAAGAAAAAATATTGAAAAGACAAGATTACCCCTCCACCCACACAACTTAACGCTAAAAACAAACGGATATCCAAAATAGGGACTAACAATGTTACTAGTTTCAAAAATGGGGAGCACCAATGTATTTAATTTAAGTTAGGGACTAAATTTGATATTTGGTGTAAACCATAAGGACCAAACGTGTAATGTTTTCTATATAATAAACCCATTCTTCAAACGACATGCATCCTAAACACAAACCCTAAAAAAACACATTCGTATGTTTTGAAGATATGGCATCTGCATGTTTGATCAAATGTTTCGTACTCTTCATGCTCATTTCCGAACTTGGCTTTTCGAACTCTCGCGCTTTGGACGTACAGAAAAGAACTTTTGTAGGAATGATACACATGACTATATATGATATAGAAATGAAGATAAAGATTAAACCAAAAAGAAAGATTAGATTAGATGAAGAAAAAGAGAAAAATAAAGATGGTTGTGAACTCCTAGTGAGAGAAACACATATGTTTCTCTCTCTACAATCTATGAAAATGGAAGACACACACACTCAAATGAGGTGTTAGGGGCATTTTATACTAAACTTGTAAAGTATAGACGGCCCTCCTCATTTGAGTATTCAGGACTAATTCTCGTTACATACAAAACGTTATACTAGAACTCTCAACACCATTATGTAGCATTTTCCATGAGCTTCGCAACGGTATATTATATGACCATCACTTTAAATACTTCTAACAATCTCCCCCTAAGGGGTGGTCATGTAATATGTGACTTTACTTCTTTGATATTGTTGACTTTGAAGCTCGTTGTCTTGAGAGTTATTTCATAGTTTCTTTCATGACTTGTGATCTTGGATCTTTGATCTTTGCCTTTACTTGATCTTAAAACTTTGCCATCTTGCGTTTTTGTGTCTTTCCCCACATACTCAAACTTTGATTTGAGATGAAAGCTTGTTAACAATCTCCCTTGATCATCAGAGTAGCGGAAGTCTTTGTCTTTAGATGTTCTTGAGCTTTCTTCTTTTACATGAGCATGTGGTCTTAAATTACGACTCTTGAGGTTACGCCACCGTTTGCATTCCTTCGGTTTCCCGTTATATAGTACGAATATTGTACCTGTGATTAGGTAAGTTCAAAGAAATTCCTTGACAGGGTTTCCGGCTGTGGTAGCCGTTCTCAATACTTGAATATATCGAAAGATACTTCATAGTAAGGACTGAATCATGCAGTTCCATTCTGTTGATTAAGTCGTCAATTCAATTTCCTAGAAAAAGTTTGAATCAATTAAGAATTAAACCATTGTTGCTTTCCAGTTGACACAAGTTAGATTCGTATGGAATCTCACAAGTCACCTACCGCAGTGCTGTTTGATGATGACATTGGAAGGATTTCCATTCGTCACTGTAAATACTGAGGAGTATTACTCTAAATGTTCTGGCAAGATCATAAAGATATTACGTCGAGACCTGGAACGAGTTTGAATCACAAAAGAATCAAACCACTGTTGCTTTCCAGTTAACATATGTTCAATTCATGTGAATCTAGACCTACCGCAGTGCTGTTTGATGTTAACACTGGAAGGATTTCCATTCATCACTGTGAATACTAATGAGTATCCCCTGAATGTTCTGGAAATATCACAAGGATAGAGCGTAGGACCCTGTAAATAATCGCTTATGTTCTAGTGATGAACAACAATTGATATATGTAATAAGCGTCCTAATGATATTTTTTGATGAATCTCGTTGGCTCTAGACTCTATAAGTGCACGTTTATTTGGTGATTGGAGGCTAGAGGAGACTGCCACCTTTTCAATATCTACTATCTCGGAGTGAGAAAGTTGATAGAATGAGTTGAACTCCGTGACAATAAAACAAACTTCTTTTGAGAGAAGCTTGAGTAGGCTGGGAAGGGTTGTGCATTGCATCACTGGGTCCATGATGCTTTGTCTTCAGTATCAGAAATCATCAAAGTGATGATTGATAATAGATGTATTGACCCGGTTTCTGCCTAAGTTGTATGGAGGGCTTCTTTCTTTACACCCTTTATCCTTACATTTCTTTTTCATTCTTCAACCCCTTCAATGCTTACCAAGACGTCATAACTTGCACCTTGTTGTGATTGTTCCAGTGCTAGCTTAAGTCATTAGTCGGCATTTTTCCCGTACACTCAACTACTCCATCTTTCCTAAGGACATCTAAATTCTAATGGATTGTCCCTGGGAAGATCCCTCCGGTTCTGGTTGGATCATAGGACGAATACCTAACCACCTTTTGACACCAATACCGTCGTGAATTAATGTGTTTAAGGGTATAGATATCGTAACCAGAAAAACCTCTTGAAGATTTTTTGTATCACCAAAACGCCCCCCCTACATATGTGCATCATAAAAGGAAAGGTTTTTGCACATATTAGGAAGAGAAAGCACTTATATCAAAGATCTTATCCAAGATAACACATTTTAATCACTATTCTCCCCCTCAAAAATTGCATGACATTGAAATTTTTGTGAAACTAGTGATGAAACATGGAGAGAATAATGTTGCATGAAAGTTTGTACTCCCCCTCGAAAAGAAATTCTAATTAAAATTAGGGGAGTATATGAGCACACAGTTTTGAAATACTTTGAAAAATTATGCTCAAAAACCCGAGAAAACTTACTTTCCCGTTGTTAAGGAATAATGTACATAAATGAACATTTTCCTTGTGTTCATGAGCTTAAAACTTTGAATGTTTTGATATAAGCCCATGACCGAGAAAAATTAATTTCTCGTTGTTGAGGATAACTCAAAGACTTTCCTTTCTTTGGGGACCGGGTTATAGTCTGACATGTGACTATAAGCCATTATGAGAAGAAAATAGAAAATACATGTTTTGAACACATTTGAACTATCATTCGAACTTTATGTACGTACCCGTGTCGTTATTGAGCGACATTTCTAAGTACGTCCATATTATCGATGCTGAGAGACATGTCGAAGAAGAATATTTTAGGTATTTTTGAAAGAATTTCTCATTTTCTATTTTGTTTTTATAGGTTTTATATTTTGTATTTTGATTTTCTGGTAGATATATACAAGATTACTGCGAATGTGCAAGACGTTCAAGTTCATTTGGAGTGAAACAACGCATACCAAGTCGACGAACCAAGAATTCAAATCTTTCTTGAGAAAGAGCTTTGGTGAAGATGTCGGCTAGTTGGTAGTCCGTCTTGACAAAGAACAGTTCGATCGTTCCTTTTTCTACATGCTCCTTTATGAAATGGAATCGGACAGCTATGTGCTTGGTCTTGGAGTGTTGGACCGGGTTGCGGGATATGGCTATGGCTGATTGTGAATCACAATAAATAGGAACTTTGTTAAAGTAAAACCCATAATCCGTGAGTTGTGTTCTCATCCAAAGGACTTGATCACTACACACGGATAGAGACACATATTCTTCTTCCGCGGTGGACAACTCCGTACAGTCTTGTTTTCTTGATGACCAGCTCACTAGCTTCTCGCCTAAGAATTGTGCTCCAGTGGAAGTGCTCTTGAATGTATCATGACACCCTGCATGATCGGCATCGGAAAAACCAGTGAGATTAAAACCAGAATCCTTCGTATACCAGAGACCCATGTTAATGGTTCCCCGGAGATAACGAAAGATCCTTTTAACCTACTTGAGGTGCTTCTCGGTTGGCTTCGACTGGTACCGAGCACATAAACAAGTAGCATGCACAATGTCCGGTCTGCTTGAGGTTAAGTACATAAGGGACCCGATCATGCTTCGGTATTTTTTAGCATCTACAAATGTCCCTTTCTTATCAAAATAAAGCTTGTGTTTAGTGCCATTGGAGTACCAATAGGATCACAGTTTTCCATGCCAAATTTCGTTAGAATCTCAAGCACATACTTGGACTGATTTATGAAAATACCACGGGGGATTGGTGAACTTGGAGACCAAGAAAGAACGTCATTTCCCCCATCATGGACATTTCGAATCGACTTTTCATAAGGTCGGCAAATAATGGAATATTTTGGGTTAGTAGAACCAAATATAATATCATCTACATAGACCTGAGCCACCAAGATGTCATTGCCGTAGTGCTTGATAAACAACGTTGGATCAATGGTTCATTTGCTGAAGTGATTTTGTAGAAGAAATGATGATAATTCGTCATACCATGCCCTCGGTGCTTGTTTCAAACCATAAATTGCCTTTTTTAACTTGTAGACATGGCTTGGATGTTCGGTATTGATGAAACCTTCAGGTTGACATACATACACATCTTCTTTTAATGACCCATGCAAGAAAGCCGTCTTCACGTCCATTTGATACACAGTGAATGATTTGTGTGCCACGTATGCCAAGAAAATCCTAATAGCTTCTATTCGAGCAACCGGGGCAAAGGATTCGGCGAAATAAATTCCCTCCTGTTGTTTATAACCTCTCACGACTAACCGAGTCTTGTTTCTAATGACCGTTTGCTCCTCATCCATCTTGTTTTTGAATAAACATTTCCGAGTAAGGGGATCGATAATGTCCGGTCGAGGTACTAGCTCTCATACATCAAGCCGGATGAAATGATTGAGATCTTCTTGCATAGACTCAATCCATGATGCATCGGTCATTGCTTCTTTCACACTTGCTGGTTCCATTGAGGTGACTGATAGTGCATAGATACACATATTACCGTCGGTACGCAGCTGATTTCGTGTTGAGACTAGTCGTGAGAGATTGCCAATCACTTGAACCAAAGGATGATTCTTAGTCCTTTTGTGTTCATGTGGAAGTGTATGAAAACTTGATGCGAGCTCGACGGATCCACATATGATGTTGAAGGCTGAGTAGTACTTGTGGAAGCCGCAAATGGATTAACAAACTCATGTTCGTTGAGCGTCGCATTGTTTGCATTTTCAGAAACTATTTCATTCTGAAAATGAATATGATTAGGTATTTGCTGAGAATGTTGTTGAGTTGCGTCAGCAGTCGGAGAAGTGGTTGGAATATTTGGAGGCAATATGGTTGAGGTTGACGTAGATGGTGTAGAAGTAGATGCCGTTGGTGTAGATGCAATCGGAGGTTCTTGAACTACCGTAGCAGGTGCAGCCGGGGCATTATGAGGAACACCAAATGACGAAGGACCCTCCATATATTCATCATAGATTGGCCCAAATAAAACTTCCAAGTCATGTTCCGATGGTTGTAACGATGAGATTGCTGACGGTGCAAATTGAATCGCGAGTCCTGAACTTACGTGTCCAGAAGTCTGACCTTGAAGCTCGGGGTGTGAACTTCTATGTTGAGAGGCCATACCCGAGAGTTCATCAAAGGTAACATTTGTAACATCCCTAAATTACCACGCAGCGGAATACCACTTTGGGGCGCTACTCATAGCACATCGCACACAATCATAAACAACGACCTCAAAAAGAGACGTTAAAATAATATACAACATTGTCTAAAAGTTATCCATCCCAAATATATTAAATCAGAGTAGCGTCTGGTCCCACAAACCGTTACCAATCACAATACATTCATCAAAGACTCAAAAAGTAATTTTATTCATTTCAAAGGATGGAAAAATAAACAAAGTTTTAAACAAGTAAGCACCAACTTCCTCCTCGCATGCTCCGTTGCTATCCATCTTGATTACCTGAAATACATGCTTAAAATCATCAACACAAAGGTTGAGCAAGTCTATAGGTTTTACAAATCATCATTTGAACACAAGAATTTTAATCATCTCAATCTTGTCACACAGACAAGTAATATATATTTCGATAAATGCCTTAAGCTCATGCAACTGAACGTTAACCAACACATCAACCGAATCACTTACGGCGCCCCTACAACAGGTAATATTGTCATATACCAACGACCTCTTATACATAATATCCCTTTCAGGTGATCACTTATGGATACATACCCTAGGATAAGGTTGTCAAACCAAATAGATCTATCATATGTATTAGCGTTTACCTCGCAAGGTAATTAACAGTTCATGAATTTCAGGGACTTCATAAGACAATGGTACTTAGGCATTTATCATCATATTAGGGTTCAGCTTACCAAAAACAACTTGTGTTCACTTTATAAAACAGCATTTATTCCCCCTTGCGGGTTACAAATCATTTACAAGATAATATAAAAGCAAGGCTATAGACTTACCTTTAAGTTAACGGAACGGATGACGGATGAACAATGGAACCGGGATGTAGAAGAGTAGATAGTAGCACTCCAAGGCTATTCATGACCTACAAAAGTGATCACGAGCCTTAAGTACGCGTTTTATATGCTTATAAAACAATTATACGAAAATAATTCGATAAAAATGTATTACGGGTAAAATTTGCACCAACACCTAAGTCAAAATGAAAGAAGGATAAATAAAGCTTACAACCTGTAGGAATTATGTATTATACATGTTTTAAGTGTTAAACCAAGTATCCAATACGGTTTTCACACAAAACGCCTCAAGTTTACATAACAAAAGACGTAAAAGTCAAAAAGTTCCGGTAAGGCTGTCTTGGGAAGAGTGTCTCTTCCAAAAACATAAATCCAATGGCTATGGGATATAAACCCCTGGAACACACTTGAAATCTATTTTCCAAAATGTTCAACCATTTGATCTAAGATTTTACGGAACTTTCTGAAAGTCCTAAACACTAACAACCATACCATAAGCACTTAATAGTCATGCTGCACTAGTCAAACTTGGGACAAAATAAACCGTTAACCAATAAGGTTTAAGGAACTGAGACTTCCACCATTGGAAAGCCTAATTATTCTACTTTCGGCCCATACTAACCACGAGTCAATAGCTACCACCAATTAGCGGGAAAGTTACATTCTTTGAAAGGTTACAAAATCAGAATTTGGTTTTCAAACTCGGGTTTACCGTTTTAGTCATAAAAACCATTTGGTGATAGCTATTAACATGAGGTCAGTTGTATGACTTCACATATGAGCCCTACTACTGTATCAAACCTTAAAATGCACAAATGGGGGTCAATAACCTGTGGCCACAAGCTATGCAAACCTGCTGTCCCATAATAGGCCTTCGACCTGAAATAGGTCATAACTTCCTCATCCGGAGGAGTTGGGTACCTATCCAACTCACCACTAACAAGTAAAAGGACTAAGGAACCCATTTAAGCTGTAAAAAGTGCAAGTCACAGTAGAAAATATGTGTGTTTTGGGCTCACATACCTGCTGTCCGAATTTGGGCATCATAACATCTATACCAAGCAACCTCTAATTTATTCCCAACCATCAAAAACACATCTTATATTAACCTAGATAGATCAAAACACTATAATTAAATATCATGGACGGTCAAAATCAAAACCCATCTAAAATGCATGTTCAATCAATGATGCTAGTCACACTAATCAAACACCACAATCAACAACATGATCCCTATGGGATCATGTTTTGGCCGTGGCACCATTAACCCACCATGGGTGATCATGGTCAAAATTCTTAATAATTATATATGCCTAGACCTTAATAAACACATTGCATGTTAATACAATTGATCAAACATGCAAAATCATCACTTCTAAATTTTTATGATTTCTTGAAAATCAATGCATATGAAAAAAATAAACATAGGTTTGTGTTTAGGACTTACCAAGGATGATTGTGATATGATTTAATTACAAGATTGATGAAGAAAAGTTGAAGGTTGGGGATGTTTTGGCTTCTTGTTCGTTGCACAAGAGAGAAACAAGGAGGGTGATTTATTATTGGTAAACATAATACAGATGTATGTGTTTGTGTTGTTTTGGGGCGTCGGTCAAAAGAAACAAAAGGGAAGAAATGGTATTTAGCCCACTAATGGAATCCTTATTATACTAATCTTAAGCCCAAAAAAATGCATCTATTTCTAGCCCAACTCGATTCTTAAAAACGCTAATAAATCCTATTCGGTGCAAATTTATTTACGTAAATACAAAATTTATAAAAATAATATTTTTGACTAAATAAAGTCGAAATATATCGCCTCCGGTTCCCGTTCCATCGGTCCATAACGATTTTATAAAGTTTATGCGAGAGAGCGTTTAAATCAATTTTCATGACTTAAATTAAATCGGAAAAATATATAAAAATTTCCATAAATCCAAATAAATCATTTTAAATAAGTAGAAAAATAATTAAAATATAATTTAATTAAAATTCATGAGAAAATAAATATGACCTTATTTTTACGGTTTTTACATCCTCACCACCTTAAGGGAGCACCGTCCCGGGGCTCGACTCACTTCATACTCGTATTGTGCACTACTCGGAAGGATGAAGGCACTTCTTTCTAAGGAAGTCCTCACGTTCCCACGTGAATCTTCATCTACGTCTCGAATTCCATCGACACTTCTTCAAGCTCGACACACGTGAATTACGTGAATTGAACGAAGCTCATCCGGCGACTCCAACTTTATATATCGTCAAAAGCGATTTCATCGATACGGACATCATTTGGTGCATACATTACTCTATCGGACGCATTACGAACTAAATAAAAAAAATAAAAAAATAAAAAAAAACATCACTAGGGACGTAAAATCAAGTCACGACATGTTTGCAAAATAACCAAACCATGCCAAATCACAAATTCAATCGTGTTAGCTCATGCTTGCTAAATAGCCAAGCCATGATAAATAAGAATAGTTGACAAGACCTTTGGGTATGTCCAGTCAATTGGAAGATTGCAAGTTAAAGGATATCCACTGGCCGGATAGCCACGGACGCATATTAAGAAGAAATAATAAGAAAGTATTTTCGTCATCGGAGGGCTCACACTCGGATCCATACGTAAAAGATAATACAAGAACACCATCTCACTTCCGCCCACGCGCATCAAAGTCTCAATAAACATCGTCGTTGAAGGTCAAAAATATATTACATGGTACATGTTCTCCGTGATCGGACGTCATTGGACAATGTCGTCTAAAGTTCTCACAACTTACGATCATTCGACTAGATCACATACCACATAAGTATCTAAAAGCAAAGGTCGAACATAAACATCAAATACAGATTTCCACCATTGATCATCGTGAAAACCTTGAACGAACCCTTGATAATACAACTTAATCTCCAAAGTCTTTACACTTGCGGTGTTGGCTTCAGCATACTCCTCGAAGTGATAACTAATTTATTAATTCCAATCATTAAGAAATTTGGTCCATTGGCAAAGATTCACAAAGTATCGGGCATACCATTAACTTCTGCTGTAGTGTTCAAGATACAAAAGCATCCCACTAACTTCTACTTCAACATTCATCATACAATGGCGTCCTGGTGTGGTGTATTTTACTACTCTTTAGGAAAAGAGCAATAAATAGGGCAAGTGGGCACGACGATTTAGGAAAACCGTGTGTGTATGACCCTAAAAGTGAGTTCGTTCTCGAGGAGGCTAGTGCATTGTGTGTTGAATTAATTAATGATTTGAGATTATATGATTGGAAAGGGAAGAAAGAAATGAGATTAGAAGAGAAAGACGGTTACGAAAACGGATTAAACTAAGACGAAAAAGGCGATCACGCAAAACCGTAAATAGTGCCAAAATTAAAATTTTAACCTAAAAATTACTAAAAATCCACAATAATATTATAAGAGTTTACAAAAAATCCAAACTTGTTAAAACCTTTTAATTAATTAGATAATGACTTTTTAATGCTAATTAAAGCCCTAAAAATCACAATTAATTATTAAAAAGCCCTAAACAAGATCTTAAAGTTTGTAAACCTCAAAAATGTCCTAATTAAGCTAAAAAGTATTTTTAAAAATTTTAAAACCAAATTAAACTATTTTTAAACACTTAAAAACTATTAAAATCACTTAAAACTTAAATTAATTCTAGAAATTAATTGAAAAGCCCTAAAAATATTTTGAAAGTGACAAAACTCCTAATTAAGTGTCCTTAACCTAGGAAAAATGTAAAAACTAAAAAAAAAAAACTTCAATTTTGAATAATAAAATAATATTAAAATATTCAAAAAAATTCAAAGTTCATAAGAAATTCTAAAATATTACCAAAAATCTAGAATAATGTAACTAAGATAAAAATGCAATTAAAATTTTCAGAAACCTATTTAATAATTTTATATTAAATTTTAAAGTTAGCTAAAAACCCTAAAATCCAATAAAATCAAAAATAAGCTAAATTGAAAACTTAAATAGCTGTAAACCTCAAAAATATGACTAAAAACCTAAAAACTATTTTTTCAGAATTTTACAATACCTTTTTCTATTTTTAAATTACTTTTCAAAATTTAAATTAAAAATAATCCTAGAAAATTAATTAAACAACAGAAAAATAAACTTTTTGGACAGAAAAGTCAAAAACCCTAACAAGAACCTAGGAAAAATGCTAAACAGTAAAAACCTTAAAGAAATAAGCTAGAAAAAGCTTATTAATAAGCTGCTTGTTAAATAAGCCACAACACAAACACACCTTAAATACAATTTGAAAAGAACCTTGGTCAGTAAAAGACCCAAGGGCGCAATGGTAAGTTGTGTGTGTTGTGAGGAGGATGGCGCAGGTTCGAGTCCTGGCCAGTCCTTTTTGCTAAAACTTTTTTTTTTACTTTTAAAACTCAATCCTTATACTACTTTAATCATAAAAACATAAAAATAAATCCAAGTTAACAAGATTCAAGTAATCTGGAACCAAAAACGTGCTCAGGTATGCACTTGTTTCTGATGAACACAAGGGTAATGTATTCACTTGTGCAGATTAGACAAGAGGAGCTTGACTTGTGAGTTCTGATGATGTTTTTGATGGACAAATGGCACCCCTACACTCAGTTGGAGTGTAGGGAGTCAATGCTAACACAAAACAAACAAGTGTAACACAAATCAAGCAAAATATTTCAAAAAATGTTACTGATTAAGCTATCACAGGTCTGGTATGGTTTGCTGATGCACTTGACACACAAATAGATTTTCAAACCTACAAATCTTGCACCCACATCCACCAACTAGCATACAATCACTACCCAATCCTAAAATGACCTTTAATCTAGCAGCTTATCAAGATTGATGCACAAATATCTCCAAAATCAAGCAGAAAAATGGCAGGACAGATTTTATGCTACGTTATCAATTTTTAACATGCAAATTTGATTAAAAACTCCAACAAACTAAAAAGACAAGTAGCATACAACCCTACAATCCCCTAATGAGTGTATCTAAACAAGTTTTAAACAAGACTTGTAACAATTACCCTGATTTAATCCTTAATCCAAACACCCCTTAAAAACTGAAATTGAGAATTTAACAAAGCAAATGGCTTCAAATCTCACTCAAACTGATTAAACTAGTCGTAAACATGCATATAACCAACAATAGAGCAATATCAAACCAATCAACAAACTTTTAACAACTTCTCATGCAGATTCACATAAAACTTAAATTTTATAAAACCAAAAAAAGGAAACAAGGTGACTACCTTGTGGGACCCACATCTAGGCCCCACAATGGCTGCTTTGCCATCTCCATACAGACTGGGGTCTGTGCAGAACACTTGGGCAACAATCCTTCAAATGACCTGCTAAGAAAAATGATCAAGCATAAAATATGATATAATCTGATTTCTTGAAACTTCTTTTAAACCTTTTTCAAATAACTCTCTTAAACAACTTCCTTTGAAAGTACTAACACAAACAAATTCCAACCTTGGAAAACCAAATGAGAACAAGTATTTCACCAAGAAAAACCAATTTTCAGAAACTTTTGAAAACAAGACTATATTTTAAAAACTTGAAAAGTAAACAAACTTGGAACTTAAACAACAATGAAACAATGTAAATAAAGCTGGCTCTTTTCTTCTCATCAACAAACTTTAACCTTTTTTTTCATTCATAAAAAAAACAGGACTTACAAAGTTGTGACCAAAGAGAAAAAAAAAGAACAACAACAAATGCTAAGCCTATACGTCCTTATATAATGGACTACAGATCATTCTAGAATAGTAAAATAATCTAAACCCTAATTGTTGAAATGCCAAAGTTGCCCTTGTTGTTTGACTGAATCATTGGTCAAATTGTGCCATGTGATGTTGTTGTGATGTCCAGCTGGTCTTGTTATGATCTTGGACGTTTATAAGTCCTTGGGGACCAAGTAGAGCTTGTGGGACGTTGATCTTGTCTGCTTTAGGGTTTTGAGGGAAAGGGACGGGTGCAGGGGTGGTCCTACACCCACATTGGATGGTCTAGGGTCATGGTTTTGGTGTGGGAAGTGATGACAAAAGGTTTAATTACTAATCTGGAAAGGATGGATTAAAACCCCTTTGTTTTGGTGGTAATTAATCCTAGGAAAAATTAGGGTTTATGTGGGGATTAGAGCAGGTTTAATCCAAATTGGGTTTAATGAGTTTTTAATTAAGTGTTTGGAGGGAAGGGATTAATTTAAGTTAATTGGTGTGGGTGGAAAGCAGACGTGGAGGGTGAGATGAGGTGGTGTGTTGCGAGTGGAGGGTTGGGGTGAGGTGGCAAACTGATTGGTGGGGGTAAGTTGGTGTGTTTGACAGCTTTGGCCCCCAAAGGTTCTTGTTTCTTTCATCTTGTATAAAACAACAATAAACTCCAATTCCTTTGTAAACATCTTTGACAATTTGGCAATTTTGGCACAAAATGTTTTCTAAACTTGAAACAAGGGCTAAACATGTAATTTGATGATATTTGAAGGACTGATTTTGGGATGTTCTTCATTCTTCAAGGTTTGACTTGTTTGTTGACTTCTTGGAGGACCAGTATTGACAATTTAGTTTTGTTGAGGGACTAAATTTGCCAATTCTTCAAAGATATGGGTCCTTTTTGTAATTTTGACAAACTTTAGGGACCAAACTTGTAATTATGAAGATACAAGGGTATAAAGTGTCAATTCTTCCATATTTGAGGACCAATCTTCATAATTCTTCAAATCTTCAAGGGTTTTCTTTGGAAAATTCTTCATTAGGGCTTGGTTCATCGTGCGGCTTCGTTTCCCGTGTTCGTTTTTGACTGATTCTTGTGATCTTTTGTCATTTTCTCAATATCCGTACCTAAAATACACAAGCAACAAACACAAGCATATATTTGGCAGTTTTAATGATATTTTATGCATTTTAAGCCCAATTTGGACGATGAGACTATGTATAAAAGCAGTCTCATCACTCCCCCATACTAAACCATTGCCGTGCCCTCACGCAATGCTAGAATAAAGTATCGTAGCATCTCCAAAATTCATTTTTATTCACTTTATTGAATGATAAACTAGCTACACTACTACTATTGCTAATACTACTTGCGTTTTAGACATAATGTATGATTTTCATCGCAAAATGGGACGTTTAGGTTCATAGAATAAGAACACGTGAATGCTTCGTTAGAAATAATTTCATCGTCCTCGATTTTCACCCCAATTCCATGCTAAGCGTGCAACGAGATCATTGTCATTATAAGTTAGTAATGCTAACACTACTCATATGCCCTAATCACGTACTTATCCTCCCATTATTCCTAAGTTGTATCTCTTATATTTTATTTTGTCTTGAATGTTTCACGATGATACATCGTTTCACTTATGCGATAATAGAGATTTAGGTCTAAAAATAGAGTCCTAACGGTGTAACTAAGACCATCAAATCAATAACCCCTCCTAATAGACAACGATGTCAAAAAATTAAGTTAACAAGAAGAATCGATAAACACGGTTTTATAACGGTTTTGAACATGAGACTTATTACCAAGACTTTTATACGCCCCCTAACGGAAGGGCCTTATTATCTTTGGTTTACCTCCATCTTTTATTCAACTTCGCCATGAAGCTTTTATTATGACTTCGGTCTTGCCTTTCCTTTTATTATCCGCCTCATCGGTGGTTTTATTAGCCAAAGACGTATATCCTCACGCTAAAGCGAATTTTGGATCTTTAAAGCTTCGAAGATTAAGGCTTGATTCACTTTTAATTTTGCATAGATTTTTCGGCCTTGTGGGGCTTCAAATTGTTTTCTAGATTTAGGTGAGCACTTGAAATCTTATTATTGGGTGAAGCTTTCGATTATTCGGGTGCCAATACTTCAAAACCGTGACGCTGGCGATACCTTAATGTCTTCCCAATTTAATTACACGGAAGCTACTAGAAAAGACTAGAGACCCAACAACCCTATCTAAACCGCTAAGTCAATATTTATTAAGCAAAAAAATATTTACATGCGAAGGGAGAATAAGCAAACAACGAGAACACATGAGTTTTTGAAAGAATACGAGTACTCTACGTTTAGCATAGTAACTTATAATTAACTCTATCATTTCTCGTCCTCATTTAAGAGACTTAGCCTAATGTGTAGTTAAGGAATCAAAGCTAAGTGCTCAACACGCACGGTCGAGTCAAAAATTACTCTTATTCTCGCCATCGGAAAACCTACATTCGTGTCTTCAAACACTTATAAAACATGAGAAAAATTTAAAATTTGGCCATTTTTAGCCTTATTTTGCAACAAAACGATAAACAAAAAGATAAACTTTGGAAAGCGTGAAGGTTTGGAAAGGCAAGTATCTATTCACCCCCCATACTAAAGTTAAACATTGTCCTCAATGTTTCGAGTCTAGGGGTGCAAACACCCCCATACTAGAGACGTAGTCGAATGCCTAATCTAACATGGAAAGGGTGTAACCAATAAATTTAAAGCAGTTTATGAAGTGTGCTAAAAACCTAAGGTTAGAACATCAAAAGGATATATCATGGATATTGAGAAATGTCTTCCAAGCAAACGATCGAGTGCTCCCAATAAACGAACACGAGAGGCTCCATTGGTGAAGATCATGATCATCTAAAGTTCACAATTCACAAACAACCACGGAACAAAGGTTGGAAGGGAACAAATCCCCACACGTAAGCTACATTAGAAAGCGATAATATGTACATAGGATAAGCATGGGACTCCCCCACGAGGCACCTCGTTTTTTATTACCGAGTCATGAGCTCGACTCGATCCCCTCAATACTAATTATCATTGGGGAAGGTGACTTGGTCGAGGTAGTTCAAGGATGGAACTTCCCCGCCAAAGTAGTGCTTCAACCTATGTCCATTCACCTTGAAGTTAGGACCATCATCTTGAGCTAGCTCGATGGTCCCATACGGAAACACTTGAGTCACGGTGAATGGACCAGACCAACAGGATTTCAATTTACCAGAAAAGATTTTTAATCTTGAATTAAAAAGCAAAACTTGATCCCCAATGTTAAAAACCCGGTTTTTAATTTTTGAATCATGCAACTTTTTAGTTTTTTCTTTGTAAATCAATGAATTTTCATACGCAATATCCCTCAATTCATCCAATTCATTTAATTGCATTTTCCGGTGTTTTCCCGCGGTCTCCATATCATCATTACAATGCTTTAGGGCCCAATAAGCCTTGTGTTCTAATTCGATAGGCAAATGACAATTCTTTCCATACACAAGCTTATAGGGAGTGCACCCAATGGGTGTATTATGAGCGGTCCTAAAGGCCCATAAAGCATCGTCCAACTTATCCGACCATAATTGTCGGTTTTCCCCAACGGATCTCTCCAAGATCCTCTTTAACGCTCGGTTTGAAACCTCGACTTGCCCACTCATTTGTGGGTGATAAGCCGTAGAAAGCCGATGTGTAACCCCATATTTCCTTAGAACCCTTTCAAATTAGTCGTTACAAAAATGGGTTCCACGATCGCTTATGATAGCACGAGGGGTTCCAAACCGAGAAAACAATTGCTTCAAAAACTTGACTACCACACGAGCATCATTGGTGGGCAAGGCCTTTGCCTCCATCCACTTAGAAAGGTCGTCAACCGCAACGAGAATGTACTTATTACCACAAGATGATGGGAACGGCCCCATAAAGTCTATACCCCAAACGTCAAAGATCTCACACACTTGGATGATATTTTGTGGCATTTCATCTTTTTGTGAGGCTTTTCCTTGTCGTTGGCATGCATCACACGACTTCACAAGATCTTGTGCATCTCGGTAAATAGTAGGCCAAAAGAAGCCGGCATCAAACACCTTCTTAGCCGTGAGATTAGCACCGTGGTGACCACCCGTGGGTCCCTCGTGACAAGCTCTAAGGATGTTAGAAGCTTCGGTGCCAAATACACAACGTCGGATGATTTGATCCGCACAAGTTCGAAACAAGTAAGGGTCGTTCCAAAAGTAGAACTTGACGTTACGAAAGAATTTTCGTTTTTGTTGAGTCGTCATACCCTTAATGATGAAGTTACCCGCATGGTAATTTGCAAAGTCCGCAAACCATGGGGTAGAAGAATCAAGCTTAGAATTCACTACACCAAGTGTCTCGAGCGGAAATGTTTCAGTGATTTCCTTAGGCTCGTAAATACTTTGGTGAGGATTTTCCAAACGAGAGTGGTGATCGGCCGCTAGATTCTCGGCTCCTTTTTTTTCAACGATGGTGTGATCAAATTCTTGAAGGAGGAGAATCCAACGAAGTAATCTCGGCTTAGCATCTTGCTTTGCCATGAGATACTTGATAGCCGAATGGTCCGTATACACTATGCATTTAGTCAAGACGAGGTAAGGTCGGAACTTCTCAAATGCATACACCACGGCAAGGAACTGCTTTTCCGTTGTAGTGTATTTAAGTTGAGCCTCGGTCATCGTCTTGCTAGCATAGTGAATAGGCAAGAAGTGCTTATCATGACGTTGCCCCAAAACGGCCCCTATAGCGTAATCACTAGCATCACACATTAGTTCAAAGGGGAGGTTCCAATTGGGAGCAACAAGAATGGGAGCTTCGGTAAGTTTCCTCTTAAGGATTTCAAAGGCTCGTACACAATCTTCGTCAAAGACAAAACGTGCCTCTTTTTCAAGAAGATGTGTAATGGGTTGAGAAATCTTTGAAAAATCCTTGATGAATCGACGATAAAAGCCCGCGTGGCCTAGGAAAATCCTAACTCCCTTGACGGTTTTGGGATGAGGTAATTTGGCGATGACGTCTACCTTAGCTTGATCTACCTCAATCCCCGCTTTCTAGACCCTGTGCCCTAAGACGATTCCACTTTTAACCATAAAATGACATTTTTCCCAATTGAGCACAAGGTTGGTTTCCTCACAACGTTTTAACATTCTCTCAAGGTTCGAAAAACACGAAGTGAAAGAATTACCAAACACGGAAAAGTCATCCATGAAGACTTCCATCGTCTTTTCGATCATATCATGAAAAATAGCCATCATGCACCTTTGAAAGGTTCTCGGTGCATTACAAAGTCCGAATGGCATTCTACGATAGGAAAACGTTCCATATGGACACGTAAACGTAGTTTTTTCTTGATCACGAGGATTGATGGGAATTTGGAAGTAACCGGAAAAACCATCTAAAAAGCAATAGAAATCGTTTCCCGCAAGACGCTCCAACATTTGGTCCATGAAGGGCAAGGGAAAATGGTCTTTTCGAGTGGCTTCATTCAACTTTCGATAGTCAATGCACACTCTCCATCCGGTCACGAGTCTAGTGGGAAATAACTCGTTGGCATCGTTTGGCACAACGGTCATCCCTCCCTTTTTAGGGACACAATGAATAGGACTCACCCAAGGGCTATCGGAAATAGGGTAAATCATTCCCGCGTCAAGGAGTTTAAGGACTTCCTTTTTGATGACGTCGTGAATTTTGGGGTTCACCCTCCTTTGACTTTGGATTGTGGGCTTGAAATCCTCCTCCATTAAGATTTTGTGGGTACAAAACTTGGGATCGATTCCCTTAATGTCGGATAACTTCCACACAATCGCCCCTTTGTGGTCCTTTAGAACATCGACAAGTGCGGTTTTTTCATCATTCGAAAGTTCATTCGCAATAATAACTGGCAACTTGTCGTCCTCCTCCAAATAGACATATTCGAGGTGAGGAGGTAAATCTTTCAACTCAAGGATAGGTGGTTCCTCAAGTGAAGATTTGGGTTCGATACTCATAACCTCCTCGGGTGGAGGAAATGGGAAATCGTTAAGAAAATCCTTGATAATCGAGAAGTCCTCATCGTTGTCGAGGTCTTCGTCACAAGTACGTGGAACATTGCATTCTTCCAACGTAAAACCACCACCTTCAAAAGGAGTGAAGTTTGGTGTCGAATTATCGAGAATTGGATCTAACATAGTGGGATTGCCGCTAGTTTCTTCATCACCAAACCCTAAAACTTCTTGTGAAAATTCCTCGCAAACCACGTCGATCATATCAACGAGGTTTATGGTAGCAACGGAATAAACATGAGAAAGTTGAGAATTTTGAGTTGCGTTTATAACAAGTTCCTCGTCGTTGAAACGTAAGGTGATCTTTCTAGCATGCACATCAATTAAAGCCATAGACGTATCTAAAAACGAACGACCTAAAATAAGAGGAACTTGAGGATCCGTGGGGATATCAACAATGATAAAGTCTACGGGATAGTAGAACTTCCCCACTTTCACAAAAATGTCTTCCGCCAAACCACATGCACGAATCGTGGAATGGTCGGCCAACTCGATAGACATTAGTGAAGGAGTAAGATTGGGAAGATTGAGCGACTTGAAGATTGCAAGTGGCATCAAATTAATGCTAGCACCAAGATCGGCCAAGGCATAGCATTCTTCCATATCTTGAATGGCACAAGGGATAAAAAATTTACCGGGATCACCGACTTTTTGAGGTATGCGATTAAGATAAACTGACGAACAACTAGAAAATTGATGCAATTTCTCCTTGTTGTTCAACATACTCTTAAAGTCAGCGGCAAATCGAGGCATCATGACCAAAGCATCGACGAAACTTACATTAAGGTGCAACACACGAAACATTTTCATAAAAAGCTCAAATTGGTAGTTGTCGCGCTCTTGTCGTTTCTCCTTCCTAAGTCTCAATGGGTAAGGCAAGGGTGGTGTGGGTTGGGGCATAGGCATAGCCTTTGGAATCTCGGGTTCCAATGTTGGTAATGGGTCAACCGTAGGTGTGGCATGAGCGGTACTTTGTGGGCTTGAGATATGCTCCTTTTCGACCACCACCTCGGGTTCTTCCTCAATTTCCTCCACCGTTGGAGCAATTGGTTGAGGAGTCGGTTCTTTAAGTGTCTTACCACTTCGTGTGGTAATCACTTTCATCTCTCCCTTCGGGTTTGATATGGTGTTACTAGGAAGACTACTCGAAGTAGAGGCTTTGTTCCCCATGACGGCTTCTAAAATGGCATTAAGCTTAGCATCTTGACTATTAAACTTCAAATCTTGACTAGCGGCTTTTTGGTCAATTCTTTGTTCAAGCCTAGCATGACTTTGTTCAATCTTATTGTTTTGCCCTCTAATTTGATTAGCAAAATCATTTTTCAACTCATTTCTCATGTTAAGATTTTCCTTCACAAAATTAGCTAACTCCTTGGTGTTTTTAGCCGTGTCCCTAGCTTGACTAGCCAATTGCTCTTGAATGTTTTCCAAAATCTTGTCATTTTCCGTAGCGTAATTCAAAAAGTCCATTGGAAGTTCTTTAGTGTAAACATTTTGAAGACCTTGACTCGTGTTTTGAAAATTACTGTTTTGATTTTGATTTTGCAATTGGCTACTACTTCCTTGATTCCCATAGTTGTTATTACCCTTGAAATTGTTCCTTTGATTGCTTTGGTAACCAACTTGATTGTTTCGATAATTGTTAACATTTTGATTTGGTGGAAAACCCGGTGGAGTCAATTGATTAGTGCGAGGAACTTGACCATTTTGGTTATAAGTTCCCGCGGCCGCAAATGCACTCGAAGTGTTACCACCGTTGGTAATGCACTCGGAATAATCGTGAGCTCCACCACAATACATACAAGAAACCTCAACCGCTTTAGCCGTAGCGGGAGTGGGTTGGTCACCAACTTTAAACTCAATTAACAATCCTTTCAACTTATCAAAAATCTTGTTCTCCAAATTAGCCTCGATTTGGCAAGCATCAACGGTGTGTGACAATGAAGGCGAAGGCGAAGACGAAGTCTTACGAACACTCGACGTGCTACAAGGACTATAGACCTTAGACCTATTCTCAATGATCAACAATGCTTCCTCGACCGTCTTACACAAAAAATTACCACCCGCGGCGGCATTAAGATAATCACGCTCATGATCGTTCAAGCCATTGTAAAACGTGTCAATTTGATGCAAGTCGGAAAAACCATGATGAGGACATTCGTGCAACATTTCCTTAAACCTATTCCAAGCCGTAGAAAAACTCTCATTATACTCTTGCGAAAACTTTGAAATCTCGTTTTTCAAGTGCGTAGTCTTAGAGGGCGGAAAAAATTGGTTCACGAATTTTGAAACGAGATCCTTCCACGTCAATATATAATTGGGTGGCTCTTTCTCTAACCAAATTTTTGCGGGCCCCGCTAAGGAGTACGGAAAAAGCATCATCTTAATCGAGTCGTTAGAGACGTCCTTAAACTTGCATGTGGCGGTGAGACGATTAAATTGGCGAATGTGGTTATGAGGGTTGTCCTTTTCGTCACCTCGAAACTTGTTGTTTTGAATCATGGACAATAAACCCGTCTTAACCTCAAAATTCTCCGCAAGGATAGCGGGAATCACAATCGCTTCTCCATAACCCTCGGTGGGTGCTTGAAGCAACTCCATCATAGTTCGATTAGCCATGGGTGCTTCTTTCACTACAATGGGTTCGTCAATAGGAGACTCCTCACTAGAAGGAGTGATGGATTTGTTTCTTCGTTTACGAGCACGTCTTGCTTTGGAGCGAGTTTGCATAAACGTCACGTACAACGAGAAGGCGAGCAAAGAAGATTCTTTTTGGTGTTTTTTACTTTGTCAATTTTTTTGTGGTTTTTGATTGTTTTTACTTTTTTTGGATTTTTGGAATGTATTAAGTAGACCAAAATCTACAAATCTCCTCCTTAATCAAATCTCTCGATTAAAGAAGCCTCAAGGAATGAAAACGATCACGTGAAGTGAACGCCTTCGATGACTTTAGAACGATGGTGGAACACCAAATCGTTCAAGAGGGTTTAATCAATAGAAACCAAGAAAATATATATGATACTTAGTAATACTTTGGGCGGCAAAACCCTCGATTAGCTTTCAAAATCAAAATACGCACAAGCAAGCGGAGGAAACGAGGCGGCGCGAAGCACTTAAGAGCCTTTTTCCTTTAGGTCGTGAAATACAACCGCCTTATACCCACCTTATAGTTTGTATTTTTCAAAATCGAGCTTCACGAAAGTATTTATCTATTTTTGCCTTTTTCTTTGGTTTGAGATTCGAATACAATGATTGGGTAATGACCTCCCAAGTCAAGGTTTTGATTTCTCACGTATTTGGAGTACTTGTAAATTTATTGTTCTACGTATACAATATAGTAATAGTATTCACAAAAAAAAACGAAAAACCGATAATACGTATTAGTAGAGTGCTACTAATACAATTAGCTATTTATGGCTATATAAAAACAACAATTGTTCAACCAAAACACAACACGCCTCCCCGGCAGCGTCGCCAAAATGGTGTGGTGGTTTTTACTACTCTTTAGGAAAAGAGCAATAAATAGGGCAAGTGGGCACGACGATTTAGGAAAACCGTGTGTGTATGACCCTAAAAGTGAGTTCGTTCTCGAGGAGGCTAGTGCGTTGTGTGTTGAATTGATTAATAATTTGTGATTATATGATTGAAAAGGGAAGAAAGAAATGAGATTAGAAGAGAAAGACGGTTACGAAAACGGATTAAACTAAGACGAAAAAGGCGATCACGCAAAACCGTAAATAGTGCCAAAATTAAAATTTTAACCTAAAAATTCCTAAAAATTACTTAAAATCCACAATAATATTCTAAGAGTTTACAAAAAATCCAAACTTGTTAAAACCTTTTAGTTAATTAGATAATGACTTTTTAATGCTAATTAAAGCCCTAAAAATCACAATTAATTATTAAAAAGCCCTAAACAAGATCTTAAAGTTTGTAAACCTCAAAAATGTCCTAATTAAGCTAAAAAGTATTTTTTAAAATTTGAAAACCAAATTAAACTATTTTTAAACACTTAAAAACTGTTAAAATCACTTAAAACTTAAATTAATTCTAGAAATTAACTGAAAAGTCCTAAAAATATTTTGAAAGTGAAAAAACTCCTAATTAAGTGTCCTTAACCTAGGAAAAATGTAAAAACTAAAAAAAAACAAACTTCAATTTTTAATAATAAAATAATATTAAAATATTCAAAAAACATTCAAAGTTCATAAAAAAATTCTAAAAAATTACCAAAAATCTAGAATAATGTAACTAAGATAAAAATGAAATTAAAATTTTCAGAAACCTATTTAATAATTTTATATTAAATTTTAAAGTTAGCTAAAAACCCTAAAATCCAATAAAATCAAAAATAAGCTAAATTGAAAACTTAAATAGCCGTAAACCTCAAAAATATGATTAAAAACCTAAAAACTATTTTTTCAGATTTTTACAATACCTTTTTCTATTTTTAAATTACTTTTCAAAATTTAAATTAAAAATAATCCTAGAAAATTAATTAAACAAGAGAAAAATAAACTTTTTGGACAGAAAAGTCAAAAACCCTAACAAGAACCTAGGAAAAATGTTAAACAGTAAAAACCTTAAAGAAATAAGCTAGAAAAAGCTTATTAATAAGCTGCTTGTTAAATAAGCCACAACACAAACACACCTTAAATACAATTTGAAAAGAACCTTGGTCAGTAAAAGACCCAAGGGCGCAATGGTAAGTTGTGTGTGTTGTGAGGAGGATGGCGCAGGTTCGAGTCCTGGCCAGTCCTTTTTGCTAAAACTTTTTTCTTTTTTTTTACTTTTAAAACTCAATCCTTATACTACTTAAATCATAAAAACATAAAAACAAATCCAAGTTAACAAGATTCAAGTAATCTGGAACCAAAAACGTGCTCAGGTATGCACTTGTTTCTGATGAACACAAGGGTAATGTATTCACTTGTGCCGATTAGACAAGAGGAGCTTGACTTGTGAGTTTTGATTATGTTTTTGATGGACAAATGGCACCCCTACACTCAGTTGGAGTGTAGGGAGTCAATGCTAACACAAAACAAACAAGTGTAACACAAATCAAGCAAAATATTTCAAAAAATGTTACTGATTAAGCTATCACAGGTCTGGTATGGTTTGCTGATGCACTTGACACACAAATGGATTTTTAAACCTACAAATCTTGCACCCATGATGTAGGTTTTTATATACAAGTCTTAGGAAAGACGAGTATAAATGCGGTAAGTATTAATCGACACGATTTAGGAAAACCGTGAAGACGAATAAATTCCAAGTTCGTTCTCGAAGGAGGTGTGTGAATTAATGTGCCAATATATATGAAATCAAGTTTGGATTAGTAACGTTTTTGGTTTAAGAGAGAAAAAAGTAAAGACGAGCTACGACTACAATTTAAACTGACGTTGACGTAAAACGATGACGTAATTACATAAACGGCGACAAAATTAAAAATTAAACCTAAAAATTAACCGAAAGATTAAACTAAGTCTAAAATAATATAAATAAGGATAAAAATCCAACAAAAATATTTTAAAACCTTTTATTAATTAAATATTCAATTTTTTATGCTAATTAAAGCCCTAAAATTAAATATAATCAATAAAAAGCCCAAAATATTATTTTATTAGACTAATAACTCACTTATATTATTTAAAGACTAAAAAGTATTTTTCCAAAATTTTTAAAACTATTTTTCTATTTTTAAAAGGCTAAAAACACTTTTTAAACTAAAATAATAATAAAAATAATAAAATAATGCTAAAAATAAATATTATTTTTTCTAAAAATCTTTTTTTTAACTAAATAGGGAAAAATGAAAAAGTTAAAAAAAAACTAAAAAAATTGGCTAAAAATGAAAGTACCCCAAAGTACTCCAAGGTGGAGTACTTTAGTGTTGTCCAAGATCCTATCAGACAACAGGCTTGTCCAACATCAGTGTTGTCCGATATCAGACAACACTAAAAAAATAAAAAAATCTGCAGCGTTCTCGGACAACAAAGAAAAAGTTGCTGTATGGTTTTTCGGCTCGTTTTAGGCTCGTTTTTGCTTGTTTTTCGATGTTTTTGGGCACAAACGACACCCTCACTTGCTTTTGCAAGTGAGGAGTCAAACACAACAAATAATAACAAGCAAAGTCAAAGAAAATCAAGCCAAGTGAACCACAAAATCAACAAAGAATATCAATTTGGCAAAATAAAAGGGCTGTTGGTCTAAATGCTTATACAATGAGCTACGGAACGAATTTTAACCATCGAAATCTTGCAAAACTTAAACTACCAGATATTACAAGGCTAAACCTAAGCTAAGACTAACTAGTTACCAAGTTTCAAGCCAATAAACCCCAAAATGAGGCCTAAAAATCTGCTGGTGTGGCAGTTTAGACAGAAAAGTGCTTGGTGGTCTTACGGCTTAACAGTGGGGCTTAGATGCTTCTAATGAGCTACCAAAAGTTTTCAAAACCCTAAGACCAGATGCGTGGCACCTATATCTACCCTAAACCGAGTACTTACCAAACCACCAAACCTACAAACACACCAAAATCTATCAGAATCACAAAAGTAAAGAAAAAAAAACTTGAGCTGTGAGTTCTTGTATGCTTAAGTAGTGAGCTTATGTGGGATTATTGAACCACCAAATTCTTTCAAACACCTAAAACGAGCTATGTAAGCCCTTGACTACCCTACAAGCTATACCAAGTCCAAGCCACCAAACACAATTACAAGGCCCCCACCACCTGCTCACAGGATCAGCGGGTTGTGGGAAAACTTGCTACGCAGTGGGTCTGGTGGTGTTTGTTGTGCAAAAGTGAGTTTATATTGCTAGATTACGCCACCAAAGGACCTCAACTTGACTACTTGGGCTTATAACTATCCTATACTACCATGTGAACTAACTGTGGACCACTTTTACAACCCAAAATACCCCAAAGCTAAACCTACTGTGTCAATACAGTAGGTCTGCTGGATTATCGAGCAAAGTAGTGGGCTGATTAGGCAATTATGATTATTGAAAACCCTACAAACTCCCAATTTCACATAACTAAATCTATTTCTACACTAAACTCTATCTATAACCAAAATTTTAAAGCTCAAATTACAAAGAAAATCCCTAGACAGCTGCTGATGAGCACAAGAAAGCCGAAAAGTGGGGGCTGCAGTTTGTAGCTAACAGTGGACTACTTGGCTCGCTCAACCAACCAAATACTTTATATTATGAAATCAAACTTCAAACAACTTTAAACCTACCTATAATCTAAGTGTTGATAAGACTTATGAACCAAGACTAAACTCGAAACCCCTAATGAGACCTATTGTTTAACAGTTTTATAGCAATAAGAGCAAACCAAAGATTTATGTTATAAAGCAACAAATAGAAACAAATGCCGACTAAATATATCCTAATGCAATAATTCTAAAAGTCTAAGGCCTCAAAGATGTGTGTGACTTGAGTTGTCAGCTCAAACCAAACACCCCTTTTCAGACAGAAAAGGAGATTTTACACAAGAAAACTTTTGTAAACACACTCAAATCCTATCTTCTCTGTCAAACACCTATAACCTTCAAGCCCTAATCACACAAAATACTTACGCTAGCAAAAATAAAATAAAAATAATGAGCAATTATAACATAGCATTCATAACAAGCAGATTTATCAAGAGTAGGGTTCAAGCCATACCTTGGCTGATGCCATCTACTCAAGATTGATCCAGTCTTATGAGAAGCTATGTGAAGGGCTCTTGTTGGGGTTCTACCGCAGAACCAAGAACCATGGAAACATCAACAACGTCAACTTCTTCTTGTACCTACTAAGAGACACAACAAAACTTCAACCTCTAGAAGCTCTTACACAAGCTGGTTGTCAACCGGCTTGTGTTGGGGCTTCTAGAACAGTGAGTCACACAAAGATGATAACAAAATTTTCCTTTTGAGAAAACCATTGAAAAACTCCAATTTGAAACAAAATTTTAAAACTAAAAAGATGGTATCAATAAAAAAAACTAACAGCCTATACAAGCTTATTATGTTTGTTTGGTGTCAATCAAACAAACCTAAAAGATTCTATAAGTCGGGTCTCAAAAACAACTTCTTGCCAAAAATCCTTGAGCAAATGAAATTATCTTTGATAAAACTATACTAAGTCTTGCAATGAAGATAAATGGTTACACTAACAAAAACAGTAAAGATGGAACTCAGCTTGAACTTGAAAGATTTTTAAAAAGCTTTAACTATTTCATTAATAAAAAAAATTTTACAAAGCTAAAGCTGGAACAAAGCCATCTCACAAGTTGAGTGGTCTTTATATATTAAGCTACTGAATATTCTAGAAAGCAAATAATCTAAACCCTACTTGCAGTGATTCCCAAATTTGCCCTCGAATCTTTGAAGGAATATCCACATTTTGAATTTCTTCTAGGCTGTTCTTGAGCATCCCATGTGATTGTAGCAGTCTCTGAAATAATCTCGTGCCTTCATTTTGTGTGGAGAACAAGGGATGCAATAAGGACCATAGATTTGGTCAAAAAAGTCAGAAAATATATGAATCCGTGACTATTGGGGCTGCGAGAGGGGACACGAGTATGATATGTCACTTTCTGGGCATGTGGATATGCTGGGTGAGCTGTCATGAACTAATCCCCAATATCAATTGATGATATCCCCATGTTGTTAGGATTTAATTAAGCTGAGAAAAAAATAGGGTTTATGGGTGGTGGTGATGATGATATATGGATTAGATCCAGTAATACTTGTTTCCCGTATTTTACAAATCTTTGACCATGTTTGACTTGGGCTGATTAAACAAAATGGGTACAAGGGACGGGCTGTTGGTGGGTTGTGGGTATGATGTTGGATATTTAAGGGATAATGGGTTAAGTAGTTTAGTTATGTGGCAGTTTAAGTCCTCCTTTGTTATATGATCATTCATTAACTTTACATTCTCAGTCCTTCTGTCTTCTCACAGTTAGTCCTTCCCCATTTGCACCATTAGTCCTTTAGCATTAAAAAGGATTAAATATGTAACATCTTCCAACACAAGGGCTGATTTTTGACAAGTCATAATACTTTAGGGACCCCCAAGTACTTTTGAGATTCTTAGGGGTATAAAGTGTCAATCTTCAAAACTTGAGGGACCAAACTTGTACAATCTTCAAACTTCAAGGCTATTTTTGGAAATTCATTGTTCGGGTCCGGTTCTTTGTGCGGCTTCATTTCCCATGTTCGTTTTTGGTTGATTCTTGTGATCTTTTGTTGATTTCACGATATCCGTACCTAAAATACACAATGAACAAATACAAGCACATATTTGGGTATTTTGATGATATTTTTAGCATTTTAAGCCCGATTTGGACGATGAGACTATGTATAAATACAGTCTCATCACTCCCCCATACTAAACCATTGTCGTGTCCCCACGCAATGCTAGAATTAAGTATCATAGCACTTCCAAAATTCATTTTATGATGACTTTTATTGAAGACATGAATTTAAATAAACTAATACACGCGTTTTAGACATAATGTATTGTTTTCATCACGAAAAAGTGACTTTTGGGATCATAGAACAAGAACACGTGAATGCTTCGTTAGAAATAATTTCTTCGTCCTCGATTTTCACCCAATTCCATGCTAAGCGTGTAACGAGATCATTGTTATTATAAGTTAGCAACACGAACACATCTCATGAGTGTTAATTATGAACCTAAACTCCCTTATTCCTAATTGGTATCTCTTATATTTTATTTTGTCTTAATGATCACGAGGATACATCATCGACTTATGCGTGAATAGAGATTAAGTCTAAAAATAGAAACTTAACGGTGTAACCAAAATCATTAAATTAATAATTCACCCCAATAGACAACGATGTCAAAAAATTAAGTCAACAAGAAGGATCGATAAACACGGTTTTATAACGGTTTTGAACATGAGACTTATTACCAAGACTTTTATATGCCCCCTAACGGAAGGGCCTTATTATCTTTGGTTTACCTCCATCTTTTATTCAACTTCGCCATGAAGCTTTTATTATGACTTCGGTCTTGCCTTGCCTTTTATTATCCGCCTCATCGGTGGTTTTATTAACCAAAGACGTATATCCTCACGCTAAAGCGAATTTTGGATCTTTAAAGCTTCGAAGATTAAGGCTTGATTCACTTTCAATTTGGGCATAGATTTTTCGGCCTTGTGAGCTTCAAATTTTTGCTTAATTTAGGTGAGCACTTGAAATCTTATTATTAGGTGACGCTTTCGATTATTTGGGTGCCAATACTTCAAAACCGTGACGTTGGCGATACCTTAATGTTTTCCCAATTTAATTACATGGAAGTTACCAAAACAAATTAGAAACCAACAATAGTGACTAAACCGCCAAATCAATATTTATTAACAATTTATTATGCAAAAGCGTTGGGAGAATAAGCTAATAATTACTACACATAAGATCGTGACGATTACGAGACTTATAAATAACTTTATCATTTCTCGTCCTCATTTAAGAGACTTAGCCTAAAAAGTTAAGGAATCGAAGCTAAGTGCTCAACACGCACGGTCGAGTCAAAAATTACTCTCGTTCTCACCATCGGAAAACCTACATTCGTGTCTTAAACACTTATGAAAAACTAGAAAATTTTTTAAAATTTGGCCATTTTTAGCCTTATTTGCAACAAAACGATAGCAAAAAGATGAATATTGGATTGCGTGTTGACGTAAGTAAGGTGAAGTATCTACTCACCCCCATACTAAAACTAAACATTGTCCTCAATGTTTCGAGTCTAGGGGTGAAAACACCCCCATACTAGAGACGAAGTCGAATGCTTAATCTCGAGCATGGAAATGGTAAAACGAATAACCTAAAAGCCGTTTATGAATTATGCTAATAAGATAAACGTTAGAACATAAAAGGATATCATCGGATATCGGAATCTCCAAAGGCAACGATCGAAGCTCGAGTGATCCGTAAAACGAACACGAGAGGCTTCAACGATGACGATGAACCTAATGAATCACAATCACAAACAACCACGAAACAAAGGTTGGAAGAGCACAAGTCCCCTCGTTACATTAAACTAAGAAAGCGATAATATATACAAGGATAAGCATGAGAATCCCCCACGAGGCACCTTGTTTTTGATAACCGAGTCAAAAGCTTGACTCGAATCCCCATAAATGTGATCATTTAGGGATAATCATGGTTTGGTCATTTTTAGTGGGGCTTACATGATAAACAAGGCCCAAAAGTACATGGATTACTTTAAAAACCCGATAAACGTATACCGGGGTCAAAGATAACGTCTTCGTTTTCGGATGAAAGACGAAACAACGCTACTTCAACACAAACCCCAATGGGGTAGAAGAAAAGAGATAAGAAGTAGAAAGGTGGGGCAATGGGTAAGGCAATATAATGAGCTACTAGAGGTAGACTCACACCAAGCAAACGAAAAGATTTTCCATTTATTGCATCAGTGGAAGACCGAGATTTCCCTTTACAAGCAATTCTGGGATCGTAAATCTCGTCCTCGGTGGAGAAATGGGAGGGAACATTTGGGGCTTCCCCCACACTAAAACCACACACACCATCGTCAAAAGGAGTAGACAAGGTGGTAGCACTCATAAAACACGGTGATGACGGAGTTAAACATGTAGAAAAATCTTTTAAAATATTTTTAAAATCTTTTCCTTTTTCATCGTTCAAAAACTCTTTATGAAAACCCGATTTGATAATGTCGAAAATATTTGGCGTGTCAAATTGAAAATTAGTCGCGCTAAAAATCCTCACATTTACGTCTTTGGTGGGAGGGGGTGGCGGATTATATAAGTTCTCAAAATGTTTGTCAATAAAGAACACCGCCCCCTCGGGGTCAACATACTCGTCATCCTCATGAACGTCGATCTCATCGATTTCTTCATCAAAGATAGGCTTGTCAAACCAAGGTTTGTCATTCCCCTCCTTGAGTATCTTAGAAACTCTCTCGAAAAGATCGCGATCAAGCACGAAACCATCATTCTTTTGTGGGGATCGTTGATAAGTTAGATCCTCACGAATATGGTAAACGTCATTCTCAAATGAGGAGTGTTGATTAGGTAACTCCTCGAGAATGGGATTTTTAGTGGTCACATGAGTTGGTTCGTCATCGAAAATAAGACGTTCCAACTCATTAAGTTCATCCTCGATTTTGGAAAGATCGACCTCACTCGTAGGTGGAAGTGAAGGCATAAGAGCTAGCTCTCGTTCAATGATTTCCTCAATCTCGGGATCAAACTCATAATTATCGTACTTCACATGTTTCTTTTTAGGAGAATCAAAAATTGCATGTGGATGTCGAAGTACGTGATCAATCTCGGCAAAATCGCCATCGTTATCGTCAAAGAAAGAGTCGATGTGAGCACTCACAACCATGGACTTACAAGTCAAATGACTATGCTTAGGTGACTTTTCTAAGACGAGAGGATCGATGTCGATAAACCCTTTAGCCTCAACGGGTGTTGGGCTAGGCAAAGGAGGCACTTCGATGGAGTTAGAAGTTGAAGCCTCAAAGACGTGGTCCTTCGAAGGTGGTGAAGACAAGCCCATTTTGGTCGTTGTCGTGATGGCGCTAACGTCGCCCTTCGGAATTGGTGGTTCACTTGTTTCGCTAAAAACATCCCAAAGTGAGTTTTCATCCATAAATTTACACATACCCTTTTGAATTAGGTACACGTATTCTTTATCATTAAAATCATCATCTTTTAAACCGTTTTTCTTAATTCTTTCAAAACATGCATCAAGCTTCATTCTTTCCGCTAAAGTGAACATTTTGAAATCATTAGAATTTGAATCATTAGGTTTTGTAACCTCGGTTTTTTCATTCTCATTAAACCCTTGGGATTTTCTAGCGAAAAAGTCTATTTTCTCGTCCCCATATCTCATAGTAAGTCTTCCCTCGTGAACGTCGATTACGGTTCTAGCCGTCGATAAGAATGGTCGGCCTAAAATAATGGGACATTTAGGGTCACACTCGTAATCGGATATAACGAAATCCGCGGGAAAAACAAACTTTCCAATCCTAACATAGACATCCTCGGCTATTCCAATTGGTATAAGTGGAGTACAATTTGCAAGCTCGATAGTCATGTTTGTGGGGGTAAGCGAAGGCAATCTCATCAATTTCCAAAGAGAATGAGGCATGAGATTGATGCTAGCACCTAAATCGGCAAGGGCTAAACATCCCTCAATCTCGGAAAAATCACAAGGTAGTAGAAATTGGCCCGGATCCTTTTCCTTTCTCGGCATACGCCTTTTGGGTTTTTTAAGAAGGATTGAAGCACAAGTTTCTTCAAGGGTTACCTTGATAAGGTCGACAAAGCTCTCTTTTTGAACCGTGGATGGAATTTGAGGTACACGAGGGTGTGCACTCTTTCCCTTGGTCGCCGCGTTCACCCCATCGACTTTAGAACAATAAGACGTCTTAGAAGTCGAGGGTTGAGAAGCATAAACAACACGGAATCCTTCAAGGTTAGGGGTAATCACACGACCTTTCTCACGAGACGAGGCGGCTTTACATTGTTCTTTCGGATTTGCAACGGTGTCACTAGGTAACGAACTCGATGACGCACCCGAGGACTTGTTCATTATGGCTGAAAACATCTTTTTAATATCAATTTTCCCTTGCTCAATCTTCGTGTTTTGCAATTTCAATGTATTAGAAAAGTCGTTTTTCAAAGTACCAATTTCTCCCTCTAATCGTCTCATATTAGCCTCATTCTTTTTCATGTAATTTTGAAAATAGTTTGATGAACTATTTTGATTTGAATTAAAGTTCCCTTGGTTTTGATTGTTTCTTTGAAAATTTCCTTGATTCCCACTTGAAAAATTGTTACCTTGATTGTTGTTGTTTGAAAAATTCGAGTTTTGGTTATTGTCTCGATTTTGCCAAGTTATATTACGACCTTGATTATAACCTCCTTGATTTTGATTCGAAAAATTTCCTTGTTGATTGTTTCCTTGAAAATTGTTTCGATTTTGAAAAATGTTGCCTTGGTTATAATTGCCTTGTTGTGATGGACCCGCGTTATTTTGATTAGAAAAATTGTTGTTTCCATTTAACGCACTCACATTCGACGTTTGGCCATCCGTAGCCGCACACTCGTAATAATTATGAGGTCCACCACAAAACATACACGAAACCTCAACCGCTTTCACCGTAGCGGGAGCGTCTTTCTTTTGCATCTCAACGAGAAAAGACGTGAACACATTCGTCAACTTATCGACTTTCGCATCAACTCTCTCAATGTCGCGATTAGAACTACTAACATTGGCGACATTGGCAACACTCGGTGCGTTGCGGAGTTGGTAAACCTTGGATCGGTTTTCGATAATTATCAATGCATCTTTCGGAGTTTTACACAAAAAGTTGCCACCGGCGGCGGAATTCAACGAGTCTTGTTCGTGAAAATTAAGACCGTTGTAAAACGTATCGATTTGGTGCAACTCGGAAAAACCATGGTGAGGACATTGCCTAAGCAATTCCTTAAAACGATCCCACGCGTCTCTAAAAGATTCATTCGTTTTTTGCTCAAATTTCGTAATTTCATTCTTGAAAAACGTTGTCTTAGACGCTGGGAAAAAATAATTAACGAACTTGGAAACGAGATCCTTCCACGTAGTTATCGAATTAGGTGCCTCTTTCTCGTACCAATCCTTGGCGTCACCATCGAGCGAGTACGGAAAAAGCATAAGCTTGACGACATCGGTGTCGACGTTCTTAAACTTGCTCGTGGCTAAAAGACGATCAAAATTCCGAATATGGTCGTGAGGATTATCGGCTTCACGACCTCGAAACTTCGTAGCTTGGATCAACGAAAGCATTCCGCTCTTTATCTCAAAATTCTCCGCTTCGATAGCGGGAATTACGATCGCGTCTCCATAACCCTCGGTGGGCGCTTGGAGCAATTCCATCATCGAACGATTGTCGGCCATCTCCTCTACGGTTTCTTCAACAACGATATTAGGAACGTCGGTTTCTAATTCTCGTCTACGTCATCGATTCCTTCGATTACGATTGCGTCGATTCGAAGATTCGCTATAATTGGAATAATCCTTCGATCGAGTGCGCATGCACTAAGCGTAGAATGGGTGGTAGCAAAGAAGATTCTTTTTGCGGTTTTTTTGATTTTTCAATTTTTTTGGTTTTTGATTGTTTTTTTAATTTTTTTGGATTTTTGAATGTATTACGTAGACACAAATCTACAAATCTCCCCTCGAATCGACTTTCTCGATTAAAGGAGCCTCAAAGAATGAAAACGATCACGTGGAGTGAACGTTCTCGATGACTTTAGAACGTTGGTGGAACACCAAAACGTTCAAGAGGGTTTAATCTTGGAAACAAGCAAATATAATATACGTAGATAATACTTGGGCGGCAAACCCTCGACTAGCCCTCTTTCTCAAAACACGCACAAGCAAGCGGAGGAAACGAGGCGGCGCTAAGCACTTAAGAGCCTTTTTCCTTTAGGTCGTGAAATACAACCGCCTTATACCCACCTTATAGTTTATGTTAATTGAAATTAAGCCTCACGAAAGTATTTATCTATTTTGCCTTTAAACGTTTGCTTTGGATTCGAATACAATGATCGAGTGATGAAATCCCGAATCAAGGTTGCGTTTTCACGCTTTTGGAGTACTTGTATATTTATTGTTCTTACGTAGATACAATATAGTAATAATATATTCACAATAAAAACGAAAACCAATATATCTACAATATAGTAAAGATTGTTTTGTGTTTAGTTTAGGAAAACTAAACAAGATTTATTTGGATATTATAATATAGTAGAGAAAAATAACAAAAATGAGTATGTACGATATTCACGCTTTCCAAAAATTGAAAAGCAAAAACGCACTACTCACACAAACACGATACTAATAATAATGGCACACTAAACACCTCCCCGGCAGCGGCCCCAAAAATTGATGTAGGTTTTTATATACAAGTCTTAGGAAAGACGAGTATAAATGCGGTAAGTATTAATCGACACGATTTAGGAAAACCGTGAAGACGAATAAATTCCAAGTTTGTTCTCGAAGGAGGTGTGTGAATTAATGTGCCAATATATATGAAATCAAGTTTGGATTAGTGACGTTTTTGGTTTAAGAGAGAAAAAAGTAAAGACGAGCTACGACTACAATTTAAACTACGACGTTGACGTAAAACGATGACGTAATTACGTAAAACGCGACAAAATTAAAAATTAAACCTAAAAATTAATTGAAAGATTAAACTAAGTCTAAAATAATATAAATAAGGATAAAAATCCAACAAAAATATTTTAAAACCTTTTATTAATTAAATATTCAATTTTTAATGCTAATTAAAGCCCTAAAATTAAATATAATCAATAAAAAGCCCAAAATATTATTTTATTGGACTAATAACTCACTTATATTATTTAAAGACTAAAAAGTATTTTTCCAAAATTTTTAAAACTATTTTTCTATTTTTAAAAGGCTAAAAACACTTTTTAAACTAAAATAATAATAAAAATAATAAAATAATGCTAAAAATAAATATTATTTTTTCTAAAAATCTTTTTTTACCTAAATTAACAAGGGAAAAATGAAAAAGTTAAAAAAAAACTAAAAAAATTGGCTAAAAATGAAAGTACCCCAAAGTACTCCAAGGTGGAGTACTTTAGTGTTGTCCAAGATCCTATCAGACAACAGGCTTGTCCAACATCAGTGTTGTCCGATATCGGACAACACTTAAAAAATAAAAAAATCTGCAGCGTTCTCGGACAACAAAGAAAAAGTTGCTGTATGGTTTTTTCGGCTCGTTTTTGGCTCGTTTTTGCTTGTTTTTCGATTTTTTGGGCACAAACGGCACCCTCACTTGCTTTTGCAAGTGAGGAGTCAAACACAACAAATAATAACAAGCAAAGTCAAAGAAAATTAAGCCAAGTGAACCACAAAATCAACAAAGAATATCAATTTGGCAAAATAAAAGGGCTGTTGGTCTAAATGCTTATACAGTGAGCTACGGAACGAATTTTAACCATCGAAATCTTGCAAAACTTAAACTACCAGATATTAGAAGGCTAAACCTAAGCTAAGACTAACTAGTTACCAAGTTTCAAGCCAATAAACCCCAAAATGAGGCCTAAAAATCTGCTGGTGTGGCAGTTTAGACAGAAAAGTGTTTGGTGGTCTTACGGCTTAACAGTGGGGCTTAGATGCTTCTAATGAGCTACCAAAAGTTTTCAAAACCCTAAGACCAGATGCGTGGCCCCTATATCTACCCTAAACCGAGTACTTACCAAACCACCAAACCTACAAACACACCAAAATCTATCAGAATCACAAAAGTAAAAAAAAAAACTTGGGCTGTGAGTTCTTGTATGCTTAAGTAGTGAGCTTATGTGGGATTATTGAACCACCAAATTCTTTCAAACACCTAAAACGAGCTATGTAAGCCCTTGACTACCCTACAAGCTATATCAAGTCCAAGCCACCAAACACAATTACAAGGCCCCCACCACCTGCTCACAGGATCAGCGGGTTGTGGGAAAACTTGCTACGCAGTGGGTCTGGTGGTGTTTGTTGTGCAAAAGTGAGTTTATATTGCTAGATTACGCCACCAAAGGACCTCAACTTGACTACTTGGGCTTATAACTATCCTATACTACCATGTGACCTAACTGTGGACCACTTTTACAACCCAAAATACCCCAAAGCTAAACCTACTGTGTCAATACAATAGGTCTGCTGGATTATCGAGCAAAGTAGTGGGCTGATTAGGCAATTATGATTATTGAAAACCCTACAAACTCCCAATTTCACATAACTAAATCTTTTTATACCCTAAACTCTATCTATAACCAAAATTTTAAAGCTCAAATTACAAAGAAAATCCCTAGACAGCTGCTGATGAGCACAAGAAAGCCGAAAAGTGGGGGCTGCAGTTTGTAGCTAACAGTGGACTACTTGGCTCGCTCAACCAACCAAATACTTTATATTATGAAATCAAACTTCAAACAACTTTAAACCTACCTATAATCTAAGTGTTGATAAGACTTATGAACCAAGACTAAACTCGAAACCCCTAATGAGACCTATTGTTTAACAGTTTTATAGCAATAAGAGCAAACCAAAGATTTATGTTATAAAGCAACAAATAGAAACAAATGCCGACTAAATATATCCTAATGCAATAATTCTAAAAGTCTAAGGCCTCAAAGATGTGTGTGACTTGAGTTGTCAGCTCAAACCAAACACCCCTTTTCAGACAGAAAAGGAGATTTTACACAAGAAAACTTTTGTAAACACACTCAAATCTTATCTTCTATGTCAAACACCTATAACCTTCAAGCCCTAATCACACAAAATACTTACGCTAGCAAAAATAAAATAAAAATAATGAGCAGTTATAACATAGCATTCATAACAAGCATATTTATCAAGAGTAGGGTTCAAGCCATACCTTGGCTGATGCCATCTACTCAAGATTGATCCAGTCTTATGAGAAGCTATGTGAAGGGCTCTTGTTGGGGTTCTACCGCAGAACCAAGAACCATGGAAACATCAACAACGTCAACTTCTTCTTGTACCTACTAAGAGACACAACAAAACTTCAACCTCTAGAAGCTCTTACACAAGCTGGTTGTCAACCGGCTTGTGTTGGGGCTTCTAGAACAGTGAGTCACACAAAGATGATAACAAAATTTTCCTTTTGAGAAAACCATTGAAAAACTCCAATTTGAAACAAAATTTTAAAACTAAAAAGATGGTATCAATAAAAAAAACTAACAGCCTATACAAGCTTATTATGTTTGTTTGGTGTCAATCAAACAAACCTAAAAGATTCTATAAGTCGGGTCTCAAAAACAACTTCTTGCCAAAAATCCTTGAGCAAATGAAATTATCTTTGATAAAACTATACTAAGTCTTGCAATGAAGATAAATGGTTACACTAACAAAAACAGTAAAGATGGAACTCAGCTTGAACTTGAAAGATTTTTAAAAAGCTTTAACTATTTCATTAATAAAAAAATTTTTACAAAGCTAAAGCTGGAACAAAGCCATCTCACAAGTTGAGTGGTCTTTATATATTAAGCTACTGAATATTCTAGAAAGCAAATAATCTAAACCCTACTTGCAGTGATTCCCGAATTTGCCCTCGAATCTTTGAAGGAATATCCACATTTTGAATTTCTTCTAGGCTGTTCTTGAGCATCCCATGTGATTGTAGCAGTCTCTGAAATAATCTCGTGCCTTCATTTTGTGTGGAGAACAAGGGATGCAATAAGGACCATAGATTTGGTCAAAAAAGTCAGAAAATATATGAATCCGTGACTATTGGGGCTGCGAGAGGGGACACGAGTATGATATGTCACTTTCTGGGCATGTGGATATGCTGGGTGAGCTGTCATGAACTAATCCCCAATATCAATTGATGATATCCCCATGTTGTTAGGATTTAATTAAGCTGAGAAAAAAATAGGGTTTATGGGTGGTGGTGATGATGATATATGGATTAGATCCAGTAATACTTGTTTCCCGTATTTTACAAATCTTTGACCATGTTTGACTTGGGCTGATTAAACAAAATGGGTACAAGGGACGGGCTGTTGGTGGGTTGTGGGTATGATGTTGGATATTTAAGGGATAATGGGTTAAGTAGTTTAGTTATGTGGCAGTTTAAGTCCTCCTTTGTTATATGATCATTCATTAACTTTACATTCTCAGTCCTTCTGTCTTCTCACAGTTAGTCCTTCCCCATTTGCACCATTAGTCCTTTAGCATTAAAAAGGATTAAATATGTAACATCTTCCAACACAAGGGCTGATTTTTGACAAGTCATAATACTTTAGGGACCCCCAAGTACTTTTGAGATTCTTAGGGGTATAAAGTGTCAATCTTCAAAACTTGAGGGACCAAACTTGTACAATCTTCAAACTTCAAGGCTATTTTTGGAAATTCATTGTTCGGGTCCGGTTCTTTGTGCGGCTTCATTTCCCGTGTTCGTTTTTGCTTGATTCTTGTGATCTTTTGTTGATTTCACGATATCCGTACCTAAAATACACAATGAACATATACAAGCACATATTTGGGTATTTTGATGATATTTTTAGCATTTTAAGCCCGATTTGGACGATGAGACTATGTATAAATACAGTCTCATCACTCCCCCATACTAAACCATTGTCGTGTCCCCACGCAATGCTAGAATTAAGTATCATAGCACTTCCAAAATTCATTTTATGATGACTTTTATTGAAGACATGAATTTAAATAAACTAATACACGCGTTTTAGACATAATGTATTGTTTTCATCACGAAAAAGTGACTTTTGGGATCACAGAACAAGAACACGTGAATGCTTCGTTAGAAATAATTTCTTCGTCCTCGATTTTCACCCAATTCCATGCTAAGCGTGTAACGAGATCATTGTTATTATAAGTTAGCAACACGAACACATCTCATGAGTGTTAATTATGAACCTAAACTCCCTTATTCCTAATTGGTATCTCTTATATTTTATTTTGTTATAATGATCACGAGGATACATCATCGACTTATGCGTGAATAGAGATTAAGTCTAAAAATAGAAACTTAACGGTGTAACCAAAATCATTAAATTAATAATTCACCCCAATAGACAACGATGTCAAAAAATTAAGTCAACAAGAAGGATCGATAAACACGGCTTTATAACGGTTTTGAACATGAGACTTATTACCAAGACTTTTATATGCCCCCTAACGGAAGGGCCTTATTATCTTTGGTTTACCTCCATCTTTTATTCAACTTCGCTATGAAGCTTTTATTATGACTTCGGTCTTGCCTTGCCTTTTATTATCCGCCTCATCGGTGGTTTTATTAGCCAAAGACGTATATCCTCACGCTAAAGCGAATTTTGGATCTTTAAAGCTTCGAAGATTAAGGCTTGATTCACTTTCAATTTGGGCATAGATTTTTCGGCCTTGTGAGCTTCAAATTTTTGCTTAATTTAGGTGAGCACTTGAAATCTTATTATTAGGTGACGCTTTCGATTATTTGGGTGCCAATACTTCAAAACCGTGACGTTGGCGATACCTTAATGTTTTCCCAATTTAATTACATGGAAGTTAACGAAACAAATTAGAAACCAACAATAGTGACTAAACCGCCAAATCAATATTTATTAACAATTTATTATGCAAAAGCGTTGGGAGAATAAGCTAATAATTACTACACATAAGATCGTGACGATTACGAGACTTATAAATAACTTTATCATTTCTCGTCCTCATTTAAGAGACTTAGCCTAAAAAGTTAAGGAATCGAAGCTAAGTGCTCAACACGCACGGTCGAGTCAAAAATTACTCTCGTTCTCACCATCGGAAAACCTACATTCGTGTCTTAAACACTTATGAAAAACTAGAAAAATTTTTAAAATTTGGCCATTTTTAGCCTTATTTGCAACAAAACGATAGCAAAAAGATGAATATTGGATTGCGTGTTGACGTAAGTAAGGTGAAGTATCTACTCACCCCCCATACTAAAACTAAACATTGTCCTCAATGTTTCAAGTCTAGGGGTGAAAACACCCCCATACTAGAGACGAAGTCGAATGCTTAATCTCGAGCATGGAAATGGTAAAACGAATAACCTAAAAGCCGTTTATGAATTATGCTAATAAGATAAACGTTAGAACATAAAAGGATATCATCGGATATCGGAATCTCCAAAGGCAACGATCGAAGCTCGAGTGATCCGTAAAACGAACACGAGAGGCTTCAACGATGACGATGAACCTAATGAATCACAATCACAAACAACCACGAAACAAAGGTTGGAAGAGCACAAGTCCCCTCGTTACATTAAACTAAGAAAGCGATAATATATACAAGGATAAGCATGAGAATCCCCCACGAGGCACCTTGTTTTTGATAACCGAGTCAAAAGCTTGACTCGAATCCCCATAAATGTGATCATTTAGGGATAATCATGGTTTGGTCATTTTTAGTAGGGCTTACATGATAAACAAGGCCCAAAAGTACATGGATTACTTTAAAAACCCGATAAACGTATACCGGGGTCAAAGATAGCGTCTTCGTTTTCGGATGAAAGACGAAACAACACTACTTCAACACAAACCCCAATGAGGTAGAAGAAAAGAGATAAGAAGTAGAAAGGTGGGGCAATGGGTAAGGCAATATAATGAGCTACTCGAGGTAGACTCACACCAAGCAAACGAAAAGATTTTCCGTTTATTGCATCAGTGGAAGACCGAGATTTCCCTTTACAAGCAATTCCGGGATCGTAAATCTCGTCCTCGGTGGAGAAATAGGAGGGAACATTTGGGGCTTCCCCCACACTAAAACCACACACACCATCGTCAAAAGGAGTAGACGAGGTGGTAGCACTCATAAAACGCGGTGATGACGGAGTTAAACATGTAGAAAAATCTTTTAAAATATTTTTAAAATCTTTTCCTTTTTCATCGTTCAAAAACTCTTTATGAAAACCCGATTTGATAATTTCGAAAATATTTGGCGTGTCAAATTGAAAATTAGTCGCGCTAAAAATCCTCACATTTAAGTCTTTGGTGGGAGGGGGTGGCGGATTATATAAGTTCTCAAAATGTTTGTCAATAAAGAACACCGCCCCCTCGGGGTCAACATACTCGTCATCCTCATGAACGTCGATCTCATCGATTTATTCATCAAAGATAGGCTTGTCAAACCAAGGTTTGTCATTCCCCTCCTTGAGTATCTTAGAAACTCTCTCGAAAAGATCGCGATCAAGCACGAAACCATCATTCTTTTGTGGGGATCGTTGATAAGTTAGATCCTCACGAATATGGTAAACGTCATTCTCAAATGAGGAGTGTTGATTAGGTAACTCCTCGAGAATGGGATTTTTAGTGGTCACATGAGTTGGTTCGTCATCGAAAATAAGACGTTCCAACTCATTAAGTTCATCCTCGATTTTGGAAAGATCGACCTCACTCGTAGGTGGAAGTGAAGGCATAAGAGCTAGCTCTCGTTCAATGATTTCCTCAATCTCGAGATCAAACTCATAATCATCGTACTTCACATGTTTCTTTTTAGGAGAATAAAAAATTGCATGTGGATGTCGAAGTACGTGATCAATCTCGGCAAAATCGCCATCGTTATCGTCAAAGAAAGAGTCGATGTGAGCACTCACAACCATGGACTTACAAGTCAAATGACTATGCTTAGGTGACTTTTCTAAGACGAGAGGATCGATGTCGATAAACCCTTTAGCCTCAACGGGTGTTGGGCTAGGCAAAGGAGGCACTTCGATGGAGTTAGAAGTTGAAGCCTCAAAGACGTGGTCCTTCGAAGGTGGTGAAGACGAGCCCATTTTGGTCGTTGTCGTGATGGCGCTAACGTTGCCCTTCGGAATTGGTGGTTCACTTGTTTCGCTAAAAACATCCCAAAGTGAGTTTTCATCCATAAATTTACACATACCCTTTTGAATTAGGTACACGTATTCTTTATCATTAAAATCATCATCTTTAAAACCGTTTTTCTTAATTCTTTCAAAACATGCATCAAGCTTCATTCTTTCCGCTAAAGTGAACATTTTGAAATCATTAGAATTTGAATCATTAGGTTTTGTAACCTCGGTTTTTTCATTCTCATTAAACCCTTGGGATTTTCTAGCGAAAAAGTCTATTTTCTCGTCCCCATATCTCATAGTAAGTCTTCCCTCGTGAACGTCGATTACGGTTCTAGCCGTCGATAAGAATGGTCGGCCTAAAATAATGGGACATTTAGGGTCACACTCGTAATCGGATATAACGAAATCCGCGGGAAAAACAAACTTTCCAATCCTAACATAGACATCCTCGGCTATTCCAATTGGTATAAGTGGAGTACAATTTGCAAGCTCGATAGTCATGTTTGTGGGGGTAAGCGAAGGCAATCTCATCAATTTCCAAAGAGAATGAGGCATGAGATTGATGCTATCACCTAAATCGGCAAGGGCTAAACATCCCTCAATCTCGGAAAAATCACAAGGTAGTAGAAATTGGCCCGGATCCTTTTCCTTTCTCGGCATACGCCTTTTGGGTTTTTTTAAGAAGGATTGAAGCACAAGTTTCTTCAAGGGTTACCTTGGTAAGGTCGACAAAGCTCACTTTTTGAACCGTGGATGGAATTTGAGGTACACGAGGGTGTGCACTCTTTCCCTTGGTCGCCACGTTCACCCCATCGACTTTAGAACAAGAAGACGTCTTAGAAGTCGAGGGTTGAGAAGCATAAACAACACGGAATCCTTCAAGGTTAGGGGTAATCACACGACCTTTCTCACGAAACGAGGCGGCTTTACATTGTTCTTTCGGATTTGCAACGGTGTCACTAGGTAACGAACTCGATGACGCACCCGAGGACTTGTTCATTATGGCCGAAAACATCTTTTTAATATCAATTTTCCCTTGCTCAATCTTCGTGTTTTGCAATTTCAATGTATTAGAAAAGTCGTTTTCCAAAGTACCAATTTCTCCCTCTAATCGTCTCATATTAGCCTCATTCGTTTTCATGTAATTTTGAAAATAGTTTGATGAACTATTTTGATTTGAATTAAAGTTCCCTTGGTTTTGATTGTTTCTTTGAAAATTTCCTTGATTCCCACTTGAAAAATTGTTACCTTGATTGTTGTTGTTTGAAAAATTCGAGTTTTGGTTATTGTCTCGATTTTGCCAAGTTATATTACGACCTTGATTATAACCTCCTTGATTTTGATTCGAAAAATTTCCTTGTTGATTGTTTCCTTGAAAATTGTTTCGATTTTGAAAATTGTTGCCTGGGTTATAATTGCCTTGTTGTGATGGACCCGCGTTATTTTGATTAGAAAAATTGTTGTTTCCATTTAACGCACTCACATTCGACGTTTGGCCATCCGTAGCCGCACACTCGTAATAATTATGAGGTCCACCACAAAACGTACACGAAACCTCAACCGCTTTCACCGTAGCGGGAGCGTCTTTCTTTTGCATCTCAACGAGAAAAGACGTGAACACATTCGTCAACTTATCGACTTTCGCATCAACTCTCTCAATGTCGCGATTAGAACTACTAACATTGGCGACATTGGCAACACTCGGTGCGTTGCGGAGTTGGTAAACCTTGGATCGGTTTTCGATAATTATCAATGCATCTTTCGGAGTTTTACACAAAAAGTTGCCACCGGCGGCGGAATTCAACGAGTCTTGTTCGTGAAAATTAAGACCGTTGTAAAACGTATCGATTTGGTGCAACTCGGAAAAACCATGGTGAGGACATTGCCTAAGCAATTCCTTAAAACGATCCCACGCGTCTCTAAAAGATTCATTCGTTTTTTGCTCAAATTTCGTAATTTCATTCTTGAAAAATGTTGTCTTAGACGGTGGGAAAAAATAATTAACAAACTTGGAAACGAGATCCTTCCACGTAGTTATCGAATTAGGTGCCTCTTTCTCGTACCAATCCTTGGCGGCACCATCGAGCGAGTACGGAAAAAGCATAAGCTTGACGACATCGGTGTCGACGTTCTTAAACTTGCTCGTGGCTAAAAGACGATCAAAATTCCGAATATGGTCGTGAGGATTATCGGCTTCACGACCTCGAAACTTCGTAGCTTGGATCAACGAAAGCATTCCGCTCTTTATCTCAAAATTCTCCGCTTCGATAGCGGGAATTACGATCGCGTCTCCATAACCCTCGGTGGGCGCTTGGAGCAATTCCATCATCGAACGATTGTCGGCCATCTCCTCTACGGTTTCTTCAACAACGATATTAGGAACGTCGGTTTCTAATTCTCGTCTACGTCGTCGATTCCTTCGATTACGATTGCGTCGATTCGAAGCTTCGCTATAATTGGAATAATCCTTCGATCGAGTGCGCATGCACTAAGCGTAGAATGGGTGGTAGCAAAGAAGATTCTTTTTGCGGTTTTTTCGATTTTTCAATTTTTTTGGTTTTTGATTGTTTTTTTAATTTTTTTTGGATTTTTGAATGTATTACGTAGACACAAATCTACAAATCTCCCCTCGAATCGACTTTCTCGATTAAAGGAGCCTCAAAGAATGAAAACGATCACGTGGAGTGAACGTTCTCGATGACTTTAGAACGTTGGTGGAACACCAAAACGTTCAAGAGGGTTTAATCTTGAAAACAAGCAAATATAATATACGTAGATAATACTTAGGCGGCAAACCCTCGATTAGCCCTCTTTCTCAAAACACGCACAAGCAAGCAGAGGAAACGAGGCGGCGCTAAGCACTTAAGAGCCTTTTTCCTTTAGGTCGTGAAATACAACCGCCTTATACCCACCTTATAGTTTGTGTTAATTGAAATTAAGCCTCACGAAAGTATTTATCTATTTTGCCTTTAAACTTTTGCTTTGGATTCGAATACAATGATCGAGTGATGAAATCCCGAATCAAGGTTGCGTTTTCACGCTTTTGGAGTACTTGTATATTTATTGTTCTTACGTAGATACAATATAGTAATAATATATTCACAATAAAAACGAAAACCAATATATCTACAATATAGTAAAGATTGTTTTGTGTTTAGTTTAGGAAAACTAAACACGATTTATTTGGATATTATAATATAGTAGAGAAAAATAACAAAAATGAGTATGTACGATATTCACGCTTTCCAAAAATTGAAAAGCAAAAACGCACTACTCACACAAACACGATACTAATAACAATGGCACACTAAACACCTCCCCGGCAGCGGCCCCAAAAATTGATGTAGGTTTTTATATACAAGTCTTAGGAAAGACGAGTATAAATGCGGTAAGTATTAATCGACACGATTTAGGAAAACCGTGAAGACGAATAAATTCCAAGTTCGTTCTCGAAGGAGGTGTGTGAATTAATGTGCCAATATATATGAAATCAAGTTTGGATTAGTGACGTTTTTGGTTTAAGAGAGAAAAAAGTAAAGACGAGCTACGACTACAATTTAAACTACGACGTTGACGTAAAACGATGACGTAATTACGTAAAACGCGACAAAATTAAAAATTAAACCTAAAAATTAATTGAAAGATTAAACTAAGTCTAAAATAATATAAATAAGGATAAAAATCCAACAAAAATATTTTAAAACCTTTTATTAATTAAATATTCAATTTTTAATGCTAATTAAAGCCCTAAAATTAAATATAATCAATAAAAAGCCCAAAATATTATTTTATTGGACTAATAACTCACTTATATTATTTAAAGACTAAAAAGTATTTTTCCAAAATTTTTAAAACTATTTTTCTATTTTTAAAAGGCTAAAAACACTTTTTAAACAAAAATAATAATAAAAATAATAAAATAATGCTAAAAATAAATATTATTTTTTCTAAAAATCTTTTTTTACCTAAATTAACTAGGGAAAAATGAAAAAGTTAAAAAAAAACTAAAAAAATTGGCTAAAAATGAAAGTACCCCAAAGTACTCCAAGGTGGAGTACTTTAGTGTTGTCCAAGATCCTATCAGACAACAGGCTTGTCCAACATCAGTGTTGTCCGATATCGGACAACACTAAAAAAATAAAAAAATCTGCAGCGTTCTCGGACAACAAAGAAAAAGTTGCTGTATGGTTTTTTCGGCTCGTTTTGGGCTCGTTTTTGCTTGTTTTTCGATTTTTTGGGCACAAACGGCACCCTCACTTGCTTTTGCAAGTGAGGAGTCAAACACAACAAATAATAACAAGCAAAGTCAAAGAAAATTAAGCCAAGTGAACCACAAAATCAACAAAGAATATCAATTTGGCAAAATAAAAGGGCTGTTGGTCTAAATGCTTATACAGTGAGCTACGGAACGAATTTTAACCATCGAAATCTTGAAAAACTTAAACTACCAGATATTAGAAGGCTAAACCTAAGCTAAGACTAACTAGTTACCAAGTTTCAAGCCAATAAACCCCAAAATGAGGCCTAAAAATCTGCTGGTGTGGCAGTTTAGACAGAAAAGTGTTTGGTGGTCTTACGGCTTAACAGTGGGGCTTAGATGCTTCTAATGAGCTACCAAAAGTTTTCAAAACCCTAAGACCAGATGCGTGGCCCCTATATCTACCCTAAACCGAGTACTTACCAAACCACCAAACCTACAAACACACCAAAATCTATCAGAATCACAAAAGTAAAAAAAAAAAACTTGGGCTGTGAGTTCTTGTATGCTTAAGTAGTGAGCTTATGTGGGATTATTGAACCACCAAATTCTTTCAAACACCTAAAACGAGCTATGTAAGCCCTTGACTACCCTACAAGCTATATCAAGTCCAAGCCACCAAACATAATTACAAGGCCCCCACCACCTGCTCACAGGATCAGCGGGTTGTGGGAAAACTTGCTACGCAGTGGGTCTGGTGGTGTTTGTTGTGCAAAAGTGAGTTTATATTGCTAGATTACGCCACCAAAGGACCTCAACTTGACTACTTGGGCTTATAACTATCCTATACTACCATGTGACCTAACTGTGGACCACTTTTACAACCCAAAATACCCCAAAGCTAAACCTACTGTGTCAATACAATAGGTCTGCTGGATTATCGAGCAAAGTAGTGGGCTGATTAGGCAATTATGATTATTGAAAACCTTACAAACTCCCAATTTCACATAACTAAATCTATTTATACCCTAAACTCTATCTATAACCAAAATTTTAAAGCTCAAATTACAAAGAAAATCCCTAGACAGCTGCTGATGAGCACAAGAAAGCCGAAAAGTGGGGGCTGCAGTTTGTAGCTAACAGTGGACTACTTGGCTCGCTCAACCAACCAAATACTTTATATTATGAAATCAAACTTCAAACAACTTTAAACCTACCTATAATCTAAGTGTTGATAAGACTTATGAACCAAGACTAAACTCGAAACCCCTAATGAGACCTATTGTTTAACAGTTTTATAGCAATAAGAGCAAACCAAAGATTTATGTTATAAAGCAACAAATAGAAACAAATGCCGACTAAATATATCCTAATGCAATAATTCTAAAAGTCTAAGGCCTCAAAGATGTGTGTGACTTGAGTTGTCAGCTCAAACCAAACACCCCTTTTCAGACAGAAAAGGAGATTTTACACAAGAAAACTTTTGTAAACACACTCAAATCCTATCTTCTCTGTCAAACACCTATAACCTTCAAGCCCTAATCACACAAAATACTTACGCTAGCAAAAATAAAATAAAAATAATGAGCAATTATAACATAGCATTCATAACAAGCAGATTTATCAAGAGTAGGGTTCAAGCCATACCTTGGCTGATGCCATCTACTCAAGATTGATCCAGTCTTATGAGAAGCTATGTGAAGGGCTCTTGTTGGGGTTCTACCGCAGAACCAAGAACCATGGAAACATCAACAACGTCAACTTCTTCTTGTACCTACTAAGAGACACAACAAAACTTCAACCTCTAGAAGCTCTTACACAAGCTGGTTGTCAACCGGCTTGTGTTGGGGCTTCTAGAACAGTGAGTCACACAAAGATGATAACAAAATTTTCCTTGTGAGAAAACCATTGAAAAACTCCAATTTGAAACAAAATTTTAAAACTAAAAAGATGGTATCAATAAAAAAAACTAACAGCCTATACAAGCTTATTATGTTTGTTTGGTGTCAATCAAACAAACCTAAAAGATTCTATAAGTCGGGTCTCAAAAACAACTTCTTGCCAAAAATCCTTGAGCAAATGAAATTATCTTTGATAAAACTATACTAAGTCTTGCAATGAAGATAAATGGTTACACTAACAAAAACAGTAAAGATGGAACTCAGCTTGAACTTGAAAGATTTTTAAAAAGCTTTAACTATTTCATTAATAAAAAAAATTTTACAAAGCTAAAGCTGGAACAAAGCCATCTCACAAGTTGAGTGGTCTTTATATATTAATCTACTGAATATTCTAGAAAGCAAATAATCTAAACCCTACTTGCAGTGATTCCCGAATTTGCCCTCGAATCTTTGAAGGAATATCCACATTTTGAATTTCTTCTAGGCTGTTCTTGAGCATCCCATGTGATTGTAGCAGTCTCTGAAATAATCTCGTGCCTTCATTTTGTGTGGAGAACAAGGGATGCAATAAGGACCATAGATTTGGTCAAAAAAGTCAGAAAATATATGAATCCGTGACTATTGGGGCTGCGAGAGGGGACACGAGTATGATATGTCACTTTCTGGGCATGTGGATATGCTGGGTGAGCTGTCATGAACTAATCCCCAATATCAATTGATGATATCCCCATGTTGTTAGGATTTAATTAAGCTGAGAAAAAAATAGGGTTTATGGGTGGTGGTGATGATGATATATGGATTAGATCCAGTAATACTTGTTTCCCGTATTTTACAAATCTTTGACCATGTTTGACTTGGGCTGATTAAACAAAATGGGTACAAGGGACGGGCTGTTGGTGGGTTGTGGGTATGATGTTGGATATTTAAGGGATAATGGGTTAAGTAGTTTAGTTATGTGGCAGTTTAAGTCCTCCTTTGTTATATGATCATTCATTAACTTTACATTCTCAGTCCTTCTGTCTTCTCACAGTTAGTCCTTCCCCATTTGCACCATTAGTCCTTTAGCATTAAAAAGGATTAAATATGTAACATCTTCCAACACAAGGGCTGATTTTTGACAAGTCATAATACTTTAGGGACCCCCAAGTACTTTTGAGATTCTTAGGGGTATAAAGTGTCAATCTTCAAAACTTGAGGGACCAAACTTGTACAATCTTCAAACTTCAAGGCTATTTTTAGAAATTCATTGTTCGGGTCCGGTTCTTTATGCGGCTTCATTTCCCGTGTTCGTTTTTGCTTGATTCTTGTGATCTTTTGTTGATTTCACGATATCCGTACCTAAAATACACAATGAACAAATACAAGCACATATTTGGGTATTTTGATGATATTTTTAGCATTTTAAGCCCGATTTGGACGATGAGACTATGTATAAATACAGTCTCATCAACCCACATCCACCAACTAGCATACAATCACTACCCAATCCTAAAATGACCTTTAATCTAGCAGCTTATCAAGATTGATGCACAAATATCTCCAAAATCAAGCAGAAAAATGGCAGGATTGATTTTATGCTACTTTATCAATTTTTAACATGCAAATTTGATTAAAAACTCCAACAAACTAAAAAGACAAGTAGCATACAACCCTACAATCCCCTAATGAGTGTATCTAAACAAGTTTTAAACAAGACTTGTAACAATTACCGTGATTTAATCCTTAATCCAAATACCCCTTAAAAACTGAAATTGAGAATTTAACAAAGCAAATGGCTTCAAATCTCACTCAAACTGATTAAACTAGTCCTAAACATGCATATAACCAACAATAGAGCAATATCAAACCAATCAACAAACTTTTAACAACTTCTCATGCAGATTCACATAAAACTTAAATTTTATAAAACCAAAAAAAGGAAACAAGGTGACTACCTTGTGGGACCCATATCCAGGCCCCACAATGGCTGCTTTGCCATCTCCATACAGACTGGGGTCTGTGCAGAACACTTGGGCAACAATCCTTCAAATGACCTGCTAAGAAAAATGATCAAGCACAAAATATGATATAATCTGATTTCTTGAAACCTCTTTTAAACCTTTTTCAAATAACTCTCTTAAACAACTTCCTTTGAAAGTACTAACACAAACAAATTCCAACCTTGGAAAACCAAATGAGAACAAGTATTTCACCAAGAAAAACCAATTTTCAGAAACTTTTGAAAACAAGAATTTTAAAAACTTGAAAAGTAAACAAACTTGGAACTTAAACAATAATCAAACAATGTAAATAAAGCTGGCTCTTTTCTTCTCATCAACAAACTTTAACCTTTTTTTTCATTCATAAAAAAAACAGGACTTACAAAGTTGTGACCAAAGAGAAAAAAAAGAACAACAACAAATGCTAAGCCTATACGTCCTTATATAATGGACTACAGATCATTCTAGAATAGTAAAATAATCTACACCCTAATTGCTGAAATGCCAAAGTTGCCCTTGTTGTTTGACTGAATCATTGGTCAAATTGTGCCATGTGATGTTGTTGTGATGTCCAGCTGGTCTTGTTATGATCTTGGACGTTTATAAGTCCTTGGGGACCAAGTAGAGATTATGGGACGTTGATCTTGTCTGCTTTAGGGTTTTGAGGGAAAGGGACGGGTGCAGGGGTGGTCCTACACCCACATGGGATGGTCTAGGGTCATTGTTTTGGTGTGGGAAGTGGTGACAAAAGGTTTAATTACTAATCTAGAAAGGATGGATTAAAACCCCTTTGTTTTGGTGGTAATTAATCCTGGGAAAAATTAGGGTTTATGTGGGGATTAGAGCAGGTTTAATCCAAATTGGGTTTAATGAGTTTTTAAATAAGTGTTTGGAGGGAAGGGATTAATTTAAGTTAATTGGTGTGGGTGGAAAGCAGACGTAGAGGGTGAGATGAGGTGGTGTGTTGTGAGTGGAGGGTTGGGGTGAGGTGGCAAACTGATTGGTGGGGGTAAGTTGGTGTGTTTGACAGCTTTGGCCCCCAAAGGTTATTGTTTCTTTCATCTTGTATAAAACAGCAATAAACTCCAATTCCTTTGTAAACATCTTTGACAATTTGGCAATTTTGGCACAAAATGTTTTCTAAACTTGAAACAAGGGCTAAACATGCAATTTGATGATATTTGAAGGACTGATTTTGGCATGTTCTTCATTCTTCAAGGTTTGAATTGTTTGTTGACTTCTTGGAGGACCAATATTGACAATTTAGTTTTGTTGAGGGACTAAATTTGCCAATTCTTCAAAGTTAAGGGTCCTTTTTGTAATTTTGACAAACTTTAGGGACCAAACTTGTAATTATGAAGATACAAGGGTATAAAGTGTCAATTCTTCCATATTTGAGGACCAATCTTCATAATTCGTCAAATCTTCAAGGGTTTTCTTTGGAAAATTCTTCATTAGGGCTTGGTTCATCGTTTGGCTTCGTTTCCCGTGTTCGTTTTTGACTGATTCTTGTGATCTTTTGTCATTTTCTCAATATCCGTACCTAAAATACACAAGCAACAAACACAAGCATATATTTGGCAGTTTTAATGATATTTTATGCATTTTAAGCCCAATTTGGACGATGAGACTATGTATAAAAGCAGTCTCATCACGTCCCAATAATTCCTACTTCAGTACTCAAAGTGATACATCATTTTCTTTGTTTGCTCATTATATTAGCCCCACAGGTTCGTCATCAAGAAAGAAAAAAATAATAAAATAATAATAATAATAAAAAACTTCTATGACCCTTTGATAGTAGCAAGTAAAATTACAAAATCTTCACATCCACGATAAGTTTCCGTTGATAACTTGATCCTCAATCAATCCAAAAATACACGCATGATTCCTGGTGACACTTAAACAAGTCGCCTATTCTCGAAACGGTTAACGGTTCTTAACAATCTGCTTATAAAGCTTGCTATCATAGAGACACATTAGAAATGGTCTATCAAAATATATTATAACTCGAGAGAAGCCCAACGGTTTACTCGTTCATAGATGATAATCGACTATCATCATAACGACGACACCGAACGATTCATATCAACGAAACACGATTCGAAGAATTACGTACGCACACCAAACATCCACAAATCGAGCCAGAAATACTTGAGCCCACTCATTTATAACTCCTTGTCTACATCAAAAGGCGTCCCCCTCCATGTTGTTGGGTCAAAAGTTGATGAGTCAAATCACCATGGAAACTAGAAGGACCAAATATGGCATTACGAAAGAGTTCAAGCTGGTGGAGGAAATACAAGAGAGTTACCCCTGCTAGTACATGATCCCACTGCTTGAAGATTCCCCTACTGGAGTTCCCCCTGCCATATATAATAAAAGATGGATATTTGGTCAAAGTAGTGATAAGAATGAATATTTCTGTTTTGATTTAGTCATTATTATCTTATTTAGTTTACATGTATTCCTGGTTTCCTTAATCTATAAAAGGAACCACCAGCCGTAGGTTTTAATCATCACTTCCAATATACAAAATGTAACCTACTGCTATTATGATCTCTAGGTGTGGGATTTAATGTATACACACCTAGAGTGATTTGTGTTAATGATTAATACAAATCCTTTAGGGAATTATTCATCTTGTTAAACATCTTATTCATGATTATCATTCAATTCCGCTATGTTAATTCATATGAATGTTCATCATCCTAGATAAAACGGTTTTTACTGTTTGAGTCTAACGATCTTGGATTCAACATGTGGTATCAGAGCTTGTTGAGAAACTTTGTCTAAATCAAGAACAAAATCCTCATAGCAAACATGTCTTCAGATTCATCCACAAACAGCAACAACCACAATAACCTCAAGTTACCCATGTTGGATCCTGAAAACTTTGAATTATGGGAATTGAGAATCCAACAATACCTGAAAATGGAACACTATGTTCTCTGGGAGATCATAGAGTTTGGTGATCAATTCAACAAAATGGTGGCAGTTGAAGAAGGCAAGGATGAAGGTGAAAGTTCCAAAGGTAAGGACAAGAAGAAATCTGCTGCTCTATGTGATAAGGAAATACTGGCTAGAAGGCATGATGTCAGGGCTCACAGCTCATTGCTGTTGGCCCTACCAGATAGACATCAACTCAGGTTCAGGAAATACAAAACAGCTAAGGAATTATGGGAAGCCATAGGCAAAACCTTTGGAGAAAATGAAGCCACAAAGAAGAAGAAGAAAAATCAAATGCTGAATGATTTTGCTTCTTTCAAAGCAATTGGTGATGAATCAATTGGATCTATTTACAATAGGCTTCAAGACATGGTGGCCCACTTGGAATTCTTTGATATTGAGGTGTCAAAAGAGCAGGTGAACACCAGGTTTCTTAACAGCCTTCAGAAAGAGTGGTTTGTCTATAAGGCAATTTGGCTGAATAAGGATGATTTGGATGAAAAAGATATTGATGATATATACAATAACTTAAAAGTTTTTGAACCTATTGTCAATGAAATGAAGTCAAAAGGGACAATTCCCACCAACTCAAGTGGAGTCATTGATTCCCCTGCTAACATGGCATTCATATCACAAAGCAGTGGCATCTCCAAGAACAGTGGAATAGAAGTAGCCCCTGCTACTTATTCCCCTGCTACCAGGTCTGGACCTTCCTATGATGAAGAAAGACCAGCTACATTCAGCCTTGATACTGCATGTGCCTTTATAGCATCTCAAGGGCCACAAGGATCTACAGTGTTACATGAAGATCTGAGTCAAATCAGTAAGCAAGCGCTAGAAGAATTGGATATCAAGTGGAATATGGCTTTGCTCAGCATGAGAGCCAACAGGTTCCACAAGAAATATGGGAAGAAGATCACAATTAATCCATCTGATGTGGCTGGGTTTGATAAAGCAAAAGTTGAATGCTACAATTGTGGCAAGAAGGGTCATTTTGCCAGGGAATCAGAGGACCTAATTCTGGAAATAGCTATAGAAAGGAAACAAGAGATGAGGATTTTGGTGCTAAAGCCATGGTAGCAATGCAGGGGATAGATGGAGCAAATGGATGGGACTGGAGTGCTATGACAGAAAGTGTGGAAAGAAATCAAGCTTTGATGGCTGAGGAAAAGGAAGAAGACTTCGCACTTATGGCCATGTCAAGTTCCAGCTCTGACAATGAGGTATATGATGACTCATACTGTACTAAAGCTTGTAGGAAAAATACTGAATCTTTAAATGATCAAATCAGAAAGGTAAAAGCTGACTATATCAATTGTGATAATGATCTTGATAATTACAAACGTGCTTTAGAACAACTAGAGTCCACCATAAGAGAGTATAGGCAAAGAGAAAGTGAGTATAGGGATCACATTGTGATTCTAGAAAGAGATGCCAAGGAGAATAACCAATCTATAAATGTTTTAGCTGTTGAACTTGAAATTTTCAAAGCTAACCAAAAGATAGATGAGGAAACTGTTGAAAAATTTGGAAAAGCTTCAAAAGATTTAACCAAGGCATTTGAAATTGGTCAATCTCCTAAGGACAAAACAGGGTTTGGAATTAAGAATATGAATGCTACTATACCACCACCCCCTGCTAACATCCATGCTGCCTATCCTAGAAAAGACTTGTCATGGACTGGTCTCCCTTGTTTTGTAAAACAGGATGACATTGAGTTTGACTTGAGTGCTTATATACCTAATAACCTTGATACAGAAGAGTCTCTAGTTAAAACTAGTGTCATTAGGGATGTTAAACAGGAACAGGTTGGCTTAAAGCAAATTGACAACCCTGTTAGATTTTCAAAAGAAGGAATTTCTAGCAGCAATCCAAACTCTAAGAGCATCTCTCCCAAATCTAAGGCTAGGCCACAGTCTCCTAAACCTACCATTAAATATGCTGGTATGTACAGGAATGTCAGAGGTAATCAAAGAAATTGGAATGACCAAAAGTCTCATCAATTAGGAAAAGACTTTGTGATCAATACCAAGCCCTGCTTCACATGTGGCAGTTTTGAACACACTTATCAAGAGTGTAAGGCACCAATGGAGATGGTGGCTGCAAATCCCTTAAAGGATATGCAACCTAAAGCCATTCTTCTAAATGCAGGGGCAAAATCCTTTTCCCCTGCCAAGTATATTGCCCCTGCCTTGAGAAATAGAGTAACTGAGAAATATGTTGTTCCAGCCCTTAGAAAGGAAAATGATGTTCACCCAAAGCCCAACACTTCTGTGACCACCCCAACATCTTATACTGCATATAGATCTGGCCCTAGACCTTACCAACACATGAACAGAGGCCAAAACAAAAGGTAGGTTCCCTCTGCTAAGCATAAGGATTCCCCTGCTAAAACTGGGGTATCCCCTGCTAGAAAAGTTGTACATTCTAGGAACATGGGAAGATGGGGAAAAGCTGTGAAAGCCTCAGCTCGTTGGGTTTGGGCACCCAAAAGGGGTACTCAATCTAATGGTGTATCTCTAGTTTTCGATAAGCTATCCTACATTGATACACGAGGTAGATCCAAGTCTGTAATGGCTTGGGTCCCCAAGAAAAACTAATTTGTTTTTCCTTTTGCAGGTGACAAAGAAGACAAGGGATGATAGAGCATATTGGGATAGTGGATGCTCAAGAAGTATGACTGGACACAAAGCTTACTTGTCTAACTTTGTACCCCTGCATGACAATGATGGTGTTTCTTTTGGAGATGGGCATGGAACTATAACAGGAAAAGGAACTATTGTCACAAATGGAATGACTTTTGACAATGTGTATTTGGTGAAAGAACTCAAGTATAATCTCTTCAGTGTGTCACAGATGACTGATAACAAGAATTTTGTCTTGTTTACTGACACTGAATGCTTGGTATTAGGAAAGGAGTTTGTCTTGCCAAAAGACACTCCAATTGTTCTCAGAACACCAAGACAGAAGAACATGTACACAATTGATCTCAAGGACATATCTCTCCAAGACAATGAAACATGTTTCATTGCCAAAGCTTCAGCAGATGAATGTAAGATATGGCATAGAAGACTTGGTCATCTTAATTTCAAGAACATGAACAAACTAGTAAAGCATAATCTGGTTCATGGTCTTCCTTCCAAGTCTTTTGCCACTGAACATACTTGTGCAGCATGTCTGAAAGGGAAGCAACACAGAGCATCTTGCAAGTCAAAAACAATATGTCCACCACCAAGCCATTGGAACTACTACATATGGATCTTTTTGGTCCTACTTCTGTGGCAAGTATAATGAAGAAATGTTAATGCTTAGTGATTACTGATGATTTTTCAAGATTTACATGGACATTCTTTCTATTTGAAAAGAGTGACACTGCTGATATACTCATTGGGTTCATCAATCAAATTGAACTGTCAAAAAGCATGAAGGTAGTTACCATAAGATCAGACAATGGTGGTGAGTTCAGAAATCAGAAACTTGATTCTTTCTGCATAAACAAAGGTATCAAGAGGCAATTCAGCATTGCTAGAACACCTCAACAGAATGGAGTGGCAGAAAGAAGGAATAGGACACTCATTGAAGCTGCAAGAACTATGCTTTCTGATTCCAAACTTCCAGTTATCTTTTGGGCTGAAGCTGCATCCACTGCTTGCTATGTACAAAACAGGGCCTTGGTTGTCAAGGCACACAACAAGACCCCTTATCAGCTGTTTAATGGAAGACCTCCCTTAATTGACTTTTTCAGACCTTTTGGGTGTCATGTTATCATCTTGAACACCATTGACAATCTTGGTAAGTTTAGTGAAAAGGGTGATGATGGATACTTTGTGGGTTATTCCTTAAACAACAAGGGATATAGGGTCTTCAACAAGAAGACAAGCAAAATCACAGAAAATCTTCATGTGAACTTTCTTGAAGACAAACCTGAAGATGTTCAAACAGGTCCGGACTGGTTCTTTGATATAGATGTACTTTCCAAGTCCATGAATTATGTACCTGTTGTCTAGTAGAACACTAACATTTCAGGTACTCAAGAAACAATTGGTGCAGAGAAGTCACCTCTGAGGTACATGAATGTACCCTCATTGTTTCCTAGTGAAGCTGATAAACAAGAAGATAATTCTGCTTCAGGAAAAGAACAGCCAATCTCATCCCCTGCTATGACTGAAGGCAGTGGAATGGCTGAAAGCAGTGGAATCCAGGATTCCCCTGCTAGAGGATTTGATTCCTCTTTCACAAAGGATTATGATGCTAATGAGACTACTGATGCAGAAAGAGAACCCCCACTCATCTCATCATCTACACCCATAAATGATGGTCCTATCATATCCAGCAGTGGAAGCAGAATCATCAGGAGTGGAGGCCCTAGTTATTCAGAGCTTCATTCTGCTCACAAGCACCCATCTTTAGGTCATGCTGTCTCATTTGGAAGTTCCTTTGAGGACTTCTTTCCTAATCAAAATAGCCCCATCAATTCTGATTTGGAAGAAGATGAAACAGAAGTCATTATGCAGCCTACCTATAAAATCAATAAGGATCATCCTATCTCTCAGATCATTGGCGATCCTGAAGCCCCCAGACATACAAGGTATACAGCAAAGAAGCACAGCTTCATTGCTAACATCACCATGAAGTTCAATCATGACAACATGAAATGTTGTCTGTTTACTGCATTTTTGTCACAAGAAGAGCCAAAGAAGATTTTTCAGGCTTTAAATGACCCAAGCTGGGTTGAAGCTATGCAAGAGGAGCTCTTACAATTTGACATACAAGAGGTTTGGATTCTGGTTGATTGTCCCAAATGGGCAAGGCCTATTGGGACCAAGTGGGTACTCAGGAACAAAAAGGATGAAAGGGGAATAGTTGTCAGGAACAAAGCAAGGTTAGTAGCACAAGGGTATACTCAGGAAGAAGGGATTGATTATGAAGAGGTGTTTGCTCCAGTAGCCAGGACTGAAGCTATTAGATTATTTCTTGCTTATGCCTCATTCATGGACTTCACTGTTTTCCAGATGGATGTGAAAAGTGCCTTCTTATATGGAACCATTGATGAAGAAGTCTATGTCATGCAGCCACCAGGGTTTGAAGATCCAGAACATCCTGACAAAGTATACAAGGTGAAAAAGGCCATGTATGGCCTTCACCAAGCTCCCAGAGCCTGGTATGGTACTCTTTCCAAATATCTCCTAGACAATGGATTCAGCAGGGGGAAGATTGATCAGACCCTGTTTATCAAGAAACAAAAGGGTGACCTTCTGCTAGTATAAGTCTATGTGGATGACATCATTTTTGGATCAACTAACTCCATGCTTAGCAAAGAGTTTGCCAAATTGATGCAGGATAAATTTCAAATGAGTGCCATGGGAGAACTAAACTTCTTTTTGGGGTTACAAGTTCAGCAGCGGAAAGATGGGATATTTATCTCACAAGACAAATATGTGGCTGAGATTGTAAAGAAGTTTGGCATGTCTGATGGGAAGAAGGTGTCCACTCCCATGGACAAGGATCATCCATGGGGCAAGGATGGTCCTGGAAAGCCTATAGATGTCAGGAATTACAGGTCTATGATTGGGTCTCTTATGTATCTCACTGCTTCAAGACCTGACATCATGTTTGCAGTCTGCTTATGTGCAAGATACCAGGTGTCACCAACAGAGTGTCACTTATTTGCTGTGAAAAGGATTTTTAGGTATCTAAAATGTCATCCTACCTTAGGAATCTGGTATCCAAAGGAGTCACCATTTGAGCTGATAGCTTATTCAGATAGTGATTATGCTGGTGACAACAATGATAGGAAGTCTACAACAGGGGGATGCCAATTTTTGGGGAGCAGGCTTATATCTTGGCAATGTAAGAAGCAGACTATCATGGCAACATCCACTACTGAAGCTGAGTATGTAGCAGCTGCTGCATGCTGTGGTCAAGTTCTTTGGGTGCAAAATCAATTGCTTGATTATGGGTATAACTTTCTTAAAACCAAGATATTCATTGACAACAACAGCACTATTTGCATCATAAAGAACCCTGTTTTTCATAGCAAAACCAAACACATTGAAATTAGACATCACTTTATCAGAGATTGTTTTGAAAAAGGACTGATTGTCCCTGAGAAAATTGATACAGAACTAAATGTTTCTGATCTTTTAACAAAAGCTTTTGATCTAGGGAGGTTTCAGTATCTGGTTGCAGGTATTGGAATGGTTACTCCTTAAAAATCTGATGTCTATTTTGTCATGTATAATCAGGGTTACTTCACTGCTGTTGTTGTATAATTGTTAGTCAATTTTACCATTTCTTTCATTCCACTGCTTTTTAACACTGATTCCCCTGCCTGGGGTTCATTCCCCTGCCAAGAGAATTTTTCTCTTAAGCTGGGTGTGTTCTTTTTACAAAAGTGGTTTTATGTGGTTTTAGACTAACAATGCAGAGGTTCATATGGTGCATACTATTCTCCTTGGTGGATCAGGTATATACTCTATGTTTCAGGGGAGGTTAGGTCAAACCGTTAGGATTCAGGGTATTCTTAGGATGCTCATATATGATCTTAGATCATATCCACTGGTGAGTGAGGGTTCAGGTTAATGATGCCTTGCTGTAAAGCTTGTCAGAATTCTGAAACCTTGAGGCACTGTAGTGTGTGCTTACATTTCTCTATTAAAACAGCTTGCTGTTCAAATACAGACCTGAGGCACACATTGCCAAGACTGACTGACCATAGGTAAGGGACAAGGTTGGGATGGTGACTGGGGTATGCATGCTTTCTTGGGATTACCTGGTGTAGGGGGACTTATGTATTAACTTTTTGTATTGGGACCATTGCTGAATAGAGGACTCTTGAGATTCTATGTATCTATCTTGTGTATACAAGTGTGTGCATTAGAGCAGAGCTAGTTAGCATTAGTCCTTCCATGACTAGTTTAATACCTGATAGTTGTAAAATCACACTTGTTTAGGAAAACAAGGCAATAATATAGGGTAAGCACGACGATTTAGGAAAACCGTGTGTGAATGACCCTAAAAGTGAGTTCGTTCTCGAGGAGGCACGTGTGTTGTGTAATGAATGATTGATTATGTTTTTGATTATTAACAAGAAGAAAAAGAAGAGAAAATGACGAAGACGAAAAAAATAGAAAAATAAGGCGAAAACACTACTAGAAAGTTACGACGTAGAACGTAAAAAGCACAAAATTTAAAATTTTAATCTAAAAATTCCTAAAAATTACTAAAAAATCCCAAATAATATTCTAAGAGTTTACAAAAAATCCAAACTTGCCAAAACCTTTTAATTAATTTAATAATGACTTTTTAATGCTAATTAAAGCCCTAAAAATCACTTTTAAATATTAAAAAGCCCTAAACAAGATTTTATAATTTGTAAACCTCAAAAATGACCTAATTAAACTAAAAACTATTTTTAAAAATTTTAAAACCAATAAAAACTATTTTTAAACTCCTAAAAACTATTAAAATCTATTAAATCTTAAATTAATTCTAAAAATTAATTGAAAAGCCTAAAAATTATTCTACAAATGGGAAAAGTCCTAATTAATGATAAAGAACCTAGGAAAAATGGAAAAGAAATAAAAATAAAACTTTGAATTTTAATGAATAAAATAATATTAAAATATTCCTAAAAATAAAAAGTTCTCAAATAAATTCTAAAAAATTCTCAAAAATCCTAAATATTCTAACTAAGAAGAAAATGTAAATTAAAGTTTCTAAAACCTCTTAATTAATTTTATATTAATTTTTAAAGTTGAGAAAAACCTAAAATCAAATAAAATTAAAAATTAAAGTTTTTGAAAACTTTTTTATATGTAAACCTCAAAAATAAGAATTAAAACCTAAAAACTATTTTTTTGTATTTTTTACTTACTGTTTAATATTTTTTAATGACTTTTTAAAAATAAAACTAGAAATAATCCTATTAATTAATTAAATAAAAGGAAAAATAAAACTTTAAAACAGAAAAGTCCTAAATGATATTATAATCCTAGGAAAAATGATATAAGCAAAAAAAACTACTTAAATAAGCTGAAAAGAGCTTAAAAGCTCACGAATTATTAAAGAAAAGCAAAAAGAGAAAGGGGTTAAATACCCTTTGGTTTCAAACCATAACATGAAAACACATCTAGATCAACGGTAGTACCCTCTACTCCTCCTTCGAGAGGTCGAGGGTTCGAGCCCGTTGCGGGTGATGTTTTGCTAAAATTTTTCTTTTTTTATTTTTTTCTTTGCCAATCCAATAGTGACCTTTAATAAGCTTGGAAACACAAATCAATCCCTTTTTTATCTAGGATTTAACCAGATTGATCAAACAAAATGTGACAGATTTCACTTTTTGATGAACACAAGCTTTTGTGTTCACTTGTTTTCTTCACAGCATGAAAAGCACCAAGAGGACTTGGTGTTGGCTTACTTGGAGTTGATATTATGGACAGGGGGGCACCCTTGTGCTTATTTAAGCACAAGGAGTCAAGTACAAGTAGACAAGAAGCACTTAGCACACCAAAATTCTCAACACAATAGCACACCAAGGCAATGCAAGTTTCTGTGATGATTTGAGCAGGTTTGTGGACTAATGAGCTTAATACTTGCAATCTAATGATATTCAAATTACCAAATTAAGCACACAACCTTACAAGATGATGCACAAACAAATACAAACTCCCAATCTCCCTAACTACTAACAGATTTCACACAATCATGCACCAAAATGGAGAGAAATAAGCAGATAGTGACAAAACAGATTTCTAGCTACTCTTTTTCTTTTTATCACTTGAACTTGTTCCAAAACTTGACCCAATCTGTTTACCAACTAACTAGCAACCTTAATCAACCCTATTGAAACCTTCTAACATCTAATTAAAACACAAATTAAAATTATCCCCCTGCTAAAACCTGTATCCAAACACCCTTTTAAATTCTGAAAACCAATTTTTACAAACCAAAACAGTTCAAAAGCTACTCAAACTGATCCTATGATACTCTAGCATGCATCTAAACACAAAAGAACATGAATCAACAACTTACAACAACAATAGAACACTCAATCAATCAGATCACATAAAACACACTTTTTCTGAAATTTTAAAAGGTAACAAGAAGATTACCTTAGGGCTTTACATCCAAAGCCCTAGTGGATGTAAATCCACCTCCAATACCAACTGGGGTTGGTGCAGATCAAGATCAACAACAATTTTCACCTGTTTAAGACAAATCAAAGAGAAAACACAATAACACAAACAATATGAATATTCTGTTTCTTTTTTCTTCTTACTAAAACTCTTCCAAAACCTTTAAAACCTTCTTAAAACGTTTTTGAAACACTTTATCTTCAACTAATTGAAACTCTTAACACACAAACCTTGAAACAAATTCTTCCAAAAATATTCTCAAATTTTCAGAAAACCTTAAATAATTTTGAACCACAAAATTACTTAACCAGATTAAAATTGGAACTCAGAATCAAGCTTTGACACAATACACAACTTTTAAAAACAATAAAAAGGAATTACTCTTGATTAAATCAAATACCAAACTTTTATTTTCTTAAAAAGGAATTACAAGTGAAAGCTTGAAAACTGGAACAAGAGTAATGCACATGTCGCATTCTCTTTAAATACTACTAGATAGAAGATTCTAGTTACAAAAACCCTAAGATATGAATTGCCAAAAAGGCCCTTGAGTCCTTGACTGAAATTTAGTCAAATTCATGCCATGTGATGAGCCAGCTGGTGTTGGTGACATTTGAATGAATCTTGGACGTTGGATGAACCTTGGGGACAAAGGAGTTGCATCAAAATCGTTTAAATTGTCGGGGGTGGGGTTTTGTGTGAAAACGATGGAGCAGGGGAGGGGTCCATCTTCACATGGGGTTGTCCAGGGTCACGGTTTGGGTGTGGGATGTGATGAGGGTGTGTGTAATTTGTTATCTGGAAGGTTTGAACAAAAAACCCTTTGGTTTGAACTCAATTGGACCTGGTGATAATTAGGGTTTAAGTGGGATTAGAATGGGGTTTAATATATTTTGGGTAAAAGGATTTTTAAATAAAGTGTTTGGAGGGAAATGGGTAAGTGGTTTGACTGGTTGACTGGGGTTTATTTAATAAACCGGGTTGTGGACGGGTAGGGTTGAGGTGTCACTATCTGGTTGGTGGGTTTGTTTGGGTAGTTGGCACATTTGGTCCCCAAGTTTTCAACATTCTTTCACTTTGTATTTAATTCCCATCAGCGCCCATTTAGCCTTTGTCAACTTTGGAAACTTGTCAAATTTGGCACAATTACTTTCCAAAACTTTTCCAAAGGGTTTCTTTTGTATAATCTTCAAACTTGATGGACTGGTCTTGTAAAATCTTCAAATAATAAGGACCATACTTGTACAATTGATAAATGGAGGGTCAATTGTGACAAGTTCTTCAAAGATGAGGGACTAATTTTACCAATCTTCAATTCTTCAAGGGTATTTTTGCAAAATCCAAACTTGGGCCCGGTTCATTGTGCGACTTCATTTCCCGTGTTCGTTTTTGATTGATTCTTGTGTTCTTTTGCCAATTCCTCAATATCCGTACCTAAAAATACACAAGTAACAAACACAAGCATATATTTGGTCTATTTTATGATATTTTATGCATTTTAAGGCCGTTTTGGACGATGAGACCATGTATAAAAGCAGTCTCATCACTCCCCCATACTAAACCATTGCCGTGCCCTCACGCAATGCTAGAATAAAGTATCAAAGCATCTCCAAAATTTAATTTTATTCACTTTATTGGAACGATAAACTAGCTATACTACACTATTGCTACTACTTGTGTTTTAGACATAATGTATGATTTTCATCGCAAAATGGGACGTTTAGGTTCATAGAATAAGAACACGTGAATGTTTCGTTAGAAATAATTTCGTCGTCCTCGATTTTCACCTTAATTCCATGCTAAGCGTGTAACGAGATCATTGTCATTATAAGTTAGTAATGCTAACACTACTCATATGCCCTAATAACGTACTTATTCTCCCATTATTCCTAAGTTGTATCTCTTATATTTTATTATGTCTTAATGATCACGAGGATGCATCATTGACTTATGCGATAATAGAGGTTTAGGTCTAAAAATAGAGTCCTAACGGTGTAACTAAGACCATCAAATCAATAACCCCCCTAATAGACGACGATGTTAAAAAATTAAGTTGACAAGAAGAATCAATAAACACGGTTTTATAACGGTTTTGAACATGAGACTTATTACCAAGACTTTTATACGCCCCCTAACGGAAGGGCCTTATTATCTTTGGTTTACCTCCATCTTTTATTCAACTTCGCCATGAAGCTTTTATTATGACTTCGGTCTTGCCTTGCCTTTTATTATCCGCCTCATCGGTGGTTTTATTAGCCAAAGACGTATATCCTCACGCTAAAGCGAATTTTGGATCTTTAAAGCTTCGAAGATTAAGGCTTGATTCACTTTCAATTTTGCATAGATTTTAGGCCTTGTGGGGCTTCAAATTGTTTGCTAGATTTAGGTGAGCACTTGAAATCTTTATTATTGGGTGAAGCTTTCGATTATTAGGGTTGCCAATACTTCAAAACCGTGACGCTGGCGATACCTTAATGTCTTCCCAATTTAATTACACGGAAGCTACTAGAAAAGACTAGAAACCCAACAATCCTAACTAAACCGCTAAGTCAATATTTATTAATCAAAACATATTTACAAGCGAAGGGAGAATAAGCAAACAACGAGAACACATGAGTTTTTGAAAGAATACGAGTACTCTACGTTTAGCATAGTAACTTATAATTAACTCTATCATTTCTCGTCCTCATTTAAGAGACTTAGCCTAATGTGTAGTTAAGGAATCAAAGCTAAGTGCTCAACACGCACGGTCGAGTCAAAAATTACTCTTATTCTCGCCATCGGAAAATCTACATTCGTGTCTTCAAACACTTATGAAACATGAGAAAAATTTTAAAATTTGGCCATTTTTAGCCTTATTTTGCAACAAAACGATAAACTTTGGAAAGCGTGAAGGTTTGGCAAGGCAAGTATCTATTCACCCCCCCATACTAAAGTTAAACATTGTCCTCAATGTTTCGAGTCTAGGGGTGCAAACACCCCCATACTAGAGACGTAGTCGAATGCCTAATCTAGCATGGAAAGGGTGTAACCAATAAGTTTAAAGCCGTTTATGAAGTGTGCTATAAACCTAAGGTTAGAACATAAAAGGATATATCATATGGATATTGGGAATGGCCTCCAAAGCAAACGATCGAGTGCTCCCATGAAACGAACACGAGAGGCTCCAATCGTGAAGATGATGATCTAAAAGACACAATTCACAAACAACCACGGAACAAAGGTTGGAAGGGCACAAATCCCCTCACATTACACTAATTAGAAAGCAATAATATGTGCATGGATAAGCATGGGTCTCCCCCACGAGGCACCTTGTTTTTGATAACCGAGTCAAAAGCTCGACTCGAATCCCCATAAATGTGATCATTTAGGGATAATCATGGTTTGGTCAATTTTTGGTGGGGCTTACATGATAAACAAGGCCCAAAAGCACGTGAAGTACTTTAAAAATCCGATAAACGTATACCGGGGTCAAAGATAGCGTCCTCGTTTTCGGATGAAAGACGAGACAACACAACTCCAACACAAATCCCAATGGGATAGAAGAAAATAGGAGAGAAGAAATAGAAGGGTGGGACAATGGGTAAGTCATAACATTGAGCTACTCGAGGTAGACTCGCACCAATCAAATGAAAAGATTTTCCATTTATTGCATCGGTGGAAGACCGAGATTTCCCTATATAAGCAATTCCAGGATCAAATATCTCGTCCTCGGTGGAGAAAGGGGAGGGAACATAAGGGGCTTCCCCCACACTAGGTCCACACAAAGCATCGTCAAAAGGAGAAGACGAGCTTGTAGTACTCAAGACACGCGGTGATGACGGAGTTAGAATTGTAGGAAAATCTTTTAAATTGAATTCAAAATCTTTTCCTTTTTCATCTTTAAAACTCTCCTTGTGAAAACCCGATTTGATTATGTCAAAAATATTTGGTGTATCTAAAACAATGTTAGTCACACTAAAAATTCTCACATTTTGAAAGCGTTTTGGTTTAGGTGGTGGCAAGTTTTCAAATCTTTTGTCAATAAAGAAAACCTCCCCATCGGGATCAACGTATTCATCATCCGAAGAATCACTCGAGATTGGAATCATAGGCTTAACACTCTTAACCTCCATCGGCGGAGGGGACGGAACTTCATTTTTCTCAAATCCTAAAACTCTATTTGAAATCTTTTGACACATGTTTTTGGTGGAATTGACATTGTACAAAGATGTGATCGAATAAACATGAGAAAGCGTGGAGTTTTGGGTTGCATTAATGACGAGTTCTTCCTCATTGAAACAAAGAGTGATTTTCCTTGCATGCACATCGATAAGTGCTCTCGAGGTATCCAAAAAAGATCGACCTAAAATTAACGGAACTTTAGGATCGATGGGAATGTCAACAACAATGAAGTCCACGGGATAATAGAATTTCCCAACTTTCACAAAGACGTCCTCGGCAACTCCACAAGCTAGAATCGTAGAATGATCGGCCATTTCGATTGACATTCTTGAAGGAGTGAGATTTGGAAGATTGAGCGATTTAAAAATCTCGAGAGGCATCAAATTAATACTAGCACCAAGATCGGCCAAGGCGTAGCATTCTTCCATGTCTTGGATAGCACATGGGATTAAAAACTTTCCAGGATCACCGACTTTTTGAGGTATGCGGCTTAGAAAAACCGAAGAACAACTAGACGATTTTTGCAATTTTTCTTTGTTATTCAACATACTTTTGAAGTTCGCGGCAAATCGAGGCATCATGACTAAGGCGTCGGCAAAACTTATATTAAAATGTAAGTCACGAAACATTTTCATAAAAAGTTCAAATTTATAATTATTTCGTTCTTGTGCCTTTTCCTTGTCTCGTCTTGATGGGTAGGGTAAAGGTGGTGTGGGTTGGGGCAAATTAGGCATAGGCAATGGCCTTGGAATCTCGGGTTCCATTATGGGTATTGGTTCAACCGTAGGTGTGGTTTGAGCGGTACTTCGTAGGCTTGCAATGTGCTCCTTTTCAACCACAACCTCGGGTTCTTTCTCTTTTTCCTTCTCCATAGAAGTACTTGGACGAGAAATGGGTTCTTTGAAAGTTTTACCACTACGAGTAGTAATAACCTTCAATTCTCCCTTCGGGTTTACGATGGTGTCACTAGGAAGACCACCCGAAGAAGAGGGCTTACACATGATAGCTTCAAACATCTTAGCCATTCGGTCTTCAAACTTAGATTGCCTAGCATCCGCTTTTAACAATTCTTGCTTAATCTCATGTTGTCCTTGCTCCATTTTTTGTTGATTTTGTTGGAGTCGTGTGACATTTCCTTCCATTTTATTAGCATGAGTTTTAAGTTCATTAGCAAGTTCGGTTTTAAGCTCGTTTTTCAACTCGGACCTTAAGCTAATCATCTCACGTTGCATGTTGTCAAACTTAGCATCATTAGCCTTAGCATAATCTAAAAATTCTCCTTGCAAATTTTTAGTGTGAGCATTTTGAAAACCTTGAGTGGGAGTTTGAAAATCACGGTTTTGGTTTTGGTTTGAAATTTGCCCATTTCCACTTTGATAATTACCCTTGTTATAATTTATTTGGTTTCCTTGGTAATTTCCACCTTGATTGTTGTTTCGATAGTTATTAGCATTTTGATTTTGTGGAGCTTGATTTTGGCGGGAACCTTGACCGATTTGGTTATAAGTTCCCGTGGCTACATAAGCATTCGAAGTGTTACCATCCGCGGTAATGCACTCGGAAAAATCATGAGCTCCACCACACGAAATACAACTCTTAGCAACCGCTTTAACCGAAGCGGTGTTTGAACTTCTTGAGCTTTCCAATGAGACATAAGAGTCGAAAACCTATCGAAAAACCGATTCTCCTCATTTGCTTCATCTTGCAAGGCATTAATGGAACGAGATGATGACGAGCCCAAATTGGCAACACTCGGTGTGTTACGTGGGCTATAGACCTTAGACCTATTTTCTATGATTTTCAAAGCCTCATTGGTCGTTTTGCACAAAAAATTACCACCCGCGGCGGCATTTAAATAATCTCGTTCATGTTCATTAAGCCCATTATAAAAAGTGTCAATTTGATGCAATTCGGAAAAATCATGGTGTGGACATTCATGTAACATTTCTTTAAACCTTTCCCAAGCCATTGAAAAACTCTCATTTGGTCTTTGTGTAAAACGTGAAATCTCGTTTTTCAAATGTGTTGTCTTAGATGGTGGAAAAAACTGATTCACAAATTTAGACACGAGATCGGCCCATGTCAAAATCGAATTCGGCGGTTCTTTCTCAAGCCATATCTTGGCGGGTCCATCTAATGAGTAAGGAAACAACATCATCTTAATGGCATCGTGTGGTACATCCTTAAACTTGCTTGTCGCGGTGAGACGATTAAATTGCCTAATGTGATAATGTGGGTTGTCTTTTTCGTGACCGCGAAACTTGTTTGCTTGAAGCATAGACATTAAACCCGTCTTGATCTCAAAGTTCTCCGCAAGGATGGCGGGAATCACAATGGCCTCTCCAAAACCCTCGGTGGGTGCTTGAAGCAACTCCATCATAGTACGATTAGCCATGATAGCTTCTTGTTCTACAATAGGTTCCTCACTTGGAGACTCCTCACTAGATTGAGTGAGTGATTTGTTTCTTCGTTTACGAGCACGTCTAGCTTTAGAGCGAGTTTGCATAAACGTCACGTACAACGAGAAGGCGAGCAAAGAAGATTCTTTTTGGTATTTTGTGTTTTTTCAATTTTTTTTTTTTTTGGTTTTTGATTGTATTAACTTTTTTTTGGAAATTGGTGAATGTATTAAGTAGACAATGAGTCCACAAATCTCCTCACTAATCAAATCTCTTGATTAAAAAGGCCTCAAGGAATGAAAACGATCACGTGGAGTGAACGCCTTCGATGACTTTAGAACGATGGTGGAACACCAAATCGTCCAAGAGGGTTTAATCAAATGGAAACCAAGAAAATATATATATGATATGTAGTAATACTTTGGGCGGCAAAACCCTCGATTCACTCTCAAAATCAAATACGCACAAGCAAGCGGAGGAAACGAGGCGGCGCGAAGCACTTAAGAGCCTTTTTCCTTTAGGTTGTGAAATACAACCGCCTTATACCCACCTTATAGTTTGTATTATCAAGATTAAGCTTCACGAAAGTATTTATCTATTTTTGCCTTTTTCTTTGGTTTGAGATTCGAATACAATGATCGAGTGATGAAATCCCGAATCAAGGTTGTGATTGCTCACGTATTTGGAGTACTTGTGTATTTATTGTTCTACGTATACAATATAGTAATAGTATTCACACAAAAACCGAAAAACGATAATACGTATTAATAGAGTGCTATTAATACAAATACTATATGGCTAATATGAAAAACAACAATGGTTCAATCAAAACACAACACGCCTCCCCGGCAGCGGCGCCATTTTGATAGTTGTAAAATCACACTTGTTTAGGAAAACAAGGCAATAATATAGGGTAAGCACGACGATTTAGGAAAACCGTGTGTGAATGACCCTAAAAGTGAGTTCGTTCTCGAGGAGGCACGTGTGTTGTGTAATGAATGATTGATTATGTTTTTGATTATTAACAAGAAGAAAAAGAAGAGAAAATGACGAAGACGAAAAAAATAGAAAAATAAGGCGAAAACACTACTAGAAAGTTACGACGTAGAACGTAAAAAGCACAAAATTTAAAATTTTAATCTAAAAATTCCTAAAAATTACTAAAAAATCCCAAATAATATTCTAAGAGTTTACAAAAAATCCAAACTTGCCAAAACCTTTTAATTAATTTAATAATGACTTTTTAATGCTAATTAAAGCCCTAAAAATCACTTTTAAATATTAAAAAGCCCTAAACAAGATTTTATAATTTGTAAACCTCAAAAATGACCTAATTAAACTAAAAACTATTTTTAAAAATTTTAAAACCAATAAAAACTATTTTTAAACTCCTAAAAACTATTAAAATCTATTAAATCTTAAATTAATTCTAAAAATTAATTGAAAAGCCTAAAAATTATTCTACAAATGGGAAAAGTCCTAATTAATGATAAAGAACCTAGGAAAAATGAAAAAGAAATAAAAATAAAACTTTGAATTTTAATGAATAAAATAATATTAAAATATTCCTAAAAATAAAAAGTTCTCAAATAAATTCTAAAAAATTCTCAAAAATCCTAAATATTCTAACTAAGAAGAAAATGTAAATTAAAGTTTCTAAAACCTCTTAATTAATTTTATATTAATTTTTAAAGTTGCCAAAAAAACCTAAAATCAAATAAAATTAAAAATTAAAGTTTTTGAAAACTTTTTTATATGTAAACCTCAAAAATAAGAATTAATACCTAAAAACTATTTTTTTGTATTTTTTACTTACTGTTTAATATTAATTAATGACTTTTTAAAAATAAAACTAGAAATAATCCTATTAATTAATTAAATAAAAGGAAAAATAAAACTTTAAAACAGAAAAGTCCTAAATGATATTATAATCCTAGGAAAAATGATATAAGCAAAAAAAACTACTTAAATAAGCTGAAAAGAGCTTAAAAGCTTACGGCTTATTAAAGAAAAGCAAAAAGAGAAAGGGGTTAAATACCCTTTGGTTTCAAACCATAACATGAAAACACATCTAGATCAACGGTAGTACCCTCTACTCCTCCTTCGAGAGGTCGAGGGTTCGAGCCCGTTGCGGGTGATGTTTTGCTAAAATTTTTCTATTTTATTTTTTTCTTTGCCAATCCAATAGTGACCTTTAATAAGCTTGGAAACACAAATCAATCCCTTTTTTATCTAGGATTTAACCAGATTGATCAAACAAAATGTGACAGATTTCACTTTTTGATGAACACAAGCTTTTGTGTTCACTTGTTTTCTTCACAGCATGAAAAGCACCAAGAGGACTTGGTGTTGGCTTACTTGGAGTTGATATTATGGACAGGGGGGCACCCTTGTGCTTATTTAAGCACAAGGAGTCAAGTACAAGTAGACAAGAAGCACTTAGCACACCAAAATTCTCAACACAATAGCACACCAAGGCAATGCAAGTTTCTGTGATGATTTGAGCAGGTTTGTGGACTAATGAGCTTAATACTTGCAATCTAATGATATTCAAATTACCAAATTAAGCACACAACCTTACAAGATGATGCACAAACAAATACAAACTCCCAATCTCCCTAACTACTAACAGATTTCACACAATCATGCACCAAAATGGAGAGAAACAAGCAGATAGTGACAAAACAGATTTCTAGCTACTCTTTTTCTTTTTATCACTTGAACTTGTTCCAAAACTTGACCCAATCTGTTTACCAACTAACTAGCAACCTTAATCAACCCTATTGAAACCTTCTAACATCTAATTAAAACACAAATTAAAATTATCCCCCTGCTAAAACCTGTATCCAAACACCCTTTTAAATTTTGAAAACCAATTTTTACAAACCAAAACAGTTCAAAAGCTACTCAAACTGATCCTATGATACTCTAGCATGCATCTAAACACAAAAGAACATGAATCAACAACTTACAACAACAATAGAACACTCAATCAATCAGATCACATAAAACACACTTTTTCTGAAATTTTAAAAGGTAACAAGAAGATTACCTTAGGGCTTTACATCCAAAGCCCTAGTGGATGTAAATCCACCTCCAATACCAACTGGGGTTGGTGCAGATCAAGATCAACAACAATTTTCACCTGTTTAAGACAAATCAAAGAGAAAACACAATAACACAAACAATATGAATATTCTGTTTCTTTTTTCTTCTTACTAAAACTCTTCCAAAACCTTTAAAACCTTCTTAAAACGTTTTTGAAACACTTTATCATCAACTAATTGAAACTCTTAACACACAAACCTTGAAACAAATTCTTCCAAAAATATTCTCAAATTTTCAGAAAACCTTAAATAATTTTGAACCACAAAATTACTTAACCAGATTAAAATTGGAACTCAGAATCAAGCTTTGACACAATACACAACTTTTAAAAACAATAAAAAGGAATTACTCTTGATTAAATCAAATACCAAACTTTTATTTTCTTAAAAAGGAATTACAAGTGAAAGCTTGAAAACTGGAACAAGAGTAATGCACATGTCGCATTTTCTTTAAATACTACTAGATAGAAGATTCTAGTTACAAAAACCCTAAGATATGAATTGCCAAAAAGGCCCTTGAGTCCTTGACTGAAATTTAGTCAAATTCATGCCATGTGATGAGCCAGCTGGTGTTGGTGACATTTGAATGAATCTTGGACGTTGGATGAACCTTGGGGACAAAGGAGTTGCATCAAAATCGTTTAAATTGTCGGGGGTGGGGTTTTGTGTGAAAACGATGGAGCAGGGGAGGGGTCCATCTTCACATGGGGTTGTCCAGGGTCACGGTTTGGGTGTGGGATGTGATGAGGGTGTGTGTAATTTGTTATCTGGAAGGTTTGAACAAAAAACCCTTTGGTTTGAACTCAATTGGACCTGGTGATAATTAGGGTTTAAGTGGGATTAGAATGGGGTTTAATCTATTTTGGGTAAAAGGATTTTTAAATAAAGTGTTTGGAGGGAAATGGGTAAGTGGTTTGACTGGTTGACTGAGGTTTATTTAATAAACCGGGTTGTGGACGGGTAGGGTTGAGGTGTCACTATCTGGTTGGTGGGTTTGTTTGGGTAGTTGGCACATTTGGTCCCCAAGTTTTCAACATTCTTTCACTTTGTATTTAATTCCCATCAGCGCCCATTTAGCCTTTGTCAACTTTGGAAACTTGTCAAATTTGGCACAATTACTTTCCAAAACTTTTCCAAAGGGTTTCTTTTGTATAATCTTCAAACTTGATGGACTGGTCTTGTAAAATCTTCAAATAATAAGGACCATACTTGTACAATTGATAAATGGAGGGTCAATTGTGATAAGTTCTTCAAAGATGAGGGACTAATTTTGCCAATCTTCAATTCTTCAAGGGTATTTTTGCAAAATCCAAACTTGGGCCCGGTTCATTGTGCGACTTCATTTCCCGTGTTCGTTTTTGATTGATTCTTGTGTTCTTTTGCCAATTCCTCAATATCCGTACCTAAAAATACACAAGTAACAAACACGAGCATATATTTGGTCTATTTTATGATATTTTATGCATTTTAAGGCCGTTTTGGACGATGAGACCATGTATAAAAGCAGTCTCATCAATACCCCTAGGAAAGTTTCCCCTGCTTTTATCTTTTATTCCCCTGCCTTCACTACATTCCCCTGTTTGACCGTTGACCGACAATACCGTTACCCTGTTCATAGCCGTTGGGCCTGCTTGCTTAAATTTTTGTTAGGGAATATTTTATTATTTTTAAAAGATATTTAAGGCGCTTTCTTCGTTGATTGGTAATCTTTTCCTTCTATTTCAAATATATTAATTTTTTATCAAGATTTATCCTTGATATTTTTGCAATTTGAAAATTTTGGTCCAATCACAGCCCTTCAATTTGTCTATATAAACTTAATTCCCTTTACTAGCAGGTCCATATATCTCTCTCGACCTAATCCCACTTACCTCCCATCTCTATAAACCTCTAAACTATTTTCCAAATTCATCATGACCCTTAAAATTGCTCCTAATCATAACCAAATTGCTTTGCTTCATGATGAACCAGTCGAGTTTGCTGAGGCTGTGGCCTTTCTAAAGTCTTCGTACTTCAGAGTGGCCCTTCTCATCAATCCTCGCATTTATACCTCACACATTCAACAGTTCTGGTCTAAAGCCATGACCAAAACAGTGAATGGAGAGGTCATAATACAAAGCACAGTTGATGGTCATTCCAAGGTTATAACACTTGCCTCCATCAGGGAGAATCTTCTCCTTGATGATGAGGATGGAATAACCAACTTTTCTGAGGCTGAAATTTTTGAAGGTCTTGATAAATTGGGGTATAAACTTTCTGAAAATCAAAAATTAAAGTTTGCTAAAGGCCAGTTTGCCCCTCATTGGAAATTTTTGATTCATACTATTATGCAATGTTTGTCACCCAAAACCACTGCTTTTAATGAGGTTGGTAGTGAGATAGCTTCTGCCCTGATCTGCTTTGCAACAGGAAGGAAGTATTGTTTTTCTCAAATGATTTTTAAAGGCATGGTTAAAAATGTTTCAAGCACCTCAAAGTTTTGTATGTATCCAAGGTTTATAGAAATTTTGCTGAATATGAGTGATCATGGTCCCATTACACACAGAAACTATTTTTCAGCAACCAAACACACAACCAAACTTTTCACCACATTACTTGCACCATCACCTTTGTTTTCTGGCAGAAACATTCCATTCACTTCAATTATGCTAGACCAAATCAGACGGGAAGAAGCCAAAAATCAAACAGCCATAAATCAACCTGCTGAATCCCCTGCCAAGAACCTACCACCTGCTGATCCACAATAAGAAAGGCGTTCAAAATCCAGGTTTGCCAGGTCTCCCTTGCCTGGTGAATCTTCACAAGCAGCAGAAAGGAGAGTCTCCAAGAGTTTGGAGCAACCTGGGGGTTTGGCTGCCACTACTGTCTCATCCTCAAGGGGTGAGCATGATAGTGACACCATCAATAAGTCCTCTCCCCCACTCCATGATATCCAACAAGGGGAGAAATTCCCTTCTAGGATTGAGAGCAGTATGAAACCTTTGACAAATCTGGAATTGACGAAAATGTGCATGAGTCTGAAAAGATAGAATGCACAACTAGTACAAGATGTCAAAAAGCAAGGTCTAGTTATCTCTCAACTGGAAACCAGAATTGCTACTCTTGAGGGGAGGAGAAAGCCCAGACTGATTCTTTCCACAGATGAGGATGCTTCCAAAGGGGAGGAAATTCCACACACAGAAGGATCTACTGAGTATTATTCATATCCTGGTGGGGAGCATGGAAAGATAACAAGTGCTAAGAAAGGGATGGAGAGAGAAAGTACTGATAAGGGAAGTGACAAGGGGAGTGCAACCAAAGATATTGCTCAAACATTGCTCACCATGGGCAATCAAGAAGAAGCCCCTGCTTCAAAAGTTTCCCCTGCTATTGCTGATCCCACTGCTGTAAGTTTATCCCCTGCTAAGAACATTACTCAAACATTTGTTAGGAAGAACAGAAAGCAACCAGCTCAGAAGGGGATAACAATCAAAGAACCTGCATCTAAAGCAAAACCAGCACCAGCAGTGGATCCAAAAGACAAAGGAAAAGGAATCATGGTGCAACAGCCCAAGAGAAAATACAAGCATCTGACTCCTGAACAGCAGAAGGTCCAAGAAGCACATGATGCACAAGTAGCTCTCAGGTTACAACAAGAGGAAATGGATATGCAGGATCAAAGGATGGAGAAGATGAGGCCCAAAGATATGCTAAAATAGGTTGAGATTATGCATAGGGAACTAGATGACAGGGTACCTCATGTTGGAGAGTTTCTTGATCAATGGGAGAAGGAGTTGAAAAATGCTCCTTTGGAAGACAGGTATGAGTTGACTTGCCTTGTTTACAAATATCAAACTGAATATCTGGAAAGAAGGGCAATGCAAATTTAGAGTGAGAAGTATCGAACGTCAGAGAAAGGGCAACTTGATCACTACAAAGTTCTGCTTAAAAGGCATAGAAAGTGGAAGGATGGTGACTTCAGAGATATGAGCTTTGAAGCCATAAAGAGAGCAGTCAGACCAGTTCTAAAGTTGTATGACGTGGAGGATTGGATGACTATCAACACTCCTGAGGAAGCTGAGTATCTTAGGAGACAAAGTGAAGTGCTACAGAAACCTAGAGCAACAAAGAAAAGAAAAGCTGGAGAGACTACACAAGCAGGTGCATCATCCCAAGCAGGGGCATCGCACCAAGCAGGTGAAAGTCTTCCAGAAGTACTTGAGAAGTCTGTACTTAATGTACAAAGAGCAGCAAAAAGACTCAAGAGAATGGAGCAAGTGGGCATAATTACTAAAGAGTCTCAAGGGCCATCAAATGATGAAATTGATAAACAGCTGATTTTGCAGGAAAATGATGAAATCTCACCTAGTGAACTTGGAAAGAAGTTTGCTATTATAGAGTATGCTGTTTATGAACACAAAGGGAGGACTTGGTGGAAGCTTACAAGGGCTGACAATACTGCACAGACATTTCTAAGTCTAGATGTCATGTTTCAAATTTTGGATAGTGAAGACTTAGAAGATCTATGGAAAATATTGAAGAAAACGTTTGCTGCAAAACCTCCTACCATGGATGGTGTGGAGAAGGATTGGGTAATCTGGGAGTGCATGCATAGAATGTGTGAACATGAATTATTTGATCCTCTATTTGATGCAGTGAATAAAGGAGATTTGGTGTATTGGAAGCTATTTACAAATTCTGGGGTCTATGAGGTAGTAATGGAAGGTGTGAGTGTTTATTTACTCAATCATAGGTATTATCCCTTCTCTCAGGAAACCTTGAAGAAGTTAGCACAGGCTAAGTTAATTGTTGATGCCAAAAAGCCTGTTGCTTATGATCTGGTAAGAATGGTTCATAGTCAGATTTGGCCAGAGAGTTTGTAAGCATCCTCATCAACTAGCATTTATTCAGAAACTTGTCTTTTAGGGGAAAGCACAAGTTTAGGGGAGGATTGTTGGGAATAAATCTATGCTTACTTGTTTCCCCTGCTAGTTGATTATTCATACCCCTGCTAGAGTAAGTTCCCCCTGCTAAATAACAAAGGCAGGGGGATCCGTTCCCCTGCTGGAGTCAAAGGCCCTGCCGTCAAAGATAAACATGGAATAGATTTTTACGCGTTTCAGTTATTATTCCTTAATACTTTCCATAGTTTGTTAGTAGTGATCTTGTACGTGGGTCCTTGTATCTATAAAAGGACTCACTAGGTTAGCATGCAAAGTGTGTCTTTCTCATTTCGTTTTTCATTATTATTACTTTAAGGTTTTGTAAACCCTAATACCACTTTGGGTATTCGTATATCTTTGATATATTAAAGTTCAACGTTTGAATCTCATTTGTTCTTGTGCTAAACATTACATTCCGCATCTTGTTTAGTTACTTTGCTTTGCAAAGTTTCTCTAGTGTTAGATTGAATTCTTTCTCTCTATCACAACCCTTAAACAAGCTATTAAGGTTTAAGATCTGACTTTGGGATCAACATGTGGTATCAGAGCGGGTGGCTCGATATCTAGGGGAATCAAGATGTTTTTCATGTTCGTGTTGTTGCTGTGAAGATCTAGGGTTTATGTTAAAACCCTAGAAAATTAATTGTAGTTGTGATGTTAATAAAGAAGTGTTGCTCAATAATGCTACTGTCGGCAGCCAATGATAAACATTTATATGTTGGAATCGTTGTACTATTAGCAGTCGATAATGCTACTGTTGGGAACGAATTATTTGCATGATACACATGTTGCTGTTATACACGAATGAAACAAAAGGTAACTTTACATCATTTTGTGTTCACACGGAGGAAGTTGGGCAAACTTTTGTTTTCACATGATGGAACCAACCTTATGTTCACATGATTGGTATATTGGAAAAGTTTGGTCATGGTCATGTGTGGGTCCAATAAACAACTCATTTATGTGTTTAAGTTTTGGCACAATTCGTTCTACAACTGAAAAGGGAAAAGGGGAGATTGAAAGGACGTGACAACTTGATTGGACAAACTTTTGACTTAATCTGATTCTTATTCACGTGGGATTTGAATAAACATATTGGTCGGTTCAATTAATGGATGATTGTTGTGGGACTCTTTGATGATTACGTGTCCTTAGCAAGAAAAAAAAGGCGGTTTGTATAAAGAAAAGTAAAGGGTTATATGGTGTTGCGTATTAAACAGCAGAGAACTTTTGATCAGAAAGTCACAGTAGTTAATAACAAAAACAGAAGTTCCCCCTGCTTGTGAAAAAGTTCCCTCTGCTTTCATTAAAAGAAGCCCCTGCTACGATCCCCCTGCCTTCATTAATCCCCCTGCTGCCAGAAAAGTTCCCCCTGCTGTCAGATTTGGTTTTTGGGACAGCAATGTTTTAGAGTATGGGTTATTCACAGCAACTGGTCTTAAAGGTATAAAGGCTTGATTTAATTTTATTGATTACGAAGAAAAGTTTTATCATTTATTTGAAGATGAAGGAGATTTTCGCGGGTATGGGTTTTATGCTTAAACGCTTAGTGACGAAGTGGTACAAGATCTAGGAATATGTGATTTTTCTTATGGTACTCTATGCACATATTTTCTATCACTTGAAGGAGTTACATTATCGTGCTCAGTGTCTCATTTTCATGAGGATTTTGTATATGTTGACTCTTTGTCACGTGGTTAGTACAAGATATAAAATGCAAGTTCGGGTTATTCTACTTCATCATCATGTAAGTTATAATCAGTTTTCTTCATATGTAATCATTACATAAAGCCTACAGAATTGAAGATTCATCAGTGACTAGCATACTTTAAGGGGAAGCTTATTTGATAAAGTGTTAGTCATTCACATATGACATCAAGGTGATGATTTTTGCTACTATTCATTCATATTATTACAACTAATGAGAGTATCTACTGGTCAAGATCATTTTTAATTAGGAGCGAAGCCTATGTGCTTCATGGAGGGCATTTTGAAAAGTAGAATACTTGGGTTTGATGTATGATATTGGTTAGTAGTAGTCGAAAATCAAGGTTGTTCACATAGAAGACCCCTATTTGATCATGTCAAAAAGGGGAAGTTGTCTACAAAGAATATTCAGCCTGTTGATCCTTGATGTTGTATGCTTAAGGGGAAGTGTTTTGACATCATCAACTAGGGGAAGATTGTTGGGTCAAAAGTTGATGAGTCAAATCACCATGGAAACTAGAAGGACCAAATATGGCATTACGAAAGAGTTCAAGCTGGTGGAGGAAATACAAGAGAGTTACCCCTGCTAGTACATGATCCCACTGCTTGAAGATTCCCCTACTGGAGTTCCCACTGCTGGAGTTCCCCCTGCCATATATAATAAAAGATGGAGATTTGGTCAAAGTAGTGATAAGAATGAATATTTCTGTTTTGATTTAGTCATTATTATCTTATTTAGTTTCCATGTATTCCTGGTTTCCTTAATCTATAAAAGGAACCACCAGCCGTAGGTTTTAATCATCACTTCCAATATACAAAATGTAACCTACTGCTATTATGATCTCTAGGTGTGGGATTTAATGTATACACACCTAGAGTGATTTGTGTTAATGATTAATACAAATCCTTTAGGGAATTATTCATCTTGTTAAACATCTTATTCATGATTATCATTCAATTCCGCTATGTTAATTCATATGAATGTTCATCATCCTAGATAAAACGTTTTTTACTGTTTGAGTCTAACGATCTTGGATTCAACACATGTATACAAGAGTTTACAAATTTACAGTTCGGGAACTTATAAATTTTTTGTTCAAATGAAAAGGCGTCCCAATCCATTTCAACGAGACGATTATAAGTCATCCTACTCAAGTATTACTACCTCTCAACACGATATCATATCCAAATAACATAGTAAATATAAGGTGTCAATAAACTTACATCATGATTTCCGTATTCAAACGCCCCATTCAATTTGAATAAGGAAAACACAACAATCTAAGGTCCAGTGGTTTAAATCTTTCTTATTCAAATGTCCCAATCCATTTAAATAAGACAACCTTAAACAACTCATAGTTGGGCGAGTTAAAATCTCTATATCTGAATGTCCCATTCCATTTAGATAGAAGGTTTTAAGTCACTCAACCAAATGACTACTACGAGCATATCTTTGTTGTACCAAACTATATATATTTCATTAGGATATATATATCTTAAGTCCAACATTGGCATCCTCCTTTTCGCCAATAAAACGTGGTCATATAAAATCAAATCACACGTCGCATTACATAGAAGATGTCGCCTTGGATAAATGATTCTTCAAAATCATAAGAAGTATTCAGAACACGAATATCACATCAATGAACTACGTTTCAAAAGGAGATGTCCTAAAACGACACATCACGATACGATGACAACAATCGAACTTAAACAAGTCGATATGCGATAGATTACGAAACAATATACATACTCAAAGTATCAAACGAGTTTCACACTCGTATTCTAGTAATACATAATTATCAAGATCGGTGATTGACAGTGAGGCCAAATCCGATACAAAACCGTATTATAAAATATACGACAATCATTCAAGGACCATTGCTCCACGTGCAATGCTCTAAATACCATAGTATATTCCTACATATACATACTACTATTCCTATATACACATAGGTTCACATAATCACAATCAATCATAAAGTAATGCAAGAATAGCCTTACCGGAGCCATGCGGAGTAGTTGCGTGCTTAAAACTTTTTAGAACACACCAAAGTTATAGTTTAGGTTTTTAAAATTGACCTAATTCTCTATAACTTGTGGCTCTGATTACCATTTTATAACACCCCTAAATTACCACGCAGCAGAATACCACTTTGGGGCGCTACTCATAGCACATCGCACACAATCATAGACAACGACCTCAAAAAGAGATGTTAAAATAATATACAACATTGTCTAAAAGTTTTCCATCCCAAATATATTAAAATCAGAGTAGCGTCTGGTCCCAAAAACCGTTATCAATCACGATACATTCATTAAAGACTTAAAAAGTAATTTTATTCATTTCAAAGGATGGAAAAATAAACAAAGTTTTAAACAAGTAAGCACCAACTTCCTCCTCGCATGCTCCGCTGCTATCCATCTTGATTACCTGAAAATCATCAACACAAAGGTTGAGCAAGTCTATAGGTTTTACAAATCATCATTTGAACACAAGAATTTTAATCATCTCAAGCTTGTCACACAGACAAGTAATATATATTTTGATAAATGCTTTAAGCTCATGGAACTGAACGTTAGCCAACACGTCAACCAAATCACTTACGGCGCCCCTACAATAAGTAATGTTGTCATATACCAACGACCTCTTATACATAATATCCCTTTCAGGTGATCACTTATGGAAACATACCCAAGGATAAGGCTGTCAAACCAAATAGATCTATCATATGTATTAGCGTTTACCTCGCAAGGTAATTAACAGTTCATGAATTTCAGGGACTTCATAAGACAATGGTACTAAACATTTATCATCATATTAGGGTTCAGCATACCAAAAACAACTTGTGTTCACTTTATAAAACAACATGTATTCCCCCTCGCGGGTTACAAATCATTTACAAGATAATATAAAACCGAGGCTATAGACTTACCTTTAAGTAACGGAACGGATGGCGGATGAACAATGGAACCGGGATGTTGAAGAGTAGATAGTAGCACTCCAAGGCTATTCATGACCTACAAAAGTGATCACGAGCCTTAAGTACGCGTTTTATATGCGTATAAAACAATTATACGAAAATAATTCGATAAAAATGTATTACGGGTAAAATTTGCACCAACACCTAAGTCAAAATGAACCAAGGCTAAATAAAGCTTAAAACCTGTAGGAATTATGTATTCTACATGTTTTAAGTGTTAAACAAAGTATCCAATACGGTTTTCACACAAAACGCCTCAAGTTTACATAACAAAAGACGTAAAAGTCAAAAAGTTCCGGTAAGGCTGTCTTGGGAAGAGTGTCTCTCCAAAAACATAAATCCAATGGCTATGGTATATAAACCCCTGGAACAAAATTGAAATCTAGTTTCCAAAATGTCCAACCATTCGATCTAAGAGTTTACGGAACTTTCTAAAAGTCCAAAACACTAACAGCCCTACCATAAGCACTTAATAGTCATGCTGCACTAGTCAAACTTGGGATAAAATAAACCGTTAACCTATAAGGTTTAAGGAGCTGAGATTTCCACCATTGGAAAGCCTAATTATTCTACTTTCGGCCCATACTAACCACGAATAAATAGCTACCACCGATTAGAGGGAAAGTTACATTCTTTGAAAGGTTACAAAATCAGAATTTGGTTTTCAAACTCGGGTTTACCGTTTTAGTCATAAAAACCATTTGGTGATAGCTATTAACATGAGGTCAGTTGGAGGACTTCACATATGATCCCTAATACTGTATCAAACCTTAAAATGCACAAATAGGGGTCAATAACCTGTGGCCACAAGCTATGCAAACCTGCTGTCCCATAATAGGCCTTCGACCTGAAATAGGTCATAACTTCCTCATCCGGAGGAGTTGAGTGCCTATCCAACACACCACTAACATGTAAAAGGACTAAGAAACCCATTTAAGCTGTAAAAAGTGCAGGTCACAGTAGAAAATATGTGAGTTTTGGGCTCACATACCTGCTGTCCGAATTTGGGCATCATAACATCTATACCAAGCAACCTCTAATTTATTCCCAACCATAAAAAACACATCTTATATTAACCTAGATAGATCAATACACTATAATTTAATATTATGGATGGTCAAAATCAAAACCCATCTAAAATGCATGTTTAATCAATGATGCTAGTCACACTAATCAAACACCACAATCAACAACATGATCCCTATGGGATCATGTTTTGGCCGTGGCACCATTAACCCACCATGGTTGATAATGGTCAAAATTCTTAACAAGTATATATGCCTAGACCTTAATAAACACATTTCATGTTAATCCCATTGATCAAGGAGGAGGGTGTTTTATTTTTGGTAAACAAAATACAGATGTATGTGTTTGTGTTGTTTTGGGGCGTCGGTCAAAAGAAACAAAAGGGAAGAAATGGGCTTTAGCCCACTAATGGAATCCTTATTATACTAATCTTAAGCCAAAAAAAAATGCATCTATTTCTAGCCCAACTCGATTCTTAAAAACGCTAATAAATCCTATTCGGTGCAAATTTATTTACGTAAATACAAAATTTATAAAAATAATATTTTTTACTAAATAAAGTCGAAATATATCGCCTCCGGTTCCCATTCCTTCGATACATCACGATTTTATAAAATTTATGCGAGAGAGCGTTTAAATCAATTTTCATGACTTAAATTAAATCGGAAAAATATATAAAAAATTCCATAAATCCAAATAAATCATTTTAAATAAGTAGAAAAATAATTAAAATATAATTTAATTAAAATTCACGAGAAAATAAATATGACCTTATATTTACGGGTTTTACAACATTCATAGTCTCCATTACCTTTCTTGTCCTTCGATTATAAACCCTGTAAGCACAAGCAGTTGAAGAATAACCAATGAAAAAACCAATATCACCTTTAGGTTCAAGTTTACCGATATCTTCACGATCATTCTTCGGATAACATAATGCACCGAAGACATGTAAAAATAAAATATCCGGTTTTCTTCCATTAATGATCTCATAAGGTGTTTTGTTGAAACGGGTGTGAATAATGGAACGGTTTTGAGTATAACATGCAGTTGCAATGGCATCAGCCCAAAGGAATAACGGTGCACTGGAGGAGAGGAGCATCGTCTGAGCAGCTTCAACTAACGTACGATTCCTCCGTTCCACAACTCCATTCTACTCTGGAGTTCTTACAGCCGAAGTTTGATGAGAGATCCCAACTTCGTCAAAGTAAGCTTTCAGTTTCTGATTGGTGAATTCTGTACCGTTATCCGTTCTCACAATAATGACAGGGGCTTACAGTAGAACTAATGTTTTCTTCAAGAAGTTAATAATTACATCAGGGGCTTCATCTTTTGATGCAAGAAAATGAACCCATGTGTAACGAGAATAATCATCCACAATTACAAGGACATACCGCTTTCCATTAATGCTTTTGATTCTCATTGGGCCACACAAGTCCATATGCAAGAGATGTAACCTATTCGTTGAGTTGGGAACAGGTTTGGGTTTGTGAGGTTTCTTCTTACTTATACCTTGCTCACAGGAAGGACAAAGATGGTCTTTTATATATTTAAACTTTGGAAGACCGGTAACGAGATCATCTTTCGCAAGTTGGGTGATGGTATCGAAATTGAGATGAGATAACCTTTGATGCCATAACCATGACTTTGTTGAAGTGTCCCGGGCCATGAGACAAATTGGAGAAGCAAGATACATTTGAAAAAGATCAATGGTGTAAAGGTTGGTTGTACGATTTCCTTTCAACAAATCAATTCCTTCAAGATCTCTTGAAAAACATGTATGACTTCTAAAAGCAACCTCCAAGTCGGAATCACAAAATTGTCCAACCAAAAATAAATTGTGTCCAAAGACATCAACAAAAGAGACTCTGGTGATGATTATATTTCCCCAATGAAGATCACCATAGCCTAGAATTGCAGCAACATGATCATTTCCAAATCGGACAGTTCCCATGAATCGCCATACAAAGTTCTTGAGAAGGCTTCGATTCCCAATCATATGTTTGGAACAGCCCGAGTCCACGCACCAGAGACAAATTTTAACAGCCTACCAATGATAAGAGAAGAAAATATTTTGGCAACCGATGAAATAGGTTCCTGTAGGGTTAGATGATAATTAAGCCGTAACACATACCGACGTTTCACTGTCAGTATGAGATCTACTAGTGTCGATAATTTTTCCACTACAGTCAAAATTTCTACCAGTAGGCAATCATTTAGAAGTGATTCTAGGGCTACTAGGCTTAGCAAGACTTTCAGTGGTTCCTACGTGCGTAATTTTAGGAACATACACCTTAGCCTTAGGAGTGATATGTCTTTCACTGATTGACAGCTTGTCAATTCGAGTGTAACCACCATAAATCAAACCATTCATAGTCAAACCACAAGCATCATGACTAAAAGTAAAGAAACATTTATTACATTTAGCACAAATAACTTCAGATTTTTCATTCCGAATAGCAAGCTTAAAGTCATTACATTCAGATGAATTAGGTTTCTGATTATGATTAAAAAGCGGTAAATTCCTAGGGTGTTCTTCTACTTCCACATTATTGATCTTGGGGCGACTACTTCTAGAGGCAAAAGGGACCCTATCATTCCTTGTATTGCTCGTAGGCTGTGTCCTTCTGCTCTTAGTGTAGTTGTTTATTCCTATAGAAGAAGACACACGTCTATTAGAATTAGCACTTTCTAAATCAATGACTTGTGGTTGAGTTATAGTGATCGGTTTTGTCCTAACGCTTGCTTTACGTTGTTTTCTAGGCACAGAGGGAAAACTAACATGAAACATTCCTGGGGCAATCACAGTAGTTTTCGTTCCAACAACCTTGGGAAAAGGTGTCACAGTAATACGAGTGGGTCCCGAGGTTGCTGGTGTCTGAATCGTACTAGGCTCAAAAGTCGTATCTTTTAACAAGGCTTTTAACTTACAGTTCTCATAGATTTTATCAATAAGTTTCTGATAGACAGACTTACTTTGTTCAACGGCCTGCTTATACGAAACAACAATAGATACTAAATCTGCAATTTTAGCCTTATGCTTATGAACATTTCCATCACTGACATTCTCTAACCACGAAGAGGTCAAATTCTTTTCTTTAACCCCTCCTTACTGAGCCAGCAACCGTGTGATAGTTTGTTGCATTTTATTGTAGGCTTTATCATACGAAATTTTGTCATATTTGCATTCATCACATTTTTTGACAAACTTATTCCATTGATCGGTAAATTCTTTGTCCTTTTTAATGACAACATATTCCATTTTCTCTTTCATATGTTCAAGCTCAGTTTTAAGGGTTTCTTGATTCGACACCAAGGTATCTAACGCAATGGGGCTACTATCAACATTATCACGTGTATTAGAGAGACGTTCAAGATCGATTTCCAAAACTTTGTTTTTATCAAGAGATTCATCAGCCTCCTTCGTCAAGATTTAAAGTCTTCAACAAAGTTGGCTAATTCTTTTAGAAAAGCGTTTTACAGATTGCCTAACCGAGCATCAACTTGATTAATAATCGGATTAATATCGTTTTGAAGAATTTTCTGGACCTCGATCTGAACAGGTGATGTAAAATTTCCTCCAGTGATTTTGGAATTAACAACACGTTTAAGGATGACAAAGTTATCTTTAAGCTCGTTTAGAAATTGGCGTGTGATACTCGGTTTAGGAGGGTCATTAGACAATTCCTCACTTGGGAGCAAAAGCATTTCAGTACTCGTTTTAGATCGAACAAAAACAGTTGTAGGATTATCTTTTGAATAATAAACGGGTGTCACTTCTTTATCAAGCTTTTTCATTCTTAAACGAGTCTCTACTGCAAGATCAGTTGTTTCCTCAGAATCATGCACACTATGAGGATCATGCTCATCAGAAAAGAGCACACTACCATTATATAAAGTTTCATTAGTGGCTTGAACTTGCTTAAGATATCCCGGATTAGGAGGAAGAGGACAACCTAAAGCCAATTTTTAAAGAGTGTAATTTATTTAATTCACTTTTGGGGCGAGCATATTTATCGTCTGCATAGTTTGGCCACGTTTTACTAAAAGGTTGTCTAATTCTCTAATCCTATATACTGAGCTTTGCAAAAATCCTTAAGAAGCCCATCTTCTCGAATTTTGAAATCATGTTTCAGCTTTTTTCGTTCTTCTTTTAAATCCAAAATTAGATTTTTCAGTTGAAAGCTGTTTGTTAAGAGAGGTGATTTCATCATTCAATTCGCTATCTTTTTAGCACTACTTAAATGTAAGGCATTTAATTTCTTAGTTGTGCATTTTTCTTGATAAACCGATGTAGCATGAGCTTTTTCAAGTTCTTTAATCTTAGTTTGATGAATTTCAAAACTTTTCTCTCGTTCCTTATATGCCGCAAGCTCAGTGGTCAATTTGGCATTAGTTTCTCTAAACATATTATTAACCACCGTAGCATGTTCAACATCCTTAGCAAGCTTATCAAATAGAGATTTATAATACGCACGTGCCGCATCAGGAAGGTTTGTAGGCTGGGAAACTTGATCCACACTGGGCTCATTCGAACTAATATTACTATTATTCGTTTGATCCCCGTGTGTCTCAATGTAGGGCTCAAGCATCTCAGTATACTCCTCCTCCTGATTAGATGTACTATATATATCATTATCATCAAAGCATGGATGTACCTCAGAGGGACCGTCTTAATCATAAACGGGAGCTCTGTCATCATGCATTCTTGAGGTACATGCTTGCTGTAAGTTAGACATCAAGATGTAGTTGGCATTCACCTTTTCTTCCTCGTCATATTCTGCAGAAGAAGCCATAAGGTCGAATTCCTCAGCTTTAAGTGGAATCCCTGCCTCTTCCTTTTGTGCTATGAGAAGATGAGTTTGAAGATAAGCAGCATCCCTCTTCTTTTTGGCTGTGCAATCTCTAGCATAATGACCAAATCTCCTGCAGTTGTAGCACTAAACCTGACGATTGTTGTTTCCATTTCCCGTACCAATATTCTCAGCCCTTGCAGCCACAATGTTTCCCATCTTGTTACCAACCGCTGGCACAACTATTAACCCATTATGATTATCCGCATTCGGAACACCCGGATTTTGACCACGGTTTTGACCATACTGATTTCCTGCAATGCCAATAGTCTGCCCAACATTCTGACCATATTGTTGAAACTAAGTCCCCGTGTTTCCAGCAACTACCAATTGGCGATCCTGATTCGCATTCATGAAAGGTTGAGTAATCTGCCTATTTCTAGTGTTCGAGGAGATTCTCGGATTGTTGTTGGTGGAGTTAATGGTGAAATTGAATGCCTTTGCAAGTATGGCAAGACCAGTATTAATAACGTGAGTATGATCGGTGATGTCATCAAAACAGGCAATGGGTTGTTGTAAGTAATTCATAGCAGCAGGAGGTTGATATCCATAAGAAGTGAGTTGTTGTTGTTGTTGTGGCATGAAGTTACTTGATGAGGGTTGATGGTAGGGTACCATGGGATATGACATAGATGATGGAGAGTTTGACATAAAAGCCAATGGATCTTGTGTCTTGGCACGTCTTTCTGCCCTAACTTCATTAGCTTCATCTTGATTCATCTTCAAATAGTCATATACTTGAGTGTAGTCCACGACATGAAGATCCTTGGTTTAATTGACAAGAGTGACATATCGTGACCATTCAGAAGGAAGATTATCAAGAAATTTGATTTTGGCAGCAATTTGTGCAGGTTCATGTTTGTTTCTTCTAAGATGATTCAAGAGGGTTGAAAACCGATGATAATAAGGTTCAATTTGTTCCCCTTCAGTAGACGTAAATTTCTCCCATTCACGAAGCAACTTAGTTTCCTTTTCTTGTAAACCGATTTCACTGCCATTCATCATTTTCTGAATCCTAAGACACATCTCGTGTGCGGTTTCACAACTATCGACAGCAGCATAAACATCTTCAGGAAGTCCCATAAGAATGACTTGAATTTCTTGATCATCAGCGTCGAGTTGTTTGGATTCAGCTTCAATTAATTCTTCATCCGTTTGCTCATGACTAGAGTCAGCCACTGGGTTAGCATTCGTAGGGTCCCCAGGCACAATAATGGTTCTTCTAACATACGGACCCTTTTGAATCGATTTGACAATCAACTTTCCCAAAGGTTTACATTTTGCATAACGAAGGGGACGACTAGCCCATGTAGTGTAGTTCTCCTTGGTAAGCATGGGTGGACGATTCTCAGTACCCGTAGCATAAATATCTTGTTGAGACGTCATCGTAGAAGTCGTGTGAAAAACAGGATCTCAATTCGTAGAAAGCGTGTGATGTTGTTGAAATTCCGAAACTTCTGATTTTTTTCTCAGTCCGACAATAAATTCCTCAGTCCGACAAAACGGTAAGCTGGAAAATGTGTATCGCCAAATTTTGAAATTGAGTTCGAGATAGCCAAAAACTAGTAGGGAAAAAATTTGATTTTACTAGACCTAAAAATTTTAACTCTTTTTTTTAATCTTCGTGTATACTATGCTCCGAGACAAGTCTAGATGGTGGCTATGTCTAAAAAAATAATCGAACAAGATTTAACAAAACAGATCGTAGTCCCTGATCGTAATGATTGATCGCAACTAGTGATCGTTCAAGTGATCGCACTCTGTTATCGTATCCCTGTGATCGTACTCAAGTGATCGTACTCAAGTGATCGTACTCAAGTGATCGCACTCTGTTATCGTAACCTGTGATCGTACTCAAGTGATCGTAGTCAAGTGATCGCGCTCTGTTATCGTATCATGTGATCGTACTCAAGTGATCGTATCCAGTGATCGTACTCAAGTGATCGTAGTGTGATCGTACTCAAGTGATCGTATCCAGTGATTGTACTCAAGTGATCGTATCCAGTGATCGTATCCAGTGATCGTACTCAAGTGATCGTAGTCTATGATCGCAACGAGTGATCGTACTCGTTGATCGTGACCTTGATCGTAGGATGTGATCGTGATCTTGGATCGCAAGTAGAAACCCCCAGGGTATATGCGATCGCAACAATCAGATCGTACTATGGAAACAAAGTTACCACTTTTCTCGGATAGAACAAGAACACAACAAGTTCGAGATTCGAAGCCTAAAAAATGAATCAAACACCCAAAATTTTTGAGCTTTTAACCAAAGCAATGTACTCAAATCGCTACTACAACAACTTAGAAGATATATGAATCACAAAATACAAGAAAGACACGGACAACACCCAAGAGCTATCCACGAATCCCTTGGCTAATGATACCACTTGTAGGAATGATACACACGACTATATAGGATATAGAAATGAAGATAAAGATTAAACCAAAAAGAAAGATTAGATTAGATGAAGAAAAAGAGAAAAACAAAGATGGTTGTGAATTCCTAGTGAGAGAAACACATATGTTTCTCTCTCTACAATCTATGAAAATGGAAGACACACACACTCAAATGAGGTGTTAGGGGCCTTTTATACTACACTTGTAAAGTATAGAAGGCCTTCCTCATTTGAGTGTTCGGGACTAATTCCTGTTACATACAAAACATTATACTAGAACTCTCAACACCATTATGTAGCATTTTCCACGAGCTTCGCAACGGTATATTATATGACCATCACTTTAAATACTTCTAACAACTTCTCTAGCTTTTACTATAAGTTACCTTCCTATATCGACTCACCAATCTGCTGCATCAAAAATTCGGTCTAGCTCGGTTTCGGGTTCTTCTACTCAACGGCTAAATTTGAAGTATTCTATGGCTTTGGTTGTTTCGTTACCAATTGGCAATTAGGACACCACCACAAGCTCAACAAATGGTTTTGGATACCGGTAGTCAGTTGTCGTGGATTCAGTGTCGTAATAAAACCCTAACGGCTTCTTTCGATCCATCTTTGTGGTCTTCTTTTTGGATATTTCCTTGTGATCATCCTATTTGTAAGCCACGAGTACCTAATTTGAATTTTCCTACAACTTGTGATCAAAATCGTCTTAGTCACTATGCGGAGGGGAATCTGATATGGGGAAAAAGTTACTTTTTCTAAATACCAGAGTATCATCCTGTTGCGCTTGGATGCGCAATTGAATCTAAAGATGCTGAAGGTATGATAGGAATGAATTTTGATAGGTTGTCCTTTGCTTTGCAAGCTAAAATATCTAAGTTTTCGTATTGTACACCGACACGTTAAAATAACGCGAAAATAAAGCCAACTGGAGCTTTTTACCTAGGTCAAAATCTGAATTCAGGAAGTTTTAAATATGTTGATATTCTGAGCTTCCACGAAAGTGAATGCTCGCCCAATTTCGACCAATTTGCTTATACAGTTGGGATGGAATGTATTCGAATCGGTGGGAAAAAGCTAAACATATTAGAGTTTGTATTTAGACCAGACGCTAGTGGGGTTGGTCAAACAATAATGACTCGGTCACTGAGTACACGTACTTAGTGGACGAGGCGTATGATAAGATTCGTGATGAAATTTTGAAAACCACTGCGTCAATAGTGAAAAAAGCACATGTTCATCGTGACTCGTTGAAATTGTGCTTCAAAGGGAACTCACGGAGATTGGCTGATTGATAGGAGACATGGTACTCAAATTTGAGAAAGGTGTGCAAGTAGTTATTGAAAAAGAGAGGATGCTAGACGACGTTGGTCGTGGGATAAGTTGCTTGGGGATAGAGCGGGCGAGAAGACTAGAAGTTCCGAGTAACATTATAGGAATCTTTCCCCAGCAAAATAAATGGGTCAAATTTGATATTACGAAACGAAGAGTTGGTTTTGGTGCAACAGATTGTAGCAGAGCAGTGTAAGAGCCCTAGGTACGATTTGATCCGTGGTCAAAAAGTGGTGCCACATCACCACTTTTTTTCCATAACACCAAAACACCTCATAACCCCACAAACATCCTCCCATATTTAACACCACAATTTCTCGTGTTATCGTGACGTCACCTTTTTTTTATTTTTTATAAATACAACAATTTATTAAATAAAAACAAAATTTTTCATTAATAAAACTAAAAATACAACTTAAAAAATACACGAATTAAAAAAAACATGAAATAAAAAAAAAGGTACACGAAGTAGACGAATTCGGTAGTATTTTGGTTAGACGAAGTAGACGTATTGGTAGTTGAGTAGTCGGAATTTAATTTTGTGAATCAGATAAAAAATTGTTTATCCATTGATTCGGGTATTGGTTTGAATTTTGGTTTGGATTTTGACTCATGGTGGATGTAAAATAATATGGAAGATAGTAGTAGTGATAAGTAGAAGATGATATACTATTTTTTTAGTTTGAAAATGAATTTTTAGTGAAAAATAGATAAAAAGTGGGGTGTTTGAAGGTTGCAACGGTCAAAAAAATCAAGCTAGCCAAAAACTAGCCGTTACCAACGCTTATATAATACAAATATTCAAAAAAACGATAACGCGGACCATGGCGTGACACGGTGCAGTTTTCGTGCCGTGTGCTCGCGCCATGTCCCATAATGTCGGCTGGTAGGTACCAGCTAACGCGACCCACGGTGTGGTTGGTTGCGCCGTGAACTCGCGTTATGGTGGCCAGCCGAGTGAAACACGCATTGTACACATGCCTCTAAGACTGTAAGACGAGTGGCATGGTCATTTAATGGTTCAATGTGGTAAATATGCTTATATTTGACTATTTATACAAGTCTTTTTATACAAAAAGACAGAAGCCAATTAATTTCTACTTTTTTTTAACTTTTTAAGTTTCAGCCTCACACGTTTTTACTTTTTCTATTGGTACAAATGCAGCATATAAATTACATTTATAGTTACTTGTTGATGCTAAAATCCTCCGGTAGGGCTTACGGGACAAAACACCTTCCACGTAAGCTAGATGATAGTGATACACCTACACACAAGAGACAACACACGTTAACTCGTCCCGGGTGTTATCCCAGGACCAAGCTCTGGTGTGAGAATGCGTATGAAGAATGAGGTATGAAGTATGGTATTAATTATGTTGTATGGTATTAATTATGAAGTATGGTATTAGTTATGAAATATGGTATTAATTATGTTGTCAAAGTATTAATGTCATATGATAATAAATGTGAAAGACTATTTATATGAGACTATAGATACCTGCTGATGTGACTGTTCATACCTGTAACCTTTTCCTAAACAGGTCTGGGTGTTTCTTAGTTCTGACACTATATTCTTTCCTCTTTGAGTATGCGCCAAGACTACAGGTGGAAAGAGCAACATGATGAACTAAGTGATGTCAAACTTGCAATTGTATGGTACATAAGAAGATAAGTGTTTTTGTAGGTTAATTGCTTAGATCTACACAATATTCTTGATGAAAATAACTAACCTAGTGTAAGAAAAAGTGTGTGTTTGGTGTGTGTATTAATAATGGTGTCTGAGATAAAGGGGTAAAAAGAGGCTTTCTTTTACACAATGGATATATTTGTTTGATTGAAGATGATCTTAGCCATACACTTCAATGATCCGAGTGAAATTTTTGAGTGGTGTGATATTGACCATACAATAGGGGAAGTATCCGAGTGAAAGTAACGGGGTTCGCCTTTACCTAATGGATGTATGTGTTTGTTTAAAGATGATCCTGGCCATGCAATTTTGAGGGTCAAGATGATGGATTTCATGTTGTGTATTTTGAACTTGTTCATCATATAATTAACTTTGTCTAATATACACTCAATAGAAACACCCTGTTAATTGAAAATTTATAACAAGCTAAAATAAATACTAGTAATACAAAGCTAGTCAAAGATTTTCACATAAGTTAGTCAAAATGCACGTTTCTTAATTGCGAAAACGTATTTGTATCTAGGGGTGTCAGTAGGGTCGAGTTGAATAAACCTGAACCCAATTAACCTTATCATATCGGAATAAATCGGGTTGAAAAAGCTTGTCGATTTATTTTGACATGAAACCTGATAACCCAACATTCTTATCGGGTCGTGTTCGAGTTAGATACTTTTTGTTATTAAGTTCTCCGTTCAATTTGATAAGACCCGAAAAATGCTTTTTTTAACTGTGCAACCTATGCTATGCTCACGAATCTATTAAACAATTCATTGTGTATATAAGGCTGAAGGGAGTGGGATATAAATCTCACCAGTGACATTGAAACCCACACGTGGGTACCATTATACCTATTAAAATCCACTCATAACTTAGGTCTGGGGGGGGGGGGGGGGGTTTCCAATGGGTATATAACTCACCACTGTATATATTTTAGTGGGGTATATTTTTATATAAAGTGGGTTGTACGACTCAACAAAAAATTCGGCGAACTTGATTTTGGTTGAGATGTAAGAGACAAAATGATGATATACATGTTAAGTAAAACTCATATTACTTGCTGTAGTACTATAGTTTCAATAGTTTTATGACTTTTTGATACAACTTGTCGTAAGGTTCTTCCTTATGCGTGTGTGTGATCGATGTGAAAGAGAAGAAGAAATTTGACGTAGTATTATATTACTTGTTGTAGTACTCTTTTAAAGAAAGAATATCAAAGTTGGAATACAATACTACACAAAAAGTTAAAAAGAACGGTTGTAACCTATCATAAAGAACGGTTTTGAACCGCTCTATACAAGGGTGATATTTATGAGCAACACATAAATGGAACGGTTAGGAACCGATCTAACTAATACCACAGATAGATCAGTTGATACACAAGAACCTTTATATTTTGGCAAATATCAGAATAAATTTTTTTATTGAAACCCATATTTTCTCGAAGTTTTTTTTGAATCGCACAAATTACAATAATATTCAAATACTACACATTTGTTCAAAAAAATCATCATCTTACAATACGAAACCAAATGTCTTCAAAACAAAAAAAAACATCTAACTACCCCGAATAAAGAGAATAATTTGAAGCTAAATTTTTGTATAACTTGTTAATACATGTAGCCCCCGATCTCCTATTAGAAATGATAGATGCTCCGTCACGAAAACTTAGTCTAATGTTGCAATCCCATTCAATCAACTGTCATGTCGACTTCCATCATGAAGGCTTAGACTATATCAATCAACTATCAAAAAGAGAACAAACAACATGTTAATGGTCACCTTTAAGAATTAATGAGTAACATGTGTATTAACAAAAAGTGGTGTAAACAAACTACAAGAAATTATACAAGAAACTAAAGATAAATACTTGTTCCAACAATCTCTAATCTCTAATCTCTATCTCTAATATGTATAAAGGATGGTTTTGGCAAAAGTGATCTCAGCTCAAAATTACTAAACAATGACACGTGGAAATTTATGAATAATCAACGGTTGAGAAGGAAAATATGTGGGGACAATTATTTTAGACATTTATTGAGTAAACAAAACCCCCAATTTCTCTTAACAATGAAACGGAAAACACCAAAAACACCCACGGATAATAATACAATGCAATTTCTTCAACTTTTTCCCAGGTTTTGTAATCAACAATCTTTAATATGTATACACAACGCTTAAACCATTTATTTGATTTGTGTGATTTATCTTACTAATAATGAATAATGAATAATGAATTTGTTTCGTTTGGTTTTTTCAATGGATCATTAATCCAATACAAGTGCTTCATCATTTTTTTGATTACAATTATATGGTAATTTCGATATAGGTTTCTTATCACTATTACCAATTGCTTTGCTAATTGTTTTTTTATATGGATATTATATCAATGATTTACTCATCATTTGTGTTAGGTGGCTATACTTTAGATGTGATAGAGGAGAGGAGATGAACTAATTAAAAAATATGCAGAGGCCGATACATATTGAACATTCTCAACATTCATATGTATTTTCTTAGAACTTATTGTGGTTGTAAAATGAGACAAGCACTTTGCTTAACGCATTTTGTAGTGCCATTATGTTTTAATGTCAATCCGGTAACAACCTGTTCATGACTTTAGTTTTTGTACTTATTGTTATATATTTTTTTTAAACTACATTATGATGCTAATGTTCCAATCAATTGCTATCCATTTGACTTTGGTTAATAATGTATAATACACTCTTTTTGTTTATATCATGTATTTGTGTTGGTTCTTTATAAAAAAATTCCATGAATTATTATAAAAGCATCATTAATTTATCTTCAGTAGTTTTGTTTGGCATTGGAAGTAAATGATCTTCTCATTCAATCTTTAAATTTGCAAAGCTGATGTTGACTCTAGATTTAAGTTTTACCATCCTTTCATTGCGCAGGTCATTACTAACTTTGCGGAAAAAAATTAGATGAATGGGAGGTGTACCTGGAGTAGTTGCTTATATATTTGGCATAAAATAGAGAGGTACGCATGTTGAAATATAGCGTGTTATGAACTTTTCTGCTAGGCGATATGCCCACTCTCAACTTTTTAATTACAGTTAATTTTATCAATCTTTGTGGTCTATAAAGTAACACAATTACTTGTGCTCTGTGTCTCATCCATCAATGGCGGGTTTAACATTACAAGTGTAAAGCATTTGTTTGCATATTAGAATAACTTTCTAAACCCACCACCACTAATCACCCTAACTGCACATAAATTTTTCACAAAACATTCATTAAAATCTAGCAATAATTTAAGATGCACAAAAAACTGTATTACATTATAAGAAAGAATAAGATATGACATGATAATGTCTGCTTTTTGCTTTGTTTATTACATCATCCTATGCATGGTTACTTACTATCATCATAGGCCAAGAGCATCTCTAATGTTTTTGTTCACTTTAGAGTATATTAAGAGCATGATAAATAATAACAATGAAGTAAAACTTATACTTGCAATTCATATTGTTAGGATGCCCACAACAAACGTTAAAAAAATTGAAATTAATGGATAACAACGCGATAGCTTTTCTTGCAAAGATATTAAGTTTTTCAGTTCGAGTGATTTGAAATTTAGTACAGTAAAAGGAATTTACATAAACTGACGGTAAGGACAACCGTGATGGTGTCCAACTCGTGGAGTTAATAGGAAAATATTTTGACAAGATTAAGGTGTATAATCTTGAAATTTAAAAATCCAAAATATATGTTCACAACAGACCATATACACAAAAAACAAGTCTTCATACAATAAAACTCTTGGCACTAGACAAAAATAATGTGATGATAGATTATAAGACCTAATTACATAAGTAAACTACAAGTAAGATAACTCTTAAGCTTTAAACACACTTAACGTATATGCTCCTGGCTGAGCTCTTATTTTCGGCCTAAATAATCAGTGGGAGTGGGGTTGAAATCTAATCATTAAGAAAGCCACAGCGTACAATGCTTGGGTGAAAACATGAGTAAAACCACATTTACTGTGAAGACATGCATTTATAGAAACTCTAAACTATAGATGCGATTGAAAATAAAAAAATTTGGTAAATAGACTTTTAAGATATACAATGTGGATCACGTGGTATGTGGTTGTGTAGCATGTGTTGTTGATTGCGAGCTAAACATAACACAAGAACATGCAAATAGGAAGATTGCTTTTTTCACGGTTATGTTAATAAGTGAATAAAGGAAATTTAAAGGGATGCATATATCTTCTTAAACATTTTAAGGTTATAAAGGAGGGTACCAAGTCAATTTGGTACCTATCTGCTAACTGGAAATACGAGGTACATAATTTGTTACATACGCGTCTTCGCTTATGAGTATATATAAAAAATAGTAGATGTGTTGACTAAGTGTGTAGATTTGGTATTATAAAAAACAGAGACAAATTAGCTAAAAAAAGGAAACACATATTGGATAAGTGTACATATTTGGTATTTTAAAATTGTGTCTAATCAGCCCCTTGATTTCGTGGTGATACTTTCGTACTAATGAACATTGCGTTTTGGTGACCAAACAGCCCCTCAAAAAGGTGAGTCCAAACAACCCCTCAAAAAGGCGAGTCCAAACAGACTCTAAACAATTACGTACAAGTTATTACGTACGTGTTTTTTTTCCTGCATTTCTTTGTTGTCCAAACAGTCGCTCAAAATGATTTTTCAGAACAGCTATTGTTGGCCACATTCTGGCCGAACAACCCTTATACTTATTTTCTGCACATTTAATTTGCGAAATATTAAACTTTATAGAATTTTTACACTATCAATTTCTCGTTTATGCAGGAATTTTTGCAGGGTTTAGTAATTTGTTGTTTTGCCACTATTTCTTAGCTTAATCATTATGCTAAGCCCTTTATTAGTTAACTATCATATTGACAAATTGAAAACCTTGGAGTTGACATATTTACTTTTATTCTGAATACAATACAAGATGTACTTGACGTGTGGGTTTTAGTAGCGTAAACTAGCGTGGCTTCAAATGTGAGAGCGGATGTGTGTCTTGTGATCACTACAAAGATGGCGGTGTAATAGCTAAAGAAAATTCTATGCATCAATAGGAAAATGTATAGTTAGATGGGAAGACAACGACACTTTGTAATATTACAGTAAATATTTGTTCTTACTTTCATCTTTGAAATGCTTGTCAGTTAGAGATGGTGCATTATGGGAATTGAATACTTAAAATTTCTGGGATGTTTTTGTCAACCTGTAATCCTATGGGGATTGGGAGTGATGTTACACATTTTAACATGTTAATGTATTATGTGCTATTTTTTACTCAATTTTTTGGACTTTATTCAGAAGCTATACATAAACTGTTAAGCCTAAGTTGAATGTGAATACTTTTTTTGATGTAGTACTAGAAGACCATAGTAGAATTGTGGGCATTGGAGTTGAAACAACAAAAAAACAATATCACACCACTATTGAAATATAGATATATTTTTTTTACCAAAAATCTTAAAACTCGTCGTCCAACGGGCAGGCTTTGATATTTTCCTTCATTTTATTTTTTCATTTATTTGCATAACAATTATACGTGGGTCTTGGAATATATGTTCGACTCAACTTTTTTTTATAAGACCGTTGATGCTCAAACCTATCTCACAAGAGGATATGCATCAAGTAGAATTTTGTATGCAAGACCAGTTATGTAGCACAAATAGGTAGCTTGCAATCAAATATGTATAAAAAAATATTTGTTTGCATCAACGAGTGTTTATGGGTATAACTACTATATAGATTTTGGAAATGTAATATATAGATATTGGAACTGCAATACTTTGTTCATTAACTACTACTTTTTATGTAACGTGATTTGTATCTTCAAAAAATCTCAAAGCTTTTGTCATATTTTTGTAACGTATGTCTACAGAAAATCTTTCATGCGCTATCTTCGAAAGGGAGGCTTCACTTACAATGCTCGATACGCAACTCTTTCACTATAAAGACGCAATTTCTTTGCATAAATTTGAGCTATAAAACATTCACCATCATCATCAACAAACATACAAACAGATTCCGCGTCTCCATATTGCCCTGCCATAAATTACATAAAGTGGTTAAGATGTAAAATAAAATAATGCAAAGATATTATCCATACTTAGAGGTGACAATTTTAACCCATTCCACCAAAAGTAGGCCAATTAGGTTCAATTTCATAACATTATTGGTTGAAATGGGTTGACCAAAAATAGAGTGATGGGTCAAATGGGTCAACTGCTTTCTTTGTGTAAATTGAAGTTTGGGTCAAATGGGTTTAAAATTATGTTAGATGGTTCCTATTATTTTACCAAAAACCCAATAGTCTAAAAAGTTAGTTTTTATTATTAAGTCACCGAATATACGTTTTCGTCACTAAATTTACGTTTCTTCAGTAAATTTACGTTTTCGTCAGAAAGTTTACGTTTTCGTCAGAAATTTACGTTTTCGTCAGACAATTTACGTTTTCGTCAGAAAATTTACGTATTCGTCAGAAAATTTACGTTTTCGTCAGAAAATTTACGTTTTCGTCAGTAAATTTACGTTTTCTTCAGAAAATTTACGTTTTCGTTAGAAAATTTACGTTTTCGTCAGTAAATTTACGATTTCGTCAGAAAATTTACGTTTTCTTCAGTAAATTTACGTATTCGTCAGTAAATTTACGTATTCGTCCGAAAATTTACGTTTTAGTCAGTAAATTTACGTTTTCGTCAGAAATTTTTCGTTTTCGTCAGAAATTTTACGTATTTGTCAGTAAATTTACGTTTTTGTCAGTAAAATTACGTATTCGTCAGAAAATTTACGTTTTAGTCAGTGAATCTATGTTTTTGTCAGAAAATTTACGTTTTCGTTAGTAAATTTACGTATTCGTCAGAAAATTTACGTTTTCCTCAGTAAATTTAAGTTTTCGTCAAAAAATTTACGTTTTCGTCAGTAAATTTACGTTTTCGTCAGTAAATTTACGTTTTCGTTAGTATATTTACGTTTTTGTCAGTAATTTAATGTTTTTGACAGTAAATTTACGTTTTCGTCAGGAAATTTAAGTTTTCGTTAGTAAATTTATGTTTTCTTCAGTAAATTTACGTTTCGTTAGAAATTTACGTTTTCGTCAGTAAATTTACGTTCTTGTCAGCAAATTTACGTATTCGTCATAAAATTTACGTTTTCGTCCAACAATTTACGTTTACTTCCAAATATTTACGTTTTCGTCAGTAAATTTACGTTTTCGTCAGTATATTTACGTTTTCTTGTTGTAATGGCTCCGGATATCTTAGACATTTCTTTCTATTGTCTATCTCCTTCTCCGAAGCTCTTACATCGCAAACTTCATTATCAATCGGCTCTGAAAACTTCCTTATAGCATTACCATCTAAAACATTGAGCCTTTTAGCTAACCAAGTCACATAATGACCTCCACACATGTCACTTAATGTTTTCAATTCTAGGGCTCTCTTATACAAATACTCGGCAATTGCCCACACTATGTTCACTTGCCTTTCCTTACTAGTCGTGCTCAACAACCATAGTTCAGTGTGTTGGCATCTTTCCCTAGTTCCTGATCGATGCTCAATCTGTCCTATAATGAACCTATGTATAATTCTCAGAAGTGGATCCCTAACCGACCCAATCTTCTTATTCCCCGTAGTTTGTTCGGCTATGCTTTCCTAATATTCATTTATTGGTAAAAACTTCTTATTGGTTTCTAGCTTAGCAAAGTGTAGCTCAAACAAAGGATTGTCCAAATCTTCCTCATCATACAATCCTAACACCTCTCCAAACTGTGCTAGTGTAAAACAGTAACTCACCCCTAGTAGTCTAAACCAAATGCAATTCTCACTCTTTGCATCTTCAACTTCATTCTCAAAATAGAAAGTCGAGAATAATTCAAGACATAACTAAGGATATACCTTACCTTGTATACGTAAAGCCTTTTCAAACGAGTAGTCCTTGAAAGTTGCTCCCGAACTATGAGTGTATGTCATCCTTAACTTTTCCTTCAAAATCTCCTCACAACCAAACTTCCTTAGTAAGCCCCAATCAGCTATTTTAGGCTTGCCAAAGGCCTTCCCTTGTAGCCTTGACAATCTCAAGTTGTAAGCATGACATTCCATTTCGCCTAACCCTCGCCACTTCAAGTGCTCATGCGACACAACCTTCATCTTGTATTGTACATCGCCTTGGCTATACTTTCGTTCATATATTTCGATCAACGGGTTATGTAAAACCTGTAAAAATAAGGTCATAATTTAAATTCTATTTTTCAATTATTTTGAAGTATTTTATAACGTTAAATATTATTATGTATAACGGTTTAAGTTGAAATCGATATTAAATATTCTATTTTAATATTTTGACGAGCAACGAGGACTACTAGTGATCCCGATACCGACGGATGCCTAAAATTTTATATTTTATTATCGATCGTTTCGATATTTAATACTTTCGACGATATCATTCTAATTACGTATCGAGTCGTTATAGTATTTTTCGTGTGCGTTTAAACTTTTAAAAAGTATTTTCAAGAAACCCGAGTCTCGTAAATATTTGTAAAATTTACTTTTAGTCATTTCCCGCTTTTTAACTTAAATGTTGCATTTTGGTCCATAACTATCCAATATTTGCAAACTACACCCTACCCCACCATATATAAAGCTTAAACAAACACACACTACTCATTTCTTCCATCAAAAAATTTTCTCATCTCTCATTTTTCTCTCTCATTTTCCGAAACTCACACCACCCTCCCAAATCCATACAATTTTTAATTTAACTCAAGATTTAGGATGATTTGAGCTAATCCAAAACAAGTCCCATTCCTAATTTTTTAAGGGGATTCTTTTGGTATGATTTTCTTCAACATGCATTAACATTTTTTTTCAAAATTTATTTTCTTGATGAACTATACTTGTTTGATACATATTGAAGGAATAAATAGGTGTTAATATTATTATATTACATAGTGGTGTGTTTGCATGTTTAAATTTTTGAGTTTTATTTATTAGATTTGTACATGCAAGTGTGTTAGAGGTTTGATCATAGTGTAGGAGTGTTAGAATGATCATATTAGTGGTATAGAAATGGGTAAAATGTGTTGAAAATTTTATTTTGTATGGTTTTTAAAAGGTCAATTCTGGGCAGTAGGTTTGAGGCTATTTTCGGAGGTCTTATGTCTAAAAATAGATTGATATTATGGGATTATGTCGTAGAGATTTTCGTTAGCTTCGATTTGATATAAAGTAGGCCTTCCAACTCCAAACGAGGTGGAAGATACACTAGTTTGATTTTCGTGTACCGGGAGACGAGTGTCGACACAATCCGAAAATTGTTGTTGATATTTGGATCGAATCTCGGGGACTATAAAATGAGTTTCAAAATGATCTAAGGGATGTTCTCAGGCTCCAAGTTTAGTATTTTGAGTCTATTTTTAGAATCAAGTGTCGGTTTTATAAATGGAGTTGTTTAGAATGGTCAAAATGGTTTCGTAAGTCAAGGTCGCTAAACTGTCCGGATGTTGTGATTCAAAGATGAGTCGGGCAGGGAACTTTAGAAGTAAAATCTTTTGATGGGCTCTTGGGAGGACTTTCTACATATAGTAAGTGAGTTCTCTGAGTAGTATCATAAAAAATTGATGTGTCTAAGTATAGGAAAACGGCTTGGACATTTGGTATGTTCCGGCAGATTTTTGTTAAAGGCATAAAACAATAAAATGAATACATAGGAAAGTATAATAGAACCACTTGCATCGTTTTCTCTCGAGTTGTCGTGATTTTATACTTGAGTTTGATTTTATTAAGTATCATTTATTTCTCGAGTCTATTATTAATGTACGCACCTTATTTGCTAGGTTGCGGTTTTCGTGTTTATCGGACATCTACTATCGTCGGCGATCGTCTTCAACTACTATAATTACTAAGGTGAGTCTATAGCCTCGTTTGCGCAATTATATGATTTTAAAACCTGCGAGGGGGAATACATGTTTTATAAACTTAGAACACAAGATTTTTATGGTATGCTTTGTCCCTCTATGAATGAACCCGTGGTTGCCTTTAAATTGCATTAGGTGATTGCCTTTGTTAAGCCTCAATTATGGACCGTTAATTAACCTATGATGGGTTAACCGCTAGTACAATTAATAGATATATGGGGGAAGCCGCCCCGGTTCAGTTTGTGTGGACTTGTCACAGAAGCTTAGGCCAGACCTCCACACTGTTTGAGCATACTGTATTGAGAAGTCAGGTATACGGCAATGTACCAAAAATCTGGAGGTAACCGACAATTAATAAATCTCCTGTCTTATCAGACCTCTAAAAGGAGTGTTTAAGGGCTCGGTTCCATGAGTTTATTGCAATTTATGCTATATAAAATTATCATTGTTGATGCAAATTATTATTTGATGCTTATAAGCATGCCACAAACTTATAATCTTTGCTTGTGTTCAAATTGATTACATAAACCAATAGATTCACTCGGCATTTTTGCTGATTGTTTTACTCACATGTATTTCAGGTAATCAAGGAGTGGAAGCTTGGAGGTCACGGGGAATGAAGTTGTGCACTGCTATGTTGTTCAAACTCTTTGATTTATTTATTGTTCCATTTTTAAAACAAATTAATATGTTGTTTTAACTTATCTTTCGGTAACGATTACTTGGGACTACGCTACTCTGATAAATGTTTTAGGAACGATAAATTTGAAACGTCTCTTTTCGAGTCATTCTTTATAAATTATGTGTTATTGTATCATTGTTTAGCACCCAAAGATGTATTGCGCTGCTTGTAAATTTGGGGGTGTTAAAGATTGGTACCAGAGCCATGAGTTATAGAGAACTAGGTCTTTATTTTAAAAACCTAAACTATAACTGTCAGTTTTTATTTTTCAAAGAGTCATGTGCACCGGACTTCGCGTGACTTCAGGTTCAAGCTACTTCTGGGATTACCACTTTAGTATACTTATTACGTATACCTTATTGGCAAGTATTTATAAATAAATACTATGATCCACTTATGGATATATATTTATATCTAGGATCCCTTTATCGATATATATTTATGTCGTTAAACTTTTCGATAAAAGTTTATCATTTATTAATGATTAGCTTAAATAAATACAATGAATTTCATGATCTTTCTGTATTTATGTTTGAAGTATTTAAATTGCTTTTATTGCAAAAATTTTATATTATGACCTTACATACCTTCATCTACGCGCGTTACTTTCATTGTTTAACCCTTTGTGATATCTATATAGATATCCAAATCGTCTTTCGGCTGTTTGTGCTTGGACGTCTTGAAACGTAGTGTCTAGACCATTGTGTAGCTCCATGTGTCCTTGGAATAGACTAACCGCTATCGTGTGAGTCACACATTTTGAAACATTTCTTAAAATCGTGTTGAATAATATCATGGTTTTTCATAATATTTTGTTGATTTTTATTATCGTTTTACACGAAATGCGAAGATTTAATTCGTTGACATTTATATGGAAGTGTATTGTTCGCTTATATCTCGGTAACGTCATCGCCATTTTATAAATCATCGTCTAGATTATGGCGCTAGATTGGAATACGATTTTACATATCTAAACTTGTATTATCCTCTTTCATTAACCTTCTTGCTCTCGGAACGCAACCTATGAATGTTTCATTCTTTTCTTGTTATGTTTTGTGTTTTTGACAATCGTGGCACCAAGGAGATTTGCCTACTTTGCACCTTGAAACTTAAATTATGAACGTCATTCGCCGTTTTGCTTCCTAAATTTCGTGTTGGATACCTTGAAGCATCTTCTGTCATTGATTATGCTATATTTTTACTTGATGCTCATTATGAGATTTATTTTTCATTGTTGATGTAAAATCCACAAGATATGTGTGTATATATATTCTGAGCCGTTAGAAAGTGTCGAAAAATATATTTAATGGAGAAACTGCAGGGGGTGTATAAACAGGTCAAAACTTAAAAGTAAAATCTGTGTTTTTAAAATAAAATAGTTAAACCTGCACATAACTTGCAGGGGTATTTTGGTCATTTTATATTGGGTTTCAGGTCTCAGGTAAAACTAGAAAGTCGTCTGAAACGTCATTTTGCATCAAAATGCTTTAGACTCCGAGTCTTGGAGATGTCGTTTATCGGATCAATTAATCGGCTCATATTTAAAAGTTAAATCCTTTAGAAAAATTCAGAACATGGGTTTTAAACGTTTCTAAGTAGTTTTGAGTTCATTTGAGATTGTAAAATTTTAATGGATATTATTTTACAATTAACTAATACTAGTTGCATGTGAAAATGTTTAAAAATAGAAACATTAGAGGATTAGCAATCACCGGATTAATGGTGTAATTTGAAAATGAATAATATATTTTCTTAAAAGCATGTTGTGTCGAGTATCTTACATAGAATACACATATGGATTGTTTTATTCTTTTTATATATATGACTCATTTGTCATTCGATGTTATTTTATTTTTGTTTTCTTTTAACCTTCCACTAATTTGGGTCGAGTTTTGAAGTTTTGTCTTCACATTCTTCGTCGATATTTTTATCACATGTCTCATGGCATTTTCGTCTAAACCTTATAACCTTTTGAAACCTTAACAACTTGTAACCATTTCATTGATTGTTTTACGAGCTACTAATTGCTACTTTTTGCAAACCTTTAGCTACTTTATACGTTGTCATGATTTCACCTTATAAATAAATCTGATATTGTTTTACGATTGTTTTCACCAATTGTTTTTACTTTGGTCTTAATACTTTTCGTAACATTAAAAGTTGCTTATTGATTATCTCACAAATTACTTGTATCCTATAAATTTATAAACTATTTTTAAATTCCATTTTACAAATGGCATGGTTTATATAAAGATAAGAAACGTAATACATTTCGACGAAACGGAGCAATGCATTGCTAGCTCTAAATTATACATGGCATGATCACCTATGTCTAATTTAGAAGGAGCCATGCTAGGCTGAATAGTAGTCATCTTAAAAATCTTGATGATAATCAACTTTTTACTTGTAATTATGATAAAGATAAATAAAATGAAATAAATTGAAAAGAAGTTTTGAAAACCTTTATATTTTATGCAAGTAGCACAATTTCTATGCATCCGCATATGTTTTCTTACCTTTTGCTAAACGAATTACGTGATTATAAGTACGTTTTTACTCGATGATTGTTTTTCCGCTTGTTACTTCATTTTGTCTTATAACTGATTTGTTTTGACTGTTCGTCTAATTACTGACTGTTGATAAATGACTTGAAAGTCTCGATGTTTTATCCTTCCTTCTCGTACAATGTTCTTTATGCCATTTTATAAGATCTTTGGAATGTCTCCGCACGTGAATAATGAATTATCACTAGAGTGAATTCCGTATATCCAGGATGACGTCCATCACTCTCGTTTGTCTCGAGATCCACTCTTGTGAATCGTACCTTGACTTATCTCTTTAAACACTAACATCGTTCATTTGATTCATTTTAATTACAAGTGATTATTAGGAATTTTATTTTATTAAAAATTTTGTATGGATTTTATTTCCGATCGTGTATCGACCACCGCTAAGTTAACGAGCTGATGATTGGTGAACCACCGACCGCACTAACAAAATTGACAACTTGTTTAATCTATTATTTCTTATCGTCATACCATCAATGCCTTTATTTTATTATTCTATTTAAGAATTCATACGACATTTGCTTCGTCCTCTTTTGTACTGTTGATTTCGTACTAATTTTTGACGTTATTACCATTCGTATTCGTTTGTTATCTTGTCACACTTTGAAGCCTGAATATATCCCATGTTTATATTGAAATAATAAACACCTTTATGTACTTCTACAACGTATTATAAAATTTTATGGAACTTTTATACATTTTCTAATGATTTTCAATTATCGAAATAACCATCACAAGTAAAAGGTCAAATTTATACATCATATTTTGTATAACTAAAAGTAATGTTTAAAATGAAATCATGTTCTATCTATTGAAGTAATTGATTTATCATACTTTACTTTTAATATAATGAAATTGCCAGTTTAATTTATATTCCTAATAATGATTTAATTTAGAAATTATATTTTCTAATTGTAACCATCGATACGAGTTTAATTAATAAATTCATGTCATTCTTTCTAAGTTTCTTAAGACAACCAAAATAAATTATGAAGCTATTTATCAAGAAAGTGCATCAATTGAGTTTTAAGGTAATACAAATCCAGGACGGATAATTGTGACAAACGTTATTTTAATGTTAATGTTTAATTTATTTTTCGCTCTCATTTTTTTTTCTAGTATTGTGATTTATTATGTTTTACGGTTACGTGAGTCGAGATCCCTCGTCGATCGTCAACCTTAAATCATTTTACCAAATCTTATCCGTTTATGCGTTTATTGAATTCATTTTTATCTCGTTATGTTCCTCCTATTGAAGATTACTATTTTATTCTGAGTTTAAAACAAATCTCGGGAAGCAGTGTATAAGAAGAAACGATAAGTGTCACCAGAATTTATGCGTGTACTTGTGGAATGATTATGGACCGAATCTCTTAATGAATGGAGTTAATAAATATGTTACAACCTCGAGGAGTATGTTGAAGCCGACACCGCAAGTGGAAAGACTCTGGAGATCAAGTGGTTATTATCAAGGGTTTGTTCAAGGTTTTCCCGATGATTAATGGTGGAGATCTATACTCGATGTTTATGTTCGACCTTTTCTTTTATGTACTTATATGGTGTGTGATCTAGTCAAATGATCTTAAGTTGTGAGAACTTGAGACTGCATCATCCGATGACGTCCGATCATGTAGAACACATATTATGTAATATCTTTTTGACTTTCAACGACGATGTTTATTGAGTCTTTGAATGCGCGTTGGCGAAAGTGAGATGGTGTCTTTGTATTATCTTTTGAGTAGAGACCCGCGTGTGAGCACCCTCCGATGACGAAAATGTTTTCTTGTTAGTTCTTTTTTATGTGTGTCCATGGCTATCCGGCCGATGGATATCCTTTAAATTGCAACCTTCCTTTTTACTGGACTTACCCGAAAATCTTGTCATCTATTCTTGTCGTCGAATGAGATTCGTGTGATTCATGAAATTTTCATGTGTCGAGCTTGACGGGTGACTGGTGGATGAGGATTTATTTATTCCTTTTTGGTGAGATACAACTTGATGACAAGTTGCGTTTTTGTAAAAGAACCAGTGGAGATCGTGGATCGAGATTCACGTGGGAACATGAGGACTTCCTTATAAGGAATGCTCTCATCCTTCCGGGTAGTGAACAACTCGAGTATGAGAAGAGTTGAGCGCCGGGACGTCGCTGCCTTAAGGTGGTGAGGATGTAAAACCTGTAAAAATAAGGTCATAATTTAAATTCTATTTTTCAATTATTTTGAAGTATTTTATAACGTTAAATATTATTATGTATAACGGTTTAAGTTGAAATCGATATTAAATATTATATTTTAATATTTTGACGAGCAACGAGGACTACTAGTGATCCCGATACCGACGGATGCCTAAAACTTTATATTTTATTATCGATCGTTTCGATATTTAATACTTTCGACGATATCATTCTAATTACGTATCGAGTCGTTATAGTATTTTTCGTGTGCGTTTAAACTTTTAAAAAGTATTTTCAAGAAACCCGAGTCTCGTAAATATTTGTAAAATTTACTTTTAGTCATTTCCCGCTTTTTAACTTAAATGTTGCATTTTGGTCCATAACTATCCAATATTTGCAAACTACACCCTACCCCACTATATATAAAGCTTAAACAAACACACACTACTCATTTCTTCCATCAAAAATTTTTCTCATCTCTCATTTTTCTCTCTCATTTTCCGAAACTCACACCACCCTCCCAAATCCATACAATTTTTAATTTAACTCAAGATTTAGGATGATTCGAGCTAATCCAAAACAAGTCCCATTCCTAAATTTTCAAGGGGATTCTTTTGGTATGATTTTCTTCAACATGCATTAACATTTTTTTTCAAAATTTATTTTCTTGATGAACTATACTTGTTTGATACATTTTGAAGGAATAAATAGGTGTTAATATTATTATATTACATAGTGGTGTGTTTGCATGTTTAAATTTTTGAGTTTTATTTATTAGATTTGTACATGCAAGTGTGTTAGAGGTTTGATCATAGTGTAGAAGTGTTAGAATGATCATATTAGTGGTATAGAAATGGGTAAAATGTGTTGAAAATTTTATTTTGTATGGTTTTTAAAAGGTCAATTTTGGGCAGTAGGTTTGAGGCTATTTTCGGAGGTCTTATGTCTAAAAATAGATTGATATTATGGGATTATGTCGTAGAGATTTTCGTTAGCTTCGATTTGATATAAAGTAGGCCTTCCAACTCCAAACGAGGTGGAAGATACACTAGTTTGATTTTCGTGTACCGGGAGACGAGTGTCGACACAATCCGAAAATTGTTGTCGATATTTGGATCGAATCTCGGGGACTATAAAATGAGTTTCAAAATGATCTAAGGGCTGTTCTCAGGCTCCAAGTTTAGTATTTTGAGTCTATTTTTATAATCAAGTGTCGGTTTTATAAATGGAGTTGTTTAGAATGGTCAAAATGGTTTCGTAAGTCAAGGTCGCTAAACTGTCCGGATTTTGTGATTCAAAGATGAGTCGGGCAGGGAACTTTAGAAGTAAAATCTTTTGATGGGCTCTTGGGAGGACTTTCTACATATAGTACGTGAGTTCTCTGAGTAGTATCATAAAAAATTGATGTGTCTAAGTATAGGAAAACGGCTTGGACATTTGGTATGTTCCGGCAAATTTTTGTTAAAGGCATAGAACAATAAAATGAATACATAGGAAAGTATAATAGAACCACTTGCATCGTTTTCTCTCGAGTTGTCGTGATTTTATACTTGAGTTTGATTTTATTAAGTATCATTTATTTCTCGAGTCTATTATTAATGTACGCACCTTATTTGCTAGGTTGCGATTTTCGTGTTTATCGGACATCTACTATCGTCGGCGATCGTCTTCAACTACTATAATTACTAAGGTGAGTCTATAGCCTCGTTTGCGCAATTATATGATTTTAAAACCTGCGAGGGGGAATACATGTTTTATAAACTTAGAACACAAGATTTTTATGGTATGCTTTGTCCCTCTATGAATGGACCCGTGGTTGCCTTTAAATTGCATTAGGTGATTGCCTTTGTTAAGCCTCAATTATGGACCGTTAATTAACCTATGATGGGTTAACCGCTAGTACAATTAATAGATATATGGGGGAAGCCGCCCCGGTTCAGTTTGTGTGGACTTGTCACAGAAGCTTAGGCCAGACCTCCACACTGTTTGAGCATATTGTATTGAGAAGTCAGGTATACGGCAATGTACCAAAAATCTGGAGGTAACCGACAATTAATAAATCTCCTGTCTTATCAGACCTCTAAAAGGAGTGTTTAAGGGCTCGGTTCCATGAGTTTATTGCAATTTATGCTATATAAAATTATCATTGTTGATGCAAATTATTATTTGATGCTTATAAGCATGCCACAAACTTATAATCTTTGCTTGTGTTCAAATTGATTACATAAACCTATAGATTCACTCGGCATTTTTGCTGATTGTTTTACTCACATGTATTTCAGGTAATCAAGGAGTGGAAGCTTGGAGGTCACGGGGAATGAAGTTGTGCACTGCTATGTTGTTCAAACTCTTTGATTTATTTATTGTTCCATTTTTAAAACAAATTAATATGTTGTTTTAACTTATCTTTCGGTAACGATTACTTGGGACTACGCTACTCTGATAAATGTTTTAGGAACGATAAATTTGAAACGTCTCTTTTCGAGTCGTTCTTTATAAATTATGTGTTATTGTATCATTGTTTAGCACCCAAAGATGTATTGCGCTGCTTGTAAATTTGGGGGTGTTAAAGGTTAGGAGGCATTGTCCTCTTTTTCTTCTAAAACATTTTACAACATTTGAAATATTAGTATGTTAGTACATTAAACAAATGATCCCAAAAAAATTAAAAAAAAATTCAACTGGGCATGAGATGTCGACCGACATGGGTGTCTTGCCGACGGCATCTTGCTAACAGCAAGCATTTTTCCTGCCGGCACACACCTCATGTCGGCGGCATAGTGATCACAGTTGGCTTCGTGTCGGCCGGCACACACCTCATGCCGGCGGCATCTCTAAAAATCCTATAGTTTTTTTTATCATCCCCATTAACACTTCCTCAATTTTCCTTCATCTTAAAAATGGATCAAAACACTATGAACATTATCTATTTTTCGGAAATCATTCCTCTTAACAGATCAAAACTAGTAACATAACATCTACAATTCTTATTTATTCGTCATTCCAAACTATTTAATTAATCTTACAAGATCAAAAACAACTATATTGATGAAAACCCACTTGAGTTCATCATTATCTAACCAAAACTAATCTACCCTCACACTATCAATGGCTCCATCTCCTAAATTCATACCACAACTTAATATAAATCCTATGATTCATGCGTTATCCAATCTACTCATTTGAATCGAAAATTAAAATTAATAGATGGGTGTTGGATTCAGTTACCTTGTTGGGTGCGATTGTTGTTTCTTCAAAAGAATTCAAATTTTTTTCTTCTCTTTCTCTCTTTCTTTTTCTCTGCGTTTTTTATGCCTGTGTGTGTGAGTTGCTTATGTGTTTGGGTGAAATACCCCAAATACTCCATATGGGTTGGTTATATCCCCATAAGTTCCCAGATTTTTCCTCTTTTTTACCACATGTCTATAAAATCCTAAAAAAATAATAACTAAATTAACCAAATTACCAAAAACCAATAATTGTCTAAATTACCAAACCACTAAGAAAATAAACCAAAATAATGTCAAAGATAAACTGAAAATTAAAAGAAAAAGATCAAGCCTTAGTCTTGTTTTATTCTTGAAGTATTGATTCTTCTAGCCCATGAAGTATTCCATGTTCAATACGTCATCGGCCCTAAACTTCTTTGCTAGCTTCCTCTTGATATGCTTTGTCTTATACCCTCGTGTGTACACATTCCCACACGGTGTAGTGACTTCTATCTTGACGTGCCAAAATTTGTCTCCTTCTTTTCTCATATAAGTACTATCCCCGGCCGGTCCCCAATCAAGGTTCTTCGATTGGACCGGTAGTGATCCCAAGAAGTCCGTCATTTTCTTGAAAACTAGAATATTCTTGAACGGGTTGAATTAAGCTTCAATTGCTAAAGCTCTCTCCATAGGATCTTGACATCCTAAATATGGTGCTCCCAATGGTCCATACAAGGGATAACCATCATCATCTCTCCCAACTTCAAAACAGCTTAGCCATTCGTCCTCCATTTCACTTTCAAAATCGAAGTACCAAGGCTTTACCCTCGGTCTAGGTGCATAAGTATGAACGGTAATACCGTCGTTAATTGCAATAGTTCCTCGACCCAAATCAATAACCTCTCCATACGTCTTTAAGAAGGGCCTCCCCAACAACAACGGTAGGTCCCTATCCTCCGGGATGTCCATAATAAGGAAATTCATGACATAAGGTTGAAAACCGATTTGCACTCAGACGTTCCTTACCAAGCCCATAGGTTTGGTTTGCGTGTTGTCCGCCATAGTTAGGTTTCAAGAGTATGGCTTCGGATTGCTCAAGCCAAGATGTTGATAGATTGAGTGTGGCATGACAGTTACACTAGCCCCTGTGTCGGCTAATGCGTCGAATTGTGTGATTCCATTGATTAGAATCGGTATGACAAAGTTTCTAGGATCTTGCATCTTCTTAGGTAGACCATGTTTAATGATCCTATCTTTGATATGCTCGTTGAATTCCTTCCCTTCCAAACGAGCCTTACCCATTTCTATTTCATCTAGCTTCGTCCGGTAGCTTACAAAATTCTCCAAGACCTCCAAGATTGGCTTAGGTTCTTTGAGTTCCTCTTCCTTCTTGTTCAAGATAATTCTTATCCTCTCCTTTTGTTTATTGGAGAGAGGATAAGCCAATGGTAATGGATTGGGCCCAAAAGCGGAAGGAGATCCTTCCTCAAGTTCGGTTTGTGTTGGAAAATAATTGTTTGGTGTTATTTTGCTTGCCTCTATGTTCTTGTTTCTCTTTGCCTTTCCTATCTTCACTACTTCATTCACACTTTCAACCTTAGGTCCGTCTTCAACCAAAAACTCAATATAATTTTCTTATTTTTGAGTTTGGTCAAATTGACCATTGGGGTACCTTGCTCAAAATCCACAAAACACCTAGTTTCCCAGAGAAACTTGTAACCAAAGACCACCGACGGTTCACCTGTGTCGGTGTGGTCTATGACATAGAATTTTGTCAAAAATACATACCCATGGATGTTTACCCTTACGTCTCGTACCACAGGTCTTCCATATTCGGTATAGCCAACTATCACGAACCCTAACTTTCCCAACATCTCTTCCGTCATGTAATCGATTGGGTAAGTAAGGTTTAATTCAGCATCCCATGCCCCTTGATTTTCAACCGTACATAGAATAGCAAACCGCATTAACGTTTCAGTGTATGAACAATATTCAGCTCTTTGGTAGACCGCTTTTTCACATCCTCCTTCATTGATTATCACACTCTTGTGAGGCAAAGCTTCCCACAAGTCCTTCTCGTCCTTGGTTGTTTTCACATTAGTGACACTTGAGTCACATTCATCACTGAGTTCTCCTTCTAACCCTTTCAAGTATGCGGAAATATCGCTAAGATGATCCATCTTTATAATTAAAACAAACATGACAAAGTTCATGAACGTTAAGGTTAGAGTTAGTAAAAGAAAACAATCATGATACAAAAAATCATACAATCATATCCCAAAAAATCAAACAAACAAACCAACAAACTAATTTTTTTTTACAGCTCAAGTTTTGCCAACCGGCACGGGTTCATGCCGGCAGCAAAGCTTTCACAGTTTAACAGATGCCGGCCGGCATCTCATCCCGCCGGCGGCTTCTTGTTCACAGAATGCGAGATGCCGACCGGCATCTTTGCCTGCACACAATTTTTTTTTTGACATCTTTTTTACCACAATTTTCTAAATTTTTCTAGAAACATATTTTTGAATTTTTTTCATTAAGGGAACAAAATTAAACAAAACAAAAACATATAACTTTTAATCTAAACAAAATAAAGAATAATCCAAACACTACCTAATTGCTTTTATTATCTTTTTGTGATTTTATGTGTATAAGTGATCTCATGAAATATGCAATGCAAACATCAAATAAACATAAGACACATTTATTCAAGCATATTATTTAGACAATGAGGTCCTAAACCTATTCTTATTCAATCTATATTAACACTAAAAACTAAATTTTAACACCACCACTAATTTGTAATGATTATAACATGAAAAATAAACAAAACCCCGGCAGCGGCGCCAAAAACTTGATGCGCGTCTTGCATTCCTAGTTTTACATTTATAAACAAGACTTATTAATTCCTTAACTACGCATACGAGCAATTATACTCGTTCTATTGTAGCAAAGCCAGGTAAGTCAAGATCGTCCCATGGGATTTGCGTATATTCAAAACATTTGGGTGGTGTAGGTAATAGGGTTGTCACTACCGATATTACCGCTAGAATTAACTTAGTAAAGGAAATTAATTAAAAGTAATACTTGTGTGAATTCCATTTCATCCGTAGGAGAGTTAATTTGTGTACGTTTAGCAACTATGAATCACAAATCTAAAGTACATGAATTCCGTTCCATGGTGTTTTTCATAGAATCCATACTAACAAATTAGTGTAGACAAACCCTTTCGACCTATGATTATCTATGCCAGTTCATTATAATCCCCATTTGTTAGAAAATACAAAGAGATAAGTTTGGTTTGAATGGGTTCTTTCGACCTATACCTAAGATAATTCTTTTGACAAATTCCTTTAACCAACTAGTCAAGGTGAGTGTCAATCACCAAGAAACCAATTTGACTAATGCACAAATCTTTTGGAACTTAGTTTACCGGAAATCCTTTCGACCTATAAATCCTATAAAAAGCTATATTTCATTTGGTTATCAAAACATGTTTCAAGAAATTATCAACCATCAAAACCCAATTATATTCTCTCGATCATAAAACCAAACTCTCCTTTAGAATTCATGTTCATCACACAAGTATATCACACTATTCAGAATTCATACACATTGCAACACAATTCATAACTTTCTCAAACATTCAACAATACTTAAATTATAATGAGAATAAATTCAAGTACAAGAATTTACCAATAGTTCTTCAAAACACAAGGAAATAACAAAATAGAATTTAGAGAATTTCTAAAGCCTCCAATCAACAAATGAATCTCCAACCGAATCTCTTCTTCACGAAATTTGTCCCTCATTTGAGGATTAACAAGGTTTATTGTCTTTCGGGTTATGTAGGAATGGTGATTCTAACCTTTGTCAAGGGTTAGAATGATCCTTGGATTTAGCACACTGAAAACATTGACCTTAAGGTCTAATTTATACACCATTTTTTCTTGGGGAGAAGGTAAAAACAGCTGGGAATGATTATGGGATGGAAATGAGAAGCCTCCCATTGATGGTGGAGGTTTATGAGAGTTTTAATGTAACTTGTGCTAAAAACTGACTAGCAAGTTGCTGGTGGCTTCTTCCCGTGTTGGTGGCTTCTTCCCTTGCTGGTGGCTTCTTCCCGTGCTGGTGGCTTCTTGCCATGTTGGTGTCTTCGTGGCCATCTTCCACCTTTTCCTTTTCTAGCCCTTCTTCTTTATTTCTTCCTCCTTCTTGTCTCTAAACGTCCAAGACTCCTTCGTCCCCAATTATTCTTCATACGAGAGCTTACGTTCTCATGCCTCGTTTAATCCTTTTCCTCCAATTCGCGCTTTTTATTCCTTTATTCACGTTTCTTCATTCTTGCTTCCTATAAAATACAATTATCGTTTATCTTCACTATATGAATAGTGAAGATAACGCTTATGAATAGATGTTGGATTTGAGCGTTATCATACTTGCGTTCCAACGACTCCCATAATTCTTTGGAAGTCGTAGTCTTGAAGTACACATTGTACAAACAGTCCACCAAACCATTCAGAACATAATTGTGACACAAGAAGTCTGAATGTTTCCATGCTTCAACCGCTTGCACAACTTGTTGATTAGCGGGTTGACCTTCCCGAGGAGGTTCCACCTGAGGTACAGTATCTTTTAAGTACTTAGCAAGGTTCAAAGTAGTGAGATAGAAGAACGTCTTCTGCTACCGCCTCTTAAAATTTTCCCCATTGAACTTTTTTAGTTTTCAGCATGATTAGTAAGTGTGTGGGTAATAGGCGCACCTACATTCACAGTAGTGGTCGTAGGGGTAACAGGAGTTTCGTTAGACATCCCGAAAGATCAAAGAAGATCAAACACAAATAGTTAAACAAACTGTTATAAAATCAGTATTTATGAAATTCAATCGTGATTTCTATAACTTGTACCGGATCTGCTTCAAAGAAACTCAATCTTGGTTTCAATGAATTAGATGCAATAGTCAAATAAATCAGTTTAATAGAAACTCAATCTTGGTTTCAACATAAAATGATTATAACAACTGCTTAAAATATAAGAGATTTATTAACTAAAATCTATAAAACTGATTCTAAAGAAACTCAAGCATGGTTTCTACAGAAAACAGTTTATAAAAAAATATTTTATAATCCGTTTTTAACAAATGTAATTTAATTCTGTTACATAGAATCTGTTTTAAGATTGTAGAGAAAAGTGTATACTTTTAATAATATAAAACAAATTACAGATGTGAATTAACAAGATATAAAATAACAGAAACTAAAGAAAAAAATAAATAAAAGTAGTAAAGAAGGAGACGAGGCTCGTGTTTAACACGATTCTATTAAAACAGAACCACCGTCTGTTTCTCATGGCATAACGTCCAAAGTTGTTGTACAACCGGACTAGACAAACTTGTCTGAAACATCATGAAAGCATTATGCGTTTCTGATTCGGGAAAACTGCTAGAATATTAAAGTAATGGAGAGACATTTTTGTTGTATCTAAAACTGAATGAGTAGAATTTCTTCTATAGCCAATTCCTGCCTTGATCACCAAGACAGAATGCTCCTAAAATAAACTGACATGCAAATTAGTTAAAAGAAACACACGATTTTTATATATTGTATATACACAATATATTATGTTATGACTTATTTACAAAGTCTAAATCCATTCTTTAAAAGATTTACAGAATATTCTAGAAACCAAACTCGAATTTGGCAGCAAAAAAGATAGCGCACATGCGAACTTTTAGAGCTGCAATCGTGTCCGCAGGTCGCGCAGGCTAAAAAAAGTTCAAAAGCTTCGAAGACATTTTAGTCAAGAAATCCCGAAATTTGCGCCCCCTGTGTGCGCACATTGGTGTCGGCGTAAAACCAATCAAAGAGATTTTTATAAACAACACTTCGATTCCCATATAAACATGGTTCCACTTCCTTTCTTGGGCGATGTGGGATATAATATTTTTGTGTTTCACGTGTCCCAGTTTGAGACATGATTTCTCAATCATATTAACTTCGTTTTGGACATTCTTTAGCTCGTCGCGAAGCTCTGTTCGAGGAGAACGCAAAGATACTAATTATTACGAATATATATAAAATATACATATCTTAAATAATGTCGAAAGTTTTTAAAAAATCACTTTGCAAAATCAATTTTCCAACAATTTAACAAAATATTTTGGTTCTGTCCAACATGTTGTGTTAGTAAAGAAGTTGGGTATGGTTAACATGTTTGGTTTACAAGCGTGTGGGAGCATGTTTAAAGTTATAGCTCTTTTGGCAAGCTTGTGATAGTTGAAGGACTTGTCTTGTAATGTTTTATCTAATTGTTAAATTATGTTCCTTTTGTGTTAGTTTTGTATGTGCATTGTCCGTTTGGTAAATATGGGTTATATAATTTGGATATCGTTGATGACTGGCTAATAGCTTCACTCATAGTTTTCATCTCAAAGTTTTGCTTCTCTTTGTTTTTCTATTAGGGTTACAGTTGTAAAGTTGTTAGATCATCTTGATCTTTGTTTTTATTCTTAGGTTTTGTATCGTGCGAGTGTTGTTTAAATTGATAGTATCCATGCTTAGGGACTATTATTATGCTTGGGGACTATTATTTTTCTTTATAATCGTTGCTGAACATTTGTGTTTGACAAGCATAAAAAAGGCACCTAAGATCGGGTGGTCGGGGATGATCAAAGAACATATATGCCATTGTTGTTCTTAGTGAGAGAAAGTTAGAGAGAGGTGAAAGAATGTTATGAGTTTTATTTCAAGTGAAAATAAAACAAGAAAAAATGAACAAACTTTCACAACCCCATGGAGAGTCATGGGGGTATTTATAGACCTATCCTACCTAGACTTTCCATCCTTTACATAATAAGTCCCTGCGTATAGCAAAGGATATAAATCTAGTCCAACTCACGTGAAAGGTGCCAGCTTACCAAAAAGTAAGTCTAACAATCTCCCTCCAAGATGGTGACTCACGTGAGTTGGTTACAATGATTCCTACAAGCAAAAATAAAGAAAAATGATAAGCTTGAATTCCAACATTCCTTGAGACAGTCTTCAACGACCTTCATCTTCTTGAGTACTCCAGCTCTATTTCTTCAGCTTTGTAGAATCTAGTTGAGCTTTACTCCCTCCCAACTAGAAGGCCTTTCATAAAACAAGCAGTAAAGACTGCTCCCTCCCAAACAGATCATACAGAGGAAATCTGTGGGAGGTGATAACGTCATCAACATTTTCTCACAGATTGAAGCAATCCCAGTCTTGATTCTATGATAGATTACCAGAAGTACACACTCTATCCCGAACATGAAGTCAACCTGTAGCACCAGAGTCAATTAAGTCCCGGAAATGCACATTTCTCCTGACATGACAGTGATGATAAAAAGTTGCCACATCAAAGTCAATTAAGTCCCGAATGTAGTCAACTTATCCCTCTATGTAGAAACGGTAACACCAAAGTCAAGTGGCCCCGCATGTACACATTTCTCCCTCCAGGATGATACCTAATAAGGGAATCATCCTTCATGTGTGTACGTGGTATGCCAACTGGAACCGCTTACATAGTAACTATTACTATGTGAGAAGATGTCAACAATATCTCTCTAAACAAAATTCTCTAAAGATCACCCCGAACCGAATCCCCTTATCAATTCTGTTGGCTATTTATAGTGACCACTGATGAAGATAACCCGATAGTCCAAACTTGAAACTGAAGTAGAACTCCCCAAACTTGAACTTAAGCTTGCACTATTGTAGAATGAAGAACGGTGTAGAAATATCATTGCTGAAAATTTTTTGAGTACCCAATACATTACTGACGAAGTATATAAGCACAGCACCTCTTGAAGATATCCACGTCGACTGTGCACTGACACTGAGTACAACAACGTAGCTCCTTTAAGTGATAGTTATCTATGCCGTCGACCATCCTCCCCTTAACACTGGACACCAGATACTTCAAGTCTTCATTCATAACCGAATATGCTTGAACAAGTTATCTTAAAAAAGTTGCAAGTACTCCTTTCATGATAAAATAAGAACGCCTCTGAAAAATCTCACTTCAACCTCAAATAAGTAGCATCGAATCATCTTCGTAATCACATAAACCGTAATAGCCGTTAGGAATTTAGGTGAATTTTTGATAAGGATCGTTCTAGTGTAATGTATCGTGTTTGTTGTGTTTGTTGTGTTTGTTGTTCGTGAAGAAGTGATATGATCGAAAATGGATATCCGGCCAGAATGTCACTGTTTAAACGGCCCGCCAAAGTATTAAAATCTTGTCCCATAATCATTTAACTCGACAACAATTTTATTACTTGGTTCTTTCGAAAATACCCGGCTCAATCCAATAACCCCGTAAATCAAAACCGACATGATTAATTTTGCAAGATTCGGATATATAAACGGTCATCCCGAATTAAATTGCAAAAATAATCGGCCCATAATATACCTTCGGTTAATTAGTGATCGTCCCTTTAACCAATTGTTTAGATAACTTATTTAACTTATGACCACATATATCACTGAATCGGCCCATGAGTAAAATAAGCCGATAGACCCACAAAATTTGTAACACACGGTCCAAGCAAAGATTAAAACCAAACACACCATTTTGACAAGAATGTGCATGCGGTTAAAAAAAAACACAAACTTCCACACCTGTAATTTGATAACTATTTTTCATACGATTTAAAGAAGGTGTACCACTTAGAAACACAAACAAACACGAAATTTGTTTGATGTTTTGGCGAAAAACAGTCAAAATCACACAAAATGATCAAATACGAATCCCTTGGCGAATGATACCAATTGACAAGCATCAAAAAGGCACCTAAGATCGGGTGGTCGGGGATGATCAAAGAACATATATGCCATTGTTGTTCTTAGTGAGAGAAAGTTAGAGAGAGGTGAAGGAATGTTATGAGTTTTATTTCAAGTGAAAATAAAACAAGAAAAAATGAACAAACTTCCACACCCCCATGGAGAGTCATGGGGGTATTTATAGACCTATCCTACCTAGACTTTCCATCCTTTACATAATAAGTCCCTGCGTATAGCAAAGGATATAAATCTAGTCCAAATCACGTGAAAGGCGCCAGCTTACCAAAAAGTAAGTCTAACAGTGTTGGAGACTCATTGTCTGTGTATATTGTCGTAGTATAAGTAATAAGATCACGAGGTTGGTTGAGTAATTAATTGTATAATTGATTTTTATAAGAGTAATACTAGAATCACATAAATTAAGTTTTATAAAAAATATCCACATAGTGAATTGTAGAAACATGATTTGTTATGAGACAAATAGTTAGTGGGATAAAAAAAGTAATGATTGGTCGAAGTATTTTGACACACCATTATACAAATGTTTTTTTGTAAAATTTTTGTTTGGCTCTTTATAATCTTAAAATCTGATTTTTTAAAACGTGCATGTAAACTTAATACTGGTAAACAGGCAAACAAAAAGAAGCAAACTGTCACTGACTCTATCATCTTCTTCCTCGAATTACACCACGTGATGGCAACCCCACATTAAATGATTTTGACATTAACGATCACTATGGTTCGACAGCCCCACCACAAAGATCACAAGAGATTCGTTGGGGGCAGCTCATCTAAACCTTATTATGAGCTTTTAGTTTTCCTTTCCATTTCTTATCATCTAAACCTTTTTAACCAAGCATACCTACCTACTACGTATAACATATTTTTATTTAACACTGGCATTTTAAGGCTTCATTTTCACTTGAAATTTTAATGGATTAACCTTTAATGAATTCAACAACTTGCTTTAAAGACAATAATTTTTATTTTAGAAATATCAAAACTTACCTAAGAAGATTAGCAGTTTCTGTTTCTCGTTTGGTTTGAAGACTATTATGCCTCGGACACGAAAGAATCTCAGTGGCTAGGATTTTTTTCATCTTCTTCCAATGGTCACCCATCGGAGCAATCTTTGTCCTTGAGGAACTCACAAGCAATCTTTGAATCGCTCACGACTATAACATGAACATTTCCTAGACGAATACACATGATCTTTGTGTTCATTTCATCCATCATCCCATGTATCCATCTGAATGTAGGCTTGTTCCGAAGCATGGTGATTAAGCACCCAATGTAAGGCAGGGGTTTCGGCCCGGAGGAAGTGGTGGGCGTGGTTTGTAATACGTTATGAGGAAGAAGATGAATAACAACATGACGATGAGAACGAAGAGGAGCATGGTGAGAAATGTAACCAAGGTGCTTGTGTTTCTCGTACAATGTTCATTAGTTTAGTAGGTGTTGGTTATTATTAATACCTCCAGTTTTTACAATGGAGGTTATACAGGATACCATTTTTTTATTATCATCTGAAAACAATTATTAATAAAAAATAATATCGATATGAATCAATAATTGAATTTGAAACCTCATATCTTCAATGTGATAGTCACAATTTTTTTCCCACTAAGGCACCATTGAGTGGTTAAAATCAAGGTTGTCAAGATACCGATCTTGATCTTAGAATCTTATTATTTTACGATACTGCAAAGCAAAATGATCCGGATCTTACGTAGGATATTTGCATGCTTAAGATCTTATAGGATCCCGATCTTAATCATAGGATCTTAGGATATACTACGATCCGATCATAATTTTTCTCGAGCGACAAAATAAAAAAGCTACAAATTTATAGGATGTATTTTGTATAATCTAAAAACAACATGTAAATCTTCTTATACATTTCATAATAATAATTTAAGATCAAATTTTTATGAAATATTCATATAGTTTTGTGTTCACGATGTATATTAATTTGTAAATTTGAAAAATATTGCAAAGACTACTAAGAAAAATAATCATAGTGAGATCTTACGATCCCGATCCTACTTTACGATCTCGATCTTACAAAGACGAAAACGATCCTAAGTAAGATTCCGATCTTGAAAACCTTGGTTAAAACATTAAAGTACAAGAGCTAGTTTCCATATGAATCAATCAATTAGATTGATTTTGAGGGTTCTAATGTATAAATATATCAAACCCTTTTGGTCCACATTTATTTATTTATTCAGAACAGAACATTTATTAAACATACATTTTTCTACTTGTAGGATAAAGACTGAAAGGTAGACGAGGCTTGGCTAGGGCCATCAATGGCTTAGCCTTGCCTAAATTATGCAGGTTCTCATCCAGATCAATATGTGATTCATTAGGTGGCACCTCCCATTTGAATCCTTGCACTAGCGTAGCCATCAACATTACAGTCATGGTCGTACCCAACAAAACTCCTGGGCACCCACGCCGACCAGTGCTAAACGAAAACGTGTGAAGATTGTGGTCAGTTAGCACCACTTCGTTATCGCCGTTCATGTGACGGTCTGGATTGAAGGTAAGTGGGTCATCCCACACCTCAGCGTTCCTTCCTAGGCCAGAGCGGCTCAGGAACACATGGCTACCTTTTGGTATGAAGTAACCAGCAACAGTAGTGTTCACAGATGACACATGCGGAAGGTTTAAAGGGGCAATAGGATGTAGTCTGAAAGCTTCTTTAACACATGCTTTAATATAGTTAAGGTGAATTAAGTCAGATTCTTGCACAAGTCTATGTTTTCCAACCACATAATCAAGCTCGTTGACCGCTTTATCAAAGATCCTAGGCTCATTAATCATTTCTGCCATTGCCCATTCAACGCTATTCGACGTGTTGACCAAACTTGCCAGCATCATATCCTGTAGTAAAACAAAATTAATCAATTGATATGAATTTGAACGTCAAAAAATGCATCTAATCTTACAAGAATTTCATATTTTATCTCATCTGTGGTTAATTGAGGAGATTTAAGGTTGATGAAACCATCAAGCATGTCGTCTTCTTTCATCAAAACACCATCCTTCCATTGTTGAATCCTTTCATCGATCAAGCGATCTTGATATTTCTTTGCGGTACGTACAGAAGGGGTAGAAGCAGAAGACAAACTCTATATGAAAGCGGTAAATCATATAAGATCCAAGTCTCGAATGAGTCTTCCCCAAATTGAGGACCAAAGACCCTCATCAAGTTTTCGAGCAAGGTACTTGATGACGTGCAAAGTATCACAAAAGTGAGATGCATGGGTCTTTGACGGATAATAAAAACAAAAGTAATTATTAACCGGTTCAATTTTAACCTACCCAATTTTAATAGATCTAGATCAAGATTAAAACTTTATGACAAGTATGCATGTAGTTGTCATAAAAACATAAATAAAAGAGATTTTAAAGCGAAGCAAGCGTGTTTTATTCTATGTGTAACCCATGAATGCCATACGATTTGACTCGTGATGCCACTGTTGGGATTTAGAACTAGTTAAACCATTAACTACGAGTGCGCAGTGGAATGGATCTAGTATAATATTCACGATTAACACATAATAAAACAATAATAAAACCAACCTTTTAATTAATTGAATAAATCAATTAATTGATCTTGATCTTGAATCTACAACGGTAAAGTAACCGTCCTCTAGCGATTGCTCACACGACACGTCAAACGAACACACCACGATGCTAGTGGTAACTTCACTTCGATAATCTTGCTACTAGAAACCCTAATATCCAAAACCCTAATTTGATAGGTTAAGGATACGGTTTATAGATAGAAACAAGATACTTGGAAAAATTCACCGGAAACCCTAATTAGGGTTAGGGTTTGGACGAACCACAAGGGGAACCAAACAAGAGACCAAAACTTTGATACGAGGATCAAAGGTTTAGTATAAGGCTAAGAAACTTCACAAGTAAGTACCCTAAGGTAGTTGATCTTGCAAAGGTTTACACTTTAAGTGAATTTAGGGTTAAAGGAAAAGTTCGTAAGGGTTTGGGTGTGGTGTTTGATTCGATCGGCCAAAACAAACAAAGGTGAGGATGAAAAAATTATGAGGGGTATGGGATTGTATTTATACACATCCTTGAACCTCCTCAAAATTAATTAGGCCCAACCCAACACCTAAATTAAGTAACTTAATTACTTGATCAACAAACAAAGGATCTTCTAGACCCCTTGTGATAATCGGCCGCCTATAGGGCACCGGAAGGTTCTAGAAGTCGATTTCCTTTCCTTAAATTTAAATAACGCACTCGCCTTTAATTAATTAAATCCCATAATTAATTAAACCACCGTTAATTAAATAAAACGTAAAGTTTTTATTATACGTTTAATTATAAATAATAAAACGTAAATAAACGTGTGTTCTCCGTATTGAGTGTGTGCCCCCGATAGGCTCACGCATTTACCGATGGCTAAACGATCGCATATCTCAACAGCTCCCACTTGTGAGAGTTTAGACATACAGCGTCTATAATGAAGCATCTAGCAACACTTCATTATAACCGGAAAATGTTGAGTTAAATAGTTTCAAGAATAAGATCTTAAAGACTAGTAATGGTGTACGATTATTTGAGCTTGCTGATAATCATCCCTTCGTTACAATGTATCGGTTAAACCATGGATATGGATCCTAACTCATTCCATATAGTTTAACTTTAATTCCTCGTTTACAAATTAATTTAGATAGTCCAAATTGTAACAAGCATCATCTTGATTATATTTTGGGTACGGCCATACAATTACCTAATTAATTCTGGAGGGGATCCAGGGTACTTCACTGCACTATATCAGTATGGAGGAACGAATTCTATATTGACTGCAAGTGTCTGTGGATGCTGCTTCACAACACTTCCAATTAGAGTCGTTATAGCTAGATCTTCCAAACTAGCGTTGGACATAAAATCAAGAAGCGATATCCACACATGCACAACTTGTTTGCATCTCAAGTCTAAGGATGACCTAATCCTCACCATTTATGCATTCGAATTTACTCATGACAACGGATCCAAAAGTAACCATTCGAAAATTCGGGGTGTCCAATATTCATATCAATGAATAACATATGAGTTTGGTTGGAAACCGTCCACCATATATACCAGTATATTACCAACACTCATATTTGTCTTAATGTATACAATATTCCCATATTGTTTAACCGACAATGGACATGTTTAGAATAATTAAATTATTCAAGGATTTAAACATACAAACATAGGGCAACAGTAACTATATGAAGATAACAAACATATCTTTATTCATCAGAAAATAATTAAATTGTCTTACAATCCTAAATTATCCAAATACTTACGATAACACAGATTACATGAGACTATTAGTTGGAAGCAAACCAATTCCATGAGTTAACATGGAATGCTTTTTGAGGTCTAACGCCTTTGTGAAGGGGTCAGCTAAATTGTCGTCTGTGTGAACTTTCTCCAGACTAACATCACCAAGTTCAATCACTTCTCTGAGGTAGTGAACTTTGGAACGATAACGTTTCGCACCTTTAGTGATTCCTGGTTCATTAGCTATAGTAATGGCTCCGGTATTGTCACAATACATCGTCATAGGTTCATTATTTGTGGGAACAACACCAAGCCCATAAATAAACTTCCTAATCCAAACTGCCTCTTTAGCAGCCTCCGAAGCGGCTATATACTCAGCCTCTGTAGATGAGTTTGCATGGATGGTCTGCTTTGCGCTTTTCCAGCTTACAGCACCTCCGTTCAGCATGAAAACATATCCCGTCTGAGACTTCGTGTCATCAACATCCGTAAGATATCCAGCATCAGTGTAGCAAGCAACCCTGAGCTCTCTTTTCATACCTCCTCCATAAACAAGAAACATATCTTTGGTATGCCTAAGATACCTCAGAATGTTCTTAACAGCGGTCCAGTGAGAATCACCAGGATTCTGCTGAAATCGGCTAGTCATGTTCTGAGAGAACGCAACATCAGGTCTCGTACATCTAACTGCATACATGATTGATCCTATTGCCGAAGCATAAGGAACTCTCTGCATGCGTCTCACCTCATCAGGTGTTGATGCTCCTTGAGTCTTAGATAATTTTGATTTAGTTTGCATGGGAACAAAGCTACGTTTGGAATTGTCCATGTTATACTTCTTCAAAATCTTATCTATGTAAGCACTTTGACATAAACCAATTAACCGTCTAGGTCTATCACGTATGATCTTGATTCCAAGAATATACGCAGCATCTCCCAAATCCTTCATGGAAAAACACCTTCCAAGGTAAGCTTTTACACTTTGCAACATTGGAATGTCTTTTCCCATCAACAATATGTCATCAACATACAGGACAAGAAACACTACGCTACTCCCACTAGCTTTGATATATACACATGGCTCATCAGGATTTTGATTGAAACCAAATTTCTTGATTTCATCATCAAACCTTTTGTTCCATTGCCTTGATGCTTGCTTAAGTCCATAAATGGATCTTTGAAGCTTGCATACACGGTTTGGATACTTTGGATCAACAAAACCCTCAGGTTGCTTCATATAGACTTCTTCGTAAAGCAGTCCATTGAGGAAGGCGGTTTTAACATCCATTTGCCAAATCTCATAGTCATAGAACGCGGCTATGGCTAAAAGAATCCTTATAGCTTTGATATCCGCAACAGGAGAGAAGGTTTCTTCATAATCAACCCCGAAGGTTTGAGTGAAGCCCCTCGCTACATATCGAGCTTTAAAGGTGTGTACATTGCCATCCATGTCGGTTTTCTTCTTGTACAACCACTTGCCACTAACAGTTCTAGCGTTAGGGGGAAGGTCAACTAAGATCCAGACATCATTGTCTTTCATGGATTGCATCTCCACATTCATAGCATCCAGCCATTTCTTAGATTCAGGATCTGCCAATGCAGCTTTATAGTTAGTGGGTTCATTATGATCCCCTAACTCATGTTCCTCAGCGTCAATGTATAAACACATACAGTCAGGAGCACGCCTAGTCCTTATAGACTTTCGAATGGGAGCTATATCACTTATAGGTTCATCAATTTCTTGATCATCCTCTTCATGATTGCTAGTGTTTTCAGAAGGATGTATATCTTCATCTTGAATTACTTCAAGATCCTCTATACTCCCACTTGCTTCTTGATTCATAAGATTGCTCTCTAGGAATTCAGCATTACGAGCAACAAATACTTTGTTCTCGGGTGGGTAGTAGAAGGAGTAACCCATCGTTTCCTTTGGGTAACCTACAAATATACACTTAACAGATCGGGGCTCTAGTTTGTCAGGTTTGATAAGCGTGTCACGCTTAACAAGAGCCTCACATCCCCAGACCTTTAAGTAAGACAGCTTAGGGGCTTGCCCATACCATACTTCGTATGGAGTCTTTTCAACCTTCTTAGTTGGAACCAAAAGGATTTAGGAAGAGTTGTTTGGGCCATCATGGAACGAACCATATCAAGTAGGGTTCTATTTCTCCTCTCAGACACACCATTGTGTTGTGGTGTATATGGAGGAGTTCTTTGGGAAACTATCCCATGTTCCTTAAGATGCTCCAGAAATTCATAACTCATAAATTCACCTCCATGATCCGAACGTAGTGCCTTTATGGTTTTACCGAGTTGATTTTCTACTTCCTTTTGAAACACCTTAAATGTTTCAAACACTTCATGTTTATGTTTTAGCAAGTAAACATAACCATAACGACTATAGTCGTCAGTGAAAGTGACGAAGTAACTTGCACCTTGTCTTGACACGGTTCTAAATGGACCACATACATCAGTGTGGATTAGTCCAAGTAGATCTTTCGCCCTCTCCACTTGATGTGAATAAGGTTTACGTGCCATCTTTCTAGATAAGCATGAAACACATTTGTCAAAGGAATCATCATCGTTTGACTTGAGCAATCCATCAGATTGTAATTGCTTAATGCGCTTTTTGCTTATGTGGCCAAGGCGACAATGCCATAGCAATGTAGAGTCCAAATTAGATTTGGCCCTTTTGTTGCTCATAGCATACATAGAACTATTATTTGCATTAGAATCACACATATCAATTTCATAAATACCATTACTAGGAACAACATTAAAATAAAACATATTATTTTTCGAAACCGAAATACTTGCATTATTCTCAAAACGATTAACAAATCCATCGTCATACAAACATGAAACTGAAACAATCCCTCTAGAAATAGAAGGTGCGTAATGACAATTATTCAACATAACAACCAGTCCACTAGGGAGAAATAATTGAAAAACACCAATAGCTTCAACAGCTGCACGATGACCATTGCCCACGTACAGATTCAAAGCTCCTGGCTTCAGCTTCTTACTTATCCTTAGACCCTGAGTAGTATTACGGATGTGAGTACCACAACCAGTGTCATAAACCCAAGATTTATTAGGAAAAGTAAAGAGTTCTATCGTGAAGATACATGAAGTGCTAGCTCCTTGCGAGGACTTCTTTCTCTTCCACAACTCAGTGAGATATTCTGGACAATTTCTCTTCCAATGACCAATTTCACCACATTGGTGACAAATGGCATCCTTAGCAGGATTCTCTTTCCTTGGTGGAGGGGGAATCTTGGCTCTGGGAGTAAAGTTAGCTACTTTCTTCCCTTTACCACGATTCTTACCCTTTGCAGCATTAGACGGTTTAGCCTTGTTAGGCTTTTGAACCCTTCCTGCCCTAATAGCATTAATGGTATTAGGAGTAGCAGGTGCAACCTTCTTTGGCAACGTTTTCTCATGCAACTTAAGCATGGCATGCAATTCAGGTATTGTCTTCCCAAGGCCATGCATGTTATAGTCTTGCACAAACCTATCATAGTCCTTATTCAATGAGGCTAAAATTAGGCTGACCAAAAGTTTCAAAGACATGGGGTGACCCAAACGTTCCAAATTCTCTATGAACCCCTTCATCTTCAAGACATAGGAGCTCACAGATTGTCCATCCTCATGTTTACACGCGTGAAAGGCACGTGCAACATCAAGGAGTTCTTGATCAGCTTGTTCAGTGAACATGGTCTTCAACTCTTCCATCATAGACCATGCGCCGTGACCCTCCAAAAGTTTCTGGAGTTCAGGGGACATAGTCATGAGCATAAGACCAGCGATTTCTCGTGACCTTCTGACCCAAGTTGGATGTAAATCCGGGTCTTGCTCTGGTCCTTCATGACCATGAGGCAGAATTGCAGGTTGATCAGGAATTGGTTGCTCAAGGTATTTAACCAAGTCATCAGTTTCGAGCGCTATCCGAAGAGCACGATACCAATCAACAAAGTTATTCTCAGTCAATTTCATCTTTTCAAGGAATGACTTAACAACCGTGCTGTTTAAGCAAGAGTTTTGATTATTCATCTACAAAATAAAAGTTCAACGATTAGTATTTTCGATAATTACATTCTCAAAGAATTAACTACCCAATTAATCATGTTGAGACTAAGATCCTTGCTTGCACTCCCACTTAATATTAGAGGTCCGACCGTCTAGTATTCAAGTGGGGCAAGAGGTAAGCGACGGGCGTTAATTGCATTACAAGTGCAACTCTTAGTTTGTATGAGACGATTCATGAAGTTTATTTTTGTCGTAGAGTGTTTGGATGGGATGTTCTCTCATCTCTCTCGAGAACCTTTGAGCATCTCAAACAAACTTGTTCTACACATAATAAAGTCATGAGTATGTTTCATCTCATCTTTATGCCTCGGGTTCCGAATCTGACCGGGAACTCGACTTTAAGTCGTACCAATTTGAAGCAGCAATTATTGGCAAAGGTCTGACCAGTGACAAAGATCGCCTTGGGTATGTAATTCGCCCTAGGTCTGACCAGTTGACGAAAAACAACTACAAGTGCTTCTAAATTGGGTGGCATAGACTTAAAAATTTCAAATAGGTATCACATAAGTTTAAAAAAAAAAACAAATGTCAAAGTGTGTAAAAGAATGCATGCAATTCATTCTCTTAGCACAAGTTAAGAAAACAATTTGTTAACTTTTTGGTTTAGGCGTGTTCTACCACGGGAGAAGATTAAAGAGAGATCAAACCCTATATCCTACTCTTCATGCACCCGAAGGTGCAAGTGCTTGGGATAATTATTCTATAAGTGTCGAAACACCTATGGAACACGGGAGAAGATTAAAGATTTCTCAAACCCTAGATAGCTTGACTAGAGCACGTGGTGCAATAGTAAGTCCATCATTAGTAAAGACACAAAGCGGTGTTGTAATTTAAGTATTATAAACTAATTGATTTTGCAAATCACGTCGTAGAGAAGATAGTTTATAAGCCATCATTACGGTATGTAAGCCCAACTCGAATGACAATATGATTTCGCAAAACAATTAGAATACAATAAAACCAAGTTTCATAGTCCTTATGTCAATATTAATATTTGTTCAGAAAATCAAGATTTTAACAAATAACACATAGCTGATTCGCAAGGAAAATATGGTGTATTAATATGACATAGTTTTAAAGCTAGTTTCGATATAAGTACCATCCGTTTTATGATTCCTAGAATCTTGAATTATTACGTTTTGCAATTCATAATGGAAAACGAATAAGCACATAAAACAGACAGAAGGGGGTAGAAGCAGAAGACAGACTCTATATGAAAGCGGTAAATCATATAAGATCCAAGTCTCGAATGAGTCTTCCCCAAATTGAGGACCAAAGACCCTCATCAAGTTTTCGAGCAAGGTACTTGATGACGTGCAAAGTATCACAAAAGTGAGATGCATGGGTCTTTGACGGATAATAAAAACAAAAGTAATTATTAACCGGTTCAATTTTAACCTACCCAATTTTAATAGATCTAGATCAAGATTAAAACTTTATGACAAGTATGCATGTAGTTGTCATAAAAACATAAATAAAAGAGATTTTAAAGCGAAGCAAGCGTGTTTTATTCTATGTGTAACCCATGAATGCCATACGATTTGACTCGTGATGCCACTGTTGGGATTTAGAACTAGTTAAACCATTAACTACGAGTGCGCAGCGGAATGGATCTAGTATAATATTCACGATTAACACATAATAAAACAATAATAAAACCAACCTTTTAATTAATTGAATAAATCAATTAATTGATCTTGATCTTGAATCTACAACGGTAAAGTAACCGTCCTCTAGCGATTGCTCACACGACACGTCAAACGAACACACCACGATGCTAGTGGTAACTTCACTTCGATAATCTTGCTACTAGAAACCCTAATATCCAAAACCCTAATTTGATAGGTTAAGGATACGGTTTATAGATAGAAACAAGATACTTGGAAAAATTCACCGGAAACCCTAATTAGGGTTAGGGTTTGGACGAACCACAAGGGGGACCAAACAAGAGACCAAAACTTTGATACGAGGATCAAAGGTTTAGTATAAGGCTAAGAAACTTCACAAGTAAGTACCCTAAGGTAGTTGATCTTGCAAAGGTTTACACTTTAAGTGAATTTAGGGTTAAAGGAAAAGTTCGTAAGGGTTTGGGTGTGGTGTTTGATTCGATCGGCCAAAACAAACAAAGGGAGAGGATGAAAAAATTATGAGGGGTATGGGATTGTATTTATACACATCCTTGAACCTCCTCAAAATTAATTAGGCCCAACCCAACACCTAAATTAAGTAACTTAATTACTTGATCAACAAACAAAGGATCTTCTAGACCCCTTGTGATAATCGGCCGCCTATAGGGCACCAGAAGGTTCTAGAAGTCGATTTCCTTTCCTTAAATTTAAATAACGCACTCGCCTTTAATTAATTAAATCCCGTAATTAATTAAACCACCGTTAATTAAATAAAACGTAAAGTTTTTATTATACGTTTAATTATAAATAATAAAACGTAAATAAACGTGTGTTCTCCGTATTGAGTGTGTGCCCCCGATAGGCTCACGCATTTACCGATGGCTAAACGATCGCATATCTCAACAGCAACCATGGGATGTAATCCGTCAGAGAGAACGCATACGTGTAAGAAAGAATCGTGAAACATGAATCCACATGCTCAATCTCTTCGTCTCCCGGCCCACCATCTGTACCCCCTTTTCCAAAGTACCTAGTCCCAAAAATGATCTTTCTCATGACGTTGCTTGAGTATTGTTGCACAATATTCCTCACATTCACTACCCCTTTGGTGACTGCAACATTGGTCTGGCATTGGTTGTAGAGGTACCTAAACGGTAGAAATATCAGTTTCTATGTCGAATAAAATCCCAAACGTTTCTATATTATACATTGAATACACAGGGTGTCTGGGATTGCTTATCTTATGAAATTACAAACTAATCATTTATCATCACGTTTAACTAAGACCTTTTATATAGAGTTTTGATCTAAAATTTTCAACAAAATGATAAGCAACTCGATCGGAAAGCTTTTTCAGAAATGGTTGGTTTAATTTCGGCATCTTATAAGTACTTATAAGCAATTCTGAAGGTTAGTTTTAAGGGGCTTTGGGTATCTCTCCAATTCAATAAGTCCATTTTTCGCTCAAAAAACGTATTTGAAAAACTTTTCCTCAATGGAGTGGAAGCTTTTTTCACTCAGTTATTTGAGGTTCTTTAAGTCATTTGAAGAATTATCGACTTGAGCAAACCCTTCTCAATAGACCTAATGACCTCAATAAACCTAATGACTTCAAGCCTACAAACGGGCTTGGGCTAATGACTCGTCTAATACTCACATCAATGGAGTAGAAGATATTTTAATGATAAAATTATAAATAATATAAAAAGCTCTAAAAAAACATTTTAAAACGTGCATGTAAACATTATAGCAAACAGCCAAAGACAAAAGAAAAACATGGAAAGGTACAAAACAAGCAAGCATACTGTCATTGGCTCTACACCACACTATCATCTTCCTCATATTACACCACATGATGGCAGCCCCACATCATCCACAGGCAGAGCCAGAATTTTTATTTAGGTGAGGCTGGTGATCATACTTAAAGCAAAAAAACATTATGATAAAGAACGCTAAATGTAAAAACTAGTAGAAAAACGGATTGTTGTATAAGTAAATAATTAAAGAAATATGTTGATTACGGGTAGCTAAACACCACTGGTCCCCTACTAGCTCTACCCGTGCCAACATCTCACTCAACCTCTACCACCACAAGTCACTTCTCCTTTATCTTCTTTTGCTATTTTACTCCATTTTTTCCGACGTGAACATCACAACCAGAAAATGATTTTCCTTCTTCTTGCTACCACTTTAAGCTTTCTTATCATCTAAACATATGTTTATTTAACGCTAGCATTTTAAGGCTTCATTTTCACTTGAATTTATAATGGATTCAACAACTTGCTTCCTAGGGTTTACAATAAATACAATGATTTTTGTTTTAGAGAACTATCAAAACATACCTAAGAAGATTAGCGGCTTCTGTTTCTCGTTTGGTTTGAAGACTATTATGCCTCGGACCCGAAAGAATCTCAGTGGCTAGGATTTTTTTCATCATCTTCCAATGGTCACCCATCGGAGCAACAGCAACGCTCAAGTAACCACCGCTGAACAAGTAGGCTGACATGCAATCTGGCCTAGAAGCAAAGATCTCATCTTTGTCCTTGAGGAACTCACAAGCAATCTTTGGATCGCTCACGACTATAACATGAACATTTCCTAGACGAATACATATGATCTTTGTGTTCATTTCATCCATCATCCCATGTATCCATCTGAATGTAGGCTTGTTTCGAAGCATGGTGATTAAGCATCCAATGTAAGGCAGGGGTTTCGGCCCCGGAGGAAGTGGTGGGCATGATTTGGAATGCGTTATGAGCAAGTAGATGAATAACAACATGACAATGAGAACGAAGATGAGCATGGTGAGAAATGTGTAACCAAGCTGCTTGTGTAATGTTCCTTAGTTTAGTAGGTGTTGGTTATTATTAATACCTCCCGTTTTTACAATGGATGGAGGTTATAAAGGATACCATTTTTTATTATCTGAAAACAATTAAAACATTTATTAATAAAAAATAATATCTGTATTTATACTATTTATAAAGCATATTGCAAAATTTTAAGTAATCCAACAAATAAAGCATAATGTACAACTTATTAATGCAAATAACAAACTAAGAATTAAGTAACTCAACTTATTAATAACTATGTACAGCCACAACAAACATATACACTAAAAGAAAAAAAGGGCATTAGTGACCAAAATTGAGTGACGACTTTTTTATTTCGTCACTACATAGTGACGATAGAATTTATGGTCACTATTTTTTGTCATTAGTAAAAAGTCAGTGACGAAACTTATAAATGGTCACTATGTAGTAATTAAATTACGATTTTATTATTTTTATTTTTTTATTATTTTTATTCATAAGTAGTGACGAAAATTTGGTCATTACACCACCAATGACGAAAATTTTGGTCACTAATGTTGCTAATTCCATAAAATGATTAAAAATTAAGACATTTACCAACACGACTTAAATATTTTCTTATTAATATATAAAAGTGAAAAAACTTAAATATTAAACTACATATTTCTTACTTTATAAGTTGGACAACAAATTTAAATAACACATTTTTCTTACATCTAAAAAAATAACACAGAACTTTGAGCTTAAGATACGAAAAAAGATAAGTCTATTAAGTTGAAAAAAAGGCGAGCTCGTTTAGCCTAAAATAAGCCCATTTCTTTCTGACCAGATCAAATCCTCCCACAAATCTTAAGAACGTGGATAACTCACTAATAGGATGGGTCATGAATTTTTCCTCTTTACCTAATCTTAAGAATGCTCTCTATAACAGTGGCTTCGATGAGATTTGTATTCGATATATCGGTGAAGTTTGGGTCATGTTAGAATTTTCTTCTACTACAGCGAAAGATTGTTTCTGTGATAATGTGGACGTAGGTTCCTGGTTTTCAATCATTCAACAGGCTTCATACGATTTTATGGTGGACGGTAGAATTGCGTGGATCGAAATTGAAGGGGTACCACTAAAATTTTGGACTGAAAATTTTTTAAGCGTATACCCAATAAGTGGGGTGATTTCTTAGAAGTTGATGATATGGAGGAGTCATGCTTTAATTCCAGGAGATTGTGTATTGTCACTACTTCAAGTTCTACCATACATGATAACTTCAAAATTGTATATCGGGGTACGACATATTGGGTGCGAGCTAATGAAGTCTTTGGATGGGTCCCGGACTTTATGGAAGAATTAGAAGAGGATGATCATTCTGTGGAGGAACATACGGGTGAAGAGCATAATCTTCATGACGTGGGAGATCATGAAGAGCATTCTGATATTGAGGGTGTTGCGGAAACGGTGTTCGTTGAAAACATTGGACAGAAGGGCTTGAATGAACAGAACATTCAGAATGAACAGAAAGATACATCACTGGGAGATCCGTTCGAGATTGACCCGTTACTTGATCAATTAAATAAGGAGGAGACTAACAAAGATATGGCGAATGAATATAGCTTGTCACATGCACCAGGTTTTACAGATAAGGAGAACGATAATGGGTATAACACCATTGCTGATAATGATTTAAATTATCCTAATAACAAAGAGGATGAATGTTTAACAGGGGTGATAACTGCAGCATTAGTATGTGTAATAATAGTGGTTCATCGGATTCTGGTTGTTCTGGGAGATTTAAGAAATCCAAAGCACCAAGGGGCGGAGTTTCTATTTTGTGTTTAATGGAAGAAGTTGTGAGAGTGGGACAAAACATGGGATACAATATGGAGGGATGTGTTACTGACATTACTAAGATCATCGAATCACAAGGAGGGTCGAAGGTCCGATGAATTTCTTGTCATTAAACGTTCAAGGCCTTGCCCAAACGGCCAAAAAAGATTGGGTTAGGTAGTTATGTGTATCTAATAAGGTGAATTTTGTTGCTCTTCAGGAAACGAAAATGGATAATATGGTTTTGTCTACAGTCAAATCATGCTGGGGGAATTATACTTTTGATTACGTGCATAGTGATATGGTTGGTAATTCAGGGGGGTTATGTATATGGGATCCAAACGCTTTTAGGAAAACTAACTTTACGATTTTAGATTACTTCACCACTATTCGTGGGAGTTGGGAGGAAAATGGGATGGACTTACTTATCGTTGTTGTGTATGCTCCTCAAGAGTTAAATGAAAAACGTATCCTATGGGATTACTTAATTCACGTGTGTAGACAATAGAGTGGTGAGATTTTGATGTTGTGGGACTTCAATGAGGTTAGATTCGAATCGGAAAGATTTGGCACTAATTTCAATGCAAGAAATGCCGGTTATTTCAACTTGTTTATATGTGATGCAAACTTGGTCGAAGTTCCATTAGATGGCTCTTTGTATACGTGGTGTCACAAATCGGCTTCTAAGATGAGTAAGCTTGACATATTCTTAGCTTCCGAGAATCTTGTTCTTTCATGCCCTTCCATTAGTGCTACTACTCTTGCTAGTTTTTTATCAGACCATCGTCCTATCATGCTTTGAGAATACTCCTTTGATTATGGGCCAATTCCTTTTCGTTTCTTTCGTTATTGGATGGAATTGGATGGATTTAACAATTTTATTGCAGATACATGGAAGGCAGCCCCGTGTTTGATTTCTAACGGGATGCGAAATTTTATGATTAAACTTAAATATCTTAAAGAAAAAATAAGGGAGTGGATAAAGGAGTTCAAAACTAGATCGAAGGGGGATTCGAACTGGCTTAAGGAGGAATTACAGGCCGTGGACAACATGATTGATGGCAGGAATGGATGATTTAATGTATACGAGGGTGGAAATTATGAATTCACTTCAGCAAATTAACAAGATTAAAGCTTCGGAAACGGCTCAAAAAGAAAAAATCAAATGGTCCATGGAGGGAGACGAAAACTCAAAGTTCTTTCATGGGATGCTCAATAAAAAGTGTAGCCAATCTAATATTCGTGGGATCATGGCAGATGGTGCATGGCTAGACGATCCGAATCGAGTAAAAACAGAATTTCACCAACATTTTCAACAAAGATTTGGAGAACCAGTTATTGCAAGGGCGACTATCCAGATGAATTTCCCAAATGTTCTTTTTGAAGAACATAAAGAATTATTGGAAGGTGACGTGTCTATGGAGGAGTTAAAGCGTGCGGTATGGGACTGTGCTACAGATAAGTCTCAGGGTTCGGACGGGTTCAGTTTTCGATTTTTTATAAAGTATTGGTCGATTATTGAGAATGACGTGTATGAGGCTCTTACTTATTTCTTCAATAAGGGTGAGATGTCTCCAGGCTGTAACTCATCGTTTATTGCTTTAATCCCGAAAAAACATGGAGCCAACATGGTGAAAGATTATAGACCGGTCACCTTGATTGGTTGTGTCTATAAGATTATTACTAAAATCTTAACAAGTCGTTTGGCGGGAGTTATTGGGGATATTATAACTAAGGTTCAAACGACCTTTATTAAAGATAGGCAAATTATGGATGGTCCTTTTATATTGAATGAGATCATGCATTGGTGTAAAGTGAAAAACAAACAAGCTCTTAATTCAAGGTTGATTTCGGGAAAGCGTAGGATTCAGTTAGATGGGATTACTTAGACGATGTGCTCGATAGATTTGGTTTTGGTACTCGTTGGCGCACATGGATTCAAGGTAGTCTTCGATCTGCCCGAGCATCAATTCTAGTCAACGGTAGCCCTACGGAGGAATTCCAATTTCATAGAGGCCTTAAACAAGGGGATCCTCTATCTCCTTTCTTGTTTCTTTTGGTTATGGAGAGCTTGCACTTGTCGTTTCAGCGTGTGGTTTATGGTGGTTTATTTACAGGTTTAAAGCTTAATTCTTCGGTTAGTATTTCTCATATATTTTATGCCGATGACGCGGTTTTCATAGGTCAACGGAAAGATAGCAATATTAACACCCTCGTGAATGTCTTAGAATGTTTTCATAGGTCCTCGGGTCTTAGACTCAACTTGTGTAAAAGCAAAATTCTGGGCTTAAATGTTGGTGGAGATGACGTTAACCTTGCTAGCGAAGCTCGGATGTTTGATTCTTAAAACTCCGTTTATTTATTTAGGTACGAAAGTTGGAGGAAGGATGTCTAGACTGAACGAATGGGAGGAAGTAATAGGTAAGGTTGTTAACAGACTATCTAAATGGAAAATGAAAATGATTTCCATTGGTGGGAGACTTACTTTGATCAAATCAATTCTAGGTTCGATTCCAATATTTCACATGTAGATATATAGAGTGCCCATGCATGTTCTTAAAAGGTTAGAATCTATTCCATATCAGTTTTTCAATGGGAACGATCTTGGTAGCAAGAAACATACCTGGATTAAATGGGATAAGGTGTAGATGGATAAAGCTAAAGGGGCTCTTGGAATTTCCAGCTTGTATGCTATTAATAGAGGCCTCATGATTAAATGGATGTGGAGATTATACTCGCAGAAGTTAGCGTTATGCGTGCGTGTTGTGAAAGCTATTCACGGTGACGATGGGAAGGTGGGCAGTGATTTCAGGACGACATCGAAATCTTGTTGGCTGAACATTGTGAAAGAGATTAATACCCTACGCAATGGAGGTATTAACGTTATGGGCTACGTAACTCATAATTTAGGCAACGGGGAATCCCTTGCGTTCTGGGAGGACAGATGGTTTAAGGATAGCGTGCAAAAAGAAGTTTACCCTAGACTATATGTTCTTGAGTAATGTAAACAAGCTTCAGTTAAAACCAAATGGAAGATACTAATCTAGATACCACTTTCCGCAGACACGTTAGGGGGGACTGAAGAGTCACAATTGGTTAATCTAACCAAATCGATGCAGGAGGTTCAGCTGGCTCCGATTTCAGACAGACCACGATGGTCGTTAACTGGAAATGGGAAGTTCACAGTTAGCTCTATTTGTAAGGTATTGGACGATAAATTCTTACCGCAAGGAACTTCTAGTACTAGATGGGTTAAGTACGTCTTGATCAAGATTAATATCCTTGCTTGGAAACTTAAAATGGAGGCCCTTCCTGTGACGTTCAATATCTCCAAACGAGGAATGGAGTTTGCTTCGCTTACCTGTCCGATATGTGATCACGGAGTGGAAACCGTAAGTCATCTTTTCTTTACTTGCTCTTTTTCGAAACAAGTCGCGCAGAAAATTACCTCATTGTGGAATGTGGTGTACCCGGATGTGCAAGATTATAGTCAATGGCTGACTTGGTTTACTCAGATTAGACTCCCAGGTAAACTCAAGCTAATAGTGAACAAAGTGCTATGCGGAATTTAACACTTAGAACAAAGAACAAAGAACAAGGAACAAAGAACAAAGTAACAAACACTTATACCAAACTTTCAATTGATTAATGAGAATAATAGTGAACAAAGTATGAAAGTTGTACGTAACATCTAACCCTAAGGTCTCCTTTTATACACCAAGGAGCCTTGAACAATAAGCTTAATTTAAACTATAATAGGAAGATATACAAAGATAAACATAGAAAATAATCTTATTCGAACATATATTCCTAAATAAACAAAACGTGTTGATCCATGCAACCTATGCAACTGGGTGGGAGTCTTCCTTTCAATGGCTTTGTGTCAGCGGCTACACACTTGACAGTGGATATTATAATAGGCAACAGTGGCTTGAATCCTCTTGTCAGCGTCTAGGGACTTGTTCATTTCATTCCCAACAGCGGCTAGAATCCTTCTTTCTTTAATAGTGGCTTCATTGCCACCAACGGTCCTCTTAATAGCTTCTCATAAGTCTTTAGCAGTCTCATACTTCCTGAACTTAAATTACCTTTTGTCCAAGAGCAAATTGAAGACAACTAAGTGCCTTCATGTCATTCTTTCTTGCAGTAATCTCATCAGCAGAAGTAGCTCTTCCATCTTGTGCATTCGAGGTTTCAACCTCTGGTTCACCATCATCTTTACTCTTTTGTTTTCTCAATGCTTCAACTTTCCTTTTTCATCTCCTCAGGATTAAAGGTGTTTCCAAATTCAATGATCTCCCATAGGATATAGTGATCAACTTAGAGATATTTCTTAATTCTGAATTCCCATAATTCAAAGTTGTCAGGGTCAAGAATTGGGAGTTTGATGTTGCTAGTGGGGTGAGTAGGGTTTGGTGAATCTTCAACTAGGTTCGACATGGTTAAGGGTTATGGTTTTGCGATTAGGGTCTTGTGCGATTTAGGGTTTTGTTCTTTTGATCAAAGTTCCTCAACAAGATCTGACACCACTTGTTGATCCCAAACTTAGATCGATTAGCTTTTGTATTATCGAGAAAAATCAAGTATAATACGCAGAGAAACTTTGTGTAATCTAACAATCTAAGTGCTATGCGGAATTTAACACTTAGAATAAAGAACAAAGAACAAAGTAACAAACACTTATACCAAACTTTCAATTGATTAATGAGAACAATAGTGAACAAAGTATGAAAGTTGTACGTAACATCTAACCCTAAGGTCTCCTTTTATACACCAACGAGCCTTGAACAATAAGCTAAATTTAAGCTATAATAGGAAGAGATACAAAGATAAACATAGAAAATAATCTTATTCGAACATATATTCCTAAATAAACAAAATGTGTTGATCCATGCAACCTATGCAATCCACAGTGGGTGGGAGTCTTCCTTTCAATGGCTTTCTGTCAGCGGCTACACACTTGACAGTGGATAGTATAATAGGCAACAACGGCTAGAATCCTCTTGTCAGCGTCTAGGGACTTGTTCATTTCATTCTCAACAAAATACAAAACCACAAAAGCTAATTTTTTTGGAGAGACTATTTTTTAAACTAATAAAATATTTTCAAAAAGAAATTTTGAAAAAGATAAATAAAATAAGCTATAATAAGCAAATTGTGTTTTCAAATAAAGACAAAATAGTCGGGTTTTTACAAACCACGACTATTTGACCTGAAATTTTGCACAACTAATTAAAAAAGTAAGACAAGCACTATGAAAAAAGAAAAAATTGCAATAAGCTCATTAGAATAATCACTTATGTGAAATAAGCATTTCTATAAAAAAAATAAAAGCTAGAAATCTAGTAAAATAAAAACTATAAGAACTTAGACTATGTAATATGAAAGAAAGGACGAGAATAATAAGTTTAGATTACGAAACTAATTTATTACTCATTTCAGTTAAGCTATAAGACGAAATAAGTTGTTGACACACCTTATTTAGAAAAAGGAAAAAGAAAGAGTATACAAAGAATACACTCCCCCAGGTATACCGGTTAAGACCATAGGGCGCAATGGATGAGTGTGTGTGTGAGTATAGAAAAAGGAAAAAGAGAGAGTATAAAAAGAATACACTCCCCCAGGTATACCGGTTAAGACCATAGGGCGCAATGGATGAGTGTGTGTATGTGTGAGTGTAGTTGCGTGGGTTTGATTCCCAGTCACTCACTTTTTATGATAATTATTTTTTGTTGTTTTGGCAATAAGCCCCAATAAGCAGTTGGCTTATTAGGGTGTATGACAATTAATTTTCACAAATTCAACACACAGAAACAATTACCTCAACATAAATCAAGAATCAAAAAACAAAAAAATAACTAAGAAAACTTACACTACTCATAAGTGCATAGAACTCTTTAGGCCAATTTTACACATAAAAATAAACAACTAAATAAGTTGATTTCACAAAACTAACTTACAACAAATTTTAACTAACCTATGAGCTATCCAAATGCAATGCTTCAAATCCTATAACCTACTAACAAAACCATGAACTGATATGGTGTTCTTGACCTATGACTTAGCCAATATTTGGCCAAATTTGAACTAACTTTGAACAAAACTCAATTTTAACCTAAAGAAAATAGCACACACACAAAATAACACAAAAAAGTTCAAACAAAGCATAGAGTGGCAATAAAGACAAGTAAAGCAAGAATTTAAAGCCTAATGTCTACTTATGACAGAAACTCTGAACACGAACATTATTTTGTGTTTTAAGATCTTAGACAGAAGAAAATATGGAAAGCAACTAAACTAAACCTCAAATGTGTTGTGCAAAAGACTTAGACCCTAAACCGAAAGGTTGCTGGGTCAAATAAGTTGACCAAACAGCCCTTTAAAGGAAAAAAATGCAAATTTCAAATGACGATAAACAAAAACAAATTAAGACAGATATGAAACAAGAACAATTAAGCAATAAAACAATAAAATAAGCAAAGAACAACAATAAATAAGCACAATAAGTTAAGAAATAAGCATATGTAGTTTTAGAAAGAGATAAATAGAAAATAAGGAAAGGATACTTACATTCGGTCAAAAGACTTCCCTTCTGACCAAGCTTACTATAAGCATTTACTACCCCTTTTGAGCTTATTTCTGAAGGTTTATATAGTTCATAACAATTATTTAAAATCATAAACAAGATCAAAGCACACATATAGCGGAAGCGAATTAACAAGATCATAATTAACACAATTATAATTAACCGAGTTAGGGTTACATACCTTTATCTTAGAAAGATTTACAAGACAACGGAACAATCACCGGTTAGGATTAATCACGAACACCACCAGGATATAGTATAAATTAAGACTATATCACGATCTTGTACACATGTAATGCGGCGAGTTAATCGTGAGTCTAGCACGAACAAACCGAGCTTCCACGCTTATGGAGTATCTACCCAACAACCCTAGAGAGGGCTAGGACTAGATCTATTAAATAGAAAAATCGAAAACCAAAACCCTAATTGAGGGGTGTTTGGCCGGAGATCAAGAGAGACAAGAAGCGAGAATGGGGTAAAAAATATGAAGGCTAAGTGTTTGTTTATGTAGCACTTGGAAAAACTTTTCCTCCAAGTTTAAACAAAATTAGGAATAAAAATCTTTTCTCTCCTTCCCTTTCTCCTTAGGCCGAGAGTTTCCCAAGACCCACTAGGGGCTTGCGGAACTTTTTCGTTTACTTCTTTTAGCTTCTATTTAATTTCATAACGGTCGTTTAATACATAACTTTTAATTATTAACGATCGTTAGTTAAGCTTTGGTTTGATTTAATAAATATAACGAATATATTTAATAAATAAATTAACCTTTTACGTAATGTGTGCAATCCCGTGATCCCGAGTTCGATCCTATCTCACGACTATCAATTTTAAGTCCATAAACTTTCAGCTCCCACTTGGAAAAAATTCAAATATCGTGATTACATTGACTAGCGTCTAGTTACACTAGCAATGTCACTAGTACAAACCGGGTAAGGTCTCCTGGACAAGAACCTTTTAATGAGTTTATCATTATTATTATCCTTTCATTTAAAATACAACGTTAATAGGATATGGATCTCAGTCATTCCTTCATTAACTATTCTGTTTCTCGTTTACAGATATACCTAGAATACCAAAACACATTTGGGTGTGGCCACACAAACATCTTACTACTCCCTCGAGGGGCCCAGCTGAATTTATACTTCAAAAAGCAATTTGAAGGAAACAAATCCCATTTTGACTACAAGCAAAAGACATGAACTTTGCAACACTTCTGAAAATAACCCTTATAGCTACCGGTTACGTTTAGCGTTAGGTTACCTTACAGAAATGCACTACATTCAATGCAGTTTTCTGGTATCTCAGGTCTAAGGATAACTATTTATGATTTACTTAATGACAAAGATCCATAAAGTAAAATCATATAGTTGGGATAAGTCCAATATTTGATCCATCAAATATCATCCAAAATTGACCAATATACTTTCAAGTATACTCTGTCACTATTTTGAATTGTCTTAGTTTAATAATACTCCCATATTATTAATCGACAATGAACATTTAGAAACATCATAATGCTCATGGATTAAAACAAGTAAAATAGGATACAAAATCAAATAACAGAAAAATAAATGAAATTCAATCTTTATTTCATCAATTCAATAATTTCTTACATCCTTCATCCAAATGCTAATCAACAAATTTATTACATGAAATCGCTAGCTAGTTTTAGCCCAATAGCCTTGGCATGCTTAACTACCTTTGGCCTAGATAAAGCCTTAGTAAAAGGATCAGCTACGTTATCATCTGTGTGAACTTTTATTAATTTTATTTCTCGAGCTTCCACTTGTTATCGAACGTAGTGATATCTACGTTTAAAGTGCCTGGAGCCTTTCATAACTCCAGGGTCATTGGCGAATATAATTGCAGCAGAATTTTCGCAATATATATCAATAGGTTCTTTAATTGAAGGCATCACTCCAAGATCTCCAATAAACTTCGTAATCCAAACAGATTCCATTGCAGCTTCTGAAGCGGCCATGTACTCGGATTGAGTCGCATGCATATAAATGGTTTTCTGCTTACTGCTCTTCCAATCAACTGATCCTCCATTGATGACAAACACGTAACCCATCTGAGACTTCGTATCGTCTTTATCACATTGCCCAGACGTATCACAGAAACCTGTTACATTCAATTCTGTGTCTGGTTTACCCCCAAATACCAAAAACATATCTTTCGTACTCCTCAAATACTTTAGAATATGCTTAACAGCAGTCCAGTGGAACTTTCCTTGATTTTGTTGGTATCTACTGACCAAGTTCTGAGCAAACGCCACATCAGGCCTTGTACATCTTACAGCATACATAATAGATCCTACAGCCGAAGCATAAGGTACCTTTCGCAAGTAAGCCACCTCTTCGGGTGTTGATGCATCTTTCTCATGACTTAATTCATGCTTAACCTCCATCGGTTGAAAACCTTTCTTAGAGTTATGCATGTTATACTTCTTCAATATCTTATCAATATAAGCATCTTGACTAAGACCAATTAACCGCCTACTCCTATCTCGATAGATTTTAATTCCCAGAATATATGTAGCATCTCCCAAATCCTTCATAGAAAAACATTTACCAAGATAATCCTTAACTTCCTTAAGTCTTGGAATGTTACTTCCCATGATTAATATGTCATCGACATATAAAATTAGGAACACTACATTACTCCCACTAGCTTTGCGATATATACATGGCTCATCACGATTTTGAATAAATCTGAACTTTTTGATTTATTCATCAAATCACTTATTCCATTGACGTGATGCTTGCTTCAAACCATAAATAGATCTTTGAAGTTTTCACACGCGCTTTGGATATTTAGGATCAACGTACCCTTCCGGTTGTTGCATATAGATGTCTTCATCTAAGCGACCGTTCAAGAAGGCAGCTTTAACATCCATTTTCCATATCTCATAGTCATAGTACGCTGCTATAGCTATGAGAATCCTAATAGCTCGTAAGTCTGCTACAGAAGAAAATGTCTCCTCCTAGTCTACGCCAAAAGTTTGAGTAAAACCTTTAGCTACTAAACGTGTTTTATAGGATTGTATTTAACCATCCATGTCGATTTTCTTCTTGTAAATCCACCTATTTTTCACTGATTTAGATTTTTTTAAGCGCGTCTACAAGAATCCAAACATCGTTAATTTCCATGGATTTCATTTCCTCATTAATCACAACTATCCATTTTGATTTTTCTGGATCAAGCATTGTGGATCGATATATAGAAGGTTCACCAAGATCCCCTACTTCCTCCTCATCATCCTCTATGTGAAGACATAGTTTGCTTGGCGCACGTATGGTTCTTTTAGACCTAAGTGGAGGAATTAATTCTTGTAGAGCTCCCAGACTTTCTGGTTCTACAGGAATTTCTTCGCTAGTATTTTCAGAAGGCAATGTATCTTCTTGAATTTCTTCAAGATCATAATTTCTCCCACTGAATTCTTGATTTACAAGATCACGTTCAAGGAAGTCTCCATACCGAGCCACAACTACTTTGTTCTCAGCCGGATAATAAAAGTAGTAACCCATAGTTTCCTTAGGGTTACCTACAAAGATAAATTTTACTGAGCGTTGTTGGAGTTTATCTCTAGAGTCACGTTTCACATACGCCTCACAACCCCAAATTTTTAAATAATAAAAATATGGCTTCTTGCCATGCCATAGTTCATATGGTGTCTTATCAACCTTCTTTGTGAGAACCATATTCAGAATACGAAGAGCAGATTCAAGAGCATAATCCCAAAAGGATAATGTTAAAGTTGTAAGATTAAACATAGACCGCACCATATCCAATAATGTACGATTTCTCCTTTCAGATACACCATTTTGTTGTGGAGTATATGGAGAAGTAAGTTTCAGAACAATTCCATTCTCACTTAAATAATCTTTAAACTCTTGACTTAAATATTCACCACCTCGATCAGAACGAAGAACTTTAATCTTCTTTCCTAGTTGTAACTCTACTTCTGCTTTAAACATTTTGAATGTTTCAAATACCTCATGTTTATGCTTAAGTAAATAAACATAACCATAACGGCTATAATCATACGTAAACGTTAAGGAGTAGCTAGCACCTTTCCTTGACACATGTCTAAGTGGTCCACACACATCAGTATGTATCAAACCAAATAGTTTAGTAGCTCTTTCAATATTGCTATTAAAAGGTTTCTTGGTAATCTTTCCAGAGATACAAGACTCACATTTACCAATTGATTCATCATTGATATTTTCCAAAAGACCATCACGTTGAAGCTTTTGTATACGAGTCTTCCCAATATGGGCAAGTCTACATGCCAAAGATAAGAAGAGTTCTTGTCTAACTTTCTCTACTTATTCATGCTAAAAACAGAATTATTTTTCCTCTTAGAATTATTATCATGCATGTTAATTTCAAAAACAATATTCACAGAAATTGCATCAAAATAGACTAAACCATCTTTGAAAACAGAAATTCTATTATTATTAATCGTGTGAATAAATCCAAGATCCAACATACAAGAAAAGAAAATAACACCCCTAATAATTGAAGGTGCATAATGACAATTATTTAAAATCAGTACTAAACCCGAAGGTAAAACTAGATTAAATATTCCAATAGCTTCAACCGCTGCTTGTGCGCCATTGCCCACTTGCAGAAATTGTTCCCCAGAGGTAAGCTTCCTCTTCAACTCAAATCCCTGGAGGGTATTACAAATGTTAATACCACATCACGTATCATATACCCAGGAGTTTGATTTGTATGTAAGATTAAATAATTCTATCATAAATAAGTTACCTGAAGATGTTGCAACAGCTAGCTCTGCCTTCTTCTTATGTTCTTGCAACTCATGGAGGTAGAGAGAGCAATTCCTCTTCCAGTGTCCAGTCATTTTGCAATGGTGACAAGTCTCATCTTTCTGAGATTGATTCTTCTTGACAAAGTTCTGCTTCGGTTTTGATGGAGTCGCAACTTGTTTGCTCTTATCAACCTTGCCTTTGCCTTTTCTGCTTCTTGTTCACATGCGGTTTTGGCTTATTCACTCTACCCTTTTACACATAAAGTATTGGAGGAGTAGGAGTGGATGCCTTATCTTTTAACCCCTTTTAAAAGTCAATGAGCATTGCATGCAGATCATTAACCTTCTTCCCCGTGCAATGCATATTATAGTTACGAACAAAATCATTAATGTCCTTATTAATGGACCTATTGATCAAGTTGATAGCCATATTATGATCATAGGGTTGTCCTAGTGCGATGAGTTGTTCCATATAACCCCTCATCTATATACCCTATAAAGGGTTTATCTCATTTGTTGAAAAATTGAAATTTGAAAATTGAAAGTTGAAAAATCAATAATTTAGGAAACTTAAAAAAAATCGGTACTTGAAAGCTAGTTGTGGTTGAAAAAATAATTTATGAAGTGTATAATAGGTAATGTTGACTGTTGTATTTACTAATTGAAAAATTGAACAAACTAACAATCTATTTCAAGAAATGTATAATTAAAAGCTGAATTATTGAAACTATAAATAGAATTTCAAAAGCTGTAACTTATACATATGGGAAGCCAACTATCAATATTAATTATTCCAACATTCTCGGAAAAGTAGAGAAAAACTTTCTCAATAATTCTTTTAGATGTAACTGTTTTACACCATTAATAGAATCAATTCATTATCTATATAGCTATGATAGTTGTGATGCAATTCATATGTAAAATACACACAAACACCTTATTTCTTCTCTAAAACCTAAAATACACAGCCGTCGTAATCTTATCACCTCCTTGATCTGCCGGATCCGCCACCATCTCTTGCTAGTTTTGGTGGTTTCAGGTAGTTCAAGTTGGGGGTATGGTTTGTTGGTTTGGGTGGCTTTGTGTACTTTGTAATTTTTGGTCTTTGTTTGTCTTGTCTTGTCTCGATTAGGTTCTTAACTTTGATCACCAATGATAAAAATTTGAGACTCAAGTCATATTATCATTGGTTACTGGAATGAGAGGGGCTAGCGGGATCTCAGTTGGATCTTTCTATGCACTAGAGAATGGTGGAAAGTTTAAGGTGAGCATGTTGTTTTTGATGCACATAGTCATCTTAATTGTTTTATTCAGAAAAAAGGTATGCGAGTTATAAAAATATTGCCTTCATAAACCTATGCGGCATATATATGGTGATCATGTTAAGGAGCGACAAGTACTTTCATATATTTAAAAAGAGTTAGCTTGATATGTTCTTGCAATGGACCATCTCGCCATCTTTATAGATAGCAAGTCCATCTCTGTGTTGGTAATGTGTGTCTATTGTTCTATGTGTTTCAGTAATCTATTTCGCATTGTTTATTTAAATAAAAAATTGCTTTGAACTTCTGACAATATATATGTACCTCGAAGGTGTTTGGGATTTGATAACCAAACAAATAAACTTGCTTCTTCTTTTAATTTAAATAAGCTTTATTGAATACATACTATGAGTTACATCTTTTTGTCAAAGTTTAATTATTGGTTTGATGGTGATGCCTATGTGCCTGTTTTAGGTGAAATAAGTTGCTTTGAGGGGGTGTCTATGTTAGCCTATAGATTAAAGGTTATGCATATTAGGTTATTAGGTAATTAAACTACGTTAGAAAAGCATTCTCTACGTTGGCTATCGAAAACAATTTTTTTTGTGTTCATATACTATAAATAGCTGATTGTAATTTAAGAATACGATAAGCAAGTTTGTTTCATATATAGGCTTGCCCAATAAGAAATTTGAGTCGCCTAAAATGGATATATGGTTACAAGTATTAGATTTTACACACGGAAAGTTAGCTGCATATATAGGCTTACACAAGAAATGTCAACCCAAGCAGTTGAATATCTGACATCCTCACTCAATGACTTCGATGTAGAACATTATAAGGGTCTTTCTGCTATCTTTGATGGAGGAAACGAGCTTCTTATGTTGGTAAGATTGGTTCCATCTCTTGATTATAAATAACTTTAGATATTTTTCTTTTGTTATATGTTTATATAAGAAATCTTTTCATGAATCATTTAGAAAAAATAAGTATGGTCATGTGGTATGGTAAGAATTTAGTACAACCTTTTTCATGTAATTAGTTTCAAGATTTTGTTAATAATTAGATGGATTATTTTCTAAAACTTTTGTCAAAATCATAATTTTTAGAGCCAAATTTGTTTGCATTTATAAACTCTGTTTAGATTACTTATTCTAACTGCTAAGATTAGCATACAGTTTGTGTGGTAATTTTCTCTATGAATAATTATTATCAGTTAACCCTTTACCCACAAATACCTTAGAGAATTAGAGTAGGCATGTATATACCAGTTCATGTTGCAACTGGGTTACTTTTTTAAGAAATGTCGTGAATATATATATAAAAAAAGAAATGCCGTGATTTTGTTTAAGAAATGCATTGATTGATGAAAGTGACGGTAGTGACGAATATCATCCGATAAGTTTTTGTTATATAATACATACCTGATTTCTTTTTAATGATTATGGCGTAAAATAATTTGGGTGTTTCATTATTTACATACGTGTTATGATGAATTGTCAGAGATCTACTAATAAGAAAAACGAAATTACAAAATCCATTGGTTGACTAAAAGGTAGTACAGTAATAATTTGTTTGAGTAACCTACTATCCTTCATTTTCATGAGTGTTATTTTCAAAAAAATGTTTAAGTACGTTAAGGATACACTAACCTGTGCTTGGTGTTGTTTGTGTACCTAATTTGATTTGTATAATGTGGTTACAAGATAAAAACATCTTAAACTTGTCTTTTTATTATAATTTTCACCATTTTAATATCTCTTATCTAATTCTAGATAGGCCAAATGGAGTGAAAGTTGCAAAATTTTATGTGTTTGTTTGAACTTTAGCCCAGGCTCATAAACAAAACCCCCCAAAAAGCTAATTTTTAGATGGCATGTCACGTATGAATGGAACCCATGAGAATATCTTTTAAGTGTGAGGGGTATAGACCACATTATAGCGATTACATAGCTCATATCAAACGACAACACAAAGTATCACACAAAACATGTTTTTATGTCTAAAAAATGTATTTGATTATGAGACCATCCATACAACATGAACATTAGAGCAGTAAAGGTTGTTTGGGGTTGCGTATTTGAACAGTTGATAATGGATGGTTGAAAAAATAAAATATAGTATTGATCTATAAAGACTAAGTCACACCACATCTAAGTGTCTACGAGTTTATAGAAGCTAATTTACTTTACTAATAATGTAAAACAAGTATTAATCTTACATTTAAAAATATTTCTTATAAATGCAGATGAGATGTCTTAATATGTTGTTAAAAAAATAGTAATATGAAATACCAAACACCCCCAAGTTATTAGTGTGTGCAAACAGTATGTCCAGCAAAAGTATGTGTACTACTTCTATCGTTACAATTTTGATTATTGTTAACTTCAACTGATATGTAGGATACTGTATTGGGTATGCTTGGGGATCTTATCAATTATGAAGTATGTTGCTCCTCGGCGTGGTAAATTGAAGGTTCTATGATTGATTGTCACAAGTGACACCTTAAATGTCGTGTATCAAGCTATATTATGCGACGAGTAACATGTGTTGTTACATTTTATTTCATAAATTTATGTAATGTCTTACTTTCGGTGTTTGTTAAATACATGTTAAGAATCTATCACATGTTACGAGCATATGCGATTTTAGTTTGATCTTTTCACGTTCTATTTTCAACGTTACATGAAATATTTCGTAAAAATCTCACATTGTAAATTATTTGTCGCTTATAATTTCCGCCGCTATGCGCGGGTATTCGTCTAGTCTCCATATAAAGGGCACTTACAGACTTTCCAGGAGCTTGCTTGCAGCTATGTAGAGCACCAACCAAATCATAGATCTCTACAGCTTGAGGCGTTTCATACACAACCTTGAGTTTATCAAGCATTCGCTGAGGTGAAAATAGCTCATACTTCCTTTGAAGTGATGAAGCTATTCTCCTTAACATTACAGCAGCCACCTGATGGTGCTTTTTAACATTAGCAGCGTGTTCAAGCCGTTGCGCATCAGATGCTCCCTCAGCAAGATCCTCCAGAAAAGGAGTAGTCAAGATATCAATAATACCGGCTGCTCTCAGAACAATTCTTAGTGAGCGATACCAGTCATTGAAGTTAGGGCCAGTAAGTTCAGGACGTTCAAAGAAAGCTTTGAACGCCGAACTTATTGTCAGATTGTTTTTGGGTTGAGCCATTTCTACAGAAATAAGTTCAAAACATTAGTATTTTTGATAATACAATTCAAGAAAATAAAATTACCCCGGTAAAAACTATAGTATTTTCCTTAAAACTAGAATCCATATTGACATAGACTTATCACATCAGTTGATCTGCTAGTGACAAATGTATTCAACACAGTAACTTGTCAAACAATAACTGACAAACAAATTTGCAATTTCTAGATATGTTAGGGATTTACATTGCCAAAATCATTTGCATTGTAAACATGTTTCATCCCTACTTTATGCCTTAAGTTTCCAGTTCTTACTGAGTAACTTAATTAAGTCGACTAATCTAAAGAACGTAAAACATTCATTACAAATTCTCATTCTTATGAACGTTTTCTTTCCATCACAACACCACCCCGAATCGCATATGACGATAATTGTGACTTCAAGTGTTCGTCAATTAGATGGCATATGATTTAAATTTTTAGGGTATAGATTTTGGTGTCAAAATCATGTATGGAGAAGCATGTATACATCTCCATAACATAAGTTTAATAAAAAATGTTTAGTAAACTTTTGGTGAGACTAAAATTTCATCATATATTTGCAAGTTGAGATATTGGTTAAACCAATTACATATTTTACCCACAACTAAATTCACACCGTACTTTTTCAAGAACTCAGCTAAAGCACAAAGCAATAACCTTATTCATTGTGTTTCGGATGTGAACTAATTCAGTTAAATCAACCTTAAAGAATTATACAAATAACAACCGTAGGTAATTCCAATTTTGACGCACAGGCGAGCCGGGAATTTTGTCAGCGCTGAAGCATAACACCTCCTTCCGTAACCGGGTACATGACCAGCGGTGCATTATACCCACTTTATAGTTTGTCAAAATTGAGTAGGTCGTTAAGTTGTCATCACAATTCTAATCAACGGAAATCGTATGTAATTTAGATCTCAAAACAATTCATTAATTTTGATAAGATTTAGTCAATATTATTTTTCTTGGAAAAAAATTACCCTTGTTTACAACATACAATATAAAAAACGCATGAAAACAAGTAGTACAAAAAAAACTAAATCAAATAGCCACATGCATAACAAAAATCTAAAGAACATCAAATATAGGGTTTTTATAAACATAAAAAAGTCTTCCCTAATTTTTAAACTTTGAATCAAATAAAGAAAATAGCATACAAAATTATATGATCCGTAAAAAAACATGCACGTTCCTTATGGATCTCCCACATTCTCTTAACAATTAAATATTATGGATCGTAACCACACATGACATAACAATTAATTCATGCAAACATCTAAAGCTAATTATCATGTATTTTTAGGGTTTACAAAAAAAAATTAATAAAAAATTCGGCACAGCCAATTTTTAAAAAACAATAAAACAAAAAACCCTAACTTTTTATAAAACCTAAAAAACAACATGTAATTTTTTAACACAAATCAATATTAGTTAAAAAACTTTAGATCTCGATAATGATAACATGTTTAAACGGCTCTCGATGCCACTAGAGGTTTATATAGTTCATAACAATTATTTAAAACCATAAACAAGATCAAAGCACACATATAGCGGAAGCGAATTAACAAGATCATAATTAACACAATTATAATTAACCGAGTTAGGGTTACATACCTTTATCCTAGCAAGATCCACAAGACAACGGAACAATCACCGGTTAGGATTAATCACGAACACCACCGGGATATAGTCTAAAGTAAGACTATATCACGATCTTTTACACACGTAATGCGGCGAGTTAATCGTGAGTCTAACACGAATAAACCGAGCTTCCACGCTTATGGAGTATCTACCCAACAACCCTAGAGAGGGGCTAGGACTAGATCTATTAAATAGCAAAATCGAAAACCAAAACCCTAATTGAGGGGTGTTTGGTCGACAATCAAGAGAGACAAGAAGAGAGAATGGGGTAAAAAATATGAAGGCTAAGGGTTTGTTTATATAACCCTTGGAAAAACTTTTCCTCCAAGTTTAAACAAAATTAGGAAAGAAAATATTTTCTCTCCTTCCCTTTCTCCTTAGGCCGACGGTTCCCCAAGACCCACAAGGGGCTTCCGGAACATTTTCGTTTACTTCTTTTAGCTTCAACTTAATTCTATAACGGTCGTTTAATACTTAACTTTTAATTATTAACGATCGTTAGTTAAGCTTTGGTTTGATTTAATAAATATAATAAATATATTTAATAAATAAATTAACCCTTTACGTAATTTATGCAATCCTGTGATCCCGAGATCGATTCTATCTCACGACTATCAATTTTATGTCCATAAACTTTCAATTTACACACCCTAAAGATCACAACTTATAACCTCTCCTTTGAGCTTATCCAAACAGAAACTTAAACTATCAACTAGAAACTTGTGCCAAACTCCAAACAAAAGAACCCAATTCCTTTAAACCTTGGAACTAGCAAAAATAGAACACCAATAAGCTAGTAGCAAGCTTATTTGTCAGACAAGCTATACCATAGCTTATTGCTACAGTAACACGCCAAAAATAAAACTTTGTTTTTGGTATAAATGAGGGTTATTACACAAATATGTTACTTAAGTTTGTCAAAATATCACCTAAGTTAGTAAAGTTTCTTTCGTTACAAAGAGGTTACTCAAGTATACAGTTTTTATTTATAGGTTACTAAACGTTTTAAAAATTTATCCTCAGATTACTCTTGAGGTAGGCAACCGTATAATTTAACAGTTTCATTGTCCACATCATCATGAAAGTTTAAAATGTTACAAGATAGTTACTATAGTTCACATGTTTAATAAATGGGTCACTGAATGTTAGAAAAGTTACACTAAATAAATAATTACATATATTTTGTAAAAAAACTACATAATACCAAAAGAAAATTACATTTTCTTAGATAATATAATTTTTAAAATTTAAAAGTACTATTTTTTTAAATTAAGATTTAAATTTATTTTAAGAATTAAAAAGTTAATATTTTAAATGTTGTAATGAGTCGAAAAAGTTAAATATTTTTATGACTAAAAAAATACAAAATTACATGGATGGTCCCTGTGGTTTGTTCAAAATTGCAACTTTCGTCCCACGACTTTCAAAGTTGCATAGCTGGTCCCTAACTTCGAAAAGAATAACACTCTTGGTCCCTTATCGTAACTGGTGTTAAGTAAACTCCGTTGGCATTTGCATAGTAAGTCCTTTTCGTTACCATTCGTTGCATCATCCTTCCTTTTCGAAAAGACATTAATTTTGTTAACTTTAAATATTTCTAAAAGGGTTAAAAAATTAAAATTTAATTTTTTAAAAAACATAAAAGTTTAACCTTTTCGAAAAACATAAAAATTTAATTTGAAAAAACATAAAAATTTAAAAAAAATTAAAAAACTTTAAAGAACATAAAACTAATTTTTTTAAAACATAAAAGTTTAAAAAAATTTATTTTATTTTCGTAAAAAAAATTTAACTTTTATTCGGAAAAAATTATTATAATTTTATATTTTAAAAATCTTAAGTTTTTTAAAAAAAAATTAATTTTTCGGAAAAAATATTTTTTTCCAGGTTTATTTAACTTTTAAAAAAAATTATTTTTTCGGGAAAAAATTAACTTATTTCGAAAAAAGTCTATTTTTATTTGAAAGAAAATTTTTGATTTTATGAAAATTTTAAAATGTTAGAAAAAGTTTAATTTTAATAGATAATTTTTTTGAAAAAAACGAGCTTTCGAAGACATAACACACATTGTTTTATTTTCGAAAAAAGTTTAAAAAATAGTTAAATTTTTTTTTCATTTCATTTTGAAAAAAGTTAAAGTTTTTTTTCGAAAATAATTTTTTTTACTTTTATGTTTAAAAAAAATAATTTTAAGTTTTTCATGTTTTTTAAAATTAAATTTTTATTTTTTTTGTAAAAAGTTAAACTTTTATGTTTTTTAAAAAATTAAGTGCTAATTTTTAACCCTTTTAAAAATATTTAGAGTTAAAAAATTAATTTATTTTCGAAAAGGATGGATGATGCAACGAATGGTAACGAAAAGGACTTTTATGTTTTCTAAAAGGGACCAAGAGTGTTATTTTTTTCGAAGTTAGGGACTAGCCATGCAACTTTAAAAATCGAGGGACTAAAGTTGCAATTTTGAACAAACCACAAGGACCATCCATGTAATTTTGTCTTAAAAAAATTAAGATTATTTTTTAATAATTTTTTTAAATATGAAAAATTGACTTTGTAATTTTTTTTTGAATAATAACATAAAGATTTTTAAAAAATAATAAAAAATGTTTTTATAGATAACTAAACGGCCGTAGGCCAAAAAAATATACACTGCAAAGAAATGACCTTAAAAATAAACAACCATTGGATAAAAGGATAGACGTTGCAAGATTTTGTAACCACACGGACTAACATGTAACATTTTACAATATAATAAGATTTATTTGCGTTCAATAAACATAATGAATCATTACTTTTAGTACATAAAGTATTTATGGTGCTTAGTCGTAATTTATTTTATGAAAAAGGAAAACGTGTATTAGAAGGTTAAAACATACAAAGTAACTTATATGACCAGTGACTAAACTTAAGCAACCTTTTTGTAACGAAAAAAACTTTAGTAACTTAGGTAAATATTTTGGCAAACTTTACTAACATATTTGTTAAATGACTTGGAATGTAAATGTTTTGCAAGGAAAAGTGAAGTGCCTTATGTAAAGGTGCAAGGAAAGTAATATTTTGCAAGAAAAGGTAAATGGAAATTAATTGATATTAAAATTCGACTATTACAAATTTTTCATAAAAATTGGAACAAACTATTTATAATGTACAAGTGAGAGTAAACCCTAGCTCATAATTGCCTTCAAACTTCCCATAAGACCCTAGGATATTCTTGAAGAATATACCCAAATTTGAATCCACAGCTGAATATGTCGACATCTTGGTCATGTGAGGCTCTTCTTGGACCTTCTGATTTATGTGGGGAACAAGGAACTAACCTTGCACGTCCAACGGGTCAAAGTGTTGCAATCCCGTTACTTTGAAGATGTCCATGATTGGCCATATTTGTTGAGGTGGACAGTCTGATGGGTTAAGTTAATACATACTTTGAAGATATCCATGCTTGGCCATATTTGTTTAGGTGGACAATCAATCAGATGGGTTGTGACATACTTCATCTTAATTTAATTTTACCTCAATAATTTTCAAAAGCCTTTTGTTTTGGCATAATTAAATCCAGGGAAGATTAGGGTTTATGGGATGGTAACAATAAAATGAACAAGGCTTATATATGTTTGGTGGGTTTGATTGGTGTTTCCCCACTAATTCAAAAAATTAATTAATAATTAGTGGGGGTTCAAATGGGTAATGTGACTAGTTAGTATATGATTGCGAAATGGTGAGAAATTTGGGATGTTAGCAAAACACACTCCTCAAACTTTTGTATCAGGGCTTGAATAACTTTCTCAAATGGCAGAAATGGCCCTCCTCACTATAACATTCATTAAGTTAAGTTAATACATATGAAGTTGCACAAACAAATCTCTAACTTTTTGTACTTAGGGATTGTTCATGTTTCAAATATGGCAGAATTGACCCCTCTCATTTGTTAACATTCATATGCACTTGTTAACATTCTTTCAATTTTCTAAATTGTCAAGTTTAGTACCTTAACTTGCAATAACCATTACTAAGGACTAAACTTGTAACTTTTTCATTCTTCAAGGACCCTTTTGTAAATATAGGATATCTCAAGGGTGTAAAGTGTACATTTAGGAAATTTGAGGGGGATTTTGGTAATTTCATAAATCTTTAAGGGCAAAATGTTCTTTTGAGAAGTTGAGGGTTTCAAAACCCGTAAAATGACTTATCGATATCCGGCTTTGATTTTCTTGTACTTCTTCGTTCCTCGTGTCTATTTTGTCTTGTTATTTTAGTTTTCCAAATGATTTATCGATATCCGTGACTGCACATACACAAACAAGAAAACAAGCATTTATGGTGCACATTTTATGATATTTTAGTCATTTTAAGCCCGCTTTACGAGGAAATAAGATGTGTAATTAGAGGCATATCAATTCCCGCATACTAAACCATTTTCGTTCCCTCGTACATTGCTAGATTTAAGTATCATAACAATTCCATTTTTAATTTTATTCAACTTTATTGAAAGTTAAACTTAACTACTAATGTGTATTGACATAATCTAATGTTTTCATCATGACTTTTAGGATCATTGAATAAGAACACGTGAATGTCTCATATAGATAATAAATCGTCCTTGATTTTCACCCATTCCATGCTAAGCGTAAAACGAGATCATTGTCTATTACAAGTTAGTAATGTTAACACTACTCATATACGTTAATTGTGGTACTTTGCCTCCCTTATTCCTAATTTGTATATCTATATTTTATTTTTTCCAATGAATCCGAAGGTTCATATTTCACTTATTTAATAAGGGATCAAGTCCGAAAATTGAGTTATAATGGTGCAACCACAACCATCAATTAGTAACCTTTCCTAATAAAAAAGGTGTCAAAAAATTAAGTCAACAATTAAGATCGATAAACACAGTTTTATAACAGATTTTAACCTTCGACTTATTAATCATGAACTTTGTACCCCCCCCATACAGGATAGGTTTTATTATCATGGATTACTTAGGCCTTTTATTTCCCCCTCACCAATACGTGATAGGTTTTATTATCTTCGGTCTTGCCTTGCCGTTTATAGACCACCGCCATGGTATTTTTTATTATGGCCAAAGACGTATATCCTCATCTTAGATAGGCATTTTGGATGTATAAGCTTTAAGGTTTTCATGCCATTCACTTAGATTTAGCATTGTTTTTTAGCTTGCTGAGCTTAGAAATTTTGCTAATTTTGGGTGAAATGACTTATAAATTTATTGGAAAGCTTTCAATATTCGGGGTGCCTATACTTCAAATCCGTAATGCCGATGAACCTTAAATGTTTTCCCAATTTATTTATACATAAACCACTAGAATTAGTTAAAAATCAACCATCATAATAAAACCGCTAAAAAAATATTTATTAACAATTTATTTATATATGCGAGAGATTTTGCTAATGGGAGAAAAAGAACACAATCAAAACACATGAGTTTTTGAAAGAATATGAAATATTCTACGTTTAGCATATTAACATATAACTGACTCTCTCACTTCTCGTCCTCATTTAATAGACTTAGCCTAATATAGTTAAGGAACGAAGTTAAGAGCTCAACACGGCCGGTCAAGTTAAAAATTACTCTTATTCTCACCATCAGTAGAACCTATATTCGTGTCAAAAACACTTACAAAGAATACGAAATTTTTTAATATTTGGCTATTTTTGGCCAATTATTCAAAACAAAAAAAAGAAAATAGAGCACGTGAGAAAACAAGTAAAGCAAGTATCCCCATACTAAAACCAGACATTGTCCTAAATGTTTAAAGTCTAAGGGTGAAACAACTCTATTCTAGAGACGAAGAGTCAAATGCAAAATCCTATCATGAAAATCGTTTAATGATAATCTAAAACCGTTTATGAATAACGCTATAAGATAAACATTAGTAACAAAAGTATATCATATTCTTCAAATCAAAGCAAAGGATCGAAGCTCGAATGATTCGTGAATAAAACGAACACGAGAGGCTTCAAGGATTTGAGACACCTACACATCATAAACAAACACGAAAATAAGGTAGGAAGAGCACAAGTATCTCACATTATACTATTAGAAAGCTATAATATATAAAAGGATAAGCATGAGAATCCTCCACAAGGTACCTCAGTTTTTATAATCGAGTCATGAAGTCGATGACTCAAATCCCTAAAAATAGATCATCAAAGGGATAAATGGGTAAGGTTAATTCAGAATTAAAGACTAAGTCCTTTCATGAAGCAAATAGCTTATTAGAAGATAATGTCCTGGTTGTCAGATGACAAATGAGATAACATTACTTCAAGCAAAATCCCAAAGGGATCAAAGAAAATAGAGTAACAAGAGAAGGGTGGGACAATGGGTGGGGCAAAAGGATGAGCTACCAGAGGTAAGCTCTCACCAAATGTATGAAAACATTTTTCATTTATTACAATGGTAGAAGACCGAGATTTCCCTAAATTATGATTTCGGGGTCAAAAATCTGGTCCTCTGTGGAGAAACGAAGGGATACAATGGGTTCCTCCCCCACACTAACTCCATACTCACTCTCGTGAAAAGGAGATTACAGAGTAAAAGTAGTCACATCTAGCGTTGATAGCGGTGTAAAAATTGGCACATCAATTTCATTAAACATTTTCTCTTTTTCACTTTTATTATTATGAAAACCCGATTTTCCATTTATAAAATAAAAAAGGTTATGTGCCTCTAAAACACGATTTGACACACTTAAAAGATTTGGCGTCTAAAAATCAATGATATGCACGCTAAAAATTTGTACATTTAGGTCATGGGTGGTGGGAGGGGGATTAGGAGAAAACTTTTCAAAATGATTATTGATAAAGAAAACATCCCCCTCCGGGAACATAATGGTCATTATCAAACAAAAGACCGTCAATACTCTCGATTCCTCATCATAAATTGGTCTATCGAACCAAGGTTTCTCATAACCGTCATTAGGAATCTTGGAATAACACTCGCTTGTATTACGGTCTAAAACATCATCATTCTCAATGGGAGAAATTTCATCAAACTTCTAGAGAATGGGCTCATCGACAATCACATGAGACGGTTTGTCACTATAAAAAAGACATTCGATTTTGGCTTGGTCGGCATCGGGATTGAAAGCTTAACCTTCACTTCTAGGAGGAAGTGGGGGCAATAGAGCTAGGTCTTTTTCAAGAATGCTTTCAAACTCGGGGTAAAAGAAATAATTAATGTGAGCAAGTCCATGAGTAGACTTCTCACATGGTGAATCCTTAATCTTAATGGATGTGAGATTATGAGAAAAAGGCTCTTCATTTAAAGATTGTGCCTTAAGAAGTGCCACATGAAAATTGTCCTTCAGAGGTGGTGAAGACGGACTCTCATTTGATGAAGTCGAAATAGAACTATCGTTTTTCTCTGGAGTTAGCTTTTCATCAATACCAAATAAATACTAAAACGATTGATCCATGAGTTTTCTTAAACCTTTTTCAACTAAATAGGCATATTTTTTTTCATTAAGCTTATTTTCCTCAAAACCATTTTTCTTAATCCTTTCAAAACATTCATCGAGTCTTTTATCGGTTTTGAAAACATTAGTTGGTGATTTATCGGTGTAAAAATTCATTCTTTCTTCCCCGTATCTTAAAGTCAATTTCTCGCCAAACCGTCGATTTTAGAACGAGCCGTTGATAAAAAGGGTCTACCTAAAACAATAGGAACTCTAGCATCGCACTCATAGTCGGAAATGACAAAATTCACGAGAAACATAAATTCTCCAATCCTAAACAAGACATCTTTCGCAATACCCACTGGTTGGGAAAGGGTTCAATTTGCTAATTAAATTATCATATTGGTAGGGGTAAGACTAGGCAATTGCAAGTTTTTCCATATGGAGAGAGGCATAAGATTGATGCTAGCACCAAGGTCGACAAGTGCTAAATATCCCTCAATCTTCAGAAAATCACAAGGAATGAGAAACCAGTTCGGATCTTATCTATTCTTGGGAAAGTCCTTAAGAAAAACCTCGGCACAAGTATCTTCAAGAGTCAATTTGGTCAAGTCTATAAACTTCTCGGAATGAACAGTGGATGGGATATGAGAAAGACGAGAAGAAGAGGGTCTAGAAGAAGTAGGAGATGAAGAATAAGAAGGTTTCTCATCCATTATGACCACCATTTTTCCTTCGACCTTAGAACATTATGAGGTCGATGGTTGAGACGTCACAACTCTAAAGCCATCTAGGGAAGGGGTAATATTAGGATATCGACGAGTCGTGATGGCTTTAACTTCTCCCTTTGGGTTTGAAACGGTGTTACTATGAAATGAACCTAAACCCGAACTCGACAGTTTCCTAATTATAGCCGACAATGTATTCTTGATACGACTTTAATTTTCATCAGTTTTAGTTTGAGTTTGCTCAATCTTGTTAATTTATCTCTTGAAAGTGTTTGAAAACTCATTTTCAAATTACCAATTTGGTTTTCCAATCTCTTCATGTTAGCTTCGTTTGATTTCATGTAACTTTAAAAATCATTTGATAAAGCGTTTGATTTTGATTAGATCCTTGGTTCTAAAAGTTAACATTAAAATTCCCTTGATTAGAATTTTGAAAACTCCCATTAGCATCTTGGTTTGGGTTGGTTGTACGAATTTAAGTTGAACCAGTATGTATTGATAGTATTTAGGGTATTTAATGTCGAGATACTCGTGAAAGTTTCTTTGTTGATGTTTCAGATTTAGTACTTGAAAGTGTTGGCAGGAAGCTACAGCGGAAATAAGGTTTAATGATGATGGGAAGGAAAGGTGGGTCATTTGTTTCGGGAACGTTTTTTGTACGAAGGTAAAGGTGGAATAGTGCTAGCGTGACTGGTATGAGTGGAAATGACGAAAGTGCCCTCACGTGCATGGCTCATGAGGGAGTTAACGGGAAAACGGCGAAAAGTCAAAACAAATTAACTCAGTGGCTATTTTGCACGATATTTTTAAATATAGTGACACAATTGATTATAGTTTGCACTCGGTGGAAAAATTGTCGTCTTCGCAAAATCGAGGGACAAATTTTGCAGTTTACCTTTATTTTAATAGACTTAGGGACAAGCTTGGGACCAATCCCGTTCCGAACCTGTCCCGATTTAGTGTTCTCGGTCTAAAAAGTTATGTACTTATCCCGTACCGAACGGGATTCGGGCATCGGTACCGATATCGGGAAATCGGGATTTTTCTTTTTTTCCGGGAATTTCTCGGTTTGGTACTGCTCCGTACCGAATTAGTTGTCCCGAATTTTTTTCATCTTATTTTGTAGTCCCAGTCCCGTATCGAACGAGAATCCGTACGGTTCCGGGAACGGTTTAGGTTCGGAATCGAGATTCGGGTCAAAGTGCTAATCCCTAAATAGACTCATAAAAATTTAACATATCTTAGAAGACAAACGGTTCATGATCTAGAGAATAAACAATTCCAACAAAAGTATAAAAAAATATAAAAATGTAAACAACTCCTAAAATATAGTGTTCTTGGCCTTGAAATTTCCATTACAGGACGGAGTGTGGTTACTGTTGCGTCTGTCTCATTTCTATGCTGGATTTGACTGGTCGTGTGCCTTTTAACTCCTTCCGGATACCAAGTTTTGTTATTTTTGTAAACCCTTTTTTCTTACACGATATTGGGCATCTACAAAAAAGTTAACCGGTTCATCAATACTTGGACCTCCATCATTCAACTTGGTGGGCTTTCAGTAAATAAGTGCAGTTATCTACATGCTCTTTTGGGACGAGACTAATTGGATTCCGAATTCATAGCGCGAGGGGAACATCCACTCTGTAGTTTTAGGTAACCGGAAAGTCGTCTAGCAATAAAAACAATGGATAAACCACCGTTTGCAATTTCCAGCACGTGGTGGTTTCGCGATGGACCGAGTTTGTTGGATTTTTGTCCGAAATAAATGGTGAATCGAGTGGTGATGTCCATTTTACTTTGATGGAGATGGTAATAGTGTTTTTTAGTGAGAAAAAGAAAATAAAAGGAGCTGATAGCTAGCCTGATACCAACTCACTCTCAACCTCATGTTAAAAAAAAATAATGGTTGATAATAAAATCATTCCTATGGGTTTATTTATTGAGTCTATCATTTTATGACATCATTTTATGACAGATTGATATACCTTGAGTTTGCCGTTTTTCGGCCGAGAGATATACGTTGAGTATGTCATTCTTGATAGATAGATATACGTTGAATCTGCCGCGTTTCGGCCGATAGATATATGTTGAGTCTGTCGTGTTTCGCAAATAGATATACCTTGAGTCCGTCGCGCTTCGGCCGATAGATATCGGTTGAGTCTGTCATCGTTAACAGATAGATATACCTTGAGTCTGCCGCGTTTTGGCCGATAGATAGATGACAGATATACTTTGAGTCTGCCGCGTTATGCTTATTTATTAGTTTTTCATGTTTTTTCTTTTCTTCTCCGGTCCGAGCTTTCGTGATTTCGTCGCTCAGACTGCGGGGAGTGTTAGAGAATAAATATTGGTCAAGCCTTGCTTGTGGGTTGGATCAATTAGAGTTTGTACTTTATATATTTGGATGAATAATACATTGATACCTATGAAATTCTCGTCAACTGAAATTGATGGCATTAAATAATGCAATAATGTTAGTAGTAGGTAGTTGTATGTTTTAATCATACGTTTATTTCGTCGTATAAACTCTTTGGCTAAACGATCGCATATTCCCACAATTACGACCAAGTTTACCCGATCGGCTGAGATTTTTATTAATGTATCAGGCACGGTCGTCTCCTTCTGGTTCACACGGTTTCAAACATGAAGCATCCGTGCTCTTAGGATCTATTGTGGTTTCTTTGTTATGCTTCCTTGTTTAAATTCTCAGAATCTCAGGCATGTGGTTTTTGGTACCTGAGTTTTAGAATTATATTCTGTAACAACTGTCGTGATTATGTAACGAGGTTAAAATTTGTTTGCTCACAAGTTGTCAGCATATCTATAGCCATCACTGTTATTAGTATTATTTTTCGGTTTTTCCTGAAAGTATTGGTTAGTAACTTTCATGGTGATCAAGTTTTTATGAAACAATATTTATTCTTCAACATACAAAGACTCAAATGCACAAATCAAATTAGTAAGAAACTTGACTCTCCTCCTTTCGGAAGCGTGGTGCGACTAGCACTTCAAGCGGAGTCGCCTTATCATTTGTCATTCCAGCGCTCTCAGTCATATCAACTTGTGCCCCATTCGGAGTTGACAGCTCAAACTTTTGTAGCAAAGTTGCAAGAACCATGTGTAAAATCTGAAGCGCCAAACCCATCCCAGGACAAGACCTTCTCCCCGCTCCAAAAGGGATCAACTCAAAATCTGTACCGTTAACTTCTACATCCTTATGGTCCGGTGTTAAGAACCTCTCTGGTCTAAACTCGCATGGGTCGGACCATATATTTGGATCACGGTGGAGCTTCCACATATTGATTAATAGCCACGTGCCTTTTGGGACATGGTAGCCGGCTATTGTGCAATCTTCTGAAATAACTCGTGGACCTCCTAAGAATGCAGCTGGATACAGTCGCAATGTTTCTTTTACCACGGCTTGGAGGTAGACTAGATCTTTTATATCTGATTCGGTTACTTGTCTATCTCCCACGTGCAGATCTAGTTCTTCTTTAGCCTTTTTCAGTGCGCCAGGATTGTTCAATAGCAACGAGAGCGTCCAGTTTAGCATGACTGTCGTTGTATCTGAGCTACTAACTATAAGAGTCTATAAAACATGTGAGTTAGTATACATATTAATAATTTTTCGAATGTCTAGAAAAATCTCACGACTTCAAGCTATATAGATCGATTAATCTCCAATCATATATTATAGCATTATGTACTCACCATGCAGGTGGATTTAATGATGGTATCGGCATCAAAGCCCTCCAAGCCATCATGTTTTACCACGGACATCAGCATATCAATGAAGTATTTTTCGCTTTCTGTCTCATCAGCAGAAGCCCTCTTTCGGCGATGCTCATCTAAAATTTTCCCGAACATAATACGTAAAGAGTTAATTTATTTAATAAATGTATTTATTATATTTATTAAATTAAATCGAGCTTTAACATTTAACCGTCATTAAGTTTAAGAGTTAAAGATTTAACGGTTAATGTGGAATAAAATATAAGAGTCGACAAGGTTCCGGAAAAGCCCATGGGTTGGGCTTTGGCCGACGGTGGAGACAAAGAAAAAGGAAGGAAATATTTATTTCCGTATTGGTTTATTACTTGTGCTCCAAGATTGTTTAGGCCTATATAAACACCCCTTTGTTCTCATGATTCTTCACCTTACTTTCTCTTGTCTCTCTCCTTTTGGACGATCAACTCCCACGAAACCCTAAGGGATTCGTTTGGTTTTGGTTTGGTTTTTGGTTTGGTTTTTGGATTCTAATTATGATCAACACCAAAAGGAAAAACACCTTTTTTTAGGATTCCTTTTATCCTTTGGTTTTGGTTTAGCAATGATCTAGTCCTAGCCCCTCTCTAAGGTGTTGGGTAGATTTTCCACAAGCGTAGAAGTTCGGTTTACACGTGCTAGAATCATAGTTAGCTCGTTGTATTACGTGTGTACAAGAACGTAATATAGTCTTACTTTAGACTATATCTTGGTAGTTTTCGTCATAAACCCTAATTGGTGATTTGTTGGTTATCTTGTGGATCTTCGCTAGGATAAAGGTATGTAACCCTAATTCGATTAATTATAATTGTGTTATTATTATGATCTTATTAAATCGTTTCCGCTATATGTGCTTTGATCTCGTTTAGGGTTTTATATAATTGTTATGATGTTTATAAACCTTCACTATGCAGCTCAACTATGATTTGAGGAACCTCGAACTTAGCAAGTCATCCTTTACTGACTATCTCTATAAGATAAGACGCATGGCAGAGTTGTTGGCCAACATCGATTCACCCGTTGACAAAAAGAATCTCGTCATCTATGTCATCAACGGCTTCAGTGAAAAATATGATCAAGTCGCTGGTATCATTCGACATCGCGACCCGAAACCCTAGTTCTCTCAAACACAATCCGTGTTACTTTTGGAGGAGAGTCGTCTCGCGAAGAAAAAATCTCGTCATTCTTCAAGGGATACGTCTTCTTCTGTCTTTGTTGCCACAAGCAAAACGAACCGCGCGTCTTCAAACACCAATAACAATCAACATGTATGCCAAAACTTTCAGTGATGCCATTGTACGTTTGGGAATAAATGCAAGTACTACATGTTAATCGTTCCACTACTACTCCTAACTCAAGGGGTTCGGCTCAACAGTAGGGTCCTCTTAATGTAAATGTTGGTCGACTAAATCCCAACTCTCGAATAAGATATGCACCTGAGAGAAATGAAATTTGTAACTCTTCAAATGGAAACATGTGGTATGGTAATAATTCTTGGTCACGAGGTATTTTGGGTCCAATGCCTAATGGTCAGAGTGTTGCTTTTGGTCCAACTAGAATGCAAGGGAGTTTTGGCCCGTATCATATGCTAAGGTTTTGGTACAATAGTAATGCAATGAGGTACTGTCCCAGTTCGTAATGGTTGGGGACCACGTATGGCATATGGAAAATATGGAGATCATGCTACTACTTTACCTCAAGCTTTTAATGCTATGTCAATTCAGGATTTCGATGACTCGATATGGTATATGGACACAAGAGTTACATTGCATCTTGCGTTGGATGCAGGTAAACTCTCTTCCATTTTTAATAATAGCAATATCTCATCTATACTTGTTAGTAATGGAAATTCAATACCTGTCACTACCTCCGGTCATAACATGTTGCCATATCTTAATATACCTTTACATCTTCATAACTTCCTTGTCACACTAAATATTATTAAAAACCTCATATATGTGCGTCAATTTACAAGTGATAATTCTTTTCTATTGAATTTGATCCTTTTGGTTTTTCTGTGAAGGGTCTATGGACCCGCCACCTGCTGCTCTGATGCAATAGCAACGAAGATCTATACCCTGTCTTGCCACCGACCTTGTCTCACTCCGCTTTTGTGTCTACCAATCAATCTACGTGGCATCAATGTCTCGGTCACCCGGGAAATGAAGTGTTACGTTTATTAGTTTTCAATAACTTAATCGATTGAAATAAAATAAAGACGTCTACTTTGTGTCATGCTTGTGAACTTGGAAAGCATGTTAGGTTGTCGTTTTCCATTTCTAATTCTCTTGTCGAAAATATGTTTGATATTGTTTATTCGGATCTTTGGACATCACCAGTCCCGAGTGTTATTGGTTTCACAAATCTTTTCTTAGATCATTTCTCTCATTTTCTTTGGGTATTTCTTTTGTCTAATAAAAATGATGTGCTCGATAAATATTTATAATTTCGTATGTATGTGCAAAATCAATTCAAAACCAAAATAAAATCCTTTTAATGTGATCATGGAGGTAAATTTTCTAATCACCAATTACACACCCTCTTTAACAATCATGTCATTCAATTCTGATTCTGTTGCCCTAAAACTTCACAACAAAATGGTAAATCGGAGCAAATGATATGCACTATTAATAACATAATCCGAACAATCCTTTTTCAAACAAATCTCCCTCCACAATATCGGGTCGAGACATTAGACATGGCTATCCATTTACTAAACATTTTACCCTCTTCCGCAATCAACAACGAAATTCCCTTTACAAAATTATTTAAGAAACCCACCACATACACCCATTTCGTACCTTTGGTTTTCTATGTTACCCACACATTTACACCTCGCACAAACTTGAACCGCGATTGACAAAATGTATTTTTCTTGACTATCCCTCACAACACCGTGGTTACCGATGTCTCACCTTACAACTAATAAAGTTATCACCTCTAGACATGTCACTTTCGACGAAACAATCTTCCCATGTGATATTGTTTCTATAACAACACAAGATAAATATATCTTTCTTGATAGCATTAAAACCTCATCTCCAATTTCCCTACGTCTACTCATCAGTGCTAAACAATCACCTAATGGGCCATGCGATCTTACTTTGACCACTACCATTCCAACAGATACAACTATTTCTTCTGAAAAAAATTCTCCTACACCTCAAGAACCTCCTAACTCTACCAATATACATTCACAACCTCCAACATCTGACCCATAACCCATGCTAGAATTCCAACAACCATCCCCTACCCAACAACAACCGCCCCCTTATCACCCTATGATCACTCGTTCATAGGTTGGCACCGTTAAAACTAATCCTAAATTTTCCTTACATGTTACCAAAACTTCTCCTCTACCCTGCTCTCAGCTTTATGCTCTTCGTGACCCTCATTGACAACATGCTATGAAAGATGAGTTTAACGCTCTTATTACTAATGGTACGTGGGTTCTTGTTCCCCGTCCACAAAATGTTAATGTAGTTCCTTCTATGTGGTTGTTTACACATAATGCAGATGGTTCTCTTAGCCAATATATGGCACGCCTTGTTGCTAACGGTCGTAGTAAACAACAAGGCGTTGATTGTGATGAGAATTTTAGTCCGGTTGTTAAACCGGCCACCATTCGTATTGTTCTTAGCTTGGCTGTTTCTCGTGCATGGCCTATTCATCAGCTTGATGTGAAGAATTCATTTCTTCATGGTTATCTATTTAAGACAGTATATATGCACCAGCCACCAGGTTTTGTTGACCCTGCTCATCCGGATTAATATTTTTACTACAGAAGTCGTTGTATGGCTTTAAACAAGCCCCACCTGCATGGTTTTAGTGTTTTGATACTTATGAGATCCATACTGGTTTTCATAACATTCACACTGATTCATCTCTTTTTATCTATCAGCAGGGACGCGAGATGGCTTATCTTTTGTTATATGTTGACAACATTATTCTTACAGGTTCATCATCTTCTCTTCTGCAACATATTATAGCCTATCTACATAGTGAGTTCTCTATGACTGATTTAGGCCAACTCAACTATTTTATTGGCATATCAGCTCAGCGCACTTCCACTGGCTTATTTTTATCGAAGACCAATTATGCTACTGAGATACTAGAGCAAGCCCACATGATTAACTGCAGTCCCAGTAAGACACCAATTGACACAGAGTCCAAAATTGGACCCGATGGAGACCCCGTTGAGGATCCCATTTTGTTTTGCAGTCTTGAAGGTGCCTTACAGTATCTTACGTTTGCCCGTCTGGACCTATCATATTCAGTGCAACATATATATCTATTTATGCATAACCCACGAGAGCCTCATTATACCGCTCTCAAACGGATTTTGTGTTATGTTCGTGGTAGTATTGATCATGATTTACAATTATATCAGTCCAACACCACACGGCTTATTGCTTACTCTGATGTTGATTGGGCCGTGTGACCTTCTGCCTGACGATCCACTTTTGGCTATTGTGTATTTCTAGGTAATAGCCTCCTTACTTGTTCATCTAAGCGGCAACATGTTATTTCTTGATCCAGTGCGGAGGCAGAATATCGTGGTGTCGCTGTTGTTGCCAAGACTATCTTGGTTTTTAATCTTCTTCGGGAACTTCTTGTGACTCTTTGTACTGCTACATTAGTTTATTGTGATAATGTAAATGTTGTATATTTGTCTTCTAATCCGGTTCAACATCAACGTACGAAGCACATTGAGATTGATATTCATTTTATTCGTGATCTTGTTGCTGCCGTGTTCGTGTTCTCCATGTGCCCTCTCACTACCAGTACACGAATATTATCACTAAGGTCTTCCATCACCCTTGTTTGTCGAGTTTCGATCCAGTTTGAGCGTCGGTCCTCCTCCCGCTCCAACTGCCACTACTACAGATTGTGAAATAAAGCCCCCTTAATAAAGCCCACTTTTAATGAAAAACGGGTTCTTAAAGGAGTGTGTGTTTTGGAAGAAGGTATAAAGCTATGTTTTCTTTTATAAATCAGGGCTTTATGTTAGAAAAATGTTACAGTCATGTTTTCTTGCACAAAACCGGGATCTATTCCTAGTACATAGAGCCATGTACTCACAAAACAGGGCTCTATTTTATCAATTGTTGTTTTGTTTAGGCGCTTCTTCAAAATGGTTTAAAATGAGTTGAATTTTTTTGCCCTTTTTGGGCGGGTTATTTCCCTCCCCAAAAGTTTCATTACGTTGACCAAAACCCTCAATTTTTCCCCCATTCATTTTCACAAACCCTATCCTTCACTGCTGATACTAACACCACTTCCTACTGTCTCACACCATCTCCATCACAGGTCACCTTCATCACACAACTAAAGAATCAATAGACGAAGCTACTTCAAAGGTACCAAACTACTACAAGTGATGTTGTTGTTTGATTAACTTTTTAATTCATCTCACTAATGTCTTTGTTAAGTTTAATTCATGAATAAATCGTGTTTCTTTATATGTGTTTTTTTGTATTATTAGGTATTAAGTCTCAATTTTTTATTGAAATTGTTAAAATTAATTGTTTTTAAACCCACTGTGGTTAATTGTCCAATATAGTACTAGTACACTTAGTTAAAGTACTTGAATAAATTAACATGATATACATTTTAAATAATGTCTATAGACTAATGTTAAGTACTTTAGCGGGTTCTTCTTTTATGTGTTAGACTAGCACATGGTGTAACTAGATAGATAAACTGTTAAGACCTCTGTAGGCATTGTTGTTGGGTTTGTTCTTGCTAAAGAGGCACGTAGCATTCCTGGCATTTTTGAATTATTCCCTGGTGGCAATAAAGTAAGCCATTCTTTGTCTAGCTAATTACTTCTATATGTATATATATTTCTCTACAGTGAAGTTGTTTAATTTCTTAAGTTTTTAATTTATGGTTGTTGTTATAACATGACAATCAAAGTAGAATACCATATATTATCACCCAACCAACCTCCCCTTGGTGATTTATTTATAAAGGATTCAAGTATAAAATACAAAACAAACGATTAGTCCCTAAACGTATGCTAATCAAACGATTCCAAGAGAAAGGGGTGAGATTGTCCCAACTAGTTTGATCCAATCTTCCTCACTACATTAACACTCAGCACTCAAAGTAAGAAATAAGATGAACATATTCCCAAGTCAGCCATGGCTGCTTAACCAGAGAGACAGAGCACTTTATTTGTTTGTGTGTGATAAATCGTTGTCCCAAGAGAAAGCACCAGATAGAGAATATAAACACACCAAGGCAGATGGGCTAACATTGGTTCCAATGGCTAGTCAAAGCCCAGACCACAACAAAGAAGGTAGAGATGAAAAGATCAGTCCCTCAACTTCAAACTTGTATACAAAAAATACACAAAAAACTAAACAATAGAAACTTGATTAGTTTGTAATTTTAACACCCTCCCTCAAACTGAGCAAGGATATCAACCTCACGAACATGTCAACCCACACAGACTACATAACTTAACAAGGTTGTGCGGCAGGGTTTAACAAGTTTAAAGATGATACTCTTAAACAAGAACTCAACCAGGAGAGACTCCTAACATGAGTCAAAATAAGGACGATAAAGGACTTCCCTGAGCACCACAAGAATAGAAGGAGCAAAAAACAGCTTAACAACAAAGTAATGAACACGCTCAATCATTAGAATCGAAGCAATAGACCTCCACATAGAGCACAAATATATCACCAAAAAGGTACAACCACTCTCCCTTTTAAAAAAAAGAAGAGAAGAACACCCAAGAGCACTACAAGGCCGCTAGAAGTCAGCAACAACAGAAACATAAAGACATACATGGATAAGCGCAGAATAAGCTTGACAAGCTACAACCCAAGAAAAAAAAAGCCAACGAAATACAAAGATCCTAGATAAAGAAAAGGGGACCGGAAAATAAAGGCAAGGACATATGACCCCCTTATATACTCATAAAGGATATAGGTACACAACCAATAATAAACAATCTTGAAAGAGATAGAGAACTTCCCTGAGCACCAGAAGTTGAGTAGGAGAAACAACACATGGTTCATAAGACAAAGTCAAACCAAGCCACCTGCAACAGACCACAATAACACGAAACCATACAAAAACAACAAACAACATAACAAGAGTTCAAGCACTATCCTATATGGAAAAGAGGCGAGAACCGAACAAACAAAGACAACACAGACCAATAAAACCAATTAAGGTTAACATACAGAGAGGAGAGAGAACCACAAGGAACTCCAATAAGAACAACAACAGAAAAAAGCATCCATAAATAAGAGAGAAACACACAAACCAAAGAAGGAATATACGAGAACACTCTCAGAACAAGACAAGAACCACAAGGTTCTCTAACAAAGGCACATGCCAATAAAAAACCTCAAATGGAAAAGACAGCGAAAAACACACAGACAGAAACAAACCATCAGGAATGCAAGATCAGAAACATATTCAGAAAGAATTAGAAGATCACAAGATCATCTAATAAGAATACCATCAAAGAAAAAAAAAGAAAAACTCTGAATAAGGAGCCACAAGGCTCACAACACAGAATAAAAGACAAAGAACCACGGGAGACACGCATGCAATAACAATAAAACGAACATAAAAAAGAACCAAAAAGGAACACAGAGGCAAAACAGAGACGGCAAAGCAGAGGGAAAAAACCACGAGACAACACATATAAAGAAGGGAACACCAGAAAAGAGACACAAAGCCAAGCACAAACACAAACAAGACAAGGACAAGAATTCAAGGTAAAGACAAAAAAGCAGAATCACACAAACAGACAGCAAAACACCCCACATGCATAAAACATAACATGTACGAATCCCAGATAATAAGGTCACAAACGGGTGCACAAGATTAGGACTTATCAAGGAAGAAGTAAGCACATAATTAAGAACCTTACACCTAGAGGATAAGAGATTCAAGCATAGCATAAAGAGAGAATGAACTAAATAAGAACCACAAACACACATAGAACAACCATCAACAATAATAAAGCACAAACAATAATGGTAAACATGATCAATAACCCTAACAACATAAGTATGAGGGGTAATACGAGATAACAAGGAGCCAACAACATGTAAACCAATCGTGTTCTCAATGGTGTTAAAGATAAATGGAAAATCAGACCTAGCATCATTTTGATCATAATGCATCAGCTTACTTTGAGTGTGATGCTGAGAGTTGCCCTCAGAGATGCTTGTAAGACCCATAGAAGTTGCATTGCCTCTCTCATCTATGCTAGGAGAATTCGGGGCATTGCCATCATCATTAGGTGTAGCATTCTCGACATTATAGGGACTTTTAGATGTGTGACTGACAAGATAATTAAAGCGGTTCATTTGTCTAAGAAAAACCATTTTAAACACAGCAGAAACATTTTCTTTTGAGTTAGAGAACGAACAGAGGTTCTCATTATAACAAGCAGTTCTGAAGTGCAAGAGGGAATTATCGAAAAGATCAGTTTCAACAATGAGACATCAAGAAGGCCATATTTAAAACACACGATGGAAAACTCATCACCGTTGATTAAGACTGTTGAATAAAGAGTGCAGTCACAACATCTAATGTGAGAATACTTAGGTCTAATTCCATAAGGTTTTTTAGAAAAGGAATTACCACTGAGAACATGAGATGGAGCAACCCTGCATACACTCCATATAACAATAGAGATCCCTCCCTGAAACATAAGATACCTAGTAGAATGCATGAGGTGTCTATGTTTCCAAACATCACAACCATTGTAAGAAGCATCCAAACATTGAAAGCAACAAGCAGAAATAACGAGAACACACAGGATAAGCATAGTGAGCATCATGCACTCCCAGCAACAATCAGTGATATACAATAACCAATTATATGAAAACACCACATGAATACTGCCTTGAAGATAAGTAATGATTGGAATCAGCCAGCAATGAGACATATCAATTATGAAGAAAACACAGCTAACAACAGCGGATGCAAACCAGTCAATCTAACAAGTATGGTAGACATCAATTAAAGATAGACAAGGCATACTATCAAGACTAAATAAACCAAAACATGCATAATTATGGCAGCCTAGAGACCAAGATATAGCGGGACCAAGACAAGTAAACTTAGTGTTGTGAATCCACTTACCAGAAGCAAGCTTAACACCATATAACAACACATAAGCATAGGCACGTCTCAGCCAATAGTAAGACATATTAAGAATGAAATAGCCATAAGAGATACTAGTATCCAAAGAGGAAGCAAGAGGTTCAATCAAGTGTATTTGAAAGCAGCAGTTATAGGCAACAGTCTGACAGAAGGAACTAACATCACAGAGAATAGAAATTTGTATGGGCCAACAATCAGGCATACCATATAAGGGACAATCATAAAGCAACCCTAGACCACAACCATAATCATAAAAGGTCAAAGAGAAAGCAGAGAACATGACAGTAGTCAAAAACAAAGGAAAAAGAAACAGAAACACCAAAAGGAAAAAAACGCAGAAATTAAACAAACACGAACCTATTTCTAACCATCATACAACCATATAAAGATAGATAAAGACTCTGATAAGCCGTATAAGCACGCGAAGAGTTATGATCAAGATACACATAACATATAGAAGCAAACCAGTTTTAGAAACATAAAAAGAAACACAAGGAACAAGATAAGCAATAAAACAACATATAAGGCACAAAGGCAGCCAAAAATGACAGGAAGCAATGAAGGAGAATCACACAGTTAAGCACCTGACGGTGGGAAGAGCAGGCTTCCACACTTCTCAAGGAAGAGGGTCAAGATGTTACCCACCATGTTTGCAGTGCAATTACTGGAGTGACATCCATCACCAATGATAAATAAAAGGAACCAAAGGAAACACTTACAGCGCGCACACAACAGTGGGACAACAAGATAAGTAACCAGAGCCCCAGAAAAGCAGAACCCCCAAGATAACCAATACCCACAATGGCCATCAAGGTACCACCATCAAGAGATCAAAAGTACCTTAAAATCAAAGAACTAATGGCACCACCAATAAGCGCTTCGAGAGGGCCAGGAACACCAAGAGAGAGCAATAAGACACAAAAGCCCCAAATAATAAACTTAGGATTTTAAGACCCTAATTACTATCAAACCATAGAATCACCAATATGAGCAACGGAACCACCAAGATGATCAACGACAACGCCTATACCAGCTTCCAAGACACCAAGAAGCAAAGATCCCCAATAATAAAAAATTAGGGTTTCAAAACCCTACTTTTATATATGCATGGAAATCTACGGCACTACCAGAATGATCAACGACAGCTCCAAGAAAAGATTCCAAACACTAGAGTCACCAAGGAAAATGACCAGGATGCAAAACCCCTAAAAATATATTTAGTGTTTCACAAACCCTAATTTAAAATAGATAGATCTGATCACAAATAACCAGAGATAGTTAAATCGGAGTTAATATCTGAACCAACCTGGCTCTGATACCATGTTATAACATGACAATCAAAGTAGAATACCAGATATTATCACCCAACCAACCTCCCCTTGGTGATTTATTTATAAAGGATTCAAGTACAAAATACAAAACAAATGATTAGTCCCCAAACGGATGCTAATCAAACTATTACAAGAGAAAGGGGTGAGATTGTCCCAACTAGATTGATCCAATCTCCCTCACTACATTAACACTCAGCACTCAAAGTAAGAAATAAGATGAACATATTCCCAAGTCAGCCATGGATGCTTAACTAGAGAGAGATCATTTTATTTGTTTGTGTGTGATAAATCGTTGTCCCAAGAGAAAGCACCAGATAGAGAATATAAACACACCAAGGCAGATGGGCTAACACTAATTCCAACGGCTAGTCAAAGCCCAGACTACAACAAAGAAGGTAGAGATGACAAGACTAGTCCCTCAACTTCAAACATGTATACAAAAAATACACAAAGAAACTAAACAATATAAACTTGATTAGTTTGTAATTTTAACAGTTGTCTTTCTTTCTAGGTTTTTAAGATACTGAAAATTGATGATAAGCCTAAGCTCCAAACAAGTCAACGACTCTTTAGTGCAACAGGTTTAAATGTTCATTTTGGAAAGTTCAATTACATGTTAACTTTCTCATCTATGTGAGGCTATTTCTTCTATTATCAAGCAAGAGCTCTTTTTACTAATAATATAGCGTACGTAAGAGGCTAAGACTTTTATTTAAGCAAGGAAATTAGTAGGATAGCTAATGGCTGGGTTTTTAGATGTTCCTTTTTAGAATATTGTAAGCGTGCAATGGATGTTATTCTTAATGACTTTTCATCTTTAATATAACATGTTTAGCCAGTAGGTTCGTTTGTTGGTATAGGGAGTCTTACAATGGGTTCATGTAAGGTCGAATGAAATGATTTTTATTGATGAGTATCTTATGTATTTTTTATTGCTCTTTCTTATTTCCTAACTCACTCTGGTCTCATGCAGGTGCTAACAAATATGTCATCATGGTCATTGTTGCTGTCACAGGGTATAATAACTTTGGTGGAAGTTAATAATAAGACGCTGATATTCGATATTGAGTTTTAAAATTGCGGGTCATTTCCTTCTGACATCAAGAGTATACATGTTCGCATGGCTGGAAAGTTCATGATATTATGTTTGCTACAGAACGTAGTTTAGCTGATGCAAACAACTTGAGACCGTCAATGTTATTCTTTTTATTATTTCATATTCTTCTAACGTCATTTATCACGACAACGCAAATCAGATTCTTTTCTTGTGTGTTGAAAGTTACACCGCTATTCTGAAATTATGAAGTTTAATACACAGGTTAACATGAGTGAGCATGCTACAGCCACAACAACAACATGTGAGGAAAATGAAAGGTATCTTACTGATGTTATGGGGTTGCTAATAGCATCATTTATGAACCTATTGACATATTACATCAATTGAACTTTTTTCAGGACTTTGGTGGGCATGATTGATGATTACTTTGTTGGATATTTTGCAACAGACATGATAGAATCGCAGGTATTTCTCTCGATTTTCCTTGGATCTTATCGAGCACTTTGCTTTTCAATACTCGGATTCCTTAAAGTGAAGAACTAGGGGAAGATATAAGTTTGATATTTTTTTTCACCTACTGAATGTATGTCTTCTTATTCCGGTGGATCAACTTGTTTTTGAAGATTTAATGTGTGAACGATATCCTAACATAGGTTTCTCTGCTACTAGTGAAGTTTTATTCAATTTACTAGTTGATATACAACATGCAAGTTCTAATCTTTGGTGATCCTTGTTATAGTGAATCATTTTGATCTCATGGGAGTAGAGAAGGGTTGGATATATGGACCGTGGTTTCTTGTTGTCCCATATATTTAGATGATATAATCACGAATTTATGAAAGAAAATAGGAGAAGAAGATGAATTCTAGAGAGAGAAAGTAGTGAGAGAAAGTAGTGAGAGAAAGTAGAGAGAAAATGGTTGGAACTAGGTGAATGTTAGATTAGAGAAAATGAAATGACCAACCACCCTCCTAACATGCTAGGAGGGTAGTATATATAGTCCACCCACATGCGGGCTTTAATGGGCTATATATTGGGCCGGGCTTGTCTTTTGAACTTTAATTAGTTTAAATCCAAGCCCGTAAACCAAGACTAATTAACTATCTATTACAATGATAGGTGTGTAAACACCCATCTTTTCTACCACTTAATTACAATAATAACCGGACCAAAACGTGTATTTTATGTCCTTTATGTCGGAATTATGCGTGGTTTGTGTTTTTGTTGTGACTTAGGACGAAAAGGTGAAAAGTGGAGAAAACACGGGAATTCACGGGCATTTACGGACTTTCATTGAAGAAAAGGATGAAAGACGAAGTCAAGAAGTCAAAAGTGGATAAAGAACGGAAGTCCAAGACCAATTCTGAAGATTTATCGAAGAAAAAGTCAAAAGACGAAAGTTTACTTAAAGCCGAGGAACTCAAGTCTTATTTATCGAAGAATTAAAAGACGAGTCCAAAGAAATCCCGAGCCAAAAGTCATCACATTCCAAGATTAACAAAAAGATTAAGAAGGAAGGACTTGATGGCGCAATTAAGAAGAAAGGAAGGAGAGGAGGAAGCTTCCTCTAACCATCCCTTAATCACCTATAAATACCCACCATTTCATTTCATTTACTCTTGTTGACTAATAGTGACAATTAGTTCTTCCATGGTTGGTGGCTTGACAAACCATTCTTCCACTTTCATTTATGCACCTTTATTTACTTGTTATTTAAATACATGTTTTGCACCTTAATTACCTTTTAATTCCAAGTAAGCTTTTAATTTGTGTTCTTTAAATTCTTGTCTTTACCTTTCTTTATCATTTGATCAAGTTCTTTTTATCAATCTCATTCTACCTTTCTCTCTTTTTGTTTCGGCTTGAATTTCGGATTAAGCAAGGTTTTTTTTAATCCATTTGCTTATTTTGATTAAAGTTTCGTCCTTTTATTTCCTTACACCAAATAAGCCACGAGATTGACAACCTTGTGTGCTTATTTGGAATTTTTCTTAAGTATTTTGAGAGATTTCTTTAAAGCTTTGATTTTTAACTTTTGATTTCATTTAAGTTTCGTGTTTAAAAGTTTGAAAGACTTTAACTTTCTAGCTTATTGTTTCGTTTTGATTTTATTTCATTAAAGTTTTTGGTAACTGCTTATTAGAATAGCTTATTTAGTTCTTGTGCTTATTACCAAGTTGGTTCCATCAGAAAGTTAGGGTTTTCCACATTGCGACGGTTGCAATTCCACATTCCGATAGTGACAGTATTGGGTCCAAGGGTTTTGCATTCCGATCCGGGATTGCGATAGGTGTACCATTTCCTCATTCCGATCTGGGGATTGCGATCGCATATTGCGATCGCTCTTTCCGACGGCTCTTGAGGGTCACTTAGACGAAGTGCTGCCCAATTTTCCCCAGCCACATTCCGATCTAGGTGATATTCCGATAGGACACATTCCGATCTGGACTACATTGCGATCTGGGTTTCTTCAACATTCCGATAGGTGGTGTGTTCATTTCGATGGTAAGTTGATCGGAATACATTCCGATCTAGGTTAACTTTCATATTTTGTTTTGTTTAATTTGTAGTTAATGTTTTTTATACTTGTCTAATTTTAATTCTCGTCACGCTTTTATTTGTAGTCATTTAATCAATTTACTTTCCGTCACGTTTTTAAATATCGCACTTTCTTTTAATTAGACTTAGATTTATTCTCACGCACTTTTAATACTTGCCCTTTACTTTAACGACATTTACTTTTAAGTCTTGCACATTTAAATTTAAAAACAACCAAAAATATTTGTTTCACCAAAATAAAACTAGTCACATAGAAAACTAAGATCAATTCGACTAGACCACATCAACGAACATATAATTTTTATACGGGCAAAAGCCTTGTATCAAATGGCGCCGCTGCCGGCTCTTTTCGTAAAGATCAACAGTTTTTTGTGAGAGACACGTTGCTTTTTGGGACCCGTTCACTTGTGAACGTTATTTTTCTTGCATAAAAATTTCAAAAAATCATAAAAATTAAAAAAATTCATAAACACCATAAAAATTAAAAATTTCAAAAATCCAAAAAGATTTTATCTTTATTGTGTATATATATTGTCTTTGTGTTTGGTTTTGTTTTCTTTTGCATTTTCAGGTGTATGCGTACTAGATCTTCTAATTATCAAGAGCCCGAGCCTCAAGAAGATTTAGATATGGCAGGAGTTAACAACAATAATCAACTACCGCACCTCAATAATAATAATAATAACAACAATGCTCCTCCACAGCCCGATCTTCGGACCATGGAGGAACTTTGTCAACCAACAATGTTTGGACGAGGAGGACCGATTGCGCCGATGCAAATCAATGCTCCTGAGTTTTCGTTGAAGCACCACATGATTCAGCAAGTACAAACAAACCCATTTAGAGGATTGCCTGATGATGATGCCAACAAACACCTCGACAAGTTCATTACAATCACCCAGAGCATGAAGTTGGCTGGTGCCACTATGGATGAACTTCGCCTACAACTCTTTCCACATACTTTATTACATCATGCCGAGAAATGGTTTGATCGTCTCCCGAAGAATTCTATTCACACTTGGGATGACATGACTCAACGCTTTTTGTCGCGCTACTTTCCACCATCCATGGTCACAAGCCTTCGCAATCAGATCAGCGGTTTCATGCAAGATCCCGATGAATCTCTTTTTGATGCATGGGAGAGATATAATGTCTTGTTCGACCGTTGTCCAAACCACAACATGCTTCCGGTCACCTTGATCGATACTTTCTACAACGGATTGACTTTTCGAGATCGTGATACGATCAATGCAGCCGCCGGTGGCACATTCATGAAAAGGAGACCCGAGGAGTGTAGAGAGTTAATTGAGAACATGAATACTCACCACAAAAACTGGGATTCCTCTGCATCTTCAAGGAACAACCCAAGAGTCAATGTTTCCTCAACCTCAGCAAACCCTGAGATGACCGAACTCACCCGCATGATGACTGAAATGAGCAAAAGTATTACGCTTCTCGCTTCAAACCAACAACAACAACAAGTTAAAGCAGTTGCTAATCTTTGTGAGACATGCGGCGGTCCTCACTCATACACCGATTGTCCTTCGACACAAGGAAATCCGGAAAATGTGTATGCAGCTTATGGTAATTATTCACCGGAAAATTACCAAGCTAGACAACAAGGGGATAGAAATCTGCTGAGCTACCGTTCTAACAACTACCTTTCACCCGGTTTTTCTCCTCAAAACCAAAACCCCGCCAACAACTACACCAGAAGCAACCAAATCCCACCAAGAGCTTCTAATCCTTATCACCCACCCGCCCAACAAAACCCACCCAGTAATCCGGATGTTGAGGCCATCATGAGAACCCAAGGAGAGCAAATCAAGAACTTGCAGAGCCAAATTATCAATCTTAAAGGAGATATCACAAAGCAAGGAAATGAGATAAGATCCGAGCTTCGAAATGATATTCAATCCTCCTTCAGCAATCAAACCAATGATTTGAAGAATATGCTTGCTAGTTTCTTGCCCGCCGCTCAACCCTCTTCTTCGAGTTCTCTACCTTCAAACACCGTCACTAATCCGCGAGCCAATGTGAGTGCTATTACTACCCGTAGTGGAGTCACCATCGTAGGACCACCAAACCCACCACCATCATCTACACCTCCTCCACCACCCTGTATCCCTACTCCTCCTACACCTAGTATTAGTGCACCATTACCGTCTCCGCCTCGACGTGATGAAGTTCCCACGAATGATCCTTCAACATCTCAACCTTTACCTACTACACCTGCACCCTCACCACCCAAACCCAATATCCCTTATCCTTCTCGCTTGGGCAAGAACAAAATGCTAAACAAGGAGGACGCTCAAGTGACTAGCTATATCAAGATGATTTCTCAAATGAACTTCAACATTAGCTTTCTTGAGGCACTTATCCACATGCCCAAATTTGTTAAAGCATTTAAGGAATTGCTTAGCAAGAAGGAGAAGCTTATTGAACTCGCCAACACACGCTTAAATGAAAACTGCTCAGCAGTTACTCTTAAAGAATTACCGGAAAAGCTTGGAGATCCCGGTCGATTTGTGTTGCCTTGCGTGTTCAACAAAACTGAAGAATTTACTGCCCTTGCTGATCTCGGGGTTAGTATTAATTTAATGCCATTGAGTGTTTGGAAAACACTATCATTGCCCGACCTCACTCCAACAAAGATGACTCTTGAACTTGCAAATCGCACTCTCGCTTACCCTGTTGGTATAGCCGAAGACGTGTTCATTAAAGTTGGCACATTTACTTTCCCGGTCGATTTTGTCGTAGTTGATTATGAAATGGACCCTCGTATTCCTTTAATACTTGGTCGGCCATTCTTGAGAACCGGACGTGCTTTAGTAGATGTGGCCGAAGGTGAGTTAATCTTACGAGTCGGGGATGATGCAAAAGTTTTCAAAATGGGGAAGCTTACTAGTTTAACTTTTGGAGGCCGAGAATCAGTGAATATGATTAATGTGCTAGATGACTTTACCGTCTACGAAAATCCTCTATTCGACTCTTGCATCGATAATCCACTTTTTCATGATGATGTGGATGATTCTCTCCCCACTTTGGACGCTTCTCCCATTTATGATTCGTCACCGGTCTTTGACGCTTATGATGATGATGATTCTAGCTCAGATTCGGATGATTTTGAGTGTACTTCTGAGTATCCCGAGCTGCCCACTTTCGATGATTTCGATGAGGCTGATACTTTCTCGAGCGATTCTTCACATGATGAAGATCCTCCGCCATCACTCGATCCTACTTTGGACGATTATTCATTTGAGGAAGATTTCTCTGAATTTCTTAACACATACTTCCCTCATGAGAGTGATGCTCCTCCTTATGACTTTGAAGATTATCATCTTGATCCTACTTTGGATTTGAAGAGCATTTTGTCAAAGGAGAAGAAACCGGTCGACATCGAAATCCGTTGCACGTATGATTTGACACCTCTTTGTCCCACTTCTGAGGACGAGGTTGTGCTTCTTTGCGGATCTTCTTCACACTCGGCTGCGCCGGAATGCTATTTTCCCCTGAAGGAAAAGGTGTTCGATCCCGGTATTGAAGTCTTTAAGCCATCTCAGTATCCACCTGATGAAATAAAAGGAAAAATCTTTGGAACCATTGAAGACATGCTTACACCTCTTCCTACTTGCTTTCACCGTGCTCCATCACTGCTTAAGGGGACCTTGCCAATTCTCTTTTGGCTTACCTTGTTCGCCTTAAGCTCTTGCTTATTGATGGATGAAAACTATGTCTTTGATCCTGGTGGATTTGTTTCATGCTACTTCTGTTGATGATCAAGGTCGAGTCAGGCTCACGACTCGGTTAACAAAAACCAAGCGCTTCTTGGGGGGCAACCCATGCATCTATCTTTCCGCTTTCTTTATCATAAGTGTAGGGGGGACCCTTTGGATTGCTATTTCCTCTCCTCACTTCTTCATCAGGGATTCGAGCTTCAATGATCCACTCTTGATGATTCTTGACGACCCGTGATTCCGTGTTCTACTTCTTCCCGGTTCTATCCTAAACTCTTTTCGATTCACTATTTTATATTTTCTCAATTTTAAAATAGGAATCTCTTTAGTTGTCCTTTCCTTAGCAAGATTTAAACAACGTGCACAATGTCCTAAGTGTAGGGGAGCTTACTCCCACATGCTTAAACATTGAGGACAATGTTTATCTTAAGTGTAGGGGGGACTTCTATCGAAGTTAAGTGGTCTTTTCCTTGTATTTGTCCTCATTTTAACCGGAAAATCAATTTTTCGACAAATATTTTTGATCTATTTTGGCCTATTAGTTTTACCCTTTGTATAGTTATTTTCTTTCTTTGCTAGAATAAATGTTTATAAGTGGTTTTAATTTTCAAACGTTGTGAATCTTTCGACTCAATCCGAGTTTACTCTAGCTAGTATCCTTAACGTATTTAAGTCAAGTTTTGCTAGGGTTTTATATAGGGAGCTATAAAACGCGAAAGTCTTAACTCTCACGAGTTAAGAACAAGAACTTTTCGCAAGTTCCTATAATTGATCCTAGAGAGTCGTTTATCAAGGGAACTTTAAAATGCGATTTCTAAACTTGAAAAAGTCTAAGAATTTGCAAGTTCCTATAGGCGACTCGAAAACCCAAAACTTTGATTTAATAGGCTAAGTATCCACGAATCTCATTACTTGAGATTTTAAACTGTGGAGAATGAGAGATGATAGAGCCAATTATAAGTTAGGTATTCTTTCGTGAATTTATGTGAGTTAATTATAAGCCTATTCTCCCATCGCTTGCTAATAAATTTATCTGCTAATAAATAAGGTTGAACGATTTGAAAAGTTACTTAGCTTCTAGCCCCAGATCGTTTAAAAGTTGCTCGGTAATGACGAGAGTTCATAGCCAAGGCATAACTTATGAAGCGGGGCGCGAAGATTGGCGAGTCCGAAAAGGCCCTAACAAGGCATGAGGGCTATGTTTTGTTGCTAAAGATCCAAAAGTGATGTGAAGAATCATTTATCGAAAATCAATATGAAGGATCGAGACACACGACGAAAAGCAAAAACTCCCAAAAAGTCATGGAGAAGTGTATCCGAAAAGACCCTAACAAGGTATGAGGATAAATAGATCCAAGTCTATAAAGGAGGCGGATCGTTGTATATCAAAATCCAAAATAAAGATTGGAAGAAAATGAAGAAGTCGTGGTCCATATATGAAGAATCTCTCAAAAATTCCAAGTGAAGAAATTCCAATTATGAAGAGAAGACCATTATTTCATGAACGTCTCTCAAGATTTGAAGTATGAAGTCGCTGCCAAATATCGGCCCGAGAAAGGTCTCAAATCGCGAACCAAGTTATGCCAAGATATGAACTTTTTGATATCCCGAGAAGCAGTTTTAAAAGATTTGGTCCTTTAGCTAACTATTGATTAAATCGTGCACTTTATTTTCAGAATAAATAATTATCGAAATAAGTCAAACAATGCATCCTCGTGATCATTCAAGACAAATAATGAAATATAAGAGATACCCATAGGAATAAGGGAGTCTAAGTAAATAAATGGCGCACATGAGTTCGTGTTAGTTTACTAACTTATAATAGCAATGATCTCGTTTTTAAGCTTAGTTTGGAGAAAGTGAAAACTTGAGGATGATGATTATTCATAACATTTTCAAAACCCAAGGTATGCTTTTGATTTCTTTATCTTGTATGATTTCAATTTTCTATCTCTTTAATAAAGGCCAATGTGGATTGATCATGATGAAAAGTGTAAACATGCTTTGTAACTGATGCATTGCATGAGGACATTGCAATGGTCAAGTGTAGGGGATTTGATAGGTGTGTAAACACCCATCTTTTCTACCACTTAATTATAATAATAACCGGACCAAAACGTGTATTTTATGTCCTTTATGTCGGAATTATGCGTGGTTTGTGTTTTTGTTGTGACTTAGGACCAAAAGGTGAAAAGTGGAGAAAACACGGGAATTCACGGGCATTTACGAACTTTCATTGAAGAAAAGGATGAAAGACGAAGTCAAGAAGTCAAAAGTGGATAAAGAACGGAAGTCCAAGACCAATTCTGAAGATTTATCGAAGAAAAAGTCAAAAGACGAAAGTTTACTTAAAGCCGAGGAACTCAAGTCTTATTTATCGAAGAATTAAAAGACGAGTCCAAAGAAATCCCGAGCCAAAAGTCATCACATTCCAAGATTAACAAAAAGATTAAGAAGGAAGGACTTGATGGCGCAATTAAGAAGAAAGGAAGGAGAGGAGGAAGCTTCCTCTAACCATCCCTTAATCACCTATAAATACCCACCATTTCATTTCATTTACTCTTGTTGACTAATAGTGACAATTAGTTCTTCCATGGTTGGTGGCTTGACAAACCATTCTTCCACTTTCATTTATGCACCTTTATTTACTTGTTATTTAAATACATGTTTTGCACCTTAATTACCTTTTAATTCCAAGTAAGCTTTTAATTTGTGTTCTTTAAATTCTTGTCTTTACCTTTCTTTATCATTTGATCAAGTTCTTTTTATCAATCTCATTCTACCTTTCTCTCTTTTTGTTTCGGCTTGAATTTCGGATTAAGCAAGGTTTTGTTTAATCCATTTGCTTATTTTGATTAAAGTTTCGTCCTTTTATTTCCTTACACCAAATAAGCCACGAGATTGACAACCTTGTGTGCTTATTTGGAATTTTTCTTAAGTATTTTGAGAGATTTCTTTAAAGCTTTGATTTTTAACTTTTGATTTCATTTAAGTTTCGTGTTTAAAAGTTTGAAAGACTTTAACTTTCTAGCTTATTGTTTCGTTTTGATTTTATTTCATTAAAGTTTTTGGTAACTGCTTATTAGAATAGCTTATTTAGTTCTTGTGCTTATTACCAAGTTGGTTCCATCGGAAAGTTAGGGTTTTCCACATTGCGACGGTTGCAATTCCACATTCCGATAGTGACAGTATTGGGTCCAAGGGTTTTGCATTCCGATCCGGGATTGCGATAGGTGTACCATTTCCTCATTCCGATCTGGGGATTGCGATCGCATATTGCGATCGCTCTTTCCGACGGCTCTTGAGGGTCACTTAGACGAAGTGCTGCCCAATTTTCCCCAGCCACATTCCGATCTAGGTGATATTCCGATAGGACACATTCCGATCTGGACTACATTGCGATCTGGGTTTCTTCAACATTCCGATAGGTGGTGTGTTCATTCCGATGGTAAGTTGATCGGAATACATTCCGATCTAGGTTAACTTTCATATTTTGTTTTGTTTAATTTGTAGTTAATGTTTTTTATACTTGTCTAATTTTAATTCTCGTCACGCTTTTATTTGTAGTCATTTAATCAATTTACTTTCCGTCACGTTTTTAAATATCGCACTTTCTTTTAATTAGACTTAGATTTATTCTCACGCACTTTTAATACTTGCCCTTTACTTTAACGACATTTACTTTTAAGTCTTGCACATTTAAATTTAAAAACAACCAAAAATATTTGTTTCACCAAAATAAAACTAGTCACATAGAAAACTAAGATCAATTCGACTAGACCACATCAACGAACATATAATTTTTATACGGGCAAAAGCCTTGTATTATACAACATTCTAATAAATATTACAATATAAACCTATGACCGAACATTCTTGTTTGACTCAATATTTTGAGGCTAACAATCTCCCCCAATGTGAGGTCATACCCTTTTGATATTTGGAGATAAATGGAGATTACGAATCTCGTCATAAATGAGTCTTGAACGTGTAACAGTAGTCTTGTTTCTTCATGCTGTGATCTTTGAGCCTTTGTCATTGTCTTTCGACTTAGTCTTTTATCTTGAGATCTTCAAATCATTCTTGACTTGTCTTTGCCATCTCGCGATCTTGTGTCTTCATCCACATGCTCACACTATTAATTGTTGAATAAGTCTTTGGGCATGAATATGTGGTTTTGAATCTTTGACTTTGCTGAGTACACCGTAACGCCACCTTCTCAAGACAAAACATAGACACGGACTGAATGGCTTTGACGTTCGTCCTAAATTGGTAGCGTTTTACCTCCGGTCGGTGAGGATTGTTATACGATATTAAATATCGTACCTGTAATCAGGTAGATTCAATTAAGAATCTCCTTGACATGGTTTCGCGGCTGTACTAGCCGTTCTCTTTACTCGACCGTCTCAAAGCAAGACTACGAACATAAAGATTGAATCAATTGGATATATATCTGCTTGATTAAGTCGTCAATTCAAATTCCTGGAACAAGTGTGATTCGTAAAGAATCTTACCATTGTTGCTTTCCAGTTGACACAAGCTTGATTCATAAGAATCTCACAAGTCACCTACCGTAGCGCTGTTTGATGTTGACGCTAGAAGGATTTCCATTCGTCACTGTGAATATTAATGAATATCACTCTGAATGTTCTGGCAAGACCATAAAGATATTGCGTAGAAACCTGAAACGAGTTTGAATCAATTCAGAATCAAACCACTATTGCTTTTCAGTTTTACATATGTTCAATTCATAAAGAATCTTACATATGACCTACCGCAGTTCTGTTTGATGTTAACACTGGAAGGATTTCCACTCATCATTGTGAATACCAAGTAGTATCATTCTGAGTGTTCTAGCAATATCGCAAGGATATAGCGTAGGACTCTGTTGATCTTCATCCGTGTGTCCTAACGAGATTTGATTGATCTCTTGGCTCTAGACTCGATTTGTGCACTTTTAGTGGTCCGAGGCTGGAGCAGATGCCACCTATTCAATATCAACTATCTCGGAGTGAGAAAGTCAATAGAAGTCATGTTGATCTCCGTGACAATAAAACAAACTTCTTTTGAGAGAAGTCTGAGTAGCTAGGAAAGGGTTGTGCTTCACATCACTAGGTCCATGATGAGTTTGTCTGTGACAATCCGTCAATTTATGGTCGATATTTTATTCTCAATATTTATTTGAAAACATTATTTTAATGTTATATTATGAACTCACTTATTTTTGGGAAGAAATTTGGATTTACGTCTTGAAGTAGCATCGACTACGTCTAAACCGGAGGATTCTACGTTACGTGCTTACGTTTACATACACCGTCTTTGGTGACAGTCCGACATTTCAGAAAGTAAATTTATCCGTGAATATTATTTTGGAGTTTTAAATTTGTGTTAGTTCATAAACTCACAAATTTACGAGAAGAGATTAGGACTTACGATTTTATTTTAACGTCCTTTACGACTAAACCGGAAACCTTAGGATTACGTATTTACGTTTTCGAACTCCGTTTTTGATGAAACAAATTTTATTGGATTAGTTTTGTGTCGTTGATTCACAAATTATAAAAACGTTTTTCGTAAAACGACCTGAGGGAACGCAAATCGAGGAAACTAGAATCGAGGAATACCCGTAAATTAGTGGGATGAGACAAAAACAAGTTTTGTCTCACCCCACACATGGGACGGCCTAAAGGAAGCCACCACACCAATTTGGTGGCAAGTTTCTAGTTAGTAACTCAACACATGTCCTAAGCTTACACATTAAGCTACTACAACACAAAATAAGTAATACTTGGTTTTACCCTTGTATAAAAGTTCGTTAAACCGAATCTTTTCGAATTGAAAACCGGTCTTAAGTGCGACTCAATTGTCTTTTGGTGAATCAAGAGAATGGTTTGGTTGAATTATTTTAAACTAATAGCAAGTAATTAAAGTGTCGTTGAGTAAAAAGGAAGTTAAAAGATTAGTATTAAAATGACAAGTAAAATAAATGCATGGAAACTTAAAGGTGACAATATAAAATTACTAACACACTTAATAAAACTAACACTAGGAAACTCTCTAAAAATAAGTACTAAGTTGAAAAATACTAAAAGAAAGTAAGATCGGAATACACCACAATTTATCAATCGGAATATCCCAAAACAAGCCCAGATCGGAATGCGGGGATGATGCAACAATCGGAATATGGTAATGGGTCAGATCGGAATGTGCACAAAGCTGATATCAATCGGAATGTAGGGGAATGAAACCAATCGGAATAGCAAATAATAGGGCAATCGGAATATAAACTCCAAGTCCCAATCGGAATACACAACTACCTAATCCGATCACTCGATCGAAATACTAGAGGGGGCAGATCGGAAAAATCAAAACCCTTTTCCGATTGGATCAATCGGAAAAAGGGGAAGGATAGCTGGTCGGAAAAAGCCAATCGGAAAGGGGTTTTACAACCCTTTCCGAAAATTGTGGAAAAAGGTTAAGCTAGGTAATAAGCTAACTTTAATAAGCTAATACCAAAACCAACCCGAATCAATGACAAAGCCAAATCAAATAAGCACTTTGATCAACTTATTTGACTCGAAATTAATCAACTTTTTAGATTAAACAAAAAAACATAAACTTTTTAATAAAACTTTTATAAGAAAAATAAGCTAATCATAAAAATAAGCCAATAAGCACAAAAGTCTTAAAGCTTAATCAAATGAAAACTTATAAAATGATCAAAAGATTAACTTTTTAAGCACGAAATCAATTAGAACAACACGGATCTTATGATATTCGCACCAAAATCAATCTAAAATCAAAGAAAAGTAGAATGAGATTAAGGATTAAAAGCTTAAAATGAACTTGATTAATAAAAATAAGCAATACAAAGTGTTTAATCTTGAAAGATTAAGAAAAAGATGAAACTAGTGAGAGAAAGTTTAAGACTTTCTCTCTCTAAAACTAGAGAAAACTAAGAAAAAGTGAAAAAAAACTAAAAATCTAACCACCCTCCTAATGACTATTAGGAGGGTATTTATAGGGAAGGTGGAAGGAGTGCATGTGTTGCATCTTCTTTCTTGCTTTCTTCACGTTTTCTCGACTCGACTTTAATTCTTCGTCTTTGACGTCTCGGGATTTGAACTTGTCTTTTAATTTTCTTCTTCTATTAGACTTAAGTTCTCCGACTTCGTTAAACTTTCGTCTTTTGACTTTTTCTTCGATAAATCTTCAGAATAGGCCTTGGACTTCCGTTCTTTTTGCACTCTTGATCTTTTGACTTCGTCTTTTCCCGTTTTCTTCGATAAAAGCCCGTGAAAGCCCGTGTTTTCTTCCTTTTTAATATTTTGGTCCTAAAACACAATAAAAACACAAACCACGCATAATTCCGACTTTTACGACATAAATCACACGTTTTGGTCTTGTTATTATTGGAAATAAGTGGTAAAAGGATAAGTGTTTTCACACTTATTAAATCCCCTACACTTGACCATTGCAATGCCGTCATGAAATGCATTAATTTTTAAAGCACGATTTACATTTTCCATTATAAATAACCCACTTTGGCCTTTATTAAATACTAAGCATAAAAGATAGAAATAAGCAAAGAAATTAAAAAACTTACATTGGGTTTTGGCGGCCATGAACGTTTATCATCCTCAAGTTTCACGTTCCCCATACCAAGCTTAAAAACGAGATCATTGTTATTATAAGTTAGCAAACTATCACGAACTCATGTGGGCCAATTATTCACTTAGACTCCCTTATTCCTAGGTGTATCTCTTATATTTTATTTTTGTCTTGAATGATCACGAGGATGCATTGTTTGACTTATTTCGATAGTTATTTAGTCCGAAAATAAAGTGAACGATTTAATCAATAGTTAGCCAAAGGACCAAATCTTTTAAAACTGCTTCTCGGGATATCAAAAAGTTCATATCTTGGCATAACTTGGTTCGCGATTTGAGACCTTTCTCGGGCCGATATTTGGCAGCGACTTCATACTTCGAATCTTCGAGAGACGTTCTTGAAATTATGGTCTTCTCTTCATAATAGGAATTTCTTCACTTGAAGTTTTTGAGAGATTCTTCATCTTTGGACCACGACTTCTTCATTTTTCTCCAATCTTTATTTTGGACTTTGATATACAACGATCCGCCTCCTTTTAGGACTTGGATCTATTTATCCTCATACCTTGTTAGGGTCTTTTCGGATAGACTTCTCCATGACTTTTTTGGAGTTTTTGCTTTTCGTCGTGTGTCTCGATCCTTTATATTGATTTTCGATAAATGATTCTTCACATCACTTTTGGATCTTTAGCAACAAAATGTAGCCCTCATGCCTTGTTAGGGCCTTTTCGGACTCGCCAATCTTCGCGCCCCGCTTCATAAGTTATGCCTTGGCTATGAACTCTCGTCATTACCGAGCAACTTTTAAACGATCTGGGGCTAGAAGCTAAGTAACCTTTTTAAATCGTACAACCTTATTTATTAGCAGATTAATTTATTAACAAGCGGAGGGAGAATAGGCTCATAATTAACTCACATAAATTCACGAAAGAATACCGAACTTATAATTGGCTCTATCATCTCTCGTTCTCCACAATTTAAAATCTCAAGGAATGAGACTCGTGGATGCTTAGCCTATTAAATCAAAGTTTTGGGTTTTCGAGTCGCCTATAGGATCTTGCAAATTCTTAGACTTTTTCAAGTTTAGAAATCGCATTTTAAAGTTCCCTTAATAAACAACTCTCTAGGATCAATTATAGGAACTTGCGAAAAGTTCTTGTTCTTAACCCGTGAGAGTTAAGACTTTCGCGTTTTATAGCTCCCTATATAAAAGCCTAGCAAAACTTGACTTAAACACGTTAAGGATACTAGCTAGAGTAAACTTAGGTAAGTAAACTCGGGTTGAGTCAAAATGTTCACGACTAAGAAAAATCTAAAACCACTTTATTGAAAATACTATTCTAGCAATGGAGAGAAAATAAACATAACAAAGGCAAATACAACTATACAACTAGGCCAAAATAGATTAAAAATTTTGAAAAATTTCAAAAAATTAAATTTTCCGGTTAAAATGAGGGCAAATTCATGGAAAAGACCACTTACTTCGATAGAAGTCCCCCCTACACTTGAGATAAACATTGTCCTCAATGTTTAAGCATGTGGGAGTAAACTCACCTACACTTAGGACATTGTGCACTTTGTTTAAATCTTGCTAAGGAAAGGACAACTAAAGTGAATTCAATATGAACATATAGAATATGAAATATTGAATCACAAGAGCTTAGGATAGAACCGGGAAGATGAGAACACGGTATCACGGTTCGTCAAAAGTCATCAAGATGCTCTCTGAAGCTTTAATCCCTGCACAGCACAAGAAACAAGACAACAAACATATGCGGGGCTCCCCCTACACTTATTATGAAAGCAGTAAAGGATAGAACACGGGTTGCCTCCCGAGAAGCGCTTGTTTTTGGTAACCGAGTCATGAGCCTGACTCGACCCAATTTTAGTTCATGGGGAACGTGGTGAGGGATGGAATCATCTCTTGAGAGATGTCCTCACCAAAGTATCGCTTCAGACGCTGGCCATTCACCTTGAAATTGGGCCCATTCGGTTGAGAAAGCTCAATGGTCCCATACGGAAAGACTTTGGCGACGGTGAATGGACCAGACCAGCGGCTCTTCAACTTGCCAGAGAAGATCTTCAACCGAGAGTTAAAGAGTAAGACTTGATCACCAACGTGGAACTCTCGGTTCTTGATTTTGGCATCGTGGATAATCTTCGTCTTCTCCTTGTAGATCAGCGAGTTCTCATAAGCTTCATTTCTCAGTTCATTTAGCTCGTTGAGTTGAATCTTGCGATGATCACCGGCTTTGATCATGTCGAAGTTAGCCCACTTCAAGGCCCAGTGCGCCTTATGTTCCAGCTCGATGGGTAGGTGGCAGGGTTTCCCGTACACAATACGATAAGGTGTACAACCGATCGGGGTCTTGTAAGCAGTACGAAAAGCCCACAGAGCATCATCTAACTTATCGGCCCACGCGGCGCGATGCTCTCCCACAGTACGCTCCAAAATTCTCTTCAAGCCACGGTTGGAAATCTCGGCTTGCCCATTGGTTTGGGGATGATAGGCGGTGGAAAGACGGTGATTGACACCATACTTTGCCATGACTCTTGCAAATTGATCGTTGCAAAAATGAGTCCCGCGGTCACTGATAATAGCACGAGGAACACCAAATCGAGCGAAAAGCTGCTTCAAAAAGTTCACAACAACCCTCGCGTCATTCGTAGGAAGAGCCTTAGCTTCAACCCATTTAGAGACGTAGTCGACAGCGACGAGGATGTACTTGTTCCCTTTGGAGGATGGAAATGGCCCCATAAAGTCGATGCCCCATACGTCAAAGATTTCACATTCCTGTATGAAATTTTGAGGCATCTCATCCTTATGTGTGATCTTGCCTTGTCGTTGGCAAGCATCACAATGCTTAACCATTTCGTGAGCGTCACGATAAATGGTGGGCCAGTAGAATCCTGAATCAAACACTTTCTTAGCGGTGTAGTTGGGACCAAAGTGACCACCGGTGGGTCCTTTGTGGCAAGCTTGGAGGATATCGAAAGCTGCCGGTCCGTCAACACATCAACGAATAATCAGATCAGCACACTGTTTGAATAGATAAGGGTCATCCCAAAATTAAGTCTTAACATCATTCAAGAACTTCTTCTTTTGTTGGGATGTTAACCCTTGGATGAGAATACCACCCGCTAAGTAGTTTGCAATGTCTGCAAACCACTGGGTGCCATCAAGATTGAGATTTATAGACATTAAGGTCTCAAGGGGAAAAGAGTCATTGATCTCTTTGTTCGGATGATCCCCTTGATATGGATCCTCAAGTCTGCTCAGATGATCCGCGGCCAGGTTTTCGGCTCCCTTCTTGTCACGAATTTCAATGTTTAATTCTTGAAGGAGTAAAACCCAGCGAAGAAGTCTTGGCTTAGAATCGTTCTTAGTCATCAAGTACTTCAACGCGGAATTGTCCGTGTATACGATGGTGGTGGATAAAACAAGATAGGGGCGAAATTTCTCAAAAGCATAGACAACAGCTAAAAGCTCTTTTTCGGTTGTCGTATAATGCAATTGAGCCCCCGTCATTGTTTTGCTAGCGTAGTGGATTAGTTGGAAGTGTTTATTCACTCTTTGGCCCAAAACCGCACCAATATCAAAGTCGCTAGCATCGCACATCAATTCAAAAGGCAGCTCCCAATTAGGGGTAACCAAGACCGGTGCCTTAGTTAGCTTACCCTTAAGAAGATTGAAGGCTTCGAGACACTCTTTAGAAAAGATAAAGGGAGTATCTTTTTCCAAGAGGTGGGTCATCGGGCGAGCGATTTTAGAGAAATCCTGAATGAATCGACGATAGAAGCCCGCATGACCCAGAAAACTTCTCACACCCTTCACGGTTGAAGGTGGAGGTAATTTGGCTATGACATCTACTTTAGCACGGTCGACTTCAAGACCGGCTTTAGAGATTTTGTGTCCTAGCACACTGCCTTCTTTTACCATAAAATGGCATTTTTCCTAATTCAGAACAAGGCGAGTGTCTTCGCACCACTTAAGCATACGTTCCAAATTGGCAAGGCAAGAAGAGAAGGAATCCCCGAAGACCGAGAAATCATCCATGAAGACTTCCATGGTTTGCTCAACCATGTCATGGAAGATAGCCAACATGCACCTTTGGAAAGTCCTGGGGGCAATGCATAAGCCAAAAGGCATTCTTTTATAAGCAAATGTGCCGTAGGGACAAGTGAATGTTGTCTTCTCTTGATCTTGGGGATCGATGGGTATTTGAAAATAACCCGAGAAACCATCAAGAAAGCAGTAATATTCATTACCAGCTAAACGTTCATTACCAGCTAAACGTTGTAAATGGTATATTCTTACTTGAGATTCTTTATGTCAGTATGTTGTTTGGTTTTAGATCGGGTAGAAACTGTAGAACTGTAAAGATTCAGTTGTTATATAAATGGAGAATTAGTAAGATTGACAATTAACAATCATGTGGAGTTAACCGATCGAAAGGTTGCTAGTATTAGTTCTATACTGAGAGTGTGTTCTTCGGATTTAGGAAAGTAGGTGTTTAGTATCGACTTGATGCTCAAAGAGTTGGAATCTTTGGATGTGGATTATTGGTGTGAATTGGTTAGTGGTGTGAAGTGCTGATGCTTGAGATTGAACTAATCTTCACTATAAATTGATAGCTGCTGGCTTAGATTTCGCTGCGAAGCTGAGTTTTGACTGTGAAAGGTGATGAGTGAACTTTCCATTTGGGAAGTGTGTCTTGTTTGGAAACAAGGAAATATGCAGAAGAGGGATATGATGTATTCCTAGCTCAGGTAATTAGTGATAGGGTAGTTAAGGAGAAGTTTGGAGATCTATTAATGATTCGAGAGTATTATGAAGTTTTCCTGAAGTTTTGCAGAGTTGCTGCCGCCTCATGAAGGGGAGTTCGTGTCGATTGAATGTTGTAAACAATAGGTGTAGTGCTTCTGCGTTTTGTTGTGTAGTGCTGCTGCGTTCTGTTGAGTAGTATTTGTATGCCTTATCATTCGGCACCGTCAGAGTGGAATGAGTTATCCGGTAAACTGCGAGAAGCGATGGATAAAGGATGTATTGGATTAAGTTTCGTTACAGTGATGATCGTCTGTGTTGTTTGTCAAAGAAGGATGGATTGTTTCGGATGTGTATTGATTATCGAAAGCTTAACAAATTAACTGCCAACAATCAGTGTCCATTACCGAGGATTGATGATTCGCGTGATCCTTGCAACTTGTCTGGATCCAGTGTGTACTCAAAGATCTCTTTGAGTCCTGGTTATCATTAACTGAGAGTTATGGAGGAAGATGTTCCTATAGTTGTTTTTCGTAATTGATGTGGGTACTTTAAGTTTCAAGTGATGTTTTTGGAATTGACGAACGCGTATGCCGTATTCATGGACTGGGTGAACCTTGTGTGTAAGATGTGCTAGGATGAGTTAGTCATTATATCTATTGAAGATATTCTATTTTAATCCAAGAGGAAAGGAGGAACATAAGTAGCATATGAGGATAATCTTTGGGATGGTTGGAAAAAGAGAAACTGTATGTAAAGTTTCCTATGTATGAATGTTAGTTGAAATAATTACGTTTTAAGGTAGTTGATTGACAACAAAGGTATTCGTCAAGATCTTGCCAAGATTGACACGATTAAGGATTGGTCGGTACCAACGACGCTGACGGAAATGTGTTAATTCGTTGGTCTAAGCTGGGAATAACCGGAGGTTTATCGAAAGGTTTTCACTGATTGTTAAACTATTGATTAAGATAACTAAGAAGATATGGATCTGTGAGTCCCACTTATACGTCTAAATGTTCATGTTTCGAGATCTGATCCTTATCAGATGAGGAAGCTATATTCTGAACACTGAATGGTAAGTTGTGTTCTTCACCGATGTTGTCATTTTTGAAAGGATCTAAGGTATTTTAAATTGGTAGTTTGCTGTGATGTGTCTCATAAGGGTTATGTAATTATGGTGTTTGCTTTGAGATGGTCGAAATATTACTTGTATGGAATCAAGTGTGTAGTGATAAGGGATCATAGAAGTTGATCCATAATTAATTTCTTGGGATAATAAAGGAAATGAGTAGAGGATTACCAGTTATATATTCCGAGTATTTGAGTATGTTGATAATTATGACTGTGAGTAATTATGATTGCGATATTCGCTACCATCCGGGATAGGCGAATGTGGTAGCTAATGCACTTATCAGGGATAAAAAGGGGAAAATCTTTTAATATTTGAGTTTTGGTAATGACAAGAAGTGTGGGCTTGATAGCAAGAATATTGAAATTTTAAGTTAGTGGTCTGATAGGGAAGGATGTCAAGGTAAGTGATTTCGACATTTTGTCAACTTATGGAAAGGATTTTTGTTGTAAAGCCAAGTTAGGTATGGTATATTGAGCACTCCTAACATATCTAAGTTGAGAGAGTGAGACTTAGTGATGAAGGCATCTCACAAGTCAAGTAATCGATGCGATTTGGTTTGGGTAAAGATGAAACTTGAGTTGAGTACTGTGTGTTATACAAAGACTGATGGATAGAGTGAAAGGACGATTCAAACATTGAACGGTATGCTTGTACGTGTGTGATTGACATAGAAATTTTTGGAATTTTTATATGACGATGATTGTCATGCTAGTAGTAGTAAAGTTGTACTATTGATGGTACATAAAGGACTTCAATTTGTGAAGGGTAAAGATTGTGAGTTATGGACGTAAGATTAGGTTTTCGATGTATTGCGGAAATGTAGGTGGAATTGAATGACTGGACTAGAACTGATGTTGGTAATATTGATAAGATTGTATGGGTTAAGGATCATTCATTAGTAACAAGGAGTTGTCAGAAGAGTTATGTTGGCAATCGAAGGAAATCGATGGAGTTTGAAATTGGAAACGTGGTTATGCCTAAGGTGTCGTTATGACGAGTAAAATTTGTTTTGAGAACAACAAGGAAGGAATTCAACTTGAAGATAAGTTGGTTTTCATAAGAAAGAACTGTGCAGAGTTCTTATGAGGTTGAAACATAGTAAGGATTATATTATGAAGATACAAGAATTATAGGAATGGATTTGGAATTGTGAAGGAAGCATGAGGATTTCTTTAAGGAAACGAGTTCTCTTTTGTTCTGGAGGTATGGAATGTGAATATAAGAAGGGTCGAGCGTCGGGAAGTCGCTCTCTTTTAGGAGGGTAGGATGTGACAACCCAAACCCGAGGTAATTTATTTAATATTATATAATATTTTTTACGAATAATTTTGAAATTTTTGATGAGTTGAATGAAATGACGATTGATGGTTTTATTTAAAACCGACGTTGAAGGTCTTATTTTTATCTTTTTACTAATAGCGAAGATTATTAGTGACCACGATATCGACGGATGCCCGAGATTTTATGTTTTATCATTTGTTGTCTCGATGTTTATATTTTTTACATTTTTAATTTAAGTTCGTATTAAGTCGAACCGGGATCATATTATCATCATATTTTGAGTACGTTTTAACTTTTGAAAAGTATTTTTACGAAACCCGAGCCTCGTAAATATTTTCAAAATTGACAATTTACATTTTCCACCCTTACAACTATTTAATTGCATTTTGGACCAAAACTATCAAAAATTAGCAAAACAAGTCCCTCCACCACCATATAAAAGGCGATTTCTCACCTAAAAAACACATACATGCAAGATTTTCATCTCTCTTCCCTCTCTCTCTAAAAACCGTACACCCCCCCCCCCCCCCCCCCCTTCTAAATTCATTTGATTTTCAAAATTTAGTTTGAATCAAGGAAATCTAACACAAGTCCCATGTTAGAAATTCAATGGTGATCATTTTGATGTAGTTTTTAGCAACATGCAAGAACTTCAAATTTTTGATGATGATCCATGGAGGTTTGATCCATTTTCTTGTTATATAATTGTTGTTAGTGCATTTATATGTATATTTTAATTCTTGCATGTTTGAAATTTTGAGTGGGTAAATTTTTGTATGATCATTCAAGGATGTTATGGGTTAGTTAAATTGTTGGTAATGATATTAGGATGATTTTAGGCTTATGGGATTGATTAAAATGTGGTGCAAAAATTAATTTTGAATGATTTTTAAATGTATATTTTTAAACAGATTATTAAACTTAATTTTCTGAAAATATGATTTTGAGTTTGAGATGAACTAACTAGATATTGTTGTAGAGAATTCTTTTAGCTTCGCTTTGATATAAGATAGAGCTTCTAGCTCCAAACGAGCGCGAAGTTACGTTAGTTTGATTATTCGTGTACCGGGAGACGAGTATCGTCACAATATATAATTGTTGTCGATATTTGTATCGAATCTCGGGGACTATAAAAAGTATTTTGAAATGTGTCAAGTACTGATTTTGAATGATATGTATGAGGATGATGAGTTATTTTCAAAGTTGAGTGTCGGTTGTATAAACGGAGAAAAATAAATAAGTTAAAAAGACTATATGAGTTGTTGACGTAAAACTGTCCGGTTTTTGTAGTTCAAAGATGTGTCGGGCAGGGAACTTTAAATGTAAAATCTTTTGATGGGCTTTTAACAGGTCTTTCTATATATAGTAAGTGAGATCTCTGATTAGTATCATAAATATTTGATGTGTTTAAGTGGGGTAAATGAGCTCGTACATTTGGTGTGTATTGTTTTCATTTTGGGTTGGTTGTGATTTCATTATTTTGAGTTTGATGATGTTAAGTATGGATTTTATTCGAGTTTATTATTGATGAACGCGCCTTATTTGATAGGTTGCGATTTTTGCGTTTATCGGGCATCAACTATCGTAGAAGATCGTCTTACTACTGCTATTACTCCAGGTGAGTCTATAGCCTCGCTTTTGTAATTGTGTCGAATGATTTTAAAACCCGCGAGGGGGATATACATGCTATTTGAAAGTAAAATGAACACAAGTCATGATTGATTGTTTGGACCCGAATGTTGCCTTTGTTGCCTTTGTTGTTTTTGAATTGTATAAGTACCTAAATTGTAAAAGTCCCTGAATTCATGTGTCGTTAACTATCTTCTGACTTGATGTTGTGAGTTGGGAATAGCCGCTTATTCTAATAATAGTACTATTGGGCTGACGACCCTATCTGAGACCAGGGCTTTATGCTGAGTAACCCGCTGGGAAGGATAATTTTACGAGAATGAGAATTGGTATTCTTGCAATTGATACCCTAGTAGGGGCACTGGAATTTCATCTAGTCATGCCGGCTTTAGGCGTGGGTGACTAAGTTAAGGGGTCGGTGTCATGAGCTTAATACAATTCAATAGCTATTGCTATATACCAGAATGCCTGACTAATAGATTGTATGCACGGAAATTCTATTAAATAATCTTGATTGATTTTTATCTTGTGTTCAAATGATGATTTGGAAAACCTATAGACTCGCTCAACCGTTGTGTTGATGATTTTAAGCATGTATTTCAGGTGATTGAAGTTGATGAATTGCGGAGCTTGCTGGAGAAGGATTGCGGATTGCTTTTGTGGTGATTGGTCTAAAACGGATTTCTTTCCCTTTTGTCATGAATATAATAATGTACGGTCACGTACTTTGGTTAATTGTTTGTTGATTTGATAAAATCTTTGGGGGACCTAAATGTGACTCTGATATTTCTAAAATTGTTTTTCTTGGGATTGAAAGTTTTAGACAATGGTTAAATTTTTTCCTTTTATATTTCAAATGTGTCATTTTGAGATTGTTCAAAATGTCTTGTGTAACAATGTTTGTGTTTAGCACCTAAATGTGTATTTCCGCTGCGCAATGTAATTTGGGGGTGTTAAACTCGACGATGCGACTACTCAACCAGCGACTACAGCTCTTTCAATAGAATACGGGTCAACAATTGAGGGGGAGCAATTGTCCATCATTCAGAATCTTTGATGCCAAAAGTGCCAAGGTCACTAATTGGTGTCAAGACAACGATATCAATCGTAAACATGGTGTCAAGAGATAACTTCATACATGACGAGGTGACCAACATTCGTGAACAAGAACCATGTAATTCTATCATATGATGTTCTCCATCATTCAGGTCCAACCTCGTCAATTTGCTAATCTTGTGAATACATTATCATATATGATCTTTGCACGTGATAAATACCTTACACTTGTGTTTAAAAGGTATAAAATTTACGTTTCAGGTACACCCTCATTAATTTGAGGGGGAGCTTGTGTAAATTATGAAGATAATTGGATTTGCATTTTTTCTTCCCAAATTTTCTTAAAATGCTATTAAATCAATTGATATTAAAAACATCGATTGCGTTAATATTTTTAATATGGGGAGAAAATGTAATTTAATATTGAGATCAAGAATGGTTTGACTTAATGTGCTGATCATCCCGACATGTGCGAAATGTTTTCGAATATCGTGGCATATGTTAAGGGGTAGCAAAATAGATTTGGATATCAAAAGGATTTCATGTTGAATTACACTTACCCAAAACGTCTCTATTCACGACGGTGAAGATTGTGGTGACATAAGGATGGTAGGATAGGTTAAAGTCCAATGATTCTTCTAAAACCGAAGGAATCTTCCCAAGGACATTCCATAGCTAGAAATAGTAGTCCTTAGGAAAGATAGAGAAAGATTGTGAATGTAGCTGAATGTAGACCAAGTACTTAAGTTAGCACTGGAACAATCACAACAAGGTGCTAGTTATGACGTATTGGTAAGCATTGAAGGGGTTGAATAATGAAAAAGAATTGTAAAGATAAAGGGTGAAAAGAAAGCAGCCCTACTTACAAACTTAGCCAGAAACCGGGTCAATACATATGCTATTGAGATCATTTTTAATGATACTTGATATTGAAGATAAGACATCATGGACCCAGTGATGCAATGAACAACCCATCCCAACTAACTCAGATATCTCTTAAAAGATATTTGTTTTAATCACACGGAGACAACGCATTATCAATTGATTTATTCACTCCAAATAAATTGGTATTGAAATGGTGGCACTCCTCTCCAGCCTCCGATCACTAAAAATCCAAAATGCACGATCGAGTCTAGAGCCATTTGAGATCATCAATAATCTCATTAGGACACACTTTCATAATTCCTTGCTTCTTCACACACTGTGAAAAGTAAGAAAGATCTTAAGAGTCCTTCGCAAAATCTTCATGATCTTGCTTGAACATCCGAGTAATACGAAAGTATTTACAATGAAGATGGAAATCCTTCTTGAGCGAATATCAAAAAGCTCATGGTAGGTGACTTGTGCGATTCTTTATGAATCAAACTTGTGATAACTGGAAAGCAACAGTGGTTTAATTTTTAACTGAACTTAAAAACGTTCCAGGCCTCTACGCAATATCTTAGTGATCTTGCCAGAACACTCAGAGTGACACTTTATAGTGTTCGCAGTGATGAGTGGAAATCCTTCTAGTGTTAACATCAAACAACACTTGATACGTAACTTGCAAGATTCTATATGAATCAAGCTCGTGACAACTGGAAAGCAATGATGGTGCGATTCTTTAATGAATCAAACTTTTTCTAGGAATAGGATTTGACGGCTTCAAATCATGGGGATAATATTATCCAAATGATTCACTCTTTATGTTCACGGGACAGTCGAATAAAGAAACGGGTTTACCCGCGAAATCTTGTTAAGGAGGTTCTTAATTGAAACTACCTACCACAAGTACAATATTTAATATCGTCTAACGGTCTTCACCGGCCGGAGGTAAAATGCTACCGAATTAGAATGAAATATTCAAGGCTATTTCATCCGTGTATATGTTTTGTTGCTAATTGTCTCATGCAGTGTAACAAGAAGGTGGCATTGCGGTGTACAATCTAGAAGAAGTCGTCAACACATGCTTATACTGTATGCACTTAATACTTCAACAAATTCAAGAAAGCCTAAACGTCAAGTCTTCCGCTGTATCAAACTCTGAAGCTTTCAAGAATTTAAAAAGGTGTAAGTATATGGAACATGAAGTCATGAGGAGGCAAATTTCACAAGTGATAAATGCACAAGGTCAAGGCAAGGAAATATGCTCAGGAATAAAGTCAAAGATCACTTCAGCATATTCACAAGAACAAGATCAAAGACTCAAGCATAGTATGCTAGGTTTAAGATTTTGTAAAATGGTGTGACCTCCCTTAGGGGGAGATTGTTGGAAATACGTTTTTCCAAAGAAAGTATCGGTCACATCATTTTTAGCATACATCACGAGCTATATACTATTTAGGACATTGTAACTTGGAGTGACCTCCCTTAGGGGGAGATTGTTGGAAATACGTTTTTACGTATTTAGAAAGGATCGGTCACTCTAACAATATATACGTAGTATGGGCTCGTGATCCAATATGTAAACAATATAGCCCATCAAGCCCACATTTAGGGTGGGCTATATATACCCCCTCATAGCATGTTAGGAGGGGTTGATCATTAGTTGTGATTTCAGATTCTCACTTAATTATTCCTTTTCTCTTATTCTCTCCTTTCTCTCTCTATCTTTCTCTCTCTAGTTCTTCATCTCCCTCCCTCTATTTAGATTATTACAACACTTAAACAATCCTAAGAAACTAAGGACCTACATTAGCTTCATTTGATTTCATGAAACTTTAAAAATCATTTGATAAAGCGTTTGATTTTTATTAGACCCTTGGTTCTAAAAGTTACCATTAAAATTCCCTTAAATTAGAATTTTGAAAACTCCCATTAGCATCTTGGTTTGGGTTGGTAGTACGAATTTAAGTTGAACCAGTATGTATTGATAGCATTTATGGTATTTAATGTCGAGATACTCGTGAAACTTTCATTGTTGATGTTTCAGATTTAGTATTTGAAAGTGTTGGCGGGAAGCTACAGTGGAAATAAGGTTTAATGATGACGGGAAGGAAAGGTGGGTCATTTGTTTCGGGAACGTTTTTTTTTACGAAGGTAAAGGTGGAATAGTGCTAGCGTGACTGGTATGAGTGGAAATGACGAAAGGGCCCTCACGTGCATGGCTCATGAGGGAGTTAACGGGAAAATGGCGAAAAGTCAAAACAGTTAACACGGTGGCAATTTTGCACGATATTTTCAAATATAGTGACAAAGTTGATTATAGTTTGCACTCGGTGGAAAAATTGTCGTCTTAGCAATATAGAGGGACAAATTTTGAATTTTACCTTAATTTTAATAGACTTAGGGACGAGCTTGGGACCAATCCCGTCTCGATTTAGTGTTTCCGATCTAAAAAGTTTTATACTGATCCCGTACTGAACGGGATTCAATTATCGGTACTGGTATCGGGAAACCGGGATTTTCCCTTTTTTTGGGAATTTCCCGGTTTGGTACCGATCCCGTACCGAATTAGCGGTCCCGAATTTTTTCCAACTTATTTCGTAGTCCCCGTCCCATATCGAACGGGAATCGTACGGTTCCGGGAACGGTTCAGGTTCGGAATCGAGATTCGGGTCAAAGTGCTCATCCCTAAATAGACTCATAAAACTATAACATATCTCATAAGACAAACGGGTCATGAGCTAGAAAATAAACAATTCTAACAAAAGTGTAAAAAAGTATAAAAATGTAAACAACTCCTAAAATATAGTGTTCTTGGCCTTGAAATTTCCATAACAGGACGGAGTGTGGTTACAGTTGCGTCCGTCTCATTTCTATGTTGGATTTGACTGGTCGTTTGCCTTTTAACTCCTTCCGGATACCATGTTTTGTTCATTTTTGTAAACCCTTTTTTTCTTACACGATATTGGGCCTCTAAAAAAAAGTTAGCCGGTTCATCAATACTTGGACCTCCCTTCAACTTGGTGGGCTTTCAGTAAACAAGTGCAGTTATCTACATGTTCTTTTGGGACGAGACTAATTGGATTTCGACTTCATAACGTGAGGGGAACATCCACTCCGTAGTTTTAGGTAGCCGCAAAGTCGTCGGAAAATAAAAACAATGGATAAACCACCGTTTGCAATTGCCAGCACGTGGTGGTTTCGCTATGGGCCGAGTTTGTTGGATTTTTGTCCAAAATAAATGGTGAATCGAGTGGTGATTTCCATTTTACCTTGATGGAGATGGTGATAGTGTCTTTTAGTGAGAAAGAGAAAATAAAAGGAGCTGAAAGCTAGCCTGATACCAACTGTAACACCCCACTTGGATAAGTGGACCGTTACGTGTATTTATGGCGTGTCATCAAAGCATAAGGTAAATGTCCTAAAACATTAACTGACCATAACGGAAATACCGGAATCAAACATCGGCAATCCAAACATAAGCCCAAAACATGAAAAATAAAATACTGAATGAAAGGACTAAACAATGTCCGAATAAGCAGAATACTGTAAGAAATGCAAAATGTAAGAAGTCTGGATAGCTTCCATCCAAATGCACATGCGCTTAGAATCCTAAAAGCGTCCCGGTGTACCTGCCGTTAGAACATGAAAGAACTACGGCTGAGCATAACGCTCAGTGAACGGATATAGAGCATGATAAGAATATACTGAATGAAACAGACGATAGAACATAGAAACTGTAAGACTGATATGAAATATGTGGTAGAACTCTGCATAAAATCTGAGCAATCTGAATCATATATACTGATACTGAAATATAACCATTAATTCTGAAAACATGCATTTACTGTATTTTATTTGCCAGAGCTTATATAGGTCACGTGCTGTAACAACCATGCATGAATAACTGGAGGGGTGACCTCGTCATGCTGTAGAGGGGTGACCTCTAAATAACTGTGCTGGGTGGAGGGATCAGCTCCAATGTGAAGGATGTAGAGCACACACCACATTCACCCTGATAACATGAAACACTTATAAGCCTAGGATGCATCCATACGCCCCACTAAAACATACATATAAAAATGGCCAACTGAACATGAGTGGGACGATGCAGGATATCACTCTCCTGCATGTGAGTCACGACACCGGTGCCTCTAGTGCCGTGGTTACGGTACCTCCGTAACTAGTACATAAACTGGTCGTGCTTGTATATAATGCTCAGGCAATTCATTTAGTTATTAACATGATTTCTGATAACTTAAACATATACTGGGGAAAACATTTGGCGGAAGACGGGGAATCCTAAACATGCATAGAAGGGAAGTCCTTACTGAAAGGACGGAAAATCCGTACCTTGTGCCCATTAATGAAATAAGAACGAAAGCTGAAGGATCGATCCCGACTTCACAGGTACTACATAAATAACGTACGCGAAAAATAAGTTGACTGATGTTAAATATTTTACTGCTCTTAACTGTTTAGTTGGATTTAAGTTATACTTGTATTACTATTTATAATCTAATAAATTCTTATTGTTCGTAAATATTACAGATTTAATATATCATGTATTTCTGATTACTGGATAATGTATAATCTGACATTACTATAAATAGTAACTCGTCATAAATTAGAAAGTTTCCTAATATAGAAAGTTTCCTGAAATAGAACGTATCCAAAATAGTTCCCTTAAATTAAATCCTTGATAAATCCTATGCTTTAAACAATTAACATGACAAAACGATATCGATATAATTTTATTAATAAGATAATAAAATCGACAATTAAATTTCTTTATTTACAAAATCCCTTTTTAAAATGATCTAAAGCGTTTAAATAATCCCGTTCAATAATTATTATAAGCGATTCCGAAAACTCGTGCTAAGTTTTAAAATAAGTCTAGCCAAACAGCCCTCTAATTTTTTTTACAAAACTGACTGCCAAACACACCCTTAACCTGTTCTAAAAAGGATTGCCAAACACCCCCATAACTCTCTAAAACCCACTGCCAGGCCAAAATCAAGCCGGCACCCTAATTAGGGTTGCGCTGGTGGAAAATCATCACCACCGAGACTCATATGAGTCTCGGTTTGTGTGCAAACCGTCCAAACGAACACCCCCTCCCCCTATGGGTCGCGTTTTCCATGATTAAAACTCCTTGAAATCGAATTAAAGAAAAGAAACAAAAGAATTTGGGTTTCTTACCTTGTGTTCGTGTTAGGGCTTAGGGTATCAAAAGAAAACGAAAATCCTTGTTCTCCCAGGATCAATCCTCGATCCTTAGTCTTGTTTCTTGATGTGGTCGCGGCAGGGAGGAATGAACAACAATAAACTGGCGGCTGTATTTTTTTGTATTAGGGTTTGACTTAGTGTGTTTGTGTCGGCAGGGAAGGATAGAAAGGAACCCCCGTCTGTTTTATTTCCTTCACATGGGCTTGGCCCAAATTTATTTTCACGAGTTGCGGCGCAAGAAAATGAGTTGCGGCGCAATACGCAAGAGTTACATGTGCTGCGGATCACGAGTTGCGGCGCAAGACAATGAGTTGCGGCGCAATTGAAGGGGCTACAGATCATGGTGCTGCGGATCACGAGTTGCGGCGCAAGACAATGAGTTGCGGCGCAATTGATGCTGCTGGCAGTTACGAAATTGTGTCCTTATTTAATAACACTTGTAATAAATAGTACTTTGTAATAAATTTCTCGCGCTTGTTTAAAATTTTCCACGTGTACGTTTTAAAGAAAATATCCCGCGTAAAATAATAATAAACCGCGTATTTATAAATTCTCGATTTAAAATACGGGTTTTACAATTCTTCCCCTCTAAAGAAATAATTCGTCCCCGAATTAAAATGCGGCGTACTGGGTTTTACAATTCTTCCCCTCTAAAAGAAATAATTCGCCCTCGAATTAACGATGATAAGCTGATGGAGTTATAAGAACTGAAAGAACACGTAGACTGAAAAGACAATTAAGCTGACGGATAAATTGTCTTCTGGTTAAGACATAATGCTGCTGATAAGTATAAACTTGTCATGACTGAAATGATTATGTAACGTGACATGGCTAAAGAGGACATGGAACGTGACATGACTAAAAGAACATAACTGAATTTATTAAAGAAAAGGATGAGAGGTCCGGATGGACTCCTCTGTTTCGAGTGGCCTCCCGCTCGAAACGATTCCTCCAAGGATCTAACATAATAATTAAAATCTTGGTCCTGATGACCCTGTCCTGACGATGCTGAATAGTTTCTGGTTCCATATTAAGATGGAATTTCTAATCCTGAATGAATAAGCTATAGCATGTAGTATACATAAAACGGTACGTACAATTATCCTGAAAAGATAACATTTATATCCCTGAGCAAGCTGTTGAGAGTATATCCAGGGACAAGCTACGTGAACAATTGTGAACATGCTAAGTGAGCAATTGTGAACGTGGTTCATAATTATATGAGGAGCACTGGCGTAGGATTAGAATATGATAAGTGAATCATACTGTGAACGTGATACTAGAACATATCCTGAACGTATGCTGACTGAGGAAGGAATGCCAAATGATACGGCCTGAGATGTGAAACGTCTGCCTGGTTATGGAGTAGTTGTGCTAAACTTGAGTCTAATTTCTCAAGCTTTCTGTAACCGTACTCGGTAATAAACTGAGAAACGTGTATCGTGAAATGGCACACGAACTTGAACGTGAACAACGTTATGAACGCTAACGTGAGCTTAAATCAGGAGATAGCATAGAAGATGAACTGATCAGCATCATACTGCGAATGAGACTTAAACGTGAAAGTGAGAATAAACATGAAATTAAAGTGGACGTAAACATACACTTGATCGTGAACATGTATTCTGTTTGATATGATGGTCGATGGAATGCCTTGAATTCATACGATTTACTGCTGAATTTCAAAGTTTTCTGCAGACCTGCCACCACGTGATCCTTTCGGACGAAAGAGACGCGCAGTCTGATTACATGGTTGATGATAACTTAGATAGCATCATACTTTCTCTGAGTCTGTTGTAAACCGATAACAATCTCCATGGAGTCTTGTCTCTTTTCGGTCTAGAATTTCTACTTGTAGTAATAGCATGTCGGTGTTCTATCTTGAACCTGAGGTATGTCAGGAATCTAGATATGAACATAGTTGCATTAATGTGTGATGTGGATTCTATCAGTGTTTGTCTGGGATTATGGAACATTCTGGTGGAAATCTTGTTGAATAGTCATAGAAAAATTTCTAGTGATGACTGTCGGTAATTTCTGCGGTAGCAGTCAATTGAGTTCTAGAAATTTTATACTACGTTCATAGTCGTCAGTCGGGACCATCAGGTGATGGCCTTCACCTTCGCAGGATTGTCTGGAATTTCTTTCTGTTGAAATAGGATGGTTCAGATATGCCACCTTGCTCATCTGAAACATACATCTAGAAAGCTTGCGTATATAATTTTCTCTTATCGGAGAATCTGCGGGGTCGTGAAAAGATGATTCCCATGTCCTTCTCTAGAATTTAGGAGATCAAAATCTTGTCAACGAATGTACTGTCAAATTTGTCTGAGAATTCAAGGAAAATTTTTTTTTTTTTTTTTTTTTTTTTTTTTTTCATACATTTTCATACTATAGTTGGAGCATTAGGGAGCTCAGAAGTAAAATTCAAAATTCTTAGAGTGGCTATAATATGTGCAACAACGGTCTGAAGATCATCATATTCTTTCCTCATCACTGATGGTAGCATGATCTTGAATTTTTTTTTTTTTTTTTTTTTTCCTGGAAGGATGTTTACGACACCTCGTAATAGGTCAATTAAACTTCCTATTCGTGGAATGAATATCGATTTGGAAAGGTGATCTGATAAATTTTTCGATGGGGCGCTAGGGCGAATAAAGCCTAGTTTTGGTAACTCTTGCAGCAATTGCTGCAACTCTTTTAATCGTAGCTAGAGCCCTGTAATAAAGAGTTTTGAAAACAGGTTCTGTTCTTGAGGCAAGCTCGATGTTAAATTATGTCTCATGGGTAGGCATGAATTTCTGGAACACCTTCTGGAATGACATCGGAAAATTTTTAGGATAATCTGCTGGTCATGGATTCGAGGGATTTCAGAAGTGAATTTATAACTGATAACCAAAAGTCTTCGTAACTATGTATTGGCAAGTCACGCGCTCGTAAGGAAGAAACAGCTTGTACTGATTTTTCTGGCAAAATATATAATGAATATATTTGGGCTTTAATAAGACGGATCTCGTCGTTAACTGAAGGGAAAACTTTAATAAGTATGGTGGTACTGTTGAGTCCTTTCTGGGTGAGAGGCAGATAACTACCTGGTTTGAGATAAGGCTGACATAGGGATACATGAAGTGGACATGGAGACTTTTCACTGAATGGGTTCGTCTGTAACCTCACAGAGTGAATACTGCGTGTTTTACCTGAGTAATAATCTAGTGGTGGTATCTGAATTTTAATGGTCTGATTTTATGCGTGGCATAACAGAATGAGTAAACCCTTTTCTGAAAGATACCCTGAATTACTGAGGGTCTTGCTTGGAACATACTGGAATTAGGAGCTCTGACTCGTACTCTGAGAAGATATTTCGTATGACGTGTATCATGACGGGTGCCCTGATATGTGTCTTCCGAAATGATACCTGAGAACTATGTCTTGACTGATGTCTTGGCACGTGTTTTAATGGGTGAGTCTGAATAAGATTAAGAATTTATGGTAACTGCTAGGGTCGGCGGACCGGTTAGACCACTGACCTCTTGTATTGTTGGTCATGTCCGTTCCGGAGTTCCGATGGTTACTGACTGATTAATTATAAGCACGATGATTGTCACCACTGCTTTGTCTGTCAATTTATGACGGTCATTATCATGACCGTGATTCATGTGACTATTCTGCTGAGTGGCCGGCTGGGTTCCGGTTCCCACTCTTCTGAATGAAAGTTAGCTGGGTGAAGTGTGACATCTAACTGAGAAGGTAACAGCATAAAATCGAATGGTAGCGTCTGATGGTTAAATTTATTCTTGTCAGAAATTTCAAGTTTATAGTTTTCGTCCTCGTTCCGCGGCGTCAGCATCTTGAGAAATCTCCAAGGTTCAGCAGCATCAGCATCAGTGTGGTCTTCAGAGTGTTAGCAGCATCAGCATCTGGTAAAATCTTCAACTCACGAGCAGCATCAGCACCTGGTAGAATATCGACAAGTGGGAACGTCCGCGATGTTTAAGGATCGATTAGTAATATCTATGGAGTAGGGTACCTGGAGTACACCTGGGCTACTGTACATGAAGTACACAATAAATACTGCACATGGAGCATATATGAGACACTGTACCTGGAGTACACGTGAAATATTATACATGGAGTATAACTGAGACACTGTACATGGGGTACATATGGAATACTGTACATGGGGCTGGTGGAAATTTTATGGGATGATCGATACTGGTGTCGATTTTCTGACATTCTCAACGGAAAATAATTTGATTTAACTGGTTAGCAACTGAACTGAAACAGTTACTATGATGGCTGAAAATTTCTGCATGGACTTAATGCTGGTTGTATAGAGGCTGAAAGTATGATTAAACAGAGTTTCATCAATGTTCAGTATGAAGACAGAAGACATGATTGATAAAGACTAGAACATGATTTATCACGAAATAGGATTTTACTGTAATCCTTCTATATTTTAGCCTGAAGGCATCATCACTTTGCTGAAAACATAATCCTCGTAAGGAGACATGAAACTGAATCATCATGTAGATGACATCAACGTGAGGGTATAAAATTTGACGGTTATAAGGAACACAAAAAGTTAAATCAACTGAGGTGTAATATTAACTGATGTGGACGGCTAAGGTTCAATCCACGTACTTCAAGGAAGGAAACATGAGACTAAGTATGGGCTATTCTGGTTCGATCCATACTGGTCAAACTTTTCTGAGAACTGTCATGTATAGAAATTTATAATCTCGGACTAAATATGGATGGCTGTAGCTCAATCCATACTTGTCAAAATTTATGAACTGTCCCGATATGACCAAGGTGAACAACTGTGGATCGGTTCATAAAACATCATTTGACTGAAAAGCATGAAATTTGACTTGAGAAATAAGGAACGACTATGGCTGGTTCACTAAGTAATATTTGACTGAAAACATGAATCTGACATGAGTAAGGGTAAACGCCTATGGTCAGTTTACCAATACAAGATCTGAACGGCAAGGATGAACGCCTATGGTCAGTTCACCAAAATGAAGACTCGCTAAAACACATGCGACTAAATATGGCTAGTTATGTACTAACCTTTTACTTAGTCAAAACTTTAAGAAAACGGACTGATAAATGAAGAAAACTGACTGAATAATCCATGAGAAACATGAAAGATAACAACGCCAAAATCTGGGAAGTTCCTGGTGACTACCCACTAGTCACAGGTCAAGTTTTAGAGCCTACAGGTCGAACCAGTGCTCTGATACCATAATTGTAACACCCCACTTGGATAAGTGGACCGTTACGTGTATTTATGGCGTGTCATCAAAGCATAAGGTAAATGTCCTAAAACATTAACTGACCATAACGGAAATACCGGAATCAAACATCGGCAATCCAAACATAAGCCCAAAACATGAAAAATAAAATACTGAATGAAAGGACTAAACAATGTCCGAATAAGCAGAATACTGTAAGAAATGCAAAATGTAAGAAGTCTGGATAGCTTCCATCCAAATGCACATGCGCTTAGAATCCTAAAAGCGTCCCGGTGTACCTGCCGTTAGAACATGAAAGAACTACGGCTGAGCATAACGCTCAGTGAACGGATATAGAGCATGATAAGAATATACTGAATGAAACAGACGATAGAACATAGAAACTGTAAGACTGATATGAAATATGTGGTAGAACTCTGCATAAAATCTGAGCAATCTGAATCATATATACTGATACTGAAATATAACCATTAATTCTGAAAACATGCATTTACTGTATTTTATTTGCCAGAGCTTATATAGGTCACGTGCTGTAACAACCGTGCATGAATAACTGGAGGGGTGACCTCGTCATGCTGTAGAGGGGTGACCTCTAAATAACTGTGCTGGGTGGAGGGATCAGCTCCAATGTGAAGGATGTAGAGCACACACCACATTCACCCTGATAACATGAAACACTTATAAGCCTAGGATGCATCCATACGCCCCACTAAAACATACATATAAAAATGGCCAACTGAACATGAGTGGGACGATGCAGGATATCACTCTCCTGCATGTGAGTCACGACACCGGTGCCTCTAGTGCCGTGGTTACGGTACCTCCGTAACTAGTACATAAACTGGTCGTGCTTGTATATAATGCTCAGGCAATTCATTTAGTTATTAACATGATTTCTGATAACTTAAACATATACTGGGGAAAACATTTGGCGGAAGACGGGGAATCCTAAACATGCATAGAAGGGAAGTCCTTACTGAAAGGACGGAAAATCCGTACCTTGTGCCCATTAATGAAATAAGAACGAAAGCTGAAGGATCGATCCCGACTTCACAGGTACTACATAAATAACGTACGCGAAAAATAAGTTGACTGATGTTAAATATTTTACTGCTCTTAACTGTTTAGTTGGATTTAAGTTATACTTGTATTACTATTTATAATCTAATAAATTCTTATTGTTCGTAAATATTACAGATTTAATATATCATGTATTTCTGATTACTGGATAATGTATAATCTGACATTACTATAAATAGTAACTCGTCATAAATTAGAAAGTTTCCTAATATAGAAAGTTTCCTGAAATAGAACGTATCCAAAATAGTTCCCTTAAATTAAATCCTTGATAAATCCTATGCTTTAAACAATTAACATGACAAAACGATATCGATATAATTTTATTAATAAGATAATAAAATCGACAATTAAATTTCTTTATTTACAAAATCCCTTTTTAAAATGATCTAAAGCGTTTAAATAATCCCGTTCAATAATTATTATAAGCGATTCCGAAAACTCGTGCTAAGTTTTAAAATAAGTCTAGCCAAACAGCCCTCTAATTGTTTTTACAAAACTGACTGCCAAACACACCCTTAACCTGTTCTAAAAAGGATTGCCAAACACCCCCATAACTCTCTAAAACCCACTGCCAGGCCAAAATCAAGCCGGCACCCTAATTAGGGTTGCGCTGGTGGAAAATCATCACCACCGAGACTCATATGAGTCTCGGTTTGTGTGCAAACCGTCCAAACGAACACCCCCTCCCCCTATGGGTCGCGTTTTCCATGATTAAAACTCCTTGAAATCGAATTAAAGAAAAGAAACAAAAGAATTTGGGTTTCTTACCTTGTGTTCGTGTTAGGGCTTAGGGTATCAAAAGAAAACGAAAATCCTTGTTCTCCCAGGATCAATCCTCGATCCTTAGTCTTGTTTCTTGATGTGGTCGCGGCAGGGAGGAATGAACAACAATAAACTGGCGGCTGTATTTTTTTGTATTAGGGTTTGACTTAGTGTGTTTGTGTCGGCAGGGAAGGATAGAAAGGAACCCCCGTCTGTTTTATTTCCTTCACATGGGCTTGGCCCAAATTTATTTTCACGAGTTGCGGCGCAAGAAAATGAGTTGCGGCGCAATACGCAAGAGTTACATGTGCTGCGGATCACGAGTTGCGGCGCAAGACAATGAGTTGCGGCGCAATTGAAGGGGCTACAGATCATGGTGCTGCGGATCACGAGTTGCGGCGCAAGACAATGAGTTGCGGCGCAATTGATGCTGCTGGCAGTTACGAAATTGTGTCCTTATTTAATAACACTTGTAATAAATAGTACTTTGTAATAAATTTCTCGCGCTTGTTTAAAATTTTCCACGTGTACGTTTTAAAGAAAATATCCCGCGTAAAATAATAATAAACCGCGTATTTATAAATTCTCGATTTAAAATACGGGTTTTACACCAACCCACTCTCAACCTCATGTTTCAAAAAGAAAATAATGGTTGATAATAAAATCATTCCTATGGGGGTTTAATCATTGAGTCTATCATCTTATAACAGATAGATATACCTTGAGTCTGTCGTTTTTCGGCCGATAGATATATGTTGAGTATGTCATTCTTGATAGATAGATATACCTTGAGTCTGTCGCGTTTCGGCCGATAGATATAGGTTGAGTCTGTCGTGTTTCGCAGATAGATATATCCTGAGTCCGTCGCGTTTCGGCCGATGGATATAGGTTGAGTCTGTCATCGTTGACAGATAGATATACCTTGAGTCTGCCGCGTTTTGGCCCATAGATATAGCTTGAGTCTGTCGTTGACAGATAGATATACCTTGAGTCTGTCGTGCTTTGGCCCATAGATATAGGTTGAGTCTGTCATCGTTGACATATAGATATACTTTGAGTCTGCCGCGGTATGCTTATTTATTAGTTTTTCATGTTTTTTCTTTTCTTCTCCGGTCCGAGCTTTCGCGATTTTGTCGCTCGGACTGCAGGGAGTGTTAGAGAATAAGGCTATGTTTGGCACGGAGCGGTGGAGGAGCATTTTGAAGCGGTGAGCGGTGAGCAAGAGTATTTTGATTTTCATTTCATGTTTGGCAAAATGAGCGGTGAGATTTTTTATTTTTAATGATCGTTTGGCAAAGGAGCGGTGAGCGGTGAGATTTTTTAGGAAGGCTACTTTTTCCAATGCTTATATGTGAAGCTGTGGCAAATGAGCAGTGAGCTGTGCAACTACTGCTCTCTCCTACTGCTCACAATTACTGTTCACTGCTGCTGCTCACAGCTACAGCTCACTACTTCTGCTCACAGCTACAGCTCACTGCTGCTCCTGCTCACGGCTCCTGCTCATTTAACAAACACACCCTAAATATAGGCCTAGTCCGCCTTGTGGGTTGGGTCCATTAAAGTTTGTAATCTATATATTTAGATGAATAATACATTGATACCTATGAGACTCGTCAACTGAAATTGATGGCATTAAATAATGCAATAATGTTAGTAGTAGGTAGTTGTATGTTTTAATCATACGTTTATTTCGTCGTATAAACTCTTTGGCTAAACGATCGCACATCCACAATTACCATCAAGTTTACCCGATCGGCTGAGATTTTTATTAATGTATCAGGCACGTTCGTCTCCTTCTGATTCCAAACATGAAGCATCCGTGCTCTTAGGATCTATTGTGGTTTCTTTGTTATGCTTCCTTGTTTAAATTCTCAGAATCTCAGGCATGTGGTTTTTGGTACCTGAGTTTTAGAATTATATTCTGTAACAACTGTCGTGATTATGTAACGAGGTAAAAATTTGTTTGCTCACAAGTTGTCAGCATATCTATAGCCATCACTGTTATTAGTATTATTTTTCGGTTTTTCCTGAAAGTATTGGTTAGTAACTTTCATGGTGATCAAGTTTTTATGAAACAATATTTATTCTTCAACATACAAAGACTCAAATGCTATCGGAAAACAATAGCAATTAAGGACTTGACAGACATCGACAAGACATATACAGAAATCAAATTAGTAAGAAACTTGACTCTTCTCCTTTCGGAAGCGTGGTGCGACTAGCACTTCAAGCGGAGTCGCCTTATCATTTGTCATTCCAGCGCTCTCAGTCATATCAACTTGTGCCCCATTCGGAGTTGACAGCTCAAACTTTTGTAGCAAAGTGGCAAGAACCATGTGTAAAATCTGAAGCGCCAAACCCATCCCAGGACAAGACCTTCTCCCCGCTCCAAAAGGGATCAACTCAAAATCTGTACCGTTAACTTCTACATCCTTATGGTCCGGTGTTAAGAACCTCTCTGGTCTAAACTCGCATGGGTCGGACCATATATTTGGATCACGGTGCAGCTTCCACATATTGATTAATAGCCACGTGCCTTTTGGGACATGGTAGCCGGCTATTGTGCAATCTTCTGAAATAACTCGTGGACCTCCTAAGAATGCAGCTGGATAGAGTCGCAATGTTTCTTTTACCACGGCTTGGAGGTAGACTAGATCTTTTATATCTGATTCGGTTACTTGTCTATCTCCCACGTGCAGATCTAGTTCTTCTTGAGCCTTTTTCAGTGCGCCAGGATTGTTCAATAGCAATGAGAGCGTCCAGTTTAGCATGACTGTCGTTGTATCTGAGCTACTAACTATAAGAGTCTATACAACATGTGAGTTAGTATACATATTAATAATTTTACGAATGTCTAGAAAAAACTCAGGACTTCAAGCTACAGAGATCGATTAATCTCCAATCATATTTTATAGCATTATGTACTCACCATGCAGGTGGATTTAATGATGGTATCGGCATCAAAGCCCTCCAAGCCATCATGTTTTACCACGGACATCAGCATATCAATGAAGTATTTTTCGCTTTCTGTCTCATCAGCAGAAGCCCTCTTTCGGCGATGCTCATCTAAAATTTTCCCGAACATGGAGTCTAGTCCCGAGGCAATTCTTTTCATGGACTTCTCATGTCCACCTAGATCCAACCAACCTAGAAAAGGAAGAGTGTCTCCCACCACATACATTCCCAAATAGTGAAACCATTCCCTCATCAATTCACGACGCCTCTTCATCTCATCTTCATCTTCAGAATCATCCACAGCTCCCGTGTATCGTTTTCCAACAACCATCCTAAGTACTATATTCATATTCAATTCCCAAAACCATTTATTCATCTCCACCAATATTTTCCCTTTGTCGTCTTTCTTATCCCTCCAAAGTTGGTAAATACTTTTGATGGCGTTATCTAGCTCAAGCATTCGAACACCCTTGAGCTTCTGAAGCCGACTACTAGACATGAGCTCTAATGAGATGATCTTTCGTATTTCACGCCAATATGGGCCATAGGGAACATATGATACAGAAGCATAGTTATGTCCCAAAACCTTGGCAGCAAGGTGTTTAGGACGGTTGGAAACAAATGCATCATGGACAGTGAAGATCTCCTTAGAAATCTCCCAATTACTCACCACCAAGACTCTGCGTACGCCAAGCCGGACTATAAACATAGGTCCATATTTGTCTGCCAAGGATGCCAAGGCTACATGAGGAAGATCCGATGAACCGCTAAAGAGTGTAAAATGGCCTATAATAGGCCAACCACCACTTGCTTGAGGTACATCGGTAGTGTTTTTAGGCTTCTTGAAGAGTAATGAAAGGCTGTAAAGAACAATAATTATGGCTAAGCTTTCATATATGAAAGTGTAACTTTTTTGCAAAGTAAGAATATCCATGATGCAGGCTTTATGGTTGTATGTGTATATAACACTAAAACTAATACGAGCTACACAAATTCACCCCAAAAAATCCGGTGATTTCGCACGTTTTGTAAATCTGATACCGACATCAACTTTAACAAACTTAGGACCACACCGGCCACTAGCAACATTGTACCATATATTCGTCATCGGGGCCATACCATTCAAGAAAAAATTAAGAGCTAATTAAAACAACTCTTTTTGGTTCAACTTGTATACATATTTTTCTCTTTGAATATTTAATAGTGTCTCATGCATGTTATCATGAAAGTTGCATGAACTGTTTGTTGTATAGTTTAGTTAATCAATAAATATTTTGTATATAAAATTTTTTATTGACGTTTATTTAGTTATATGATCCTTCATGATTTAGTTGTACATGTAGTTATTATGTACTACTTTCGTCTCAAACTTAGTGTCGGAATATGACATATTAGAAATATTAATTCTGCACATCTTTCATGACAACAGAAGTGCTCGAGCTATGTGAAAGTTTATGGACATAAATTTAAATAGTCGTATGTTAGAATCGAACTTGAGATTACGGGATTGCACATAATACGTAAAGAGTTAATTTATTTAATAAATATATTTATTATATTTATTAAATTAAATCGATCTTTAACATTTAACCGTCATTAAGTTTAAGAGTTAAAGATTTAACGGTTAATGTGGAATAAAATATAAGAGTCGACAAGGTTCCGGAAAAGCCCATGGGTTGGGCTTTGGCCGACGGTGGAGACAAAGAAAAAGGAAGGAAATATTTATTTCCGTATTGGTTTATTACTTGTGCTCCAAGATTGTTTAGGCCTATATAAACACCCCTTTGTTCTCATGATTCTTCACCTTACTTTCTCTTGTCTCTCTCCTTTTGGACGATCAACTCCCACGAAACCCTAAGGGATTCGTTTGGTTTTGGTTTGGTTTTTGGTTTGGTTTTTGGATTCTAATTATGATCAACACCAAAAGGAAAAACACATTTTTTAGGGTTCCTTTTATCCTTTGGTTTTGGTTTAGCAATGATCTAGTCCTAGCCCCTCTCTAAGGTGTTGGGTAGATTTTCCACAAGCGTAGAAGTTCGGTTTACACGTGCTAGAATCATAGTTAGCTCGTTGTATTACGTGTGTACAAGAACGTAATATAGTCTTACTTTAGACTATATCTTGGTAGTTTTCGTCATAAACCCTAATTGGTGATTTGTTGGTTATCTTGTGGATCTTCGCTAGGATAAAGGTATGTAACCCTAATTCGATTAATTATAATTGTGTTATTATTATGATCTTATTAAATCGTTTCCGCTATATGTGCTTTGATCTCGTTTAGGGTTTTATATAATTGTTATGATGTTTATAAACCTTCACTATGCAGCTCAACTATGATTTGAGGAACCTCGAACTTAGCAAGTCATCCTTTACTGACTATCTCTATAAGATAAGACGCATGGCAGAGTTGTTGGCCAACATCGATTCACCCGTTGACAAAAAGAATCTCGTCATCTATGTCATCAACGGCTTAGGTGAAAAATATGATCAAGTCGATGGTATCATTCGACATCGCGACCCGAAACCCTAGTTCTCTCAAACACAATCCGTGTTACTTTTGGAGGAGAGTCGTCTCGCGAAGAAAAAATCTCGTCATTCTTCAAGGGATACGTCTTCCTCTGTCTTTGTTTCCACAAGCAAAACGAACCGCGCGTCTTCAAACACCAATAACAATCAACATGTATGCCAAAACTTTCAGTGATGCCATTGTACGTTTGGGAATAAATGCAAGTACTACATGTTAATCGTTCCACTACTACTCCTAACTCAAGGGGTTCGGCTCAACAGTAGGGTCCTCTTAATGTAAATGTTGGTCGACTAAATCCCAACTCTCGAATAAGATATGCACCTGAGAGAAATGAAATTTGTAACTCTTCAAATGGAAACATGTGGTATAGTAATAATTCTTGGTCACGAGGTATTTTGGGTCCAATGCCTAATGGTCAGAGTGTTGCTTTTGGTCCAACTAGAATGCAAGGGAGTTTTGGCCCGTATGATATGCTAAGGTTTTGGTACGATAGTAATGCAATGAGGTACTGTCCCAGTTCGTAATGGTTGGGGACCACGTATGGCATATGGAAAATATGGAGATCATGCTACTACTTTACCTCAAGCTTTTAATGCTATGTCAATTCAGGATTTCGATGACTCGATATGGTATATGGACACAAGAGTTACATTGCATCTTGCGTTGGATGCAGGTAAACTCTCTTCCATTTTTAATAATAGCAATATCTCATCTATACTTGTTAGTAATGGAAATTCAATACCTGTCACTACCTCCGGTCATAACATGTTGCCATATCTTAATATACCTTTACATCTTCATAACTTCCTTGTCACACTAAATATTATTAAAAACCTCATATATGTGCGTCAATTTACAAGTGATAATTCTTTTCTATTGAATTTGATCCTTTTGGTTTTTCTGTGAAGGGTCTATGGACCCGCCACCTGCTGCTCTGATGCAATAGCAACGAAGATCTATACCCTGTCTTGCCACCGACCTTGTCTCACTCTGATTTTGTGTCTACCAATCAATCTACGTGGCATCAATGTCTCGGTCACCCGGGAAATGAAGTGTTACGTTTATTAGTTTTCAATAACTTAATCGATTGAAATAAAATAAAGACGTCTACTTTGTGTCATGCTTGTGAACTTGGAAAGCATGTTAGGTTGTCGTTTTCCATTTCTAATTCTCTTGTCGAAAATATGTTTGATATTGTATATTCGGATCTTTGGACATCACCAGTCCCGAGTGTTATTGGTTTCACAAATCTTTTCTTAGATCATTTCTCTCATTTTCTTTGGGTATTTCTTTTGTCTAAGAAAAATGATGTGCTCGATAAATATTTATAATTTCGTATGTATGTGCAAAATCAATTCAAAACCAAAATAAAATCCTTTTAATGTGATCATGGAGGTAAATTTTCTAATCACCAATTACACACCTTCTTTAACAATCATGTCATTCAATTCTGATTCTGTTGCCCTAAAACTTCACAACAAAATGGTAAATCGGAGCAAATGATATGCACTATTAATAACATAATCCGAACACTCCTTTTTCAAACAAATCTCCCTCCACAATATCGGGTCGAGACATTAGACATGGCTATCCATTTACTAAACATTTTACCCTCTTCCGCAATCAACAACGAAATTCCCTTTACAAAATTATTTAAGAAACCCACCACATACATCCATTTCGTACCTTTGGTTTTCTATGTTACCCACACATTTACACCTCGCACAAACTTGAACCACGATTCACAAAATGTATTTTTCTTGACTATCCCTCACAACACCGTGGTTACCGATGTCTCACCTTACAACTAATAAAGTTATCACCTCTAGACATGTCACTTTCGACGAAACAATCTTCCCATTTGATATTGTTTCTATAACAACACAAGATAAATATATCTTTCTTGATAGCATTAAAACCTCATCTCCAATTTCCCTACGTCTACTCATCAGTGCTAAACAATCACCTAATGGGCCATGCGATCTTACTTTGACCACTACCATTCCAACAGATACAACTATTTCTTCTGAAAAAAATTCTCCTACACCTCAAGAACCTCCTAACTCTACCAATATACATTCACAACCTCCAACATCTGACCCATAACCCATGCTAGAATTCCAACAACCATCCCCTACCCAACAACAACCGCCCCCTTATCACCCTATGATCACTCGTTCATAGGTTGGCACCGTTAAAACTAATCCTAAATTTTCCTTACATGTTACCAAAACTTCTCCTCTACCCTGCTCTCAGCTTTATGCTCTTCGTGACCCTCATTGACAACATGCTATGAAATATGAGTTTAACGCTCTTATTACTAATGGTACGTGGGTTCTTGTTCCCCGTCCGCAAAATGTTAATGTAGTTCCTTCTATGTGGTTGTTTACACATAATGCAGATGGTTCTCTTAGCCAATATATGGCACGCCTTGTTGCTAACGGTCGTAGTAAACAACAAGGCGTTGATTGTGATGAGAATTTTAGTCCGGTTGTTAAACCGGCCACCATTCGTATTGTTCTTAGCTTGGCTGTTTCTCGTGCATGGCCTATTCATCAGCTTGATGTGAAGAATTCATTTCTTCATGGTTATCTATTTAAGACAGTATATATGCACCAGCCACCAGGTTTTGTTGACCCTGCTCATCCGGATTAATATTTTTACTACAGAAGTCGTTGTATGGCTTTAAACAAGCCCCACCTGCATGGTTTTAGTGTTTTAATACTTATGAGATCCATACTGGTTTTCATAACATTCACACTGATTCATCTCTTTTTATCTATCAGCAGGGACGCGAGATGGCTTATCTTTTGTTATATGTTGACAACATTATTCTTACAGGTTCATCATCTTCTCTTCTGCAACATATTATAGCCTCTCTACATAGTGAGTTCTCTATGACTGATTTAGGCCAACTCAACTATTTTATTGGCATATTAGCTCAGCGCACTTCCACTGGCTTATTTTTATCGAAGACCAATTATGCTACTGAGATACTAGAGCAAGCCCACATGATTAACTGCAGTCCCAGTAAGACACCAATTGACACAGAGTCCAAAATTGGACCCGATGGAGACCCCGTTGAGGATCCCATTTTGTTTTGCAGTCTTGAAGGTGCCTTACAGTATCTTACGTTTGCCCGTCTGGACCTATCATATTCAGTGCAACATATATATCTATTTATGCATAACCCACGAGAGCCTCATTATACCGCTCTCAAACGGATTTTGCGTTATGTTCGTGGTAGTATTGATCATGATTTACAATTATATCAGTCCAACACCACACGGCTTATTGCTTACTCTGATGTTGATTGGGCCGTGTGACCTTCTGCCTGACGATCCACTTTTGGCTATTGTGTATTTATAGGTAATAGCCTCCTTACTTGGTCATCTAAGCGGCAACATGTTATTTCTTGATCCAGTGCGGAGGCAGAATATCGTGGTGTCGCTGTTGTTGCCAAGACTATCTTGGTTTTTAATCTTCTTCGGGAACTTCTTGTGACTCTTTGTACTGCTACATTAGTTTATTGTGATAATGTAAATGTTGTATATTTGTCTTCTAATCCGGTTCAACATCAACGTACGAAGCACATTGAGATTGATATTCATTTTATTCGTGATCTTGTTGCTGCCGTGTTCGTGTTCTCCATGTGCCCTCTCACTACCAGTACACAAATATTATCACTAAGGTCTTCCATCACCCTTGTTTGTCGAGTTTCGATCCAGTTTGAGCGTCGGTCCTCCTCCCGCTCCAACTGCCACTACTACAGATTGTGAAATAAAGCCCCTTTAATAAAGCCCACTTTTAATGAAAAACGGGTTCTTAAAGGAGTGTGTGTTTTGGAAGAAGGTATAAAGCTATGTTTTCTTTTATAAATCAGGGCTTTATGTTAGAAAAATGTTACAGTCATGTTTTCTTGCACAAAACCGGGATCTATTCCTAGTACATAGAGCCATGTACTCACAAAACAGGGCTCTATTTTATCAATTGTTGTTTTGTTTAGGCGCTTCTTCAAAATGGTTTAAAATGAGTTGAATTTTTTTGCCCTTTTTGGGCGGGTTATTTCCCTCCCCAAAAGTTTCATTACGTTGACCAAAACCCTCAATTTTTCCCCCTTTCATTTTCACAAACCCTATCCTTCACTGCTGATACTAACACCACTTCCTACTGTCTCACACCATCTCCATCACAGGTCACCTTCATCACACAACTAAAGAATCAATAGACGAATCTACTTCAAAGGTACCAAACTGCTACAAGTGATGTTGTTGTTTGATTAACTTTTTAATTCATCTCACTAATGTCTTTGTTAAGTTTAATTCATGAATAAATCGTGTTTCTTTATATGTGTTTTTTTGTATTATTAGGTATTAAGTCTCAATTTTTGATTGAAATTGTTAAAATTAATTGTTTTTAAACCCACTGTGGTTAATTGTCCAATATAGTACTAGTACTCTTAGTTAAAGTACTTGAATAAATTAACATGATATACATTTTAAATAATGTCTATAGATTAATGTTAAGTACTTTAGCGGGTTCTTCTTTTATGTGTTAGACTAGCAAATGGTGTAACTAGATAGATAAACTGTTAAGACCTCTGTAGGCATTGTTGTTGGGTTTGTTCTTGCTAAAGAGGCACGTAGCATTCCTGGCATTTTTGAATTATTCCCTGGTGGCAATAAAGTAAGCCATTCTTTGTCTAGCTAATTACTTCTATATGTATATATATTTCTCTACAGTGAAGTTGTTTAATTTCTTAAGTTTTTAATTTATGGTTGTTGTTATAACATGACAATCAAAGTAGAATACCAGATATTATCACCCAACCAACCTCCCCTTGGTGATTTATTTATAAAGGATTCAAGTATAAAATAAAAAACAAATGATTAGTCCCCAAACGTATGCTAATCAAACGATTCTAAGAGAAAGGGGTGAGATTGTCCCAACTAGTTTGATCCAATCTTCCTCACTACATTAACACTCAGCACTCAAAGTAAGAAATAAGATGAACATATTCCCAAGTCAGCCATGGCTGCTTAACCAGAGAGACAGAGCACTTTATTTGTTTGTGTGTGATAAATCGTTGTCCCAAGAGAAAGCACCAGATAGAGAATATAAACACACCAAGGCAGATGGGCTAACATTGGTTCCAATGGCTAGTCAAAGCCCAGACCACAACAAAGAAGGTAGAGATGAAAAGATCAGTCCCTCAACTTCAAACTTGTATACAAAAAATACACAAAAAACTAAACAATAGAAACTTGATTAGTTTGTAATTTTAACACCCTCCCTCAAACTGAGCAAGGATATCAACCTCACGAACATGTCAACCCACACAGACTACATAACTTAACAAGGTTGTGCGGCAGGGTTTAACAAGTTTAAAGATGATACTCTTAAACAAGAACTCAACCAGGAGAGACTCCCAACATGAGTCAAAATAAGGACGATAAAGGACTTCCCTGAGCACCACAAGAATAGAAGGAGCAAAAAACAGCTTAACAACAAAGTAATGAACACGCTCAATCATTAGAATCGAAGCAATAGACCTCCACATAGAGCACAAATATATCACCACAAAGGTACAACCACTCTCCCTTTTAAAAAAAAGAAGAGAAGAACACCCAAGAGCACTACAAGGCCGCTAGAAGTCAGCAACAACAGAAACATAAAGACATACATGGATAAGCGCAGAATAAGCTTGACAAGCTACAACCCAAGAAAAAAAAAGCCAACGAAATACAAAGATCCTAGATAAAGAAAAGGGGACCAGAAAATAAAGGCAAGGACATATGACCCCCTTATATACTCATAAAGGATATAGGTACACAACCAATAATAAACAAGCTTGAAAGAGATAGAGAACTTCCCTGAGCACCAGAAGTTGAGCAGGAGAAACAACACATGGTTCATAAGACAAAGTCAAACCAAGCCACCTGCAACAGACCACAATAACACGAAACCATACAAAAACAACAAACAACATAACAAGAGTTCAAGCACTATCCTATATGGAAAAGAGGCGAGAACCGAACAAACAAAGACAACACAGACCAATAAAACCAATTAAGGTTAACATACAGAGAGGAGAGAGAACCACAAGGAACTCCAATAAGAACAACAACAGAAAAAAGCATCCTTAAATAAGAGAGAAACACACAAACCAAAGAAGGAATATACGAGAACACTCTCAGAACAAGACAAGAACCACAAGGTTCTCTAACAAAGGCACATGCCAATAAACAACCTCAAATGGAAAAGACAGCGAAAAACACACAGACAGAAACAAACCATCAGGAATGCAAGATCAGAAACATATTCAGAAAGAATTAGAAGATCACAAGATCATCTAATAAGAATACCATCAAAGAAAAAAAAAGAAAAACTCTGAATAAGGAGCCACAAGGCTCACAACACAGAATACAAGACAAAGAACCACGGGAGACACGCATGCAATAACAATAAAACGAACATAAAAAAGAACCAAAAAGGAACACAGAGGCAAAACAGAGACGGCAAAGCAGAGGGAAAAAACCACGAGACAACACATATAAAGAAGGGAACACCAGAAAAGAGACACAAAGCCAAGCACAAACACAAACAAGACAAGGACAAGAATTCAAGGTAAAGATAAAAAAGCAGAATCACACAAACAGACAGCAAAACACCCCACATGCATAAAACATAACATGTACGAATCCCAGATAATAAGGTCACAAACAGGTGCACAAGATTAGGACTTACAAGGAAGAAGCAAGCACATAATTAAGAACCTTACACCTAGAGGATAAGAGATTCAAGCATAGCATAAAGAGAGAATGAACTAAGTAAGAACCACAAACACACATAGAACAACCATCAACAATAATAAAGCACAAATAATAATGGTAAACATGATCAATAACCCTAACAACATAAGTATGAGGGGTAATACGAGATAACAAGGAGCCAACAACATGTAAACCAATCGTGTTCTCAATGGTGTTAAAGATAAATGGAAAATCAGACCTAGCATCATTTTGATCATAATGCATCAGCTTACTTTGAGTGTGATGCTGAGAGTTGCCCTCAGAGATGCTTGTAAGACCTATAGAAGTTGCATTGCCTCTCTCATCTATGCTAGGAGAATTCGGGGCATTGCCATCATCATTAGGTGTAGCATTCTCGACATTATAGGGACTTTTAGATGTGTGACTGACAAGATAATTAAAGCGGTTCATTTGTCTAAGAAAAACCATTTTAAACACAGCAGAAACATTTTCTTTTGAGTTAGAGAACGAACAGAGGTTCTCATTATAACAAGCAGTTATGAAGTGCAAGAGGGAATTATCGAAAAGATCAGTTTCAACAATGAGCCATCAAGAAGGCCATATTTAAAACACACGATGGAAAACTCATCACCGTTGATTAAGACTGTTGAATAAAGAGTGCAGTCACAACATCTAATGTGAGAATACTTAGGTCTAATTCCATAAGGTTTTTTAGAAAAGGAATTACCACTGAGAACATGAGAGGGAGCAACCCTGCATACACTCCATATAACAATAGAGATCCCTCCCTGAAACATAAGATACCTAGCAGAATGCATGAGGTGTCTATGTTTCCAAACATCACAACCATTGTAAGAAGCATCCAAACATTGAAAGCAACAAGCAGAAATAACGAGAACACACAGGATAAGCATAGTGAGCATCATGCACTCCCAACAACAATCAGTGATATACAATAACCAATTATATGAAAACACCACATGAATACTGCCTTAAAGATAAGTAATGATTGGAATCAGCCAGCAATGAGACATATCAATTATGAAGAAAACACAGCTAACAACAGCGGATGCAAACCAGTCAATCCAACAGGTATGGTAGACATCAACTAAAGATAGACAAGGCATACTATCAAGACTAAATAAACCAAAACATGCATAATTATGGCAGCCTAGAGACCAAGATATAGCGGGACCAAGACAAGTAAACTTAGTGTTGTGAATCCACTTACCAGAAGCAAGCTTAACACCATATAACAACACATAAGCATAGGCACGTCTCAGCCAATAGTAAGACATATTAAGAATGAAATAGCCATAAGAGATACTAGTATCCAAAGAGGAAGCAAGAGGTTCAATCAAGTGTATTTGAAAGCAGCAATTATAGGCAACAGTCTGACAGAAGGAACTAACATCACAGAGAATAGCCAACAATCAGGCATACCATATAAGGGACAATCATAAAGCAACCCTAGACCACAACCATAATCATAAAAGGTCAAAGAGAAAGCAGAGAACATGACAGTAGTCAAAAACAAAGGAAAAAGAAACAGAAACACCAAAAGGAAAAAAACGCAGAAATTAAACAAACACGAACCTATTTCTAACCATCATACATCCATATAAAGATAGATAAAGACTCTGATAAGCCGTATAAGCACGCGAAGAGTTATGATCAAGATACACATAACATATAGAAGCAAACCAGTTTTAGAAACATAAAAAGAAACACAAGGAACAAGATAAGCAATAAAACAACATATAAGGCACAAAGGCAGCCAAAAATGACAGGAAGCAATGAAGGAGAATCACATAGTTAAGCACCTGACGGTGGGAAGAGCAGGCTTCCACACTTCTCAAGGAAGAGGGTCAAGATGTTACCCACCATGTTTGCAGTGCAATTACTGGAGTGACATCCATCACCAATGATAAAGAAAAGGAACCAAAGGAAACACTTACAGCGCGCACACAACAGTGGGACAGCAAGATAAGTAACCAGAGCCCCAGAAAAGCAGAACCCCCAAGATAACCAATACCCACAATGGACATCAAGGTACCACCATCAAGAGATCAAAAGTACCTTAAAATCAAAGAACTAATGGCACCACCAATAAGCGCTTCGAGAGGGCCAGGAACACCAAGAGTGAGCAATAAGACACAAAAGCCCCAAATAATAAACTTAGGATTTTAAGACCCTAATTACTATCAAACCATAGAATCACCAATATGAGCAACGGAACCACCAAGATGATCAACGGCAAGGCCTATACCAGCTTCCAAGACACCAAGAAGCAAAGATCCCCAATAATAAAAAATTAGGGTTTCAAAACCCTACTTTTATATATGCATGGAAATCTACGGCACTACCAGAATGATCAACGACAGCTCCAAGAAAAGATTCCAAACACTAGAGTCACCAAGGAAAATGACCAGGATGCAAAACCCCTAAAAATATATTTAGTGTTTCACAAACCCTAATTTAAAATAGATAGATCTGACCACAAATAACCAGAGATAGTTAAATCAGAGTTAATATCTGAACCAACCTGGCTCTGATACCATGTTATAACATGACAATCAAAGTAGAATACCAGATATTATCACCCAACCAACCTCCCCTTGGTGATTTATTTATAAAGGATTCAAGTACAAAATACAAAACAAATGATTAGTCCCCAAACGGATGCTAATCAAACTATTACAAGAGAAAGGGGTAAGATTGTCCCAACTAGGTTGATCCAATCTCCCTCACTACATTAACACTCAGCACTCAAAGTAAGAAATAAGATGAACATATTCCCAAGTCAGCCATGGCTGCTTAACTAGAGAGAGATCATTTTATTTGTTTGTGTGTGATAAATCGTTGTCCCAAGAGAAAGCACCAGATAGAGAATATAAACACACCAAGGCAGATGGGCTAACACTAATTCCAACGGCTAGTCAATGCCCAGACTACAACAAAGAAGGTAGAGATGACAAGACCAGTCCCTCAACTTCAAACATGTATACAAAAAATACACAAAGAAACTAAACAATATAAACTTGATTAGTTTGTAATTTTAACAGTTGTCTTTCTTTCTAGGTTTTTAAGATACTGAAAATTGATGATAAGCCTAAGCTCCAAACAAGTCAACGACTCTTTAGTGCAACAGGTTTAAATGTTCATTTTGGAAAGTTCAATTACATGTTAACTTTCTCATCTATGTGAGGCTATTTCTTCTATTATCAAGCAAGAGCTCTTTTTACTAATAATATAGCGTACGTAAGAGGCTAAGACTTTTATTTAAGCAAGGAAATTAGTAGGATAGCTAATGGCTGGGTTTTTAGATGTTCCTTTTTAGAATATTGTAAGCGTGCAATAGATGTGATTCTTAATGACTTTTCATCTTTAATATAACATGTTTAGCCAGTAGGTTCGTTTGTTGGTATAGGGAGTCTTACAATGGGTTCATGTAAGGTCGAATGAAATGATTTTTATTGATGAGTATCTTATGTATTTTTTTCTTGCTATTTCTTATTTCCTAACTCACTCTGGTCTCATGCAGGTGCTAACAAATATGTCATCATGGTCATTGTTGCTGTCACAGGGTATAATAACTTTGGTGGAAGTTAATAATAAGACGCTGATATTCGATATTAAGTTTTAAAATTGCGGGTCATTTCCTTCTGACATCTAGAGTATACATGTTCGCATGGCTGGAAAGTTCATGATATTATGTTTGCTACAGAACGTAGTTTAGCTGATGCAAACAACTTGAGACCGTCAATGTTATTCTTTTTATTATTTCATATTCTTCTAACGTCATTTATCACGACGACGCAAATCAGATTCTTTTCTTGTGTGTTGAAAGTTACACCGCTATTCTGAAATTATGAAGTTTAATACACAGGTTAACATGAGTGAGCATGCTACAGCCACAACAACAACATGTGAGGAAAATGAAAGGTATCTTACTGATGTTATGGGGTTGCTAATAGCATCATTTATGAACCTATTGACATATTACATCAATTGAACTTTTTTCAGGACTTTGGTGGGCATGATTGATGATTACTTTGTTGGATATTTTGCAACAGACATGATAGAATCGCAGGTATTTCTCTCGATTTTCCTTGGATCTTATCGAGCACTTTGCTTTTCAATACTCGGATTCCTTAAAGTGAAGAACTAGGGGAAGATATAAGTTTGATATTTTTTTTCACCTACTGAATGTATGTCTTCTTATTCCGGTGGATCAACTTGTTTTTGAAGATTTAATGTGTGAACGATATCCTAACATAGGTTTCTCTGCTACTAGTGAAGTTTTATTCAATTTACTAGTTGATATACAACATGCAAGTTCTAATCTTTGGTGATCCTTGTTATAGTGAATCATTTTGATCTCATGGGAGTAGAGAAGGGTTGGATATATGGACCGTGGTTTCTTGTTGTCCCATATATTTAGATTATATAATCACGAATTTATGAAAGAAAATAGAAGAAGATGAATTCTAGAGAGAGAAAGTAGTGAGAGAAAGTAGTGAGAGAAAGTAGAGAGAAAATGGTTGGAACTAGGTGAATGTTAGATTAGAGAAAATGAAATGACCAACCACCCTCCTAACATGCTAGGAGGGTAGTATATATAGTCCACCCACATGCGGGCTTTAATGGGCTATATATTGGGCCGGGCTTGTCTTTTGAACTTTAATTAGTTTAAATCCAAGCCCGTAAACCACGACTAATTAACTATCTATTACAACGTTCTAATAAATATTACAATATAAACCTATGACCGAACATTCTTGTTTGACTCAATATTTTGAGGCTAACAATCTCCCCCAATGTGAGGTCATACCCTTTTGATATTTGGAGATCAATGAAGATTATGAATCTCGTCATAAATGAGTCTTGAACGTGTAACATTAGTCTTGTTCCTTCATGCTGTGATCTTTGAGCCTTTGTCATTGTCTTTCGACTTAGTCTTTTATCTTGAGATCTTCAAATCATTCTTGACTTGTCTTTGCCATCTCGCGATCTTGTGTCTTCATCCACATGCTCACACTATTAATTGTTGAATAAGTCTTTGGGCATGAATATGTGGTTTTGAATCTTTGACTTTGCTGAGTACACCGTAACGCCACCTTCTCGAGACAAAACATAGACACGGACTGAATGGCTTTGACATTCGTCCTAAATTGGTAGCGTTTTACCTCCGGTCGGTGAGGACTGTTATACGATATTAAATATCGTACCTGTGATCAGGTAGATTCAATTAAGAATCTCCTTGACAGGGTTTCGCGGCTGTACTAGCCGTTCTCTTTACTCGACCGTCTCAAAGCAAGACTACGAACATAAAGAGTGAATCAATTGGATATATATCCGCTTGATTAAAGTCGTCAATTCAAATTCCTGGAACAAGTGTGATTCTTAAAGAATCTTACCATTGTTGCTTTCCAGTTGACACAAGCTTGATTCATAAGAATCTCACAAGTCACCTACCGTAGCGCTGTTTGATGTTGACGCTAGAAGGATTTACATTCGTCACTGTGAATATTAATGAATATCACTCTAAATGTTCTGGCAAGACCATAAAGATATTGCGTAGAAACCTGAAACGAGTTTGAATCAATTCAGAATCAAACCACTATTGCTTTTCAGTTTTACATATGTTCAATTCATAAAGAATCTTACATATGACCTACCGCAGTGCTGTTTGATGTTAACACTGGAAGGATTTCCACTCATCATTGTGAATACCAAGTAGTATCATTCTGAGTGTTCTAGCAATATCGCAAGGATATAGCGTAGGACTCTGTTGATCTTCATCCGTGTGTCCTAACGAGATTTGATTGATCTCTTGGCTCTAGACTCGATTTGTGCACTTTTAGTGGTCCGAGGCTGGAGCAGATGCCACCTATTCAATATCAACTATCTCGGAGTGAGAAAGTCAATAGAAGTCATGTTGATCTCCGTGACAATAAAACAAACTTCTTTTGAGAGAAGTCTGAGTATCTAGGAAAGGGTTGTGCTTCACATCACTAGGTCCATGATGAGTTTGTCTGTGACAATCCGTCAATTTATGGTCGATATTTTATTCTCAATATTTATTTGAAAACATTATTTTAATGTTATATTATGAACTCACTTATTTTTGGGAAGAAATTTGGATTTACGTCTTGAAGTAGCATCGACTACGTCTAAACCGGAGGATTCTACGTTACGTGCTTACGTTTACATACACCGTCTTTGGTGACAGTCCGACATTTCAGAAAGTAAATTTATCCGTGAATATTATTTTGGAGTTTTAAATTTATGTTAGTTCATAAACTCACAAATTTACGAGAAGAGATTAGGACTTACGATTTTATTTTAACGTCCTTTACGACTAAACCGGAAACCTTAGGATTACGTATTTACGTTTTCGAACTCCGTTTTTGATGAAACAAATTTTATTGGATTAGTTTTGTGACGTTGATTCACAAATTATAAAAACGTTTTTCGTAAAACGACCTGAGGGCACGCAAATCGAGGAAACTAGAATCGAGGAATACCCGTAAATTAGTGGGATGAGACAAAAACAAGTTTTGTCTCACCCCACACATGGGACGGCCTAAAGGAAGCCACCACACCAATTTGGTGGCAAGTTTCTAGTTAGTAACTCAACACATGGCCTAAGCTTACACATTAAGCTACTACAACACAAAACAAGTAATACTTGGTTTTACCCTTGTATAAAAGTTCGTTAAACCGAATCTTTTCGAATTGAAAACCGGTCTTAAGTGCGACACAATTGTCTTTTGGTGAATCAAGAGAATGGTGTGGTTGAATTATTTTAAACTAATAGCAAGTAATTAAAGTGTCGTTGAGTAAAAAGGAAGTTAAAAGATTAGTATTAAAATGACAAGTAAAATAAATGCATGGAAACTTAAAGGTGACAATATAAAAGTACTAACACACTTAATAAAACTAACACTAGGAAACTCTCTAAAAATAAGTACTAAGTTGAAAAATACTAAAAGAAAGTAAGATCGGAATACACCACAATTTATCAATCGGAATATCCCAAAACAAGCCCAGATCGGAATGCGGGGATGATGCAACAATCGGAATATGGTAATGGGTCAGATCGGAATGTGCACAAAGCTGATATCAATCGGAATGTAGGGGAATGAAACCAATCGGAATATCAAATAATAGGGCAATCGGAATATAAACTCCAAGTCCCAATCGGAATACACAACTACCTAATCCGATCACTCGATCGGAATACTAGAGGGGGCAGATCGGAAAAATCAAAACCCTTTTCCGATTGGATCAATCGGAAAAAGGGGAAGGATAGCTGGTCGGAAAAAGCTAATCGGAAAGGGGTTTTACAACCCTTTCCGAAAATTGTGGAAAAAGGTTAAGCTAGGTAATAAGCTAACTTTAATAAGCTAATACCAAAACCAACCCGAATCAATGACAAAGCCAAATCAAATAAGCACTTTGATCAACTTATTTGACTCGAAATTAATCAACTTTTTAGATTAAACAATAAAAACATAAACTTTTTAATAAAACTTTTATAAGAAAAATAAGCTAATCATAAAAATAAGCCAATAAGCACAAAAGTCTTAAAGCTTAATCAAATGAAAACTTATAAAATGATCAAAAGATTAACTTTTTAAGCACGAAATCAATTAGAACAACACGGATCTTATGATATTCGTACCAAAATCAATCTAAAATCAAAGAAAAGTAGAATGAGATTAAGGATTAAAAGATTAAAATGAACTTGATTAATAAAAATAAGCAATACAAAGTGTTTAATCTTGAAAGATTAAGAAAAAGATGAAACTAGTGAGAGAAAGTTTAAGACTTTCTCTCTCTAAAACTAGAGAAAACTAAGAAGAAGTGAAAAAAAACTAAAAATCTAACCACCCTCCTAATGACTATTAGGAGGGTATTTATAGGGAAGTTGGAAGGAGTGCATGTGTTGCATCTTCTTTCTTGCTTTCTTCACGTTTTCTCGACTCGACTTTAATTCTTCGTCTTTGACGTCTCGGGATTTGAACTTGTCAATTAATTTTCTTCTTCTATTAGACTTAAGTTCTTCGACTTCGTTAAACTTCCGTCTTTTGACTTTTTCTTCGATAAATCTTCAGAATAGGCCTTGGACTTCCGTTCTTTTTGCACTCTTGATCTTTTGACTTCGTCTTTTCCCGTTTTCTTCGATAAAAGCCCGTGAAAGCCCGTGTTTTCTTCCTTTTTAATATTTTGGTCCTAAAACACAATAAAAACACAAACCACGCATAATTCCGACTTTTACGACATAAATCACACGTTTTGGTCTTGTTATTATTGGAAATAAGTGGTAAAAGGATAAGTGTTTTCACACTTATTAAATCCCCTACACTTGACCATTGCAATGCCCTCATGCAATGCATTAATTTTTAAAGCACGGTTTACATTTTCCATCATAAATAACCCACGTTGGCCTTTATTAAATACTAAGCATAAAAGATAGAAATAAGCAAAGAAATTAAAAAACTTACATTGGGTTTTGGCGGCCATGAACGTTTATCATCCTCAAGTTTCACGTTCCCCATACCAAGCTTAAAAACGAGATCATTGTTATTATAAGTTAGCAAACTATCACGAACTCATGTGGGCCAATTATTCACTTAGACTCCCTTATTCCTAGGTGTATCTCTTATATTTTATTTTTGTCTTGAATGATCACGAGGATGCATTGTTTGACTTATTTCGATAGTTATTTAGTCCGAAAATAAAGTGAACGATTTAATCAATAGTTAGCTAAAGGACCAAATCTTTTAAAACTACTTCTCGGGATATCAAAAAGTTCATATCTTGGCATAACTTGGTTCGCGATTTGAGACCTTTCTCGGGCCGATATTTGGCAGCGACTTCATACTTCGAATCTTCGAGAGACGTTCTTGAAATTATGGTCTTCTCTTCATAATAGGAATTTCTTCACTTGAAGTTTTTGAGAGATTCTTCATCTTTGGACCACGACTTCTTCATTTTTCTCCAATCTTTATTTTGGACTTTGATATACAACGATCCGCCTCCTTTTAGGACTTGGATCTATTTATCCTCATACCTTGTTAGGGTCTTTTCGGATAGACTTCTCCATGACTTTTGGGGAGTTTTTGCTTTTCGTCGTGTGTCTCGATCCTTCATATTGATTTTCGATAAATGATTCTTCACATCACTTTTGGATCTTTAGCAACAAAATGTAGCCCTCATGCCTTGTTAGGGCCTTTTCGGACTCGCCAATCTTCGCGCCCCGCTTCATAAGTTATGCCTTAGCTATGAACTCTCGTCATTACCGAGCAACTTTTAAACGATCTGGGGCTAGAAGCTAAGTAACCTTTTTAAATCGTACAACCTTATTTATTAGCAGATTAATTTATTAACAAGCGGAGGGAGAATAGGCTCATAATTAACTCACATAAATTCACGAAAGAATACCGAACTTATAATTGGCTCTATCATCTCTCGTTCTCCACAATTTAAAATCTCAAGGAATGAGACTCGTGGATGCTTAGCCTATTAAATCAAAGTTTTGGGTTTTCGAGTCGCCTATAGGATCTTGCAAATTCTTAGACTTTTTCAAGTTTAGAAATCGCATTTTAAAGTTCCCTTAATAAACAACTCTCTAGGATCAATTATAGGAACTTGCGAAAAGTTGTTGTTCTTAACCCGTGAGAGTTAAGACTTTCGCGTTTTATAGCTCCCTATATAAAAGCCTAGCAAAACTTGACTTAAACACGTTAAGGATACTAGCTAGAGTAAACTTAGGTAAGTAAACTCGGGTTGAGTCAAAATGTTCACGACTAAGAAAAATCTAAAACCACTTTATTGAAAATACTATTCTAGCAATGGAGAGAAAATAAACATAACAAAGGCAAATACAACTATACAACTAGGCCAAAATAGATTAAAAATTTTGAAAAATTTCGAAAAATCAAATTTTCCTGTTAAAATGAGGGCAAATTCATGGAAAAGACCAGTTACTTCGATAGAAGTCCCCCCTACACTTGAGATAAACATTGTCCTCAATGTTTAAGCATGTGGGAGTAAACTCCCCTACACTTAGGACATTGTGCACTTTGTTTAAATCTTGCTAAGGAAAGGACAACTAAAGTGAATTCAATATGAACATATAGAATATGAAATATTGAATCACAAGAGTTTAGGATAGAACCGGGAAGATGAGAACACGGTATCACGGTTCGTCAAAAGTCATCAAGATGCTCTCTGAAGCTTTAATCCCTGCACAGCACAAGAAACAAGACAACAAACATATGCGGGGCTCCCCCTACACTTATTATGAAAGCAGTAAAGGATAGAACACGGGTTGCCTCCCGAGAAGCGCTTGTTTTTGGTAACCGAGTCATGAACCTGACTCGACCCAATTTTAGTTCATGGGGAACGTGGTGAGGGATGGAATCATCTCTTGAGAGATGTCCTCACCAAAGTATAGCTTCAGACGCTGGCCATTCACCTTGAAATTGGGCCCATTCGGCTGAGAAAGCTCAATGGTCCCATACGGAAAGACTTTGGCGACGGTGAATGGACCAGACCAGCGGCTCTTCAACTTGGCAGAGAAGATCTTCAACCGAGAGTTAAAGAGTAAGACTTGATCACCAACGTGGAACTCTTGGTTCTTGATTTTGGCATCGTGGATAATCTTCATCTTCTCCTTGTAGATCAGCGAGTTCTCATAAGCTTCATTTCTCAGTTCATTTAGCTCGTTGAGTTGAATCTTGCGATGATCACCGGCTTTGATCATGTCGAAGTTAGCCCACTTCAAGGCCCAGTGCGCCTTATGTTCCAGCTCGATGGGTAGGTGGCAGGGTTTCCCGTACACAATACGATAAGGTGTACAACCGATAGGGGTCTTGTAAGCAGTACGAAAAGCCCACAGAGCATCATCTAACTTATCGGCCCACGCGGCACGATGCTCTCCCACAGTACGCTCCAAAATTCTCTTCAAGCCACGGTTGGAAATCTCGGCTTGCCCATTGGTTTGGGGATGATAGGCGGTGGAAAGACGGTGATTGACACCATACTTTGCCATGACTCTTGCAAATTGATCGTTGCAAAAATGAGTCCCGCGGTCACTGATAATAGAACGAGGAACGCCAAATCGAGCGAAAAGCTGCTTCAAAAAGTTCACAACAACCCTCGCGTCATTCGTAGGAAGAGCCTTAGCTTCAACCCATTTAGAGACGTAGTCGACAGCGACGAGGATGTACTTGTTCCCTTTGGAGGATGGAAATGGCCCCATAAAGTCGATGCCCCATACTTCAAAGATTTCACATTCCTGTATGAAATTTTGAGGCATCTCATCCTTATGTGTGATCTTGCCTTGTCGTTGGCAAGCATCACAATGCTTAACCATTTCGTGAGCGTCACGATAAATGGTGGGCCAGTAGAATCCTGAATCAAACACTTTCTTAGCGGTGTAGTTGGGACCAAAGTGACCACCGGTGGGTCCTTTGTGGCAAGCTTGGAGGATATCGAAAGCTGCCGGTCCGTCAACACATCTACGAATAATCAGATCAGCACACTGTTTGAATAGATAAGGGTCATCCCAAAAGTAAGTCTTAACATCATTCAAGAACTTCTTCTTTTGTTGGGATGTTAACCCTTGGATGAGAATACCACCCGCTAAGTAGTTTGCAATGTCTGCAAACCACGGGGTGCCATCAAGATTGAGATTTATAGACATTAAGGTCTCAAGGGGAAAAGAGTCATTGATCTCTTTGTTCGGATGATCCCCTTGATATGGATCCTCAAGTCTGCTCAGATGATCCGCGGCCAGGTTTTCGGCTCCCTTCTTGTCACGAATTTCAATGTTGAATTCTTGAAGGAGCAAAACCCAGCGAAGAAGTCTTGGCTTAGAATCGTTCTTAGTCATCAAGTACTTCAACGCGGAATGGTCCGTGTATACGATGGTGGTGGATAAAACAAGACAGGGGCGAAATTTCTCAAAAGCATAGACAACAGCTAAAAGCTCTTTTTCGGTTGTCGTATAATGCAATTGAGCCCCCGTCATTGTTTTGCTAGTGTAGTGGATTGGTTGGAAGTGTTTATTCACTCTTTGGCCCAAAACCGCACCAATAGCAAAGTCGCTAGCATCGCACATCAATTCAAAACGCAGCTCCCAATTAGGGGTAACCAAGACCGGTGCCTTAGTTAGCTTATCCTTAAGAAGATTGAAGGCTTCGAGACACTCTTTAGAAAAGATAAAGGGAGTATCTTTTTCCAAGAGGTGGGTCATCGGGCGAGCGATTTTAGAGAAATCCTGAATGAATCGACGATAGAAGCCCGCATGACCCAGAAAACTTCTCACACCCTTCACAGTTGAAGGTGGAGGTAATTTGGCTATGACATCTACTTTAGCACGGTCGACTTCAAGACCGGCTTTAGAGATTTTGTGTCCTAGCACAATGCCTTCTTTTACCATAAAATGGCATTTTTCCCAATTCAGAACAAGGCGAGTGTCTTCGCACCGCTTAAGCATACGTTCCAAATTGGCAAGGCAAGAAGAGAAGGAATCCCCGAAGACCGAGAAATCATCCATGAAGACTTCCATGGTTTGCTCAACCATGTCATGGAAGATAGCCAACATGCACCTTTGGAAAGTCCCGGGGGCATTGCATAAGCCAAAAGGCATTCTTTTATAAGCAAATGTGCCGTAGGGACAAGTGAATGTTGTCTTCTCTTGATCTTGGGGATCGATGGGTATTTGAAAATAACCCAAGAAACCATCAAGAAAGCAGTAATATTCATTACCAGCTAAACGTTCAAGCATTTGGTCCATAAAAGGTAGAGGGAAATGATCCTTTCTCGTGGCATCATTGAGTTTGCGGTAGTCTATACAAACTCTCCACCCAGTAACGAGACGGGTAGGAATTAACTCGTTGTTTGCATTGGGCACAACGGTGATTCCGCCTTTCTTAGGCACACAATGGACTGGACTAACCCATGGTGAATCCGAAATAGGGTAAATCATACCCGCATCGAGAAGTTTGATAACCTTTTTTTTATGACTTCATGGATTTTGGGATTCACCATTCGTTGACTTTGAATTGTGGGCTTAAAGTCGTCCTCCATGAGAATTTTATGTGTGCAGAAGTGAGGATCAATTCCACGGATGTCAGAGATTTTCCAAGCGATAGCGCGTTTATGCTTCTTCAACACAGCGACAAGTCGGGCTTTTTCGTCTTCTTTCAGATCCTTTGCGATGATGACCGGTAGCTTCTCGTCGTCTTCCAGAAAAACGTACTCAAGATGAGGAGGTAGGTCCTTAAGCTCAAGAGTGGGAGGATTCTCAATAGATGTTGAAACTAACGATGGGTCATCATTAGTCACCTCTTTAGGAGCAGGAGGAGAAAACGGGTCCTCATTGAGAAGTCTCTCAATAGTACTAATGTCTTCATCCCAATTGGTGGACAAATTATCATACTTAATATCGAGAGGACCCAAGCTAGCTTCGAAATCATCCAAGTCACTTTCTCCAAAAGGAGGCAATGCTGGAGCAATTGAGGCAACGGTCTCAACATTGGGTAGAGAAGAGAGAGTACTTTTGCAAGCATCATGAAAATGTTCTTCACAAGCCTCATCGAGAACGTCAATAGCATTAACACTCTCATACGAATAAGGTTGATTAGAAATCTTACCCATGTTGAAGACAATTTTATCGTCACCAACTCGCATGATTATTTCACCTGCGGCTACATCAATAAGAGTGCGACCGGTCCTCAGGAAGGGACGTCCAACGATTAATGGAACACGGGGATCCATCTCGTAGTCAACGATGACAAAATCCGCCGGGAAGGTGAATTTGTCAACGCCAACAAAGACATCTTCGGCTATCCCCACTGGATAAGCAACCGTACGGTTGGCTAATTCCAAAGTCATTTTGGTGGGGACAAGCTCGGGGAGAGATAATTGCTTCCAAACACTTAAAGGCATTAAGTTTATACTGGCACCTAGATCGGCTAGGGCCATGCAATTCTCTACTCCCGGGAAGTTGCAAGGAATCAAGAAGCGACCCGGATCACCAAGTTTGGTGGGCAATTGCCTTAAGAGCACTGCGGAGCAATTCTCATTAAGGTGGGTCTGAGCAATGTCAAGAAGCTTTTCCTTATCACTTAAAAGATCTTTAAACATCTTAGCGTATTTGGGCATGTGAGCGAGAGCCTCGGCAAAGGAGATGTTAAAATTCAATTGTTTAAACATTTTTAGAAAGTTTGAAACCTGAGTATCATCCTTGCTCTTTTGCTTCTCTTTCCTCAACCTTGAAGGATAAGGTATATTGGATGAAGAAGAAGGCTTTAAGGGAATAGGATCACTCACAACCACGGGTGGTGGGGAAATGGGGATAGAAGGTGAAGGAGGTGGGGAAAGTTGCTCTTTTTCCTTGTTCACAATCACGGGTGGAGGTGTAGGAAGCTCGGGTTCCATATAATCTTTTCCACTTCGAGTGGTGATTGCTTTCATCTCCCCTCTTGGATTCGCAACGATATTACTCGGAAGAGTACCCGAAGAAGAGGGTTGATTACTTTGGATGAGGGAACCAATCATATCACGAAGGTGAAGAGCTTGATTGTTAAAAGAGTTTTGCATGTTTGCATTAATTGCATCACTGTGTTTGGCCATATCATTCTTTAGCTCGGCTCGAATATCGTTCCCTTGTTTTGCCATTTCTCCCTTCAAGTTGCGGACTTGACTCTGAAGATTCGTCACCAACTCCCGATTGGTCTTCATAAGTGTCTCGACATCTGGATTCACTGCCATCGGTTGGTTGAGAGGTGGAGCCTGGTAAGCTTGAGAATTTCCTTGAGTTGGGTATGGGTTTCTTTGGGATTGATACTGATTGTTTGCACGAGGTTGGGATTGGTTTGCAGGAGGGAAACCGGGAGGAGCAAGATAATTGTTGGAGCGATAACTTAGCAAGTTACGGTCTCCTTGAGGGCGAGCTTGATAGCCTCCCGTGGGATAAGTACCGTATGCTGCGTTAACGTCTTCAGAATAATTGCCGTGAGTAGAAGGACACTCATTGTAGGAATGAGGACCACCACATGTGTCACAAGAAATAACAACGGCTTTAGCTTGTTGAGTTTGGTTAGAAGTCAAAATTTGGAGACTTTTGTTAATATCAAGAATAGCACGTTCCAAAACAGACGAGTTGGTGGTGGAAGAAGTAGATGAAACATTGACTCTCTGATTAGATCTTGAGGATGCGGAAGAATCCCAATTCTTGTGGTGAGTAGTCATGTTTTCAATCAACTCTCGACACTCTTCCGGTCTCCTTTTCATAAAAGTACCACCGGCGGCGGCATTGATCGTGTCACGATCATGAAAAGTGAGACCATTGTAAAAGGTGTCAATGAGAGTGACGGGGAGCATATTGTGATTAGGACAGCGGTCGATCAAATCATTGTAACGTTCCCAAGCATCAAAAAGCGATTCATCATTCTCTTGCATAAATCCACTGATTTGGTTACGAAGGCTAGTGACCATGGATGGGGGAAAGTAGCGCGATAAAAAGCGTTGAGTCATGTCATTCCACGTATGAATAGAATTCTTAGGAAGACGGTCAAACCATTTTTCGGCATGGTGAGAAAGTGAGTGTGGAAAAAGTTGGAGGCGAAGGTCATCCATAGAAACACCGGAGCACTTCATGCTTTGGGTCATGGTAATGAATTTGTCGAGGTGTTTGTTGGCATCATCATCCGGAATTCCACGAAACGGGTTCGTTTGCACTTGCTGGATCATGTGATGCTTCAATGAAAATTCCTGAGCCGTGACGTGCATCGGCGCAATCGGGCCTCCGCGTCTGTTCATGGTGGGTTGGCACAATTCCTCCATGGTTCGTAAATCAGGTAGAAGGACATTGTTGTTGTTGTTGTTGTTGTTGTTGTTGTTCTTATTCAAATTGTGTTGAGGTGGGTGATTATTGTTGTTATTAACACCAGCCATATCTAAATCTTCACGAGTCTCGGGCTCAGAATAGTTCGAAGATCTAGTACGCATGCACCTGCAGAAGAAAAATATACACAAAGAATATCTATATAATATTTTTGGTTTTTTATAGATTTTTTAATGTTTTTGTATTTTTGAAGAGGTTTATAATTTTTTATTTGGATTTTTGAAAATTTTTGAAGCGAGGAAAATAATGTTCAAAGAACGGATCCCAAAATTCAATGCGTCTCTCACTAGAAACCGTTTATCTTAACGAAAAGAGCCGGCAGCGGCGCCATTTAATACTTGGTTTTACCCTTGTATAAAAGTTCGTTAAACCGAATCTTTTCGAATTGAAAACTGGTCTTAAGTGCGACTCAGTTGTCTTTTGGTGAATCAAGAGAATGGTTTGGTTGAATTATTTTAAACTAATAGCAAGTAATTAAAGTGTCGTTGAGTAAAAAGGAAGTTAAAAGATTAGTATTAAAATGACAAGTAAAATAAATGCATGGAAACTTAAAGGTGACAATATAAAAGTACTAACACACTTAATAAAACTAACACTAGGAAACTCTCTAAAAATAAGTACTAAGTTGAAAAATACTAAAAGAAGGTAAGATCGGAATACACCACAATTTATCAATCGGAATATCCCAAAACAAGCCCAGATCGGAATGCGGGGATGATGCAACAATCGGAATATGGTAATGGGTCAGATCGGAATGTGCACAAAGCTGATATCAATCGGAATGTAGGGGAATGAAACCAATCGGAATAGCAAATAATAGGGCAATCGGAATATAAACTCCAAGTCCCAATCGGAATACACAACTACCTAATCCGATCACTCGATCGGAATACTAGAGGGGGCAGATCGGAAAAATCAAAACCCTTTTCCGATTGGATCAATCGGAAAAAGGGGAAGGATAGCTGGTCGGAAAAAGCCAATCGGAAAGGGGTTTTACAACCCTTTCCGAAAATTGTGGAAAAAGGTTAAGCTAGGTAATAAGCTAACTTTAATAAGCTAATACCAAAACCAACCTGAATCAATGACAAAGCCAAATCAAATAAGCACTTTGATCAACTTATTTGACTCGAAATTAATCAACTTTTTAGATTAAACTATAAAAACATAAACTTTTTAATAAAACTTTTATAAGAAAAATAAGCTAATCATAAAAATAAGCCAATAAGCACAAAAGTCTTAAAGCTTAATCAAATGAAAACTTATAAAATGATCAAAAGATTAAATTTTTAAGCACGAAATCAATTAGAACAACACGGATCTTATGATATTCGCACCAAAATCAATCTAAAATCAAAGAAAAGTAGAATGAGATTAAGGATTAAAAGCTTAAAATGAACTTGATTAATAAAAATAAGCAATACAAACTGATTAATCTTGAAAGATTAAGAAAAAGATGAAACTAGTGAGAGAAAGTTTAAGACTTTCTCTCTCTAAAACTAGAGAAAACTAAGAAAAAGTGAAAAAAAAAACTAAAAATCTAACCACCCTCCTAATGACTATTAGGAGGGTATTTATAGGGAAGGTGGAAGGAGTGCATGTGTTGCATCTTCTTTCTTGCTTTCTTCACGTTTTCTCGACTCGACTTTAATTCTTCGTCTTTGACGTCTCGGGATTTGAACTTGTCTTTTAATTTTCTTCTTCTATTAGACTTAAGTTCTTCGACTTCGTTAAACTTCTGTCTTTTGACTTTTTCTTCGATAAATCTTCAGAATAGGCCTTGGACTTCCGTTCTTTTTGCACTCTTGATCTTTTGACTTCGTCTTTTCCCGTTTTCTTCGATAAAAGCCCTTGAAAGCCCGTGTTTTCTTCCTTTTTAATATTTTGGTCCTAAAACACAATAAAAACACAAACCACGCATAATTCCGACTTTTACGACATAAATCACACGTTTTGGTCTTGTTATTATTGGAAATAAGTGGTAAAAGGATAAGTGTTTTCACACTTATTAACAAGCAAACCTAAAACCATTCTTCACTTCCCACTCATGCAAACCACCATAACTTTCTCTCATCTCCCTCAATATGCCGTCCACTCCTTCCACCCTAAACACCCTCATTTGATCAATTCAAACCACAAAATCATGTGTTATTTACACATATGTTGAAGCCCTTTTGAAGCTCTATAGATTGGTGGTGATTATAACATCCAAGGAGGAGTTCCCATGGAGTCTTGGGGCTGATTTTCCACAAGGTGATCATGAAGAATGGTGGTTTTGAAGATGGTCTTGGCTATGCACAAGTTTCTCCATCAAAATCCATGTTTTGATCACAACCTACATCATCATGGTGGTATAAAGATTGTCCTCCTCATCCTCTTGTTATTTTTATTATGTAATCATGTATTTTATTTCCTATTGTATATGTATATGATGATCATATGATGATAAAAGTATTGTGTGGGGATTTGGTGTTGATAAACATGATTAAAAAGGTGAAAAACTATAAAGAACAAGGCTAAAATCTTGCTTAAAAATGATGGTTGTATAAAACAGTAAAGAAACATGTCATGAACTGATAAAATAATGAATTAGAACTAATATACAGTAAGCTATGGGTCTTGTACACATGTGAGAGTTGGCCATGCAATGGAATCATTGTAATGAGTGAAATATGATCAAAACAAGTTTAGGGTACAAATCTGAGTTTACTGTTTTGGACGATTTTTAGAAAATACTTAGAGGATGATTCAACAGTAGCTATAGAAGAGTTAAATGGAGCACATATCATGTGCTTTATGTGAAAAACATTTGAGCTTCTATCTCCATATATAACTCTAGATATGGCAGTTTTGGTGAAGATGAAAATAAAAATCAGATTTTGGAAATTAAAGTATAATATTATTATATAAGCACTCAAAATTTAATAGTATAAAATATAAATTAAAACCCACTAACTTATATAATACATTTATATAAATATGTACAATGGTAAATAAGTGGACATTTTATAAAAATGGTAACTTGTTAAGTTTTATAAGTTATAAAACTATAAACATGATTTTTACGACTTTTTCGGCTAATACCGTAAAATTAACGTTTTTGTTAAATAAAACTTAGATGGTTGGACCCGTCTAATGTAAACTTTGTAAAACTTATATACTGATATATAAACATGTATAACAAGTAAAAACCGATAAAACCCGAACCATAGGACATACGGACAGTAACGAGCTAAGTAAACATATTGGACTAATAATTGGACTAAATAAGTTAAACCCTTATAAAAAGAACTTATTGGACTTAACCCATTTGGGCCCAACTTGAAATTTAAATACTGATAATATAAGTATGAAATGGATTAATACAAGTTAATAACTTATAATAGGCTTATTGGACCTAAAACACGTAAATAGGTAAAACTAGAAAACTAGTATAAAAGTTATCGACACATAACACAAAAATGAGTAAATGAGAATATGTAAACCCACTTGATCATCATATATATAAAATCATCACATGTATACATAATTGTTATTTTTATAAAGTCATTGGACATGAGTCTAAGACGAGTATTATTTGTCTAGGTTTCCGTGATTGAAGCACGTACCGTACGTCCGAATTGCCGATCACCCGCCTTCCCACATCAATGTGAGTTCATAGCCTCGCACTCTTTTAAATGTTTTTATAAATGTTTTATAAACCCGCGAGGGAGATAACATGTTAGTTTTTATTAAATAGGACACCATTTGTCCCGATTGTTTGTTTATTGAATTTGGACCCGAATGATTGAATGACCCGATTGTATGACCCGATGAATGATTAAAGGACCCGATAGATGAAATTAAATGGATTATTAAAGTTAGGTTATGTCACTAAAAGTCCCATTAGCATGAATTGTGAACTACCGGGATTTGGTAGACGCTTATGCATATAATAGTACTATTTGGGGACGATCACCCCATTTCGCGCCTTGACGGTTGATCCCCGTCGTGCCACATTGATTGGTAAGCGAATTTATGTATGAGAAGATTTCCATAGCGTGACCTTTGTGACGACACGCTACTTTAGATGGGAAAATTGAGTATCGGGATAGCTACCCGTTGTTGGTTTAGTAAGGTAACAATGTCATGCGGCTTATAAGAATCCAAAAATTACCGAAATACTAATAGACGCACCGAATTACGATGTATTGCCTGACTAGCAATACAGGGTCAGACTATTGATATTATGTTCGTGTTTTGGTTTTCATAACCATATTCATATAATGGTTTTTATTTTCATACAACGTCATAAGACGTATTGTATGATGTTTTTACGACATTGGCTCGTATACTGATTTTTAAGGCAAATGCCTATATTATGATTTTGATGAAGATTTGTATAAAATGACTTTGGCTATTTTATGGCCTATTAAAATGATTTGTACAAAATGATTTTCAGTAATAATTTTATACTGATATTATATTGATGGATTTTATTAAACTCTATGAATTCACTCGGCGTTATCGCTTACCTTTTATTTTAACATGTCTTATCTCCAGTACTTGAAGGTAATTCTCGGGAAGACAACAAGAATTCATGGCCCGCACTTAAACAATATTTTCCATTCAAATACTTTGTAAAACTTTGTATGAAATATAATGACTTGGGACCGATGTAACTCTGATGTTTATGAATGGAAATGATTTATTATTAAACGAAGCGATTTTTATGCGTTGTCTATGATGTGAGTAATGTGCTATCCCGTAACACCAACGAGTCTTCCGCTGTATTGAGTTGTATAAATTTGGGGGTGTTACAGTTTGGTACCAGAGCTCTCGTTATAGAGAACGAAAGATTTTTAAAACCAAGGTTTTGAATAAAACATTTCAAAATCTTTTAACTATAAACATTTTTCTAAAAATGTCTAAAAATCTTTTGACTATAACGGTGCCAAAGAATTCCCAGTTACCGACAAGTCCAGACTGAGAAGTGTTATTTTAATATATATATATAACTTGGATTATATATATATATATGATGTAATTGTATTACATGATTGTTTGATGATTATTTTGATATTTATTCGAGGTATTTATACGACGTAGATTGTCACAAGGAACCCTAAATCCCCTAGTAAATTAATCGAAGCTATTCTCGTAGGAATTCTAGCTATCCTAGATCTAAACCAAGTTGTGGATATTTATGATCCCAACAAATGGTTGATATTCGTAGAAATGTTGATAATTAGTTGATTATGATATTGAAGAGGAATTGGCGAGATTAAATCTGATATTGATATCATGACGATCTTTACTTATAGAGTGGAGTTTGACAAAACCATTACCACCTAGAAAGATGTCATATGATTCGGTGTCACCCAATTCTTAAATTTGGAAATCGAAAGGGTGAATGTTGCACTTGAGGCTGTCATTGGAACCATTACCGAAAAGCCTCAAGCCACTAATACCTTTCCGAGAAGTCTTATTGAATGTATGAGTCATCTCATAATAATGACTTATTTGATAACTATTGTTGTAAGGAGCTATAGGATTGGAAATTAAGTGTTGATCATATCGAGCTTTTATTTCCCTATTAAGGTTTATAAATAAGGCTGAAAGTATTGGAAAATGAGGTAGGATATCGAATTGAGCATAAGTTGATTGAAACTTGAATAAAGTAAAATTTAACTTGTATTGGAATATGAAATTGTGGAAAGGAAGTCATTAAGTTCTGTGATTGAATTATAAGGTTTTAAATGATTGTTTGTTTGTGTTAAGGGTTGTTCCTAGGCCATTGTCTAATGACGAGGATGCCCAGAGCCCAAGAAATAAATTGAAGAAATCTTCTTCTGAATTGGGACCAATGGATCTTCCGGGACATATGGAACACCTAATGACTCTTGTAGATTAGTATTCATTGTGGTATCTTTTAAAAATCCCTAACTTAACTGAGATATCAGTTGGTAGGATGAGTTTTGTAAATTATATGACATAGTGACACGTAATGTGTTACGGTATAATTTGACTTGTTTGTGATTAATGGAAAGACTACCTTTGATTGCTAAATTCTACATGTATCGATGTTATCTATCTTTTATTGCTTCATCCTAATGTTCGCATTAGTGATGCAACCATTGAACAAGTACTCATCTTGATTTGAGTTACATTGTAGATTATTCTTGTTGAGTGCCATCGAGGTCACGAACCTCATGATTATTTGGCTAAGCTCATTTCCTATCATATCGTAGTTAATTCTTGGTGAACAAGCTTTCATCACTCTTTTGCAGATCACTCATTGTTTTAATAAGTTAAAACAGTACCCCTTGAGAAAAATTGGGTTTTCATCACCACATGGATTATTTAAAGTGAGATTTATAAGTGATTGTTATCGAAATGAAGTTGTTTATAAAACACCTTACAAACTTAGTTGTGTTCATAACAAAGAAAATATTTGTAAATTTATTTTTGATTCTTATTTAAGAATTAAGCATAAATATGTTTTTATTATAAACATGATGATAAAATTTTGACGAACTGAGTATTGCATCGTTAATCTTGAAATTGTATATAGTTGCGCGCCTACATATAATTTGGAATGGACCATGCAAGACTGATTAGTAGTCACCATAAAAACTGATTAATAAACACTACATTTACTTTTAAGATTGTGAAAGATTAAAATTTATGAGATCTGCAAGAAGTGAAAAATAGGGACATATTGATAGGGACACCTACATATGTGCCCGTAGCATCTACTCTTCTGAGTCGAATTTACTCATCTGTGGAAATTGTCTTATTTGACAATTGAGAATTCTTTCTTGTCTAATTCTCCCGTAGTAAGATTCTTAGGAAAAGTATCTTATTACCGAGTGTTGATACCCGACTGGATGTATTGACGTTCCTATCATTTCTTTTGAGTTGATTTCATTTGAATGACCTGGGTAACGATCCGAGGAGCTTTCGAATGCGTACTCAAATTATGAAAACATAGGATATATTCATATTCGTTAAATGTTTTCGTTTGTATCTGAGTTGAAATTATCTCGCGTAGATTATGCGTTGACCTTACTCTTTTAAGGTTAGTTATGTCTCCTGATATCCTTGAAATTGTGAAGGATTATGAGTTATTGTTAGTCTTTTGAGAAGTTCGCATCTTATCAACGGCAATGTAACTGGAAGGTTGATAGTGCCAGTAGAATGGATTGACTGATTATGACATGACGACATTGTCTTAATCAATGGGAACTCGAATAGAATTCCCCTAAATGATAAGATGTGTATTATCAAAAGTGATCTAAATAATTCTTGATGGATGACCATATCCTGCATTTAGACTTGAAATTATACCATGAATGGTTGTGAATTAGTCATAGATATTATAATCTAGAAAGAACCTAATATGAATTTATTAAAACATGTTTATGTTATCTGAACTTTAGGAAGTATTTGTTGGTGAATTACCTAGACTATCGCCATTAAGGTCAGTTGAATTTGGTATTTGATTATATTCTCGGTGCTGAACCTGTGGCGTGTGCACTGTACGTCAGCACCATCTAAATTAAAGGAATTACCGTACAACTGAGAGAGTTGTCGGAGAAAGATTTTATTCTACCAAGCTCGTCATCATGAAGAGCTATGATGTTATCATTCCTTATATTTATAGATTACTGTGAACTGAGTAAATTGACAATCGAAAGTGATATCCATAACTCGAAATGGAAGATTTGTTCGATCATTTACAAGGTTCTAGTGTATGTTTTAAAGATTTGATCCATGGCATGGTTATCATCAAACTTCGCATCTGCGAAAGAGATTATATATTCCAATCACTACATCCGGTACTTGTAATGAACGTTATGAGTTTCACGTGATGCCGTTTGGATTGACTAATGCACATGTAGTATTCATAAATTTGGTGAATCTCGTGTGTAGGCTGTAAATTGATAAAATGCATGCTCGTGATCATTAAGGACCCTTTGTTTGTTTACAAGAATAAGAATGAAGTTAATAATTAATTATAGATTGCCCTGAATTCGCCGAACAATTAAAAATTGTACCTTGAATATTTAACATAAGACTTAAGACTTAATACTTTACATGATTTAACCATGTGATTAATAGATAATGGAACATAAATTGAATCTTCAAAAATTAGAAGTCATTTAAGACTTTGGGTTATACTAAAAAGAAAGTGCAAATATATTTTGACAAATGTTTTAACAAAGGATTTTTAAGGGATTATTCCCTTATACACAAACCATTTAACTAAACTTCTGTTTAGGGGTAAATGTTTGTGTATACCCCAAGATAACCTAAAAGGGATTGAGGAAACCATTTGAACCATGACTTGAAATTTGAAACGATAATTTACGCTTTTCAAACTAAGAAAATTTTGACCACAATATAACCAAAGATTTTTCGAACATTTACGAATCCTATTAATTATTTTCGATAAATCAACAAAAATCGTGTTAATTAAATTCAAATTTATTTTTGAACATTTTATATAATTGGTCGAACTAAGAAATTTAAAACTTTTACGTTTACGCTTCATAAAAATTAACTAATAATTATTTAATTAATTATAATAATTATCGACGCTTTAGACGACGGATTGAGTAAAACGGATAAAGATGATAGTTGAGAAGAAACTAAAACTCAGAAAATGTGAAGAAATAATTTTTGAATAAATATGGACATGATAATTATATCATCAGGAAAAATGAATATAAATACTGACACATTATGTAGAAAATATAAAGAACCAATTAAGATGTGTTCCTTAATAATGAAGGTGCAAAATAAATTGCTGAACGATATAAAAATAAACAATGTTTGTAAAAAGGATAATATAAATAGTGAAAGGTTTCACGGCTAGTGTGAACCATTAGAGTTGAGAAGCCGATAGCGTTAAATGTTTTAAAGACCACATGTGATTGTCTAAATATGGAGGATTGTGAGATATAGTTATGTTGGAATTTGTAAGTATAAGTATTATATGTATGCCATTTTTGACTAAAAGTATCTTTGTCTGAAGAAGTTGTACTAATGGCAATTATGAAGGCAGACATCGCCTCATACATTAGTAAACGTCTAGTTATTGCAAAGGTCATCATCTGAATTTGATTCGATTTGGGTCATCGTCGACAGACTGACCAAATCTGCTAATATCATTCCCGTTAATGATAAATGCAAAAGAGTTATGTAAACATAGTGTGCCTGTATCGAACATCTTTATCAAGATCCTCGCTTCGCATCGAATTTCTAGAGATTTCCTCAGAAATCATTGAGAACGAACCTTGATGAGAGTACTATGTACCACCCCAATCGAAGGGACGAGGTAAAGTAACGATACAAAGTAATATAAGTGCTGTTTTATGTTTGAATGATTGACCTTTGGTAATAGACTGTATAATCGTTTTCCTTTGAAAAGATTATCATTGATAACCATCGTGTCAGGATTAAGATCGAATCTTGTTAGGATCTAAATATTAGAGCATCTGTAAGCAGGAGTTGAGATGAAGACACCCGTCATACACCCATTGTGAGTTGGACATGTCTTTTAGGTTTAAGGTTTCCTATGATGGCGAACCTAACCTTACAAAATACCCGACCCGCGAGATCTGAAATGATTGTTGAAATTAGGATTTGATTATTGACAGCCGGTAGTGGGCAAGAGGTTATGTGAATATGAAATGTAGATCTTGAAGTGCCAAATGGGTAGCGAAGTTATGCACAATTTTTAACCTTGGAAAAATGAATTCATGATCTGACAAATCATGGGATATAAGTCCCCGTTGTATGGGACCATTGAGATGATGTAAAAGTTGGGATTGAAAGGCATATAAGCTGGATCTACCCTAGGACTTCAAGAACTGCGTGAATTATGTTTCGTAAATCAAACTTGATGAAATATCTATCAAGTGAAAATCTGATTGTTCTTAGTAAAGCTTAGATCGGCGAAAAGTTGCATTCATCAGAAACCCGTGAACATCATGGATAGAGAAAGTAAGTCAACATTTAGCCTGATCTTATTCTCGTAGTTATGTTCGATGAAACTCGCGTATTATAATGGATTGCACTTGTGAGAAAAGACCGAATGTGGAGGAAATACCCAGATGGCTTTAACTCTATAAGAAGCGAGTAGTAAGGTAAGATGATCTTTGAGGACAAAGATCCTGTTTAGGGGTAAATGCTGTGACAATCCGTCAATTTATGGTCGATATTTTATTCTCAATATTTATTTGAAAACATTATTTTAATGTTATATTATGAACTCACTTATTTTTGGGAAGAAATTTGGATTTACGTCTTGAAGTAGCATCGACTACGTCTAAACCGGAGGATTCTACGTTACGTGCTTACGTTTACATACACCGTCTTTGGTGACGGTCCGACATTTCAGAAAGTAAATTTATCCGTGAATATTATTTTGGAGTTTTAAATTTGTGTTAGTTCATAAACTCACAAATTTACGAGAAGAGATTAGGACTTACGATTTTATTTTAACGTCCTTTACGACTAAACCGGAAACCTTAGGATTACGTATTTACGTTTTCGAACTCCGTTTTTGATGAAACAAATTTTATTGGATTCGTTTTGTGCCGTTGATTCATAAATTATAAAAACGTTTTTCGTAAAACGACCCGAGGGCACGCAAATCGAGGAAACTAGAATCGAGGAATACCCGTAAATTAGTGGGATGAGACAAAAACAAGTTTTGTCTCATCCCACACATGGGACGGCCTAAAGGAAGCCACCACACCAATTTGGTGGCAAGTTTCTAGTTAGTAACTCAACACATGTCCTAAGCTTACACATTAAGCTACTACAACACAAAACAAGCAAACCTAAAACCATTCTTCACTTCCCACTCATGCAAACCACCATAACTTTCTCTCATCTCTCTCAATATGCCGTCCACTCCTTCCACCCTAAACACCCTCATTTGATCAATTCAAACCACAAAATCATGTGTTATTTACACATATGTTGAAGCCCTTTTGAAGCTCTATAGATTGGTGGTGATTATAACATCCAAGGAGGAGTTCCCATGGAGTCTTGGGGCTGATTTTCCACAAGGTGATCATGAAGAATGGTGGTTTTGAAGATGGTCTTGGCTATGCACAAGTTTCTCCATCAAAATCCATGTTTTGATCACAACCTACATCATCATGGTGGTATAAAGATTGTCCTCCTCATCCTCTTGTTATTTTTATTATGTAATCATGTATTTTATTTCCTATTGTATATGTATATGATGATCATATGATGATAAAAGTATTGTGTGGGGATTTGGTGTTGATAAACATGATTAAAAAGGTGAAAAACTATAAAGAACAAGGCTAAAATCTTGCTTAAAAATGATGGCTGTATAAAACAGTAAAGAAACATGTCATGAACTGATAAAATGATGAAGTAGAACTAATATACAGTAAGCTATGGGTCTTGTACACATGAGAGTTGGCCATGCAATGGAATCATTGTAATGAGTGAGATATGATCAAAACAAGTTTAGGGTACAAATCTGAGTTTACTGTTTTGGACGATTTTTAGAAAATACTTATAGGATGATTCAACAGTAACTATAAGAGTTAAGTGGAGCACATGTCATGTAGTTTATGTGATAAAAATTTGAGCTTCTATCTCCATATAGAACTCTAGATATGACAGTTTTGGTGAAGATGAAAATAAAAATCAGATTTTGGAAATTAAAGTATAATATTATTATATAAGCACTCAAAATTTAATAGTATAAAATATAAATTAAAACCCACTAACTTATATAATACATTTATATAAATATGTACAATGGTAAATAAGTGGACATTTTATAAAAATGGTAACTTGTTAAGTTTTATAAGTTATAAAACTATAAACATGATTTTTACGACTTTTTCGGCTAATACCGTAAAATTAACGTTTTTGTTAAATAAAACTTAGATGGTTGGACCCGTCTAATCTAAACTTTGTAAAACTTATATACTGATATATAAACATGTATAACAAGTAAAACCCGATAAAACCCGAACCATAGGACATACGGACAGTAACGAGCTAAGTAAACATATTGGACTAATAATTGGACTAAATAAGTTAAACCCTTATAAAAAGAACTTATTGGACTTAACCCATTTGGGCCCAACTTGAAAGTTTAAATACTGATAATATAAGTATGAAATGGATTAATACAAGTTAATAAACTTATAATAGGCTTATTGGACCTAAAACACGTAAATAGGTAAAACTAGAAAACTTGTATAAAAGTTATCGACACATAACACAAAAATGAGTAAATGAGAATATGTAAACCCACTTGATCATCATATATATAAAATCATCACATGTATACATAATTTTTATTTTTATAAAGTCATTGGACATGAGTCTAAGACGAGTATTATTTGTCTAGGTTTCCGTGATTGAAGCACGTACCGTACGTCCGAATTGCCGATCACCCGCCTTCCCACATCAATGTGAGTTTATAGCCTCGCACTATTTTAAATGTTTTTATAAATGTTTTATAAACCCGCGAGGGAGATAACATGTTAGTTTTTATTAAATAGGACACCATTTGTCCCGATTGTTTGTTTATTGAATTTGGACCCGAATGATTGAATGACCCGATTGTATGACCCAATAAATGATTAAAGGACCCGATAGATGAAATTAAATGGATTATTAAAGTTAGGTTATGTCACTAAAAGTCCCATTAGCATGAATTTTGAACTACCGGGATTTGGTAGACGCTTATGCATATAATAGTACTATTTGGGGACGATCACCCCATTTCGCGCCTTGACGGTTGATCCCCGTCGTGCCACATTGATTGGTAAGCGAATTTATGTATGAGAAGATTTCCATAGCGTGACCTTTGTGACGACACGCTACTTTAGATGGGAAAATTGAGTATAGGGTTAGCTACCCGTTGTTGGTTTAGTAAGGTAACAATGTCATGCGGCTTATAATAATCCAAAAATTACCGAAATACTAATAGACTCACCGAATTACGATGTATTGCCTGACTAGCAATACAGGGTCATACTATTGATATTATGTTCGTGTTTTGGTTTTCATAACCATATTCATATAATGGTTTTTATTTTCATACAACATCATAAGACGTATTGTATGATGTTTTTACGACATTGGCTCGTATACTGATTTTTAAGGCAAATGCCTATATTATGATTTTGATGAAGATTTGTATAAAATGACTTTGGCTATTTTATGTCCTATTAAAATGATTTGTACAAAATGATTTTCAGTAATAATTTTATACTGATATTATATTGATGGATTTTATTAAACTCTATGAATTCACTCGACGTTATCGCTGACCTTTTATTTTAACATGTCTTATCTCAGGTACTTGAAGGTAATTCTCGGGAAGACAACAAGAATTCATGGCCCGCACTTAAACAATATTTTCCATTCAAATACTTTGTAAAACTTTGTATGAAATATAATGACTTGGGACCGATGTAACTTTGATGTTTATGAATGGAAATGATTTATTATTAAACGACGCGATTTTTATGCGTTGTCTATGATGTGAGTAATGTGCTATCCCGTAACACCAACGAGTCTTCCGCTGTATTGAGTTGTATAAATTTGGGGGTGTTACATTGTCTTCATGATGAGTTGAACCGGTTTCTGCCTAAGTTGTATGGAGGGCTAATTTCTTTACACCCTTTATCCTTACATTTCTTTTTCATTCTTCAACCCCTTCAATGCTTACCAAGACATCATTAATAGCACCTTGTTGTGATTGTTCCAGTGCTATCATCAGTACTTAGTCGGCATTCAGCTACGTTCATATTCTACTCCATCTTTCCTAAGGACTTCTAATACTCTATTGGATTGTCCATGGGAAGATCCCTCCGGTTCTGGTTGGATCATAGGACTTAAACCTAACCACCCTTTTGACACCAATAACGTCGTGAATTAAAGATGTTGTGGGTATTTGATCGTAACCATGAGTGCTTGAGTCTTTAGATCACATTTTAATCACATTTTCTCCCCCTATCTCTAATATATAAAATCTTTTGATATTAGAGATACCAAATTTGATTAAAATATATTTTGAAAAATAGTCTTAAAATCCTTCGGGAGAAAGATGTGTCATACTTATCATGAATTTTGGGAACGCTCCCCCTCAAAAATTGATCCAATGGAATTGTCATTACGAGGATTTGATCCACATTAAACTTTTGAGGATAGGAGTTGTTGAACACACAATTTTTAAAAGATTTTGAATAATCATTGAGAAATTCTTGAAAAAATTGTGTTCACCGCTTTTTGAAAAATACGATTTCTTTTTGGCGAAGAGGTTTTTCTAAAGCATAAACTTGAGTTATTTGACTTTGAATGTCTTGACGAATTCACTCAAGTGTAAGAAGATTCCTCTTCTTTTGCTCAGGGTAAGTGATTACAAGCCATTGTGTTTAGCTTAAAACGTTGAATGTTTTGTGACAAGCTCAACCCGTGATTGATTGTTGTACCCGTTTGTTAGGATAAGTTATCTTTAAAGATACACTTTCCTTTATTTAAAGTCCGAGTTACAGTCTGACATTTAACTGTAAGTCGTTTACATGAGCTTAAAAACTTTGAATGTTTTTATCGATAGCTCGTGACCGAGCAATTTAAGTTTCCCGTTGTTGAGGATAAGTAATCATCGTGATAAACTTTCCTTTCTTTGAAGTACGAGTCACAATCTGAGATAATTGTAAATCATTGAAATGACATGTTTTGAAAAATATTTACAACTTTCATTCGAGCTTTATGTACATCCCCGTGTCGTTATTGGGCGACATTTCTAGGTACGTCCATATTATCGATACTGAAAGACATGTCGAGAAGAATATTTTTCTTATTTTGAAAGTTTTTTCCATTTTTTATTTTGTTTCACTAATGATATTTACGTTTTATTTTATTTTTGTGTTTTCTCAAGTTTTTCGAAAATAATCCAAAATAGATTTTTGTACAACAGAAGAAGGTGATATCGAATATACAGAATTGGAACCCTTTGAAGAAGGAGAAGCGGGTTTAGAATCCGCTGAGGTACCTGCAATTGCAGAAGAAGCGTTTGCACAAATACTAGAATTAGGAGTAGCAAATTCCTTTTCAACGTGTAGAACAGTAGCATTAGTGCTGGTGCAGGTGTCATCCCTCTTCTCTATTGGAATCCACTTAAGACCAACTTCCGTGAAGATCTGACCCGTTGGTTTCCACTAAAGACTAGATTTAGGAGTAGCTTTCTCTTACACAACGGAAGACTTCTTTGGAGAGAAACTATGTCCTTTTTTAATCCATGTTTCAGATTTGTTGTTGTTGCTTTTCTTTGCGACAGGTTTGTATCTCCTTGTTGTCTTATGGGATTCTGTATTCGATCTCCATTCAAAGGAACGAGATTTGACCTCATAGAGGTATTGCAAAATGCATTGGTCATGATTTCCATTGTGAATGCCCTTTTTACAAGTGGGACATACAGGGAATTTGGGATTCACGAAAGTACTTGTATTCCTTTGTTTTACAAATCGTTCAGGCGTAGTGTTTGAAACACGACTATTCATGGATGGTTTCCAATTCTTAGATTGCTGAAGAGGGATCCTAGGTTTTGGTTGACTACCATTAGGAGTGTGTGGAACTCTAGCGGGATTTGGGGAACTAGGTTTTTCATACACTGGTTTGTCTTTCTGAATTTTCCCTTTTTGTTTCGCATCCTCTAGGTTGTGGGTATGAACGAGGTCATTTGAACCTACAGATTCCTTTATGGACGTGAATTTCACACGTTTTGGAGGAGTTCTAGAAGTGCTAGGTGCATTCACATGGTTGTGTGTAGTAACAGCGTGCTTTCTAAATGGAGGAACATAGGGTGCTATGGATGGTTTTGGAACACTTGGTTGCACATCAGTCTTAGGGGGTAACCTAGATTTCATATGAGAAGAATTAGAGAACGGAGTCTAGTTTCCTAAGATAGACGGCTTTGGATCCTTGTAGGCATTGGGTTGTCGAACAACAGGTTTCACAACTTTAGGTTCCACAACTTTCCCACCCATCTTAGCAACGAGTTTCTACAACTCTGCTATCGCTCTTTCCTTGTCTTGTAACTGAGCTTTCAACCCTTTAATTTCCAAATTTTGTTAATTCATTTCTCGAAACGTTTGGGAAAGTTTTTCTTGCATATTATTATCATGTGGAAAACTACCAACGTCTTTTTGCAAAGCAAGTTCAAGAGAATGACAATGTTTTTGAAGGAAATCAGTTTTATGTTGAAGTAACTCAAAAGCCTTTTTATCAATATTTTCTTTACGTTTTGAAAGCTCAGTTTCAAGACGCTCACATTCTTTGATCTTATCAAGATATTTGCATGTAACATCAGAATATTCATCGATATCAGCACAAGATTGAAGAGTAACACACAAAATATCTTTGGATAGACATTCTTCTAAGAGTAAATCATATTCATCTGAAAAACGGACTTGTCCATTTGAAGATCGTCAATTTCTTTCTCAATAGACTCAACATATTTTAAATCATCAAACATTTCAGACCGGATTAATCTTTCAAATTCAAGCATATTTTCTTTTAATGTGCTCGTGTTCGGTATTAAGATTTGTTTGATAAGCACAGTTATATCTTGAGGAATTGGTTTTTTCCACTCGTCATTTTCTCGTTGTTTCCATTCATTGTCAACAATGGATTTAATATTATCAATGTAATGTTGTAGAAAACCAAATGTCTGCCTTCTCTTGCTTTTAGAAGCATCAAGAGGCAAGTAGTTGATGAACTTAGAAACTTTTGTTTTCTTAGTAGCAAAAGCTTTCTTCCATTGAATTCTTCGTTGTTTGTGTTGATCCCAAACTTAGATCGATTAAGCTTTGTGTATACGAGATTAGATCAAGTACTACACGTAGAGAAACCTTTGCTTATGAATAAAGTAACAAAGTGTTATGCGGAATTAACACTTGATCTAAAACACAAAGATGTTAAACAAACTTTCACTTGTATTAGAATAATCAAACTTGATTACAATGAAAGAGGTTTAACTTGCGAATACTTATGAAAACTGATAATAACTTTAACCTAAAAGATCTTCTTTTATAGATTAAGAAGTCTTGTACAATAAGCTATGAATCAACTATTCTAGGTAAAGATAATAATAGAAAATACAATGTCGTGCTTATCTTTACCATACACAAATAAAGAAACAAATAAACAAAAAGATTCGTATGAAGATATATTCCATCAGTGTCAATCTTCAAGGCTATCAGCGTTGACTTCTTCAATGTCAACGCTTGGCTGTCAGCGTCCAATGTCATCCTATCAGCGCTTGAAGTCTTCTTATCAGCGTCTAGTGAACTGACCCATATTTTATTCCCAACAATCCTCCCCTAAACTTGATATCTATTCCAATGATCAAGTTTCTGAATAAAAACTTAAGGCTTAGGAGGAATCTTGCAAAAACTTCTTATGTTGGTGATAAACATATCTAATCAAGTCCTTGGCCACATCACTAGTGTAATCAATCTCCAAGGGTGTCTCCATCATCTTCTCCAACACTTCTTTGGACAAGAAATAGTCAGCATCCATTAGTAGATACTCTGAAAACTTTGTAGAGCTCAAATGAAACACACCACAAGTAGAATAAAGCCTCCAATGAAGATTACTGAGATCATCTTCAAGATCCTTCCATATGGCAGGATCTGCTTCCTTTGGACCACACAAAGTCAAAAATGTGTTCCAAAGTCTTATTCCATTTGCTGAAGTAGGTGCTTCAGCTGTATACTTGGCCTCTATTAATCTCCATAGATGCACCAAGTCTTCTCTGTCTATACTTGCAAAGATAGAAATAACTGAAGTAAAAGTATGTACCTTCTTTCCAAACCTGCCAATCTTCCAAAATCCACACTCATCTTCATCAAAACTGATGATTGGATTTCTGTCATCTAGAGGTACTACATTAACCAAATCTGAAGCTTCCAATGGAGAAAGCTTGAGATGCTTCCTTATGACACCTTCAGTTGGATAATACACATCCATATCTTTGGGAAATTGGAGAGGATCTCCTTTCTTTACTGGTCTTTGAGCAATCCTCATCTCCTTTTGGATCTGCATTTCCTCAGCAAGCTCTTGTTTCCTTTCTTCTGAAAGAAACTGATAGACATTATTTTCTTGCACATTCCTCCAAATAGGATGTGCCCTATACTCTAACTCCTCAAAAGATAAAGCCAGCAGCTTCTTGTATGTCCATCTAGGTTGATGACATCTAAGCAACTTGTAGTACAACTGCCTTCTATCCCTTTTGAGCCAAGTCTTGACCTCTTGTGCATTAAACTTCAAAATCACCTTTATATCATCTTGTACCCTAAGAAGAACTTCCAACCCCCAAATTTGATCTGATAAGCTCATTCCTGGGTTGTCCATAACCTTGTCTTCCCAAGCATGGTACATTCTGGTGATTTCTGGAAGGTCCCAATCAATCTGATTCTTCAAATCACTCAATCTTTCCTTTGCTAGCTCATCCCCATATTCAAGTCTTTCTGGATCTTCAATAATTTGGACACTTGAATCTGAGCTATCTCCTTTTCCATCATCACTTTCTTCCTCACTCTCAGAAGTAGCAACAAATGGTGATCTACCACTCCTCTTCAAATCTCTTTCCAAAAGTTGTGCAGCCAACTGTTCATCAAATGCAATTTGTGTTGCATCTTTCTTTGGAACATCTTCTTCAACCAATTTTCCTTTACCTTTGTCTTTTGGATCAATAATAGGTAAAGTAGAAGAAGAAACCTGTGTGGACACATCTTTGATGATTGTTGATGGCTGGAATACATCAACACCACCTGCAACTTTATCAGCGTTCAAGTTACCTCTATCAGCGCCACGATTACCTTTGTCAGCGCTGGATGTGTCAGCGTTCAAACCTGTATCAGCGCCCATTGTTTCTGTGAAAGATCCTTCCAAGTTTAATGGTGTCACCTTGGATGTATCAATAACAGGGTGCTTCTTCAAGTGGGTGAGTGTTTCAGCAACCTGTAAAGATTCACTAAATTGTGAACTCTTCTCTGAACTCTTCTCACTAGCTGTATGAATCAGCTCATCCTCTTCATCCTCTTCATCCTCCCCTTTGGAAGATTCCTCCATTAGACTCCTGCTACTTGGATTCTCCAAAACAGTTACCCGCTCCCTCAATACTTGGAGTTCATGGCCCTGGTTATTGACAATTTGTACAAGGCTGACATTTTGCTTTTGCAAGCTAATGACAGCAGCCGTCAATTCAGTCAAAGTCATAGGTTCCAATCTGCCCTCAGCTAGAATGGGGATTTGACCTCCCAAAATAGAATCATAGGGCGTGGATGAGGTCTTAATGATGTTGGGACTGTCTTGACCAGCATCTAAGCTTGTGTCAATAGCCCCAGCCTCATCCATGGCACCAGCCACACTTGTGGAGGTGGTTCTCTCTGCAACAAGGCTAGGACCACTACAGGAGAACACTCCAGTAGTCCTTTGGCGTTTATTCAACCTAGATTGTAATGGGGTGGAAGATGAAGTAGATTGTGTGGGTGTTGGTTGGTTAAGGGGTGTTTGGGATTGTTCAGGGATGGTATCAGCGTTGAGTTTGGCTGTGTCAGCGCCAACATTTTGAGTGTCAGCGCTAGGTTGGTCAATGTCCATGTGGTCTGGTGAAGGTAATGGTTCATGGATAGGCTCAAGTTGAGGTGCAGGGTCTGGTTGTGGTTGAGCAGCCTGAATTACTTCAAGCATAGCTTGGGTAAGAGGTATGGATCTGTTTGTGGAGCTCATTTTAGCAAAAATGGTTTTCTGTTGTTTAGGGATCTCATAAAAAGTGTCATGATCCCTAGAACAATATTCTTGTAAATCAAAGACCATTTGCAAAAGTCTTGGGTAAGCCAAAGTCATTTTACTTCCCTTGTTTTTACACATCCCTTCAAAAATCATTTTTGAAAAATTATACTTAAGCCCATGTGTTATACAAACCAAAACACTTGCAATTGACCTGTTTATTTCATTAAAAGAAGTACATTTTGGACTTAAGCATTGGAGAAGGACATGTATCAAATATTTCCAGTCAGAGGGAAATTCCTGCTTATGATATTTATTTAAAGTGACATCAGCAGGAATATGATAACCCAATTCCCTAAGACCTTGTTCTATTGTTGCAATGGCAAGGGTAGTCACACCATCAGCGTCATCAAGACGCAAAGCTTGGCGAACCAAGGCTTCAGTGACCACCCATGTTCTTCCATGAACAGTAGATGTTAATGTGGTCACTCCATTAGCTGTTGTGGAACTTACATTATTCCAAAACTGTCTAATGTGTGTGACAGGGACTAATGGTGTATGAGAAAGCGCATTCCTGAATGAGGATGCATTTAAAAATGCCACCATTTGTGAATACTGAGGAAACAAATCATTATCAGCAGTCAAATAAGCTACCATATTATGTTGGCTCTTGAACTCCAATGTTAAATTCTTTGAGTTGAACTTGGGTGCCATGGTGAAAACTGTTTAGGTTATGTGATATGGAAAAAATCTAGGAGAAAAATGTTAGACAAGAAAATATGAATACCCAGAATAAAAAGATTAGCCAAATTTATAGGAGAGATGCATGAGTTTGATTGGTCAAAAATGAGGCAGTTATATTCAAAAAGTAATGATGAAAATATTGAATCAAATATAACTTATCTCATGCATTAATTAAAAGTAACAACTCCCCAAAATTACGGCCAAAGATTAGTCAAAAATAACAACTGGGTAGGGCCCACTAGGTGTCAACGGTCAAAAATAGCCCATCAGCGCCCAACGGCTATATTTTCTTGTCAGCGTTTGCCTAAAGCCTTGTCAGCGTCACGATTGGACGTAACAGCGTTTGGAGAAAAACTTGTCAGCGTCTAAAATAAAAAATATTTAAAAAGAAAAAGACCTTAACAAAGTAATTTATCCTAAGTAAAATATCTTACAAGTTGATAATAATTACTGGGCGGCAAGCACTGTCCATTTATGCACACTTGCTTAAGCAAGATAGACACAAATGACCTCTAGTGTCCCTTGCTAACCAAAATAGTTACCAACAAAGTTATTTCATAAAATTCTTTGTAACTCCCTGGTAAACCCATAACCAAAGTATTCCCAAGTCTCCCATCAGACCACAACCAATTCTAGGCCAAAAATGTCTTGGCAGCATGCATTGTTTGTCAACTTTGCATGCTACAGTGCCTCATGGTTTAGTAAAACTAACCCATACTCACCTGTGGACACAATCTAGAATTGTGATGAGAGTATTATAAGAATACCCAAGAGTCCTAAAGGTTCCTTAAACCTCCCCTCAAACTATGATACATGAGTTTCTCAAAATATATATGAACATTAAAAATTTATGTCAAGATAGGAATATAAATATTCCAACCATCATTCATAAACAAAAATATGTCCAAATAGCTCTTCAAAGATCCATAAGCAACTCTGTATCCAATGGCGTAAAGCTACCACCACCTACACATTTAGATTGAAAACCACAAAACTAACATTTGTTGCTGACAGCGTCCTGACAACACTTATCAGCGTTGAAGGAACTCTTGTCAGCGTTAGACAATAATATCTCTAACAACGGCAAAATAACACTTGACAGCGTTACATTTACCTTTGTCAGTGTTAGAAAAATAAAGTGGAAAAAATCTAAATCATCACAAAGACCAATAACAATGCATTATCCTGTACATACTTTTACAAAAAGGTTCCAAAACACATATTAAGTGAGATTAACCATTCCAATATTTGTTACCAAATATTGAAATCTTCCAGCATCAAAAGGTTTAGTTAATAAATCAGCCACATTATCTTCTGTGGCTACCCTATCTGGTTGTATTAAACCTTTCTCAAAGCAATCTCTTATAAAATGATGTCGAATTTCTATGTGTTTGGTTTTAGAATGATGTACAGGATTTTTAATAATGCATAAAGTACTGTTATTGTCTACAAAAATCTTGGTATGCATAAAATTATACCCATAATCCAACAGCTGGTTCTGAATCCATAAGACTTGTCCACAACAAGCAGCTGCAGCAACATATTCTGCTTCAGTTGTAGAGTTTGCCACCACTGTTTGTTTCTTGCATTGCCAAGATATCAATCTACTCCCAAGAAATTGGCATCCACCAGTTGTGGATTTTCTATCAAACTTGTCACCACCATAGTCACTGTCTGAATATGCAATAAGCTCCAATGGAGAATCTTTTGGGTACCACAAGCCAAGATCTGGATAGCATCTTAGGTACCTAAAAATTCTTTTCACAGCAAAAAGGTGACATTCTTTGGGAGTCACTTGATGGCGTGCACATGCACACACAGCAAACATGATGTCAGGTCTTGAGGCGGTAAGATACATCAATGACCCAATCATTGATCTATAGTGCCTAACATCCACATCCTTTCCAGCTCCAATCTTTCCCCAAGGGTGTTCCCTATCCATAGAAGTGGAAGCATCCTTTTCATGTGGAGAAAAACCATATTTCTTCAAGATTTCAGCTACATACTTGTCTTGGGAGATGAAGATACCATCTTCTTTCTACTGAACTTGTAAACCTAGAAAGAAGTTCATCTCACCCATTGCACTCATCTTGAATTTATCTGTCATGAGCTTGGAAAAGTCCTCACTCATTTTTGGATCAGTAGACCCAAAAATGATGTCATCAACATAGACCTGCACAAGCAACACATGTTTTCCTTTCTTCTTTGTAAATAGTGTCTGATCTATGGTGCCCCTCTTGAATCCATTGTCCACCAAATATGTAGACAAGGTACCATACCAAGCTCTAGGGGCTTGATGAAGTCCATACATAGCTTTCTTCACTCTATAAACCTTGTCTGGATTCTCAGGATCTTCAAAACCAGGAGGTTGCATGACATATACCTCCTCAACAATTGTTCCATAGAGGAAAGCACTTTTCACATCCATTTGATAAACAGTGAAGTTCATGCAAGAGGCATAAGCTAGGAAAATTCTGATAGCTTCAATCCTTGCAACTGGAGCAAAAACTTCTTCATAATCTATACCTTCCTCTTGTGTATATCCCTGAGCTACCAAACGTGCCTTGTTTCTGACCACAATGCCCCTTTCATCTTTCTTGTTCCTTAGAACCCATCTTGTCCCAATTGGTCTCACATATCTAGGACAATCAACCAGCTCCCAAACATCCTGTATAGCAAATTGGTGAAGCTCATCCTGCATTGCTTCCACCCAACTAGGTTCTTTGAGAGCATCAAAAATCTTCTTGGGTTCTTCTTGTGACAGAAAACATGCAAACAAACATGCTTGTACAAGAGGGGTATCAACCTTCTTGTGTATATTGGCAATAAATCCACCAAGACTTTGATGGGATCTTCTTGTCTGAATTGGAGCCATAACATCACCAATGATCTGAGATGAGGGGTGATCCTTTGCTGTGGAAGTGAGAACTCCTCCTTCAAAAAGTCTGGTGTCCTCAATTTCACGCTCCATGTTTCCAATATCTTCTTCATCAGACTCTCTTTGATCAACAGAAATCTCTTCATGGACATTAGAAGGTCCACCTTGTTCAAAATGGGAAGAGAAAAGATGTGCAAAGGTGTTGTCAAAGTCTGATCCTTGTTTGTCAGCGTTTGGGCTAACAACGCTTGAACTGTTGGTGTCAGCGTCTGATCCATCAGCGTCTGAATTGCTCTTGTCAGCGCTTGATTTCCCTTTGTCAGCGCCTGAAGAACCATGCATGTTTGTATTTGGTGGTACTTGGAGACCACCATTATCTTTTCTAGCAGTAGCAGCAGCAGCATAATACTCATCTGTCCATATAGGAAGTGTAACATATTCTTGTGTGGGAGATGACTCAACTGCTGGTGATCCATCCTTCTTAGCAACCTGTATACCTGAAACATTACCAATTCTCTTTTCCAAAACACTTGAAGTTACCTTCACAATGTCTGGATCAGTAACAGGCATATAATTTAAAGCTCTAGATAAAGGTTCTAAGTCAAACAACCAATTTGGACCACTTTCAGGATCACTAGGTTTACTCTCTAAAAACCTAACATGTACCTTTTCAAGTATACGTTTTTCCTTTTTAATGTAAACCCTATATCCTTTGCTCTGCACTGAATAACCCATGAAGTAGCCTTCATCACCTTTTGAATCAAATTTACCTAGGGCTTCACTAGTTTCTAAAACAACTACATGACATCCAAAAGGCTTGAGAAAGCCAATATTTGGCTTCCTTCCCCAAAGTAACTCATAAGGTGTCTTATTATGTATTTTGTTGACCAATGCCCTATTTTGAACATAACAAGCTGTGTTAACAGCTTCAGCCCAAAAGGCTATAGGAAAGTGGGCATCAGCCAACATGGTTCTGGCTGCTTCAATAAGGGTTCTATTCTTCCTTTCAGCAACCCCATTTTGCTGTGGGGTTCTAGCTATGCTAAACTGCCTAGTAATCCATTTCTTGGCACAAAAATCATCTAACAACTGATTTCTAAACTCACCCCCATTGTCACTTCTAATAATTTTGACCTCATTACCATTCTTCTTTTCAATATGGGTAATGAAATTAATCAGACTTTGGGCAGTTTCACTTTTCTTGGCTAAAAAGAAAGTCCATGTAAACCTGGAAAAATCATCAGTGATGACAAAACAATATGATTTACCCTTCAAACTTTCTATATTAGTTGGACCAAAGAGGTCCATATGCAATAAGTGAAGTGGTCTAGAACTAGAGTGCACCTGTTTAGACCTGAATGAGACCTTGTGCTGCTTGCCCTTAAGACATGCAACACAAGTGTGGTCATTGTGGAAAGCCTTTTCAGGCAGACCATCAACTAAACCAAGCCTCACAAGTCTATTGATATTTTTAAAGTTTATGTGCCCTAATCTCCTGTGCCAAAGATTACTTTCATCTACTGAGGCTTTAGCATACAGACATGACATTTTATTATTTATCTTAATTCCATTAAGATTCACATTATATATGTCTTTATGCCTTGGTGTTCTAAAATCTATGTATTTCTCCTCAGGGAGCTTGTAATCTTTGCTTAACACCAAGCACTCAGTATCAGTAAAAAGAACCTTATTTTTGTTATCACACACTTGTGATACACTAAACAAATTATAATCCAGTTCTTTTACCAGGAAGACATTCTCAAATCGTAGATTGTTGGTGACAAGGGTTCCTTTTCCTGTGATGGTGCCATAGCCCCCTCCAAAGTATACCTTATCACCATCTTGAATAGGAGAGAAATTTGTCAGATAGTCTTCCTTCCCTGTCATGTGCCTTGAGCATCCACTATCCCAATATCCATAATCATTGATCTTCTTCTGAATGCCCTGCACATAAAGAAAACACATTAGTTTTCTTTGGGAACCCAAGCCTTGGAAGACTTGGATTCTGGTTGTTCAACAAGAACAGACCTGGTTCTCATAACAACCCCATTTTCATCCCTTTTTGAATGAAATTCCCAGTTAACCCCAATTGGTGTTGACATGGCTTTTGAAATATAATGAAACCTGTTGCATGTCATAGAAACACCAGTAGAATTAGAGTTTTGGTCTTGTTTTGGTCTCCATGTTAAGCTAGTAGAAGCTTTAGACCTATTTCCCTGTGGTTGCAAATACCTAGGTTTGGCAGTGTGTCTGTCAGCGCTGAAATTGTTCTTGTCAGCGCCCCGATTGCCTTTATCAGCGTTGAAACTAGGGTTTGCTACAGGAACCCATTGCCTATTGGACCAAGTGTTTGACTTTTGAAAAGGTCTTAGGCCTTGTGTGTTAGACCCTCTAGAAAAGAATGGGGCTGGTCTAACAACTTGTGAACTTTTGTTCACAAAGGTATTGGGTCTGACAGTGTTTGACCTATGTTGACTTTTGTCAGCGCTGAAATGGTTCCTATCAGCGTTGACATTTGAAGCGTTGACACATTTGTATGCCAAATGTGAGAAGCTACCACATGAGTAACAAGCTTTTCTAGACATAGTCTTAGGTCTAGAAGCAAAGAAGCCTGTTCCATGGTTACTAACTTGGCTTCTTGGTGACCTAGTATTCCTATACATCTCTGCATACTTAACACTAGGTTTTCTAACAGTCTGTGGGCCAAGGTCAACAGCTTTGCCAGTGGTTGGGTGTGTGATTTTAATAGGTGTAGGATCATTGGACTCCATAGAATATGTTACACATACATAGATCTAAACATCCACCGGAGGGATTGTCGAGTTTTATCCCCAGGCAAAAGTTATTAAGCGTCAAAGTCAGCAGCAGGGTATATGCAGTTTTCTGTGGACAGCCATGTTCAAAACACGTTTTCTCCTTCGTTAACCGTTGGATCTTCGTGATTTTTGAACTGTAGATTCATGCCACTTGTGTCTTGAATCTCACCGGAGCGATCTTCGATCTAAGCCCTAATGAAGAAGTTATTCATGGTCGAAGTTTGCTGCAGTAAAGGTATTAATGTTTTGCTTTCACATAAAATCATGACCTAGGGTTTCTCAAACCCTAGATCTACCTAGAAAGAAGAATGTTATGGTGTTCGTGGCTGTTAAAAAGTGTGAAGATACACGATCTTAGGATTATTTACAAACCCTAATTAGGGTTTCGGTACTCAAAGTTCAAAACCCTAGATCGTGTCTATATCAGAAGAAGGGATGTTCGTAGCATGGTTGTGTTGTAGCAGCAGATTAAATTGGTTATCCATGCTTCTGTTCACACGATCTGTGTTAAATCTAGTATGCATTCACACGGACAAAACCCTAATTTGTTATTTAAAGTTTGATCCTCTACATGTTATTCCACTGTATTACCATATGATTGGTGGAAATCGTTATACGGCCAAGAAAATGCTATATATGGTTTCTGTTCACACGAGGAGAATGTTTTGATTGGTTTAAATCACATGTGTTCACACGGTGCTATGAATTGTGTTTGAATGAAGCATCTGTGTTCACACGACTAAGGCTCCTTCATTGGTGAAAACCAATTGCGTTCACACGATCAGGAAGTAATTGTTTTTGCTTTTAGAAAGTGACGTGAGTTTTTAAATAAGGTGCAAGGGCTGACAAAACAAAGCAGCTATGTATGAAGGGATGCTTTGTTTTAATACTCACGTGGGATTGCAAAAGGAGGTGTCAGTGGTTGAATTCAAGAATAGACGCTGACGTTCGTATTTTGGACGCTGACAAAGTATGGTATTGACGCTGACAAGGGCTGAATGGACGCTGACAAAAAGAATTTTGACGCTGACAGGAATAAGTCAACGCTGACAGCGTTGACAGTGTTGTCCGAGATATGTGCTTCAAACGCTGATACGTGTTGTCCGATATCGGGCAATACACAAGGAAGGATATTGGACAAAGAAAGATCTCGGGTAACACACTGTTTGCTGCTGTTTGAGAAAACTGGTACGTTTTAAGCATACAAAAAGGAGTTATTTACACACAAAGGTACATGGAATCTCCGTTTTTATTTAGAATATCAAGTTGATATTTATGGCTCGGATATTTTAAAAGGAATTAATGATCTTAAAGCGAGTTAGCAATTATTCGTGGGATTTGATGGATATTTTAAACTATGTAATCGGGATAGCCTTGTAAAAGAGTTATCCATCACAAGACTTTTACATATGGTATGAAGATGTTATTCCATTAAATTCATCATGAAGAGGTGTTGACTTAAGGGGAAGAATTCTTATGGTAAGTTGATGATTGAAGAAGATATTCGCGAGGTTATGTTCTATCATATCTTGAAAGTAATTAGCATGACAACTAACTTTCAAGGTAACTTGTTCGTGCTTACATGGTTGGTGATGAAGACTTGTCATAACACTTGAAGGAGTTACATTATCGTGCTCAGTGTCTCACAAAGGATGAGAATATTGACAAGGGATCGAGGTCTACTTATATTCTTTCTCAATCTGGTATAAGTTCTTCATCACATGGATAAACAAGACATGGAACATAAGATTGGGTTATCTTACTTTTACATCAAGAATACTTTATTTATTTTTCTTCAGGATCATTACATAGAGCTACTTTTGGAGAATCTTCAAAGATTGCGTACATTGTTTACTTTCCTTGTTGATGTGACAAAAAGGGGAAGATACGCATGCTACACTTGAGGGGAAGCAATTTGAAGATCATGTACAACTTACAAGAGATACACATAAGAGTTTTGCCGACATCAACTAGGGGAAGATTGTTGGGTCTAAAATTATATGAGTTGATGTGGCAGAAACTCAAAACGAAGAAAACATCAAGACGTTTGTCAAATCCGCTGACACGGCTAGTTGAGATGCTGACGGAAAGTGTTGAGACGCTGACAGATGTTTACACGTTGATGGAGAATTCTATTTAGGGAATATATTGAGTATATTATTTATGATATACACAATATATAGTTTATCTAAATAGAAGATTTAGATGTTTATTTGATATTATCTCTTGTAGATTCTGTTCCTTCCACTATAAAAGGAACAAGAGTCTTAGGTTTTATTCATATAATTCATTCACAATGTAAACCTAAAGTGTGTGTCGACTAGACGTGGGATTCAATGTATACACGTCTAGTGATTGTTGATTATTAATATAATTAGCAATCCATGTGTTTTAATTCATGTTCTTGTGCCTAAACACCTTGTTAATGATCATTGTTCTATTCCGCTTTGATTGTTTAAATCATATGAATGATGATCAACCTAGATATAATGGTTCATAACCATTGAGTCTAACGATCAATAGGGAACCACAGTTTGCATTCTAAAAACAATTCCTCACGAGACTTTTGTTTTTGAGTAGTGAAAAGACTATATAGACTATTCTCATAAGCATAGTTGTATGGTTTCACAAACTCTTTATTGACCGGTGATCTACTCTCCTCTTCCCAAAGGGATGTCTCATCATAACCAAGAGGATATTCAGGATCAGTCCAGTCGGACTCATCCATATAAAGGCGTGGGTTCGCAGCTTGAGCTTGGGCAAGATAATCAAGACTTGCAAAGCTAGCTTGACCCATAAACATAGACGGAGGTGCTAACATTCTTACGGTTTGAATAGAGTCATGCGTTTTATAAACAACTTTCTTCAAAAATTCGACTTGTTTTTCTAGTTCTGTTACTTTTTCAGTATTTTTTTCATGTCGACTTTTGAAATCTTGTTTTAACGTTTCAACCTCTTGTTTCTTAACATCAAGAATTTTAGCAGACTCGGTGTTATCCATCAAAAGCCGTTGTTCATGTTCGTTAACTTTGGTGGTAGCAAGGTACGTTTTTTAACGTTCATCCATTAACAAAACATTAAATTGACGTTTCTCTTTGGTTAGTAACTCAAGAGTTTCGTTGTATTTCTTTTCAAGATCGTCCTTTTGACTTTTTAACGCACTACCCTTGTACCCCTCAAGCTCTTTGGTCTTTTGAAGAAGCTCAGCCCTATTACTTTCAAGGGTCTCACTAGATTTAATTAGAGCGGCTTTGCATTCTTCAAAGTTTTGAGTGAGCGCTGCGTTTGCCTTCTTTAATTGCTTTTGAATCTTTCTAGTTTCATTGACATCTTTTTGTAAACTAGCAATTAAATTAGCAAGCGCGACACGCTCGTCATCATCATACTCATTTGCATGTTGATCGTCCTCAAACTCATTATTGCACATGTCTGATGAATTGGGTGTGGTATTGCTATCAACCTTCTCCGTCATACATGTGTCAATAAGGTTTGTTGTTTGATCACTATGCTCATGCGTATTGGCATTGGCAAACACATTAAATTCAGCATTGTGTACCTCTTCCAATGGCTCAGAATCGAAAACAGGACCATTATCATAGGAAGGTGTATTGCTGATGACATTCTCAGAGTCGATGTGTTGTTTGCCAGAGCTGTTGTTGTCTTTCCTAGAGCTGTTGTCATCATTCCCTGAACTATGCGTTGGAGTCTCATATCTGCAGCTTGTATTCTCAATATCTGATGCGATACCACAACTGGTATGAAGTCTGTCATCAATCGTTTGTTGCATCTGTATTGTGTGATTCACATAGGTTACAATGAAGTCGATGTTGCGGGTTATCCGATCTTTGTATGATAAAGCATCCATTCCATGATATCGCTTGAAGCACTCGTTGTTACGAGAAGACTTGATGAAGTCAGAAGTAAACATCGTTTCAAGTGATATCTTGAGATCAGTGAAAGTGATCTTGCATTCACTAGCAATGATTCTTTCGTTGACAAGTTGTGTTTGAAGTTTATCCATGGCATGAGTGAATGTTTTGCTGAATGTGCCAGTGGATTCACGTAAGTCGAACAAGACTTTTGAAAGGTGCTGAAAAGAATCTTGAAGTACTCTAAAACCGTCCATGGCATTTTTTCTCAAGAAACATATATGTTGTTGTAGTCGTTCCATTTCAAGGTCTTTCACGTCTGAACTTTTAGTAACCGCATTACTCGTTGGCATAATGATCGTCTCTCTCTATTGATGAAGTGACTTTGGATATTAAGTAGATATGGTGTGATTGGTTTGTGGTAGCAATTTTGAAAATTCTGATTTTTTCTCAGTCCGACAAAACGGTAAACTGAAAAATTTTGTCTTACCAAATTTTGAAATCAAGTCCGAAATAGCCAAAAACTAATAGGGAAAATTTTGAAAAGTGAAAATTTTTGACAAAAGTAAAACTTAAAAATGGCCTAAAAATTTGAATTTTGGTCCGAAAATTTGAATTTTTGGTCGAAAATTTTTTCGCATGGCCAAAATTTGAAATCGAAGCATAAATGGCCAAAAAATGGTCTAGGAAAAAATAAATTTTAAAATGGTTTTCCCGAAATTTTTTTTTTATTTTGTTTTTACTTTTTTTTGTTGAGATCTTCGTGTAAACGATATTCCAAAACTAGTCAAGATGGTGGCTAAGTCTAAAAAATACTCAAACAAAATTTAGCTAAACATGTCATCGGAATGTCCATCGGAATGTCCATCGGAATGTGCCATCGGAATGTCCATCAGAATGTTGGTTGTCGGAATGCTTAGATCGCAATGCACTGTCGGAATGTTTAGATCGGAATATGGCTTAGATCGCAATGCACTTTAGGAATGTTTAGATCTGAATGTCCTTCTGTCTGAATGCTTAGATCACAATGTATACCTGTCGGAATCCCAGATCGCAATGTACCTGTCGGAATCCAAGATCGCAATGTACCGTCGGAATGTTCAGATCGGAATATGGCTGAAACAAATTTGGCAGAGTAACGACTCAAAATTCCTTAAAATCGTCGGAATCCCAGATCGTAATGCACGATCGGAATGTCGCGTCGGAATAAGGTATTGTAATCCATTGATCGCAAAGTTGAACCAAAAGGTTATTGCGATCAAACCACAAACACATGTACTTTCCGATGGATACCTTTGCTAGAATTTCGGAATGATGAAAAACCAATAATTTTTTAACGTTTGATCCAAGAAAGTTTGTGTTTTTAACCAAAACCAAGATACCACAATCACTACAACACTATTGAAGAAGGTATACGACTTGAAATCACAAACAAACACAAAAAAATCTTGAATTCGTGGAAGAAATAAGGATCAAATCAAATAAATCAAGTGAAAACACAACAACCAATCACAAAACTACCCCAAGGCGATTAATACCAATTGTTGTCCCATATATTTAGATGATATAATCACGAATTTATGAAAGAAAATAGGAGAAGAAGATGAATTCTAGAGAGAGAAAGTAGTGAGAGAAAGTAGAGAGAAAATGGTTCGAACTAGATGAATGTTAGATTAGAGAAAATGAAATGACCAACCACCCTCCTAACATGCTAGGAGGGTAGTATATATAGTCCACCCACATGCGGGCTTTAATGGGCAATATATTGGGCCGGGCTTGTCTTTTGGACTTTAATTAGTTTAAATCCAAGCCCGTAAACCACGACTAATTAACTATCTATTACAACGTTCTAATAAATATTACAATATAAACCTATGACCGAACATTTTTGTTTGACTCAATATTTTGAGGCTAACATTTAACATTTATGTCCATCTTCGTTAATATAATTCCATGGGAAAGTGGTAAGGTTTCTTTAAAAATTTACAAAAATGGAATACTTTGTACATCAGATTTATATGTCAAATGCAAGCAATTATTCTCCATCGTTACTCTCAAAGGTCAGGCTCCTTAAGATAATGATTATTGATTGTCATATGATGTGTATTACAACACATTTCAATCTTATCCCAGTGGTACACCTATTCTTCATATAAAATGAAAATGAGAAAAAGCAACTCACTATTTGAATTAACAATGTCAGCAAAAGAGGTTGCAATTAGAGAGTATGCACAAGCGGATGCTACCAGTTAGCTATGCATGACACGAATCAATAAATTAAACAAAGTAAGTTTATTATTCTCCCTCATTGTAATTACCAAACCTTATATGTTATCTTGTACAACATGTAATATAGCACAACTCTTTGGGCCAATTACAACGATTTTATGAAAGTACTTAACGTACACAAGGTATATACGTTAATAACAGAGTAAAGATGCACTTCTTAATAGTTGTCATTTTAGTATCTTAAAAAGAAGTACGAATATCTGCATTATCTTAAACGATGAAGGGAAGGGTTAATGAGTCATGGCTATGTAATGAGGCCATGGTGTATAACTACGGTGACTGTTCACAACATGTCTGCAAGGTCACGATATGCTCAAACCTGAAAGATACGAGTGCCTTGAAGTTTGTGGGAACCATGGTCAGTATACATTTGCAGTTTCACCACACTCGGTATGGTTGATTTAATGCTCCCATGGCATGGTAAGTACAATACCTTAAATCTTTATATTTGGTTACATATATGCTCGTTGGATTGAGTTATTCTAATTGAAATCATTGGTTTTGTAGTTGGTTTCTTAAAGACTAGTCGAAGACAGCCATACATTCTGCAACATATCCATGGTTGGTATCAAATTATCAATTGGATCTAGAAACTGATGAGATAAATCATCTTCCCCTTAGTTATGATCGATGGAGACTAAAAATAGCGGCCATTGTTTTTTACATCTCCTCCTGATGATTCGAGTTTAGTTATCTTGTTTTATGTTTTTGGTTGAAATATTTGTAAAGGCAAAAAATTATGTCTTTACACTTCTGCAATGTTCATACATAATGTGATGCATCGGCAAGGTAATTATTGTATGCTACTGATTAGTCTTAGTATATGCAGGATTTAAAGTTTAAAACTTGCTTTTTTCTATATGTGGATGCGTCGTCATGAACAAAAGCTCAAGAGCAAGATAGCTCAAAGCTTTGGCTTATTTCAAAGCACTAGTTAGTTTAAATCTACTAAAAGATTGTTAAGTATTGATTTGGTTATTTGATTCATTGCAGTTTCACTTGGAATTGTTTGAAGCCTAAAAGTGAAGAAGTTGCTGCTGATGGTCTCTTTTCACCTCAAAGTTGGACATAAGAACAGGAAATATAGCTTAACAGAGCATTAGAATATTTTTTTTTAATTTTTTTTTCAAATAGAGCCATGTTGATTTGTTAAGAACAAGGCTTTATAATGACTAATAGAGCCCGTTTTTAAAACAGGGCTCCATTTGTGTTTCACATGGATTCCCTCCCCTTTTGAATCCTCATAGAAAAACGGGTTCTATGGGCATTTTGAACAGGGCCCTATTAGCTTTTTTTAGTAGTGTGTAAGGGCGTATTAGTGAACCATGTTGTATTGTAAAAGCCCGTATTATATTTCTAGTAGGGCTTGGCCCATTGTATAGTTTACTCTAAGATATACTACTCTATATATACGTTACCATTCTAATGAGAAGATAACCATTCAAGTCATACTAATTTCTAATACTATATTCCAAGGTTGTCAGGATCGGAATCCTACCTAGGATCGTTTTCGGTTTTATAAGATCGTGATCGTAGGATCGGATCGAGATCGTTAGATCCTATGAAAGGATATATATTTTGTATATGATTATTTTTTAGACTTTTATATGTTTTTGTATGATATTATATATGATTGCCATTAACATATATTCAAAAAAAACTTCAATATTTACATATGTTCTCAAAAAGGTTTTAACAACACTGCGCATCATGAAAATTCTATTTTAAAAATATATGTAATTTTTCAAGTTTTATCGGGTATATATGAAATTGAACCTTATATATTAAAAGATTCGAAATGAAAGATAAAAGAAAAGGTTTTAGATTCAAGTATTATCGTACCAGAACATTAGGAACTTTTTTTTTGACATGTAACATTAGATATATTGTAATATATATTTGCACAAGGTTCATATCGTATCTCAATTGATAAATGCGCGATTCATACACAAAATAGAATTTACATACGAGCACCTAATTTGTTTCAAGGGTTAAATCCATATATTAGCAACGTACTTTCAGCTATTTACATATCTAGGTAACAAACTGCAGATATTACTAATATAGTCATTCAAGGTTTTAGATTTATATACATATAGGTAATTTGACCGGTTATTTTCAGTTAAAACTAAAAAAATGACTTACACGTTAGTTCATATATTACAAACCGGCTAATATTCAACAATGTTTTACCTTGATTTTGTCGTGGTATGTTCCTAAACTAATTTTTATGTCAAATTTATTGTTATGGTGTTGGAACATACCACGACAGGATCAAGGTAAAACATTGTTGAATATTAGCCGGTTTGTAATATATTAACTAACGTGTAAGTCATTTTTTAGTTTTAACCAAAAATCACCGGTCATATTACCCATATGTATATAAATCTAAAACTTTGAATGACTATATTAGTAATATCTGCATTTTGCTACCTAAATATGTAAATGACCGAAAGTACGTTGCTAATATATGGACTTAACCCTTGTTTAAACCGTTAATAAATAACTTTAGATTAAAAAATATACGAAACGGTCTTAATGACCGTTTATAAACCCGAGCCTACATTATGAGAAGTCCAAAATAGACCTTTTTACGATCGTACTCACGATCTTACGACCCGATCCTACGATTCGATCCTACGATCCTATACGATCCCATACGATCCTATTTGAATTACGATCTTATTTAAGATCCGGATCATTTTTTGTGTGTGTGATCGTAGGATCGTACGATCCTACGATCAAAATCGTGATTTTGACAACCTTACTATATTCGTTGTTTTCCTTTGCAGCTTGTAACTAATTGAGGCGGGGCCAGTAGGGTGGTTGGCGAACCGATAACCGGCCCAACTAGCTTAACTTTATTGGCATGTTTGGCTGTAGGGTTCATGTGTTTGCTTTTACTTGTTTTAAGCTTATGCTAATAGTATTTATATCTATATACTTCTATACCATTTTATAAAGTTTGGGATCTTCTTAAAATAGGAAGGTTAAAAATTCAGACCTTTTTATCTACTAAATAAATTAAATTGTTGATATTTTCATCAACATTATATAATACATTTTTTTTCAAACAAACTTTTATAACAACCTTTTAAAATAACATATTTTCTTTTAAATTGAAAAATCTTTTTATTTATTTATTATTTTTATAATCTAATTTCAATATATTATTTAAAATTTTGTGCTTTTTAATTCGATATCTATTTTGATATATTTTTATTAACTTTTAATCTTTTTCAATTTTAATAGGTTTTTTTAATTCGATTTTTTATAACATTAGAATGAGTAAGATATTAATATTTGTTAGTCTCAAAATTCGTTATTAGGTACTCGCCGCCGCATTGGGCGGATACCATTCTAGTCAATTAAGATATGTGAGCTGTTTAAATGAACGCAATTCTACAAGTTTTTTAGAATTCAGAGTTCTACTTGTAGCAGGGCCGTCTTTAAGGGTGTGCAAGGTGGGCGACCGCACAGGGCCCCAAATGTTTTAAGGACCTCAAAATTTGTCACGTCAACAATTATAGGCATATAATGACATATTTTTATGAAAATTCGTTCTCGAAAAAGTTCAATATGTAATTTCGCACAGGCCTCGTAATTTTTTCCCAAATTTAGAGACGGCCCTGACTTGTAGTATATTGAGAAACTACTAATAAGATAAGGGCATCAATATTGTGTTTTTTACGATTACTTGAGTTAGAACCCAATATCATACTGAATTACTGATCAACGTGGACTTGAATATGACATGGCATCATGTCTTAGCCATTGGAATGACGGGAGCTCATTTTGGCACGTTTACTATATCCGAAATGTATATAAACTTATCTTTATCTATGGAACCTCAATAAGCGATAGATACGTTTTTCATCACAAAAAAAAGAATAGAAAAATTTTGAAGGGTTAATTCATGAAATGTGCCATGGTTTTTATTAAATGTCTCAACATAAAATTTATAAAAATTGATTAAAAAAAAAAGTTTTAAAAAACTTTAAAAAAAATTTATAAAAAATTTATAAAAATCTAAGAAAATTTTTTATAAAAAATTATTAAAAATTTATAAAAATCTATAAAAAATTTATAAAAATTTATAAAAAAATTTATAAAAAAATTTATAAAAAATTATAAATAATTTATAAAAAATATATAAAAATTTATACAAAATTTATTTAAAATTTATAATATTCTTATTAAAAATTTATAAAAAACAATATATAAAAAAAAGTTTCGTAAAAAAAATTAAACGTTTTTTACGAATATTTCATAATTTATTATAAATTTTTTGTAAACTTTTTATTAATTTTATAAATTTTTATAAAATTTTATAAATTTTATATGAATTTTATAATTTTTTTATAAATTTTTATAAAAAAAGATTTATAAGTTTTTTATTAAAAAAAATTATAAGTTTTTTATAAAAATTTTACGTGTTTATTTTATAAAATAAATTCGAAATAAAAAAATAAAAATAAAAAAAATCTTTATAAAAATTAGTGGGGAATATTATTACAAATATATTATTTAATTTAAAATGTACAAATCGAAATTCGAATAATATGTACACTTACAAAAAGTGTACTTGTTCGTATTTGCGGGTCTCACATATACAATCCGAAAATTACAAAGTCTGCCACTTGTCAATATATTATACAAGTTGAATGAGTCGAATATGATTGAATAGGGTCGAATATAGGATAATTGCCTAACTATTTTTATTTTAAAATATTTAATAAAAGCCGTATACCTTACGGGACATAAACCTTATTGGACATTTCATGAATTAGCCCAATTTAAAATCAGTTTATCCATTTGATTTCAAAACACTTGCATCACTATATATTTAAGAGAAAAGATAGCATTTTATACCCACACATATATAATACATCATATCTTGGATCACAAGCATTTTGTAGTATGTTAGAGTCTCATGTCACAAGCATGCACACGCATATGTTATACTCTAGTAAGTACGTTAAATTTTCTTCAAGACTCCAATGTTAGGATGTTTTGATATTCAACAAAAACTCCATAGTAAAAGTTATATTACACCTCTTGAGAACGTATAGTTATCAACTTAGGGATATAAACCAAGTGACGCATACTCAACTGTTATATCTTTAAATTTTAGATATCTTAATATATTTATTTAAGATCTTTTTCATTATAAATTGGGTAAAAACTATAAAATACCATATTACTTATTAATATATGCCGATTTTAAACACTTACTATTTAATCTCGTGACTTTACCATTTTACTTTCAAATTTGTTCCGACTATACCAATATAAGCCTAAAATGACTATATTACCCTTATCTTTTTCATCATAATTACATCTATTGCCACAAACTGCTTCTCACTATTCCGATCTATTTTCTCTCCCTGAAATTTTCTTGTGTCACATGAACCAAGAGTGAATCAGTCGGTAAACTCTACTGGACCAACATCTTCGCATTCCTTGGTTTTTTCCATGAAAAAGTTGACCTGTTGCACGTGTTCTGTACCCACTTTTTAGCCCACCTAACTTTTCTAAATGCATAAATACTTTTCTAGAATCAGTATATTGCTTTTGCTTTACAGAATGAAGTTGCCAATAAAACATTCATTAACTAACAAGTTTAATTTTTAACCTTTTGGATGTTATATCATTTCCTAACTCATAAATAAGTGTTTACCCTGCTGAAGATGTTGGTAGTATAGTGTAGACGTGCTTTTTTTAACAGAAAATGTTAGTGGTTAGTGGATCGAGTCGTACAATGATATTTAAGCGGAAGAATATCTTCTTCAAACCCTTGCCTAGTTATGTTAGACTTCTATCCGTTTCGCCTGAAAGGCCCTTGGCACGTCTTGAACCCAAGACCTTCAGGAAACCTCCTTAAAGAAACCACTTAGTGAAGCCCGTTGGTTAACAATGTAGACGTGCTTGATTTACTTTGTTGTATTGTTGCTCAAGTCCGTCTAGGATCGTATTGACTGTTTGATTGATGTCAAACTCAAGCCGTTTGGATTTAATCATGTTTCGTGTGTAAGGGCGAGGAGAGGGTTAGATCATTTTTTGTTGGGAATCTAAGTTTATTATATTCCATGTATCATAGATTTAAACGTAAATCAAGCTGTTTGATATTAACTTGCATGTGCCTATGAGGAAGGCAAGTATCGCAAGACTCACAGAGATCTAAGTCTTTGTGAGCAACCTCAGAGGAGTCTATGTCAGAGACATTGTCAAGGAAGTCGAAGATTACTTGAAGACGTACTCATTGGTTGTGATGCATAACAGCCAAGATGTATCAGGGATTCTGAGGGGTTGAGGGTTAACAGGGGTGGCAATACCCTGTTAACACTCAGTACACTTTGGACATACCTTAGTTTGTACGGACTATAAAGAAAAGGGAAACTGTGTCAGCTCTGTTTTCCTAAAGCATTGTGGCAGATTACCAAGAATAGAAGAGCATCTTGTGACAGATGTCTGACAAGTGTCTGCTTAGTGTAGTCACCATCAACCGGTATTTGGAGTCAACCTCGTACCACTATAAATAGGATGTGTAGCCTAGAGTTAATGTTGTTCACTTTGACACTTTTACACACATTAACTCTTTAGAACTTATTGAACCAAACAGTTGCGACTCTGTTCATAAGTTAGGTTTAGTTTGTCCAAAGTGTGCACAACACATTGTCATCAAACGGTGTTATCCATAACACTTGTAATTCTTTATTATACAATAATAAGTATTACGTTTGAAAAGTGATTACGTGTGTTGATTATCTTAGTTTATCGTTTCACGTTTGTATTATGGACTTTCAATTGGTATCAGAGCGGTGTTTGATCCACCATGCCTGAAACGAGCAATACACCACCACCACCACCACCACCTTCTTCTGGAAACAACACTACTCCACCACCATCCTCACCAAGACTTACTCCTCCACCTCAAAATGAAGATGTTCTACCTCAACCTCTTGACTCAAGAGGCGGATCTCATGTCACCAACGTACCAGTCTTTGATGAAGATGATTTTGCAATTTGGAAGAGTCATTTCCTCGTATATCTCGACGGACTTGAACCATTTCTTCTAGAAATTCTAGATATTGGACCTTATGTTCCCATGGAGCTTATCTCTACTGATGAGAATCCTCTTCCCAAACCTCCCAAGCAGTGGACTCCAACTGATAGGAAATTGGAAAACCAAGATAAACGTTTCAAGAGCATCATTATATCCTGTCTTCCAAAACACATCATGAAGTCTGTGATTCAATGTCCTACAACCAAACAAATGTGGACAAACCTTATCCTCGGTCATGAAAGACCCTTTGAAACTAGAAAAACCAAGATTCAGGCACTCAGGTTTTAGTTTAATGCTTTCAAGGTACTTGAAGGTTAAAAGGTTCAACAAACATATACAAGGCTGTAATTCTTCTCAACGACCTTGCTATGAATGACGTCACCATTGCTCAAGCTGAAGTAAATGCCACATTTTTCAACAGCCTTCCCAGAAAATGGCTGAGTATGAATCAGACTCAGAGATCTAATAACTCCATCAAGAATGACACCTTGGCTCAACTATATGGAAAGTACAATTATGAAGAAGGGTTGATTGATACAATATACAAATCAGAGACTGAAAGATTTGTAGTTCAAGGAGCAACATCCAAAGCCTTGATTTCCACCTCACATTCCCAAGACAGCGACTCTGATGTTGAAGAAGACACACGCAGCAGCCAAGAGTTCATGACAGACCTTAATGCTGAGTTTCATGAAAGAGCCTTGCTAGCTAATCAAAGGAGATTCTACAAAAGATCAGGGAGAGTAGGATCAGCTAGAAAACAAACCGACAAATCAAAAGAAACTTGCTTTGCCTGTGGAAAACTTGGACACTTTCAAAAAGACTGTCCTTCGACAAATACATCCTTAGCTTCTTATCCATCATCTTCCTCCAAACCATACAATTTCAAATCACAACGTAACAACTCATCTCACCAATTCAACTCCTCTGACAATGAGAAGAAGGATTACAAGAACAAGTACAAGGCACTTAAAGCTGAGTTGGAACATATGAATTTGAAGCTTGAAGCTCTGTCTAAGAAGAAATGGGGTGATAAGAAGACAGAGAAAGGGTTAGTAGCTGAAGCATATGACTGGAATGATGAGCCGCTGACTTCGGATGAAGAAGATACTACAAGAGTCAGGGCATTTATGGCAATAGTTGAGGATGAACCAACTGTTGGGAAAGGAGATGCAAGATCAGGACAATGGGATGACATCACAATGAAAAAGGTACACATGCTTCTCTCTATGTCTGGAAGTAATGAACGCAAACATGTCGTTGATTACACCATTGTTGATTTACACTTTGTTGAGGAACAAAGAAAGAACCTGCTTGATAAGTTTCACTCTGGTAAACATGAACTGTTAACTGGTAGGGCTGAATGTGAAACTCTTAAACCGGTTAATTCTGAAAAGATATTTCTTCAAAACGACGTTAATAGGTTAACCTTAAAGAACAGTGCCTTAAATGATCAAGTATCTGAATTAAATAAGGTTATAGAAAAATGGTTGTCCAGTAAGTTCACTATAGATTAATTTCTTAATGATGAACTACTTGCTGAAATAAAAAGGGATATCTTTGCTAAGAAAAACAAATTTAAAATTCTTACAAAACCCAAAGAGATTGTTTTCAAATCAATAGAGACTATACATATGTTAGATCCCCTCTTGACAGATGTACATGTCTCTGAATATGTGGTTGATTTACCACCTTTACCTAAACTCTCAGGAGTTGAACCCAGCAGCTCTTCTAGAGGAGCTAAGGCTGAACCCAAAACAGATTTTGAGAAACCACCAGCTAAGGTGTTTGCTGTACCAGCTAAACAATCTGTTAAGAAAGTTGCCTTTAAGCCAGTCTCAACAAAATCTGTGAACAAAGTTGATTCCTCAACTAAAGAACGCTTGTTGTCATTAATGAAAGAAGTAGAACTCTTGAAACTACATATTAAGCCTTCCGCTAAATGCTCTATTTCCTATGAACCTAAGTCTATTCTAGGAGAACCCAAAGGTGAAAGGATATTCAAACCTTACTGTAATGTATGTAAAAACTCTCATCACATGACCATAGATCATGATAGACAAATGGTTGTTAACAGATATCAGACACCTTCTAAGGAAAGAAAACAGGCTTCTAGGAGACCATTAGGTAACTACAGACCTTACCCTCCTTGTAAATTTTGTGGATTTACAGACCATCACTCAGATGAGTGCAGTGACTTTCCAGGATGTGATATCTGTGGAAGGTTCACACATGAGACAGCCAACTGTCCTTCACATCGTCAAAAGTTCTATAGGAACTCAAGAGTTGCTAATCAGCAATTCAGGGAACCCACTGGAAAGTGGGTTCACCATAGGAACTAACTTGTTTCTATGTATCTGTGTAGAAACATCTTAAGGAATCGGTATGGTATCTAGACAGTGGTTGTTCTAGAAACATGACAGGGATTCGACAATACCTACACAGATACTCAAAGGAGCCAGGTCATAAAGTGGTGTTTGGGGATAATTCTTCAGGCGACATAGAGGGATACGACTCATTTAACTACAATTGGATAACGTTTACAAGGGTTGCATATGTGAATGGTCTTAAGCACAATCTTATCAGCATCAGCCAATTGTGTGATGCTGACTACAAGGTTTTGTTTACCAAGACTCAGGGAACCATATTCAACAAGAATAATGATGTGGTGCTTATTGCACCTAGAAGAAGAGATGTGTATGTCATCAATATGGAAACTTGCTCTGAAGACAGCTCCAACTGTTTTCTTGCCAAAGCCTCTGAAAGTGTTAGTTGGCTTTGGCACAAAAGACTGTCTCGTCTCAACTTCAAAAACATCAACAAGATAGCCACACAAAACCTGGTTGCTGGTCTACCTTCAGTGACTTTTTCTAAAGACAAGACTTGTTCAACTTGTGTAAAGGAAAGCATCACAGGTCTTCTTTTAAGACCAGGCAATCATTCTCTATTGACAAGTGCTTACATCTCCTTCACATAGATTTGTTTGGGCCTGTCAAACCTCAGACCATCAATCACAACAAATATACCTTGGTCATTGTTGATGAATTTTCCAGGTATACATGGGTTTTCTTCCTTAGAAGGAAAAGTGATGCAGCTGATACTATCATGTCCTTCATCAGACAGGTTGAAAACATGAATGATGTTTAAGTAAAAGCTCTAAGAAGTGATAATGGTACTGAATTCAAGAATCAACAACTTGAATTATTTTGTGGTGAAAAAGGAATATCACAAAACTTCTCTTCAGCTGGCACCCCCTGAACAAAATGGTGTGGTTGAAAGAAGAAACAGGACTCTGATTGAAGCAACCAGAACTATGTTAAATGATGCAGCTTTACCAAAGCAATTTTAGGGAGAAGCTGTTCACACGACATGCTACACTCGGAATAGATCAATCAATGTCAAAAGACATGGCAAAACTTCCTATAAAGTTTTCAGAAATAGAGATCCAGATGTCAGCTATTTCCATGTTTTTGGATGCCCTATGTTCATTTATAACTAAAGGGATAAACTTGGAAATTTTGATGAAAAGGCTGATGATGGTTTCTTCTTAGGATACTCTCCAACTGCCAAGGCCTTCAGAGTATTCAACACTAGAAGACAAGAAGTAGAAGAAACCTTTCATGTCAGATTCAATGAAGATTATGACGTTATACAGAGATCAGGAACAGAGGGTGATGAAATTGATTTTAATGAAAACAGGTCTTTCCCAAGTGATGAATTCTCATAACCAAGACCTCCCTGTCATCATCTAACCAACACCCTCACACCTTATGTTCCTGCATTTGACCCGCTGTCAACACACAACATTTAAGTTCCCTCTTCTCAGGGACTTAATGAAGAAGAACAACAGCCTTCCTATAGTCCTTGTTCCACATCAGCTGAAGATGACACACCTGTTCTTTAAATTAATGAAGACTCTTTTGTTGACAATGAATCTGTGCCCCTTGACATAGCTGAAGTTGACACAGATACTGAGGTCATCTTTGAAGAGAGTCCTCATACTCAGCAAGATGAAACTCAAATAGTGCTAGCTACCTCCACAACTGTCCCTTTCTATGATTCCCAATCTCCCCAAACTAAATGGTCAAGAGGTCAGCACATTCTTCTTGTCAACATTATTGGGGAACCTAATGTAGGGGTTACTACTAGACAGCGAATTCATGACTCAGAGTCAGCCTCAGCCAACGAATGTCTTTTCGCTGAATTTCTCTCTCAAATTGAACCTAAGAGAGTAGTTGAAGCTCTTACGGAAGATGGTTGGGTAGCTGCTATGCAAGAAGAAATTAATCAGTTCAAAAGGAACAAGGTATGGACTCTAGTGCCAGCTCCACCTGGTAAGAACATCACAGGCACTAGATGGATTTATAGAAACAAGATGGATGAAATTGGAAACATCATCAGAATCAAGGCTAGACTGGTTGCACAGGGGTATACACAAACTGAAGGGATTAATTACGATGAAACTTTTGCACATGTGGCAAGACTTGAAGCTATCAGAATCTTCCTTGCTTATGTTGCATATATGAACTTCACTGTGTATCAGATGGATGTTAAGAGTGCCTTCCTCAATGGAGATTTGGCTGAGGAAGTGTATGTTGAACAGCCTGAAGGATTCGAGAACAGCGAGTTTCCCAATCATGTGTACAGACTACACAAATCCATGTATGGGCTAAAACAAGCTCCAAGGGCATGGTATGAAACTCTGTCTAATTTTTAACAGATAATAAATTTGTCAGGGGTTCCATTGATAAAACACTTTTTGCCTTCAAGGATAAGAGTGATTTCATCATTGTGCAGATATATGTGGATGATATCATCTTTGGGTCAACTAATGTTAATCTTTGTAAACGTTTTGCTAAACTAATGACCAAGAAATATGAGATGAGTATGATGGGTGAATTAACTTACTTTTTAGGTTTTCAAATTAAACAATGTCCTAAGGGAATTTTGATTTGTCAAGAAAAGTATGTTAAGGATTTACTTGAAAAATATGACTTGGCTGATTGTGCATCAGTGAAATGCCCCATGCTTCCACCCAATAACTTGGGTCCTGATGAGTCAGGGGTCTCTGTTAATGAGACTTTATACAGAGGCATGATTGGGTCACTCATTTATTTAACAGTCAGTCGTCCTAATATCCAATTCTCCACATGTCTCTATGCAAGGTACCAAGCTAACCCAAAAGAATCCCATCTAGTGGCTGTTTAAAAAATTTCAAGTATCTAAAAGGAACAACCTCAATAGGTTTGTGGTATCACAAGGAATCAGGCTTTCATCGCAAGGCCTATTCAAATTCAGACTATGCTGGATGCTGCATTGACAGGAAAAGTACATCAGGTAGCTGTCAAATCCTAGGAGGAAAGTTGGTTGGATGGAGTGCAAAGAAGCAAAACTCTATGGCCATGTCATCAGCTGAAGCTAAATATGTTGCTGCTACCAGCTGTTGTGCACAGGTGCTTTGGATGAAGAGTCAATTAGCTGACTATGAGATTCTATATGACAAAGTGCCAATCTTCTATGGCAACACCAGCGCCATTTCCATCTCCAACAACCCTGTGCTTCACTCTCGAACCAAACACATTGATATCAGCTATCATTTTATCAGGGATCATATAATGAAGGGATATATTGAGTTGCATTTTGTCCCCACTGAGCTACAACTAGCTGACATCTTTACCAAGCCTTTGGCTGAACCTTCGTTCAACACGCTAGTTGCTGAGCTGAGTATGCTTAATATCTCTAAGCATGTGGCTTGATATTTAATGTGTTTATAAAGTCTGATTAAATATTAAATATTTTTCACATGAAACTAGGTAGTTACTTTCCAAGTAAATGCTAAAAAACATTCCCTATATTTAATTAATTCTTTTCCGAATAATGTGGAGACAAATGGTTTTGAAAGGTCAAGGGACCCACTTGTGTGCAGTCTTTTTCCCACTACGCATTTAATGCGGTTGAACAACTGTTTCAAATTTTGAATATAAATATTGTCTCAAGATCTTTCTCACCTAACTCTTTTCTCATATCTCACAAATCCGTCTCTCTCTCTAAAATCTCTCTCTAAACCCTCTTATCATCTTCATCTTCTTCAACCTCGAATCCATGGCGTTCCCAGTACCAAAGGCTTCCAACGTTAACTTCGAACTCAATGAGAGCATCCTTGCTTCTAACAACTCGATTGGATGGCTCAAGGCTCCAAACAACACATACACAGATCTGGTTAACTTCATGAAGAATTGTAATGTTAGTGAAGCATTCACAAAATCCCCATCCGTTTTCTACCAAGAATACCATAGGGAATTCTGGTATTCTACAAAAGTCATTGATGACACCATCACCTTTAACCTCTCTTGAAATGAACACCCATTCGCCTTCTCTTTCAAAGACTTTTCTAATGTGGCTGGGCTAAGGCATGACGATGAATGCCTGAAAGTTGTTGACAAAAAGGTTGTAAAGGATGCCCTTGCCACACTTAAACCTATATCTGATGTTAACCCAGTCCTTATTGTTGATCCCTTTGGTTGGATCTATATTTTGTTAAGAATTAGTATAATAGTTTGTAATCAAACTAAAACACTTTGAGAACTCTTACTAACACTAAATAAGTTATGCGGAATCTAACTTATAAAGCACAGAAGAACAGAATTACTTTTAACTATTTGATTCTCTTATTAATCGACTTGTATGAGGTACATAAAAGACATTGTACCTATGTTCCTTTTATAGAGTAAGGAACCCTAGAAACCTTAGAATATTCTATAAAGATAATTATATCACAGACGATATATTATCAATATTCTAACTATTTAGGTATATCACATAAGATATACTCTAACTATAACTATGACATATCTTATACAAAGATGTATTCGTCCTAATAATCATAGCAGTACTTACTTTATAAGTAGCAGTATTTACTATGTATCGCGTTAAGACTAACGGTACTTACATAACACTAACAGTACTTGGAATATACTAACGGTACTTGACACTTAACAAATAATTCAAAACAATCCTCCCCTAAACAAGAAATGATAACTTGTTGTCTTCTTGTTTCTCTTGTACTGGATGTATTAAAATACATGTCTTCAGTCTTTCCTTCATCCTTGGATTGAACTTGGTAATTTGTATTTGTATCCAACTGAATGTAGCCAAACACTTCAAATGTAGATCTTCTTCTGATAAGATAATCTTGAAACATCATGAGCATCATCTTTGTCTTCAAACTATGATCTTGTGTCTTCTAAACATTCATTCATCTTTGCAGCATCAGTTATTGTCTTCTTGAGTTTAGTCATTGAACTCTTGATCATAAATCTTTCTCTTGATTTGATGATAACAAAACCTTCTAAGTATTATATTTTTAATACTTCTTTGCCTGCAATCTTCATACCTGAAATAAAACAGTTAACAACAAACACCAATCTGTATTGGCTTCATGATTTTTAGCAAATCACCAGCTATCAACGGATTTGATAAATTCTTTACCAGTTAGCCGTACACTCTGGAATAGCTAATACTTTATTCACAAAGAATAAGGTGTAATGAAAACCTTACAATTTTTGGTAAATTGTCAACCATCAACGGATTTGATGAAGTCTTTACCTAGTACCGTTTGTCTTGGACTAGCCAACTCTTTGTCTCGAAACAAGGTGAGTTAGAACCATATAGTTTTTAGCAAACTATCAGCTTTCAATGGATTTGATAAGTCTTTACCATAAACCGTTTGCTTATGGACTAGCCAGTTCTTATGTGTGTTAGACATGGTGAACTGAGAACCATTTATGAAGTGTGACTGAAAGTCAAACACTTAAGATTCTTTGCCAGCTTCTTCATCATCTTGCAAACCCTTGATTTGTTGTTTAACCATTCTGATCAACTCCAAAGCATCAGCAGATTCTTCTGTAACTTTTAATTGTTGTTCTAACATCCTTTCCAACAATTTTCTTTTGAAGGGATAAGTTTTCTCTTGCAGCATATAGTATGTAACATCATCTACATCCAAGATATGCAATCCACATGACCTATAATATCTCCAGTAACTAGGAACCTGATCCTCTTATACCATCAACATTTCTTGATCACAGTTGTGTGGCTCATACATAAAGAGAAATTCCCAGTATAATAGAGATACTTCAGTTTTACCTGCACTCCCTTCTTGAACTAACCTTGAAAGATCTTGAATATCTTGTCTGTCAAGAATGTGAAGAATATCCTCCAAAGTCTGAATATTCTTGTTGTGCCATCAGTTCTCTAAATTCCATGAGCTTCAAGTCCTTGATCTGTAGAGTAAATCCACTTAGCAATGGATGCTCTTTTTCCAAAAATCTCTGTATCAATACATTGATCTTCAAATTTCACAATCTTCAAGTACTTCCTTAAGCTCTCATCATCATCACTATCTTCTGATGTTGTTTTAGCTCTCTTAGCTTTTTTCTTTAGCTTTGTTGACCTTTTCCTTTTATCACTCTTGGAAATTCCCTCAAGTTCTGTTGAACCCTCTTCCAAGCTTGTATATACCGTTTTCTCAGTATGTATTGTTGCATGTGTATCTACTGCTTGTACATTTTCAGTCTAAGCAATACCTTGAGTTCCAACTCCTGTATTCGTTCTTTGAGCAGTCTCTTCCTCCCTTGAACTTACTTTCTCCTTTCTATTCTTCCTCACAGAAGTGGTCTTGATAGATGGAGATGTACTTGTAGGTTCAACAGTACTTGGCTCAATTCTAGGAGTACTACCAAATTGTCTTTGTTGTTGCAGATGTTTCTTGAATTCTTCAATAGCTTTCTTGTCTGCTTCAGATCCAATCTCAACAAAATTCAATTCAGTCCTCTTACTTTGCTCATACAAAGTCTTGATTTCTTCAAAATTCTTCTTGACCAGCTGAATATGAGTAAATCCTTTTACTTTCTTTATAAAGTTCATCATCTGATTTCTAATCTACATAGTAGTTGGAGGCTTAATCTTTTCTTTCCTTCTCTTTTCAGCAAAGAATCTTTGTTGCTCCCTTACCAGATCATCAATCAATTTTGATTTTTCTTCTTCATCATATGCATTTCTCTCTTCAGCTATCAATGAGTCTGCAAGAAGCTCACTAGCATGTATCTCAGCTCTAATCCTGTCATACTCTTGTATGTTCCATTCTTGCTGTATCCTTTTAGCTTCTAGCAAATTTTGCTTTGCTGCAAGTTCTTCCTGCAAATCATTTTCAAGAATTTGTGCTCGCATTCTATAAGCAAATTCCTCATCATGGTCTATTTGATTTAATCTGTACATGACTTTGTTTATATCATCATCTGAATCAATTTCATCTTCAGATTCTGACAATTATTGCTTCTTCCCCTTATCCTTTGGATTAATCTTAGGTAGTTTCTTCTTCAGCTTGGCAACTACTTCTTCATTAGCTAGTTGTTGAATGACTATACCTTTTGTAGGGTGTGAAGCTTGAACTTTCTTACCTTGAATTTGATCCTTTTTGGCAAGAACTTCTTGTTGTGTCTTTACTTCTGCTTGCTTAATCTTCTCAACTAAATTCTTCTTTAAATCAAGCAACAATTGGGCTAAAGTCTCATTTTCTCCAAATGAAATTTGACTTTCTAGTGAAGGATGATCACCAGTGGTACTTGCAATCGGCTTAGTTGGCTTAGCAGTACTTGGGTCTTCAACAATGTCAGCAGTACTTGCAGTCGGCTTAGTTGGCTTAGCAGTACTTGGATCTTCAACAAAGTTGACTTCACAAGTATTTGACACACTTGTTTCTTCAATCACTTGTGTATCCCCAGATACTTTATCTTCCATAGAAGCCATCATATCAACTTGCACTTCTTCAGTCTTATCTGATTTATTGCTTTGTGGTGATGGAGCCGGAAACTGAATTGAAATTTTCTCCAACTTCTCATAGAAAGCACTCCAATTAGCTTGAAGTGGTGATTGAATTGATGGTTCTGGCTGAGTTGCCATTTTTTCTGCAACTTGTGGCTCCTCTAGCTGATTTACCAACTTTTCTTGAACTTGTGGTTCCTCTTGCTGAGTTACCAACATTTCTTGAACTTGTGGTTCCTTTGGAGTAGGTTGTGGTTCTTGCTGTTGAATCTCCATATCTGAAGGTCCATCCACATCAGTCTCTAAACCAGTTCCATCTTTATAAGTCCCCATGACATCTTCATCCAATTCAAAATTGATGTCATTTCCAGAGATCCTTGTTTGATTATCAGAAGAAGGTGGCTGTTCTTCATTATTCCTTCCCTGTTCTTCATTATTCCTCCCCTGTTTGGTTGCATTCAGTTGCCTTTTCTTGTGGTTCCTGAATCTTTGCTTCTTGATTTCAGTTTTTTGGATAGATCTATATTGCCTCATCCAAGATGACACTTTGTTCCTTAACTTGAGTAGGCTAGATTCCAAATCAACAATTTTCTTGTCTTGAACAAGCTTATCTTTCTGCAATACATGTACCTGTTGGGACAAACTTGTACACAAAGCAGTTAAATTTGCAACATCCACCACCTCTGGTGCTTGTGCATGTGGTGAACCACTAGCAGCAATAGAAGCAGCAGGTGTGTGGATCATCTCATCAGTGTTTGGTGGAACACCAACATTGTGAGAAGAAGATTGTGAGTCTTCTAGAGAGTGGGAGCTCCGGTGAGAAGGAGTTTGCTGAGAAGCACTAGCATTGCTAGGTTCCTCCCCTTCTTGATTGGCAGGCTGGGCTAACATATGAGCAAACAATGGTGTTACTTTTCCTGTAAAGGCATTGCCTTGTTTGGTCAAGAAAGAGAAAGTTCTCTTTGTGAATGAAGGAACATCCCATGTATCAGTTAATGCTGGTAGGTTAGGTATTTGGTCACTAACTAAAGTCTGAATGAATCTAGGATACATTAAAAACTTCTTAGTCCCTTCCAAATTCCTAGTCATGCCTTCAAAAATTAATTATGAAAAATTAAAAACCCTGTTATTTGCTAGACAAATACCAGCGGATGCCAATGCAGCAGGTATTTGATCAAAAGATGTACTTGTTGAACTTAAACAGTGAATAATAGCATGAAAAAGCAATTTCCATTGAGGTGAAAATAATGCTTTAAAGAAAGTAAGACTTTCTCTACCACCCCCATAGCCGATGGCTGCAAGGCCATCATGAATCTCTGTATTAAGAATACTAAGTCCATTTTCGTCATTAAGTCTCAAACTTGCTCGTAGCAGTACCTCAGTGACATATATATTCCTATGATTCACCCTAGCCTTAATGCAAGGTTGATCAAACCGAGTACCTAACACAGCAGTATCCCAAAATTGTTCAACAATGGGTATACAACTAGACTTATAGTGAGTGCGAAGCGAACATGACTTCGAGATTGGAAACCAAGCATCTCATGGAAACCAAGAGAGTCATCATTCGTAGCAAGATTCGCAACCAAATTATGCTTAGAGATTACTTGTAAAGCAGCCATTAGTATTTTTGATGATCGAAAGAGTAGAGAGAAGGTTATAGAATCAAGAGATAAAAATAAAAGATTAGGTGAATCAATTGTGTAATTGGGGTAAGTATTTAAGTAAATAACAAACCCAAGCGCGAAGAAATCGCCAAATTTACAAAAGAGACCCTTAACGGTACAACGGACATGTAGCGGTACATGGAACATAAGCGGAACTTGGTTTTGTGCTAGCGGTACTTGGAGTGAAAACGGTACCTCACAATTTTGACCAGTTCATGCTTTCCACTAGACATGTAACCTCTTTTATCTTTTTCTATAAACCTGCAATAACATCAAAAACACAAAACATAGACTACACAATAAAAATTATAAAAAATTTGTACAGCTATTACCTCCCCTCAACATATGCAGCATGTTATTGGTTGAGCATCCCCATGTGTGTCACTAAGAATTCGAATCTCTTTGCATCAAATGCCTTGGTCAACAAATTAGCTACATTGTTGTCTGTATGAATCTTCAAGACTTGAATAATCTTTTTTCCATAAGCATCTCTTATAAAGTGATGTCTTATTTCAATATGCTTAGTCTTGGAGTGAAATACTGGATTCTTGACAACGCATATAGTACTTTCATTATCAATGTAAATCTTGGTGTTCTTGAAGTTAAACCCATAGTCCAACAATTGATTTTGAATCCAAAGTACTTGTCCACAACAATGAGCAGCAGCTACATATTCAGCTTCAGTTGTATAAGTAGCAACAATGGTTTGCTTATTACACTGCCATGATATGAGTCTTCTGCCTAGGAATTGACAACCTCCTGTTGTGGATTTCCTATCATGATTTGCTCCAGCATAATCACTATCTGAGTAAGCTCCCAATTCAAAGGTGGAATCTCTAGGATAACATAATCCTAAATTAGGTTGTCTTTTAAGATATTTAAAAATCTTCTTCACAGCATATAGATGTGACACCTTTAGATGAACTTGGAATCTTGAACAGGCACACACATCAAACATTATATCTGGTCTTGAAGCAGTAAGATACATCAATGAACCAATCATTAACCTATAGAGATGAATGTCAACATCTTCTCCATGTTCATCTTTTGATAAAGATTTCTTTGCTTCAAAAGGTGTGCTTGTACTCCTTGTATCCATACATGAAAATTTCTTCAAGATTTCAGCAACATATTTATCTTGGCTGATAAATATTCCATCTTTCCTTTGTTTGACTTGCAGTCCTAAAAAGAAAGTTAGTTCTCCCATAGAACTCATTTGAAATCTTCCTTTCATCAAAGCTTCAAAATCTTCACACCATGTTTTTTTGGTAGAACCAAAAATGATGTCATCAACATAGACTTGAACTAGAATGATGTCTTTGGCATTTTTCTTGATGAACAGAGTTTTGTCAATTGTTCCTCTCCTATATCCATGTTCTAGCAGAAAGTTGGATAAAGTTACATACCAGGCTCTTGGAGCTTGATGCAGACCATAAAGTGCTTTGATAACTTTGTAGACTCTATTGGGGAATTTAGGATCTACAAAACCTGGAGGTTGTGAGACATATACCTCCTCTTAAATAGTACCATATAGAAAGGCACTTTTCACATCCATTTGATAGACTATAAATCCCATATATGATGCAAAGGCCAAAAATAAGCTAATGGCTTCTATCCTTGCCACTGGTGCAAAAACCTCATCATAGTCTATCCCTTCTTCCTGTCTATAGCCTTGAGCAACAAGTCTTGCCTTGTTCCTCACAACAACCCCTCTCTCATCCTTCTTGTTCCTGAAGACCCATATAGTACCAATTACTCTTTTACCTAAGGGAAGATCCACAAGAATCCAAACCTTTTGTAGCTCAAATTGTGTTAATTCTTCTTGCATGACATCTAACCAACTTTCTTCATCAAGAGCCTGAGAGATGTTTTTGGGCTCTACTTGAGATAAGAAATAGGAAAACAAACAATGCTGAGTATCTTTATGATTTGTTCTCTGCTGTTTTTTGACATAACTCACTAGTGCATGAGTTTCAATATTGGTTTGTAGTTGTCTTCTGGTTTGTACAGCAGATTTTGGATCACCAATAATCTGTGTAGCAGGATGGTTGTTGTTGACTTTATGAGTGGGAATAGAACTGACTGGAATTTCTGTATCCAAATTGTTGAAATCAGTTACTGCACCCTGCTCATCATAGGAAGCTTTGGAGAAGATTCCTTCAGCTGGACTGGCATATAAGTCTTCATCATCCAATGCTTGCAAAATTTCTTCTAGTGAGTCAGCAGATTTGGTATATTTTGACTTAGCAGTACTTGCAGATGATGTACTGCTAGGTATAGTATGTACTGCTGAGTGTTGTGACTCAAAAGACTCTTCTCCTGAATGCTTATTAGCAGATGTAGCATTCTTTTCTTGATCTTGAAGCCTCTGAAGCTCCTGGGATGCTTGATCATCATTTGATGGCATGGTTTGCTTCTTGGGAGTTGCATACATGGGAGTAACAGTAGGCATGTTGGGCACATAGATATGAACATAATCATCTGATGAAGAAACATCTTCTTGAGTACCTGCATTAGTTTCACTTGACTCCTCACCTGCATTGTTAGTTTGACAATCCTTTTGCAAAGAGTAGTAATCCATGGAGTTAGTTAGATAATCTAAATCAAACATCCAAGCATAACCTATTCCTGGAACATTGGGTTTTATTTTCTAAGAAATTGACATGAGCATTTTCTTCAACTTTCTTAGTTGCCAAATTGTAAACCCTATATGCTTTACTTTGCAATGAATATCCTACAAGATATCCTGGATCAGACTTTCCATCAAACTTTCCCAAATAATCAAGAGTATTTAGTATGGACACATGACACCCAAAAGGTTTTAAATGACTTATGTTTGGCTTTACATTAGTCAAGAGTTCATAAGGTGTTTTGTTTTGAGGCTTAGTAACTAGGACTCTATTTAACACATAACATGCAGTATTGATTGCTTCTGCCCAAAAGGTATTTGGCAAAAGTGAATCAGCCAGCATAGTTCTAGTAGCCTCAATTAATGTCCTATTCTTCCTTTTAGCTACTCCATTCTGTTGTGGAGTTCTAGGATTACTAAATTGTCTCTTAATTCCTTTAGACTACAAAATTCATCAAAATCAGCATTCTTAAATTATGTTCCATAATCAGTCCTAATGATTAAAACCTGTTTAGTGAACTGCTTTTCAACTAAAGTGATAAAATCCTTTAGTAATTCACTTGTTTCACTTTTAAGGGCTAAAAATAAAACCTAACTGAATCTACTATAATCATCAGTTATGACTAGACAAAAGGTCTTATGACTAATGCTTCTGATAGAAACTAGACCAAATAAATCCATATGCAAGAGATGCAAAGGTTTTGTCACAGTATTTACAGTCTTGGTCTTACAAGAGGCTCTATGTTGTTTACCTTTTTGACAAGCAGCACATGTGAAATTATTCTGAAAAGATTTGTTAGGTAGACCTCTAACCAAATTCCTTTTTACCAATCTATTAAGATTCTTGAAATTCACATGACCTAACCTTCTATGCCATAAGTTTGACTCATCTAAAGAAGCCTTAGCTAGCAAACATGTACTACCACCTGTTGGAGTAATAATATGAAGATTAAAGGTGTACATATTTTCTTGCCTGGGTACTTTAAGCAGTATTTGAGATTCCTTAGGCATCTCAAAGTCTTTGGACAACACTAAGCAGTCTTTGTCTGTGAATAGCACCTTGTTTTTCTTATCACACATTTGTGATACAGAAAAGAGATTGAACTCATTCAATTCTTTTAGAAAGAAAACATCTTCAAATTCCAACTTTCTTGTGTTGATTTTCCCTTTGCCAGTGATTCTACCTTTACTGCCCCCAAAGGCTACTGGACCTCCTCTGAATTCTTCAAATTCAGCAAGAAAATCTTTGTTCTGTGTCATGTGTCTTGAGCATCCACTATCTACAATTCCTTTATCTTTTAATTCATCAATGAGATGCCCCTACACACAAATAAAACTCATTAGTTTTTAACAGGGACCCAAGCCACATATGGCTCGGATCTTGTGGGACCTACACATATAAGAGTTTGTACTGAAGCATTTCTAGTAATGCTACTTTTACTCTTATACTTCATGGTTTCATTTATGTAGTCAAATTCATAGGGTGACTCTATGTGCTCTGACTTCTTTGACTTAAGTACTGCTTCAGCGGTACTTGTTTTAACACATGGTATATCTCTTTTAGGAACCCACATTTGTACTGGTTTGTTCTTGTCCTTGCTTCTAGGTGTTTTAACTTTTTCAAACACTTTTTTAGAAGTCTTGGAGAACATTGGTTTTACAGACTTTAAACCAACAGTACTTGAGTTTGGTCTAGTAGTACTTGCATGTCTAGACTTGCCGATACTGGGTTTACCAGACTTCAAGGATACTATCCCTTGCTTCATAAGTACTGCCCTAGGAACAAAACTTTTGGTAGGATTATTTTTAACATGTTTAACTACCCTTGTGTGATCAAACTTAGGTTTGTCATCTTTAAGTTTCTGATTCCTATAAACCTGTGTATTTTTCCCATTACTATTTTTCATGACCCTTTGTGTAGCCTTCTGTTTCACAATTTTATCTTCATGTAATGTACAATCTTTGATAAAATGACTTAGACTACCACAAACATAACATCATTTTCTTCTTAAAGAAGACCCAAAAGGTTGTTTTGACTTTACATTTTCAAAACCTAGCCCACCCCTTTTGGTTTTAGTATGTTGTTTATTTTTTTCCAATATCTTGCTAGGAGTTTTTACCTGCTTGGGAGCAGAACTAGTCTTAGATTCCTCACAAACAAAGTTGTTCATTAAAGGTGGATAAACAATATTCTTGGTCACAACAGTATTTTCTTGAGACATAGTACTAGAGTTAAAGACATTATTAATCTTAGGTTCTTCTGACTCTATACTAGTATTATTACAAGAGGGCATGAAAATTCCTGATATTGGTGGAGGAACTGCCTTCATTCCTTCAGCATATCTATCATTTTCAGGTGTATCATCTACCTCACTAGAACTATCAAAAATCCCTTTTGATAAATCTTTGTTAGTTAAGGTTATCCCAGGTTGATCCACAATATATCTTAGGCCTGTTTTATCATAATACCCCATTTGTGAATTAATCAATTTTCCCAATCCCTTAGAGGATTGTTGCCAATGACTAATCACTTGCCTTTCATTACAAAGACTGGTTTTTAAAGCTTCATTTTCTTAATTTATTTTTAAAAGTTGTCTTTCAAAAGCTTTTATTTCCAAATCTTTTTCCCTCATTTGAAGAGTCAAAATCCTTATTTTCTCTTCATAGTTTTGTTGAGCCTTTTTGTACAAAACTATATTTCCCTCTAATTTAACAACACCCTGTTTGAAAGCCTCTACTTCTACAGTGCATGTGTTAACCTTTTGATATTTGTTCCTCAAGTTCTACTTTTAGACTATTAAATTTAAGAATACAATCTTTAGAACAGGGATGTACCTCAGTATCTTCATGTGAGAGAGCCATTAATCCAAGCTCTTCTTCTTCTTCTTCTTCTGCCCAATTCACCACTCCATCTACAGTAACCAATGCTTTGGTTCCTTTAGGACTCCTGCTGTTTCCTTTTGGAAAGATTTCAGTTATTCTTGGACTGGTTCTATAGCTGTTCTTGGACTTCTGATTGCTAGTCTCAGCTTTATCTCTAGAGCATTCTCTTGCAAAGTGTCCATTCCTTCCACAGTTATAGCATTCAACTTTAGACTTGTCATATCCTAATGGCTCATTAGGATCAACAATCATTTTTCTTCCAGTCTTCTTGAAGAACCTATTAGATCTTACTGACACCATAGTAGCTTGCTATTTAAGATCCATCTCTTCAACATTAGCATCATCCATTTGGAACAACTCATTGAGAGTTAATCTTGGCCTGTTGTCTTGTCCAGCAAAGAATGAGAAGGCATCATTGTCACTAAACAATGGTGAAGACCTTCCATGTGGTTTTTGAGAGACCATTGGACTGCTTTCAATACTTTGTGGGTAAGTACTGCTTGTAAGTCCTCCAGCGGTATTTGTGAAGTATGTACCGCTGCTAGATCCACTAGCGGTATTTTGAAAGTAAGTACCACTGTTCCCATCTGACACAAAAGCCAAATTCGACTTTAAAGTAGTTGTTGTCTTTACTTCAGTGCCTTTCACATCCATCTCATATGCTCTAAGATTGTTGTAGAGATGATCAAACGGAATTGTTTCCAAATCATCTCTTGTGATGAAGTGCATAGCCATTGCTTTCCACTCTGGTGGAACACTTCTTAAGAATTTTAGATTAGCTTCTTCATTAGGAATTACTTGTCCATAAACTGCTAACTGAATAAGCAACTTGCTAAACCTTCCATATCCACCATGTATTCCCTCTATACTGGTAATTGAGAAGTTATCAAATTCTTGCTTAAGAACAATCTTCTTAATTTTCTTAGATTTGTCATTGCCTCCAAATCTAAGTTTTATAGCATCCCACATAGCTTTGGCATCTTTATAATGATGAAAGCTTGGTAGAATGTCTTCAGAAAGAGCCATAGCCAAAGCAGTTCTGGCTTTTCTTTCTCTGATCTCTGCTTGTATCTCCTCAGCAGTTACAGCAGGTAGAGCATAGCATGTACCGTCTAGCAACCAGTGTAGCTTCTTTGGTGTGTTCCCATTCTTGATAACTTGCCACACAGTATGATCTGTGTGATTCAAGTAACGTTCCATCTGCATAGCTCATGTCTCATAATTGTCACCTTTGAGAACTGGGAGTTTAACAGCAGACATAGTATGAGAAGGTGTTGGTGTAGAGGTAGCTACAACATTCACGGCTTGAGCACCTTGTGCTGGTACAGGATGCACAACTTGTGGTTGTCCTTGTGGCAGAACAGGATCAGGGTTCTGAACATCATCCAAGTGAGCATTATCTCCTTCTGGTTGAGACATTGAGATTTGATATGTGTGGAGTGTATGGGGTTGTGTTCTTCTTTTTTAGAGTTTCTCAACAAGCTCTGATACCACTTGTTGATCCCTTTGGTTGGATCTATATTCTGTTAAGAATTAGTATAATAGTTTGTAATCAAACTAAAACACTTTGAGCACTCTTACTAACACTAAATAAGTTATGCGAAATCTAACTTATAAAGCACAGAAGAACAGAATTACTTTTAACTATTCGATTCTCTTATTAATCGACTTGTATGAGGTACATAAAAGACATTGTACCCATGTTCCTTTTATAGAGTAAGGAACCCTAGAAACCTTAGAATATTTTATAAAGATAATTATATCACAGACGATATATTATCAATATTCTAACTATTTAGGTATATCACATAAGATATACTCTAACTATAACTATGACATATCTTATACAAAGATATATTCGTCATAATCATCATAGAAGTAATTACTTTATAAGTAGCAGTACTTACTATGTACCGCGTTAACTCTAACGGTACTTACATAACACTTACAGTACTTGGAATATACTAACGGTACTTGACACTTAACAAATAATTCCCAACACTTACCCCTGCTGAAGTCGTTGCCAAGTCTCCTCTGAAGATCAGATATTTCTAGCCTATGTGGTGTGTCCTCTTCACACACATAGTTAAATCCCTGGGTGGTATGTAGGGATATCAAGACCAAATGGCTTTCAATCATCAAACCATTGCTTTTGGGCTGATATTGGTCACAGACGTAGATGTTGGAAGCATTCTTTTCTCTAACCTTGTGGAAAAACTTAAGGGAACCAATCAAGTCACGAAGAAAAATATTTGCTATGTTCGCTTTCTCTCTCTTCTCTTTGAAATCCTATTTGGTGACAACTACCACAACTCTGAACTCACAACTTTGAAGCCGTATCACATCACCGGAGCTATCTACAAAGGGATTGGACCTGAGGATGTGTCTGCTACTACCCATATATTGAACATTGCTAATAAACAACCTTCTGTTGTGAAGTCCTTGCTCCCTTCCTCTGAGAAGGTGAATACAGCTTGTGTGTATGACAAGTCAGCGTCTTTGACCTCTGGGCAACACACCACGTCGTCCAAGGCAATAACTGGCCAACAGCCAAAGAAGAAGAAAAACCCATCTTCTTCCCAAACCCAATCTGTTGCTAAGGCCAGGGTTAAGAAGACTGTGAACCTCTCCACCACCTCTGTTCCATAGACTTCTGTGGACACAGAGACCTCAGCTAACAAACAAGAGGAGTCTAGCGTCTCGATCTCAGAAGAGACAACAGGGAACCAGCCCAATTCCGCTGATATCGACACAGGAAATCAATCTTATCATTTTTAGAGGTCCACAAGCAGCGACTCTCAAATGTCTGTAGGTGAGAGTGGTGAAGTTAGGGTTATCCTCGACCCAAAGGAGTCTTTGTATGAACATAGAAATCTTTTAAGACTTCTGTACACCCTGTCTCTGCACTAGAGAGTGATTCATTTGTGTTTATAAAGCACCCTGATGACCCTGCATCCTCCAGACAGTATTCAGACAAACAACAACCTGAATACATGCATGTCTCGACCTAGAGTAGGTGTACCTCACACAGCCTCTTGGTTCCTTCAGAAAAAGAATCCCAAAAGTTTTAATTTTAGGAGGAGCTAAATAATCATCCTCAGCTCTCCTAGGGACAACGATATATGACGACCTTATCTTACATCTTTTTCACAATTAAAAGAATCCCAAAGGATTTATCCTTTCAGGGGGAGCTGAATCATCACCCTCAACTTTCCTAGGGACAGCGTAACAGGCGATCCTTAACAACATATCTTCACATAAAAGAGTCCCAAAGGTTTCTTAACCTTTTGGGGGGGGCTGAATAGTCACACTCAGCCGTCCTAGGGGCAGCGAATGGCGATCCTTAACAACATATTTTTCACAAATAAAAGAGTCCCAAAGGTTTCAACCTTTTGGGGGGGGCTGAATAATCACACTCAGCTTTCCTAGGGGCAGCGAATGGCGACCATTAACCTCATTACTTTCACTCTTAAAAGAATCCCAAGGATTTATCCTTTGGAGTGGCTGAATAATCATCATCAGCCTCTCTGGGACATCGAACTGGCGACCATTCCCTTTATCTATTTCACGATTACTAACTTAAACAAATTGCAGGCTGATGTTGTATAGCCAAACGTAGACTCTCTGTCTCAGCCAAACGAAGGAGCTGATAACTTAACTCAGGATCAGCCAAATGAGGATGAGCCCATGCCTGATGTTAAAGAGGATGTGCTTGCATTAATAGAAAGCTTCTCTGAACCCGAATCAATGACAGATGATGAGATTCTCCCTGAGCAGATGATTGAGGAGGAGGATGATGAAGAGGATGATAATCTGCAGTCTATGTCTCCTCCCAAGAATATCGCTGTGTCCACACCAGCTATTGAAACCACTCCTCCTCCCAAGGAAGCCGGAGTGACTCCCACTTCTACCTCTGTCACTATAGTGTTCCAAAGGCCTGATTATGATCTGACAGCCGAATTTTTGTTGTTTGACCATCCTCAACAGACCAACTTTGACATCTTGCCAAGAGAGGATGATTATGCACAACAAAGTCTGAACATCCATGACATAAAGCCTGAACATCATGCCTCAAACATTGAACGCCTGTCAAGAAAGTTGGATCGCATTGGCTCTGATATGCACTCCTTCACTGTCAACGTTCAAATATCACACAGGCGGTTAAGGATGCTGTCACTGAACCCATTAAGGATGGCACATGAAAAGGGGTGTCCCAATGACTTAGCCATTTATCCACTCGTATCAAAGATGCCATTGCCACAGAGGTCCCTGAACTATTCTCTGCTCATGAGTTGACCATGCATAAAGAATTTGAGGCTGTACGCTCCAGGAAAGTTCGCCACACCAACTTCATAGTTGACCGTGTACATCACAACACCAATGGAAATTGCAACCAGCTGTTGAAAATTTCTAGAGCTTCAAGAACCAGGCAAAGACAAATGGCTGCCTCTGTTGAGCAGATTGCTGCATACATTCAGGCACGTTCATCCAAACATCTGAAAAGACAGGCTGAACGTGAGGGGGAGAAGGAAAATGTACTTAACCTTGAATCTGCTAAGCAAAGCTCAAGATCACCTGACAAAACTATCCCCTTACCCATTCCTCTCCAAGTCATCACTCCAATAACTGTACCTGATGATGATGATGAACTTAAGGGGGAGCAACAAACAAAGGATGGATTTAATTCATCAAAGTCCCTGACTCTGGTTAACACCAATGAGGCTGTGGATGATGGTGAACCAGCTGCCAAGAAACTCAAGTTCACTGTTAGCTCCCTACCAAAAGCTGTACAAAACCAAGCTCAGATGGCTTTCATCAAACAAGCTGAAGAGCTGAAGAACACAAGTGTGTTATCCTCTGTCTCGAAGAAAGGAAAGGAAATAGATGTGGTAGACTCAGACCCCAAGCTAAAGAAAATAGCTGCGATGCTAGAGACAGGAGGATCAACCAAACTATCCCAATTCACAACCTTTAAAGCAACAAATGAGAACCCTTTAACAGCTGAATAAATTGAGAAACAAGCTATTGAATTCAAGAGGTTAAATGAAATCAAGAAAGCCAAAGAGCTTAATGAGGAAACTCTGAGAAAAATGACTCCTCAACAAAGGGAGGAGCAAAGACAAAGGTTGAAGGAAATGGAAGTTAAACGCACAAAGGCACTAAAAAAGGTAAAAGCTGACTATGATGCCTGCGTCAATAACACGTTTGCACCTGGAAAAATCACCAAGTTCAAGTATACCATTCACAAGTCTACTCATACACCACAAATGGTTTTGTGGAGAGATAATCAACAGGCCAACATGGATCTCTTTGAAGACTTTAAGTTAAAGGAACTTGGTTTGTCTAAATGGTTTGAACTTGAGGCATTAGCTGCGAAGAAGACTGGACAGGCAAATTTTACACTTCTTAAGACTCTCAAAGCTAAGTTTAATTGGGTTAAGAAAACTACAGCCAAACTCAAGGTTGATCCCCCACCACAGCTGTTTGAACAAGATCTTCCAAAGTCTGGAAAGAAAAGAAGAAGGATGACTCAATTTATTAAGGAAACCTTCGTAACTGATGATGTTCAAGTGGATGAAATGCACAGGGATTTGGTTTTACCAAATGGGATTGTAGGTCCTGTTGAGGGTCAGACATATACTGAGCCTGATAAAGGTATTGCCTTCATGAACAGGGGAAGTCAATATGTGTTCTAAAGGGAAGATGAGTTGGGACTAGCATCAACTATTCAGCTTCTTTGTCTTAAAAATGCACTCAAAATCAACACAGAGTATTCCAAGGTATTTGCACAAGCTTTGCAGGCCGAATTGGATGCCAAGACAGACATAGCTGAAGCTGAAGAGAAAATCAAGAATGATGATTATTGAAGTCTTTCACAGCTGAAATTTACTTTCATATTTTGTTACATTTATGTTTTGTACTTGTAATTTCTTTTAAGTCATAATAAAATCATGAGGTATGTTTGTTAAGATCTGTTATGAGTAAGAAGAAGTTGTCATCTCACTTACAGTAACTTATTTTGATCTAGCAGTATTTATGTTTAAATAGGGGGAGATTGTTGGGAATCTAAGTTTATTAGATTCCATATATCATAGATTTAAACGTAAATCAAGAGGTTTGATATTAACTTGCCTGTGCCTAGGAGGCAGGCAAGTATCGCATGACTCACAGAGATCTAAGTCTCTGTGAGCAACCTCATAGGAGTCCATGTCAGAGACATTGTCAAGGAAGTCGATGATTACTTGAAGACATACTCATTGGCTGTGATGGATAAAATCCAAGATGTATCAGGGACTCTGAGGGGTTGAGGGTTAACGGGGTGGCAATACCCTGTTAACACCCAGTACACTTTGGACATACCTTAGTGTGTACGAGACTATGAAGAAAAGGGAAACTGTGTCAGCTCTGTTTTCCTAAAGCATTGTGGCAGACTACCAAGAATATAAGAGCATCTTGTGACAGATGTCTAACAAGTGTCTGTTTAGTGTAGTCACCATCAACCAGTACTTGGAGTCAACCTCGTACCACTATAAATAGGATGTGTAGGCTAGAGTTAATATTGTTCATTTTGACACTTTTACACACATTAACTCTTTAGAACTTATTGAACCAAACAGTTGCGACTGTGTTCATAAGTTAGGTTTAGTTTGTCCAAAGTGTGCACAACACATTGTCATCAAACGGTGTTCTCCATAACTCTTGTAATTCTTTATTATACAATAATAAGTATTACGTTTGAAAAGTAATTACGTGTGTTGATTGTCTTAGTTTATCGTTTCACGCTTGTATTAGGGACTTTCATTTTTATAAAAAGGTTTGCCAGATTGAACATGATTTATAGGGTTAGGTCAAGTGATGGCTTTTTGAACAGTATGGATTGCCTCTTAGAAACATGGTTGGTTCACTTGGACATTTGGATTCAAGTGACACCGTCACAAAAAGTTTGCTGTAGAGGGTCGACTGTTGCTGAATGTTAACAGTTGGGTGCTATGGAGATGGAGGGTACATTCTTTACATGTCGGAATTGGGGACTTATGGAGATGGAGGGTAAATTGTATAAGTATCGAGACTTTGCCAGACGCAAGAAGAGATAGCCTGTCGAATGCATGAGTTCAAGTTGTTATTTAATTATATATGGTCCACAGGTTATACAGGTAGCTAATCGGGATAGCGTATTTTTGGCAAGTATTCAAAGGCCCGAGTGATGAAGGTAAACGATCCTAAGATGCCCTCAGATTATAATGAGATGAGATGAACTGGGTTGCTGTAGGATATGCTGCATAACTTCATGTTACTACTGATATCAACATAGCCTCATACGTCTAGTCTAGTGCTGCTGGTATTCAACCTTGGCATTGACTTTGGATGGAGTAAGCCTGGTATGAGTTTGTTTAACATAGCTCAGCTTGTTGCCTCAGATAGCAGGATCTAAGTGTATAAGAATCATTCTCATGTTTAGGTAGTGTTTGGATCAAGTGTATAATATGTTGGAACTTTATGATAAGGTTTGCAAGTTTTTGCATGATTGAAGCAATATGTACAACTAGTTTTATGTGATGACTCATTGTACAAATTTTAGAGTTTGTGGTACAAGCAATTGACTCAAAAACTACCCATGTGTATGTGTGTTTATGGCTGGCCAAATCAACCAAGAAAATAGGAGAGTGGGGTGGATTTGGATGGCATTCGTAAAAATGAAACCATCTGCCCATGATCCTAATTTTTTGGCAAGTATTGAGAATATGATTAACTTCTTGTTTATACTTATTGTAGCCTAATATAAAAGAATAGGATGGCAGCTATTCACGAAATACACAACAAAAGAAAATACACAACTCATTTTAGAAGGTTTCAAATATATTGCCTCTTGCTTATTCATATCATTGATGTATTGAGTTTATTCTGCTCCGCCATTAACATTATGTTGTATTCGTTCGTTGACGAAAGGCAACATGGGTGTGCATCAATCCTGGGGTCGTTACGTATGAGGCTTGCAGCGAATCGAGCACGTAAACACCTTTTAAGGATAGGGAACGTCTTCCCGTGCAGAGCCTATTATCAGTTTGTTCAGGTTTCATCAGTGCGGTTCGAGTAGTCGTTACCATCCAATTAACATCAGGTAATAATGCTACTTGATTCTTATAATTACAGTTATGTGTTTTCATTGCACATGTTGGTGCATTTATTTGTAACCAGTAGGATACAACTATTATCCAATATAATAATCATTGTAAAGTGCTGCTGGTCGACGGGGTTGTGTATTAATGTTGTATTTTTGACACCCCAACAGTGCTGAGACGTGTATGGGCATAATACGATCGCTGCAACTCCCACTTTCTCTTGCTTCTTTTTCACTTGCTGATTAGTTCAATGGTGAAGGGGCCCGGAAACTCGTGAAATTACAGTATGTTCGCCAACTGATTGATGACAGACACAACAAAGAATATTTATGCAGATCGTGCACATAGGCACTGCAAGTGGGTATGGATATATTCGGATGACGAACCAAAACTGAGAGGCTGATGGAGTGAATGATACGCAAACCTAATGCAAAACTATTCGTCAATACAATGCGCATTGAGCGTTAACCACAATAATTTAAGTCTCTTAACTGATTGTTGTACGTAGCCTTTTGTTAGTTTGGACTATTGCAAAACTATTCGATACTGATGCTTAATTACTTTGAAAACCATTAACAACAAACCCATTTAGTGATTGTTCAGACCCACTGGTGACTCAAATGATAAACTGGACTTCATTTTTCATGGTTGATTTTTATGGTCAAACAAACTTTACATGGATGATCAGTGTTACTAAACGTGAACAGAAACCCAAACATAACTAGACATCCAGTAAACCAGACATTACCATCGGTAATAACGTAAGATGACAATAACTAGAGTTGCTTGGAAGCTGTTCAAACCTGGACTGTGTTCGTAACTTATATCAGCAAACAAAAGCTAGTGTAACAAATGATTCGACACAAAAATAAATAAATGGTCTGAACTACAACATATTTTCTAGTTATCGCAAGATAAACAACTTTAAAATCTATTCAGCATCCCTATAAGTCATAACTGAAATCCTTTAGCATATAAAAACAGAATAATCAATATTCGACTTCAAAATCGACCCATAACCCGAGTGTTCAAGCAATCCTCAGTTCGGTTTTCATGCAAAATCAGAACCAGAAAACATTTTCATACAAGAGTGCTCAAATTCATAAAAAGTATTAATTCGATACCAGCCTTTTCTTCTTCGACTTTTTATTCCCATGAACCACATTCCCCTTCCTCTTCTTCTGCGTTAGCACTTTTTCCTCATCTAACTACGATCCATCGTCAACTTCCACACCATCATTCGTCCCCTTTTCGCCAACTCCCTTGATTCTCAGTTTAATATCAGGCAAAGACTGATACAAAGGCAACATCACCGACCCCGAAAACTTCAGATGAATAGACCTAACACCTAACCATTTTTTAGGCACACACTCGATCCCACCCTGAATAGCAGCAGCAATATTTTCCACAATCTAATCTCTTTCCATGGAAACTTTCGCAACTCGAACGACACTACACGTCCCACTACCAAAAGACAACAAACCCGAAGACAGCCTTATTTCGATCTGTTGTTTCCAATTGTTACGCGTCAAATCAACGGGTAAAGGTAACTTTTTCTTGTTAAAGTAAGTTTTACCTAATAGTTTAGGTAAAAATGGGATAACCCTTTTATCAGCAAAGAAGATATCATAGGAATCACAAAGCTTTCTTTTAGCTTCAAAAGATTTGTAAAAAGAAAATAGGGTGTTTATCGGGTCGAGTTAATTGGGTTAATAAAACTAGTCGAATTTGTTTGACCCGAAGCCGATGACCCCGATATTATCATCAGGTCGGGTTATGGTTAAATTATTTTTCTTATCGGGGCAGTTCAACCCGATAAGTTCTTTTTTGATAGAACCTTTGCAAAAAATTAGTCTTTGCAAGTTATTGGTCTCGGTATACCGCTGATGCATTTGAATCGAAAAGAAACTAACAAATATTCACTTGTAGCTACATCGACTAGCTGAACATAAACAGCTTATGCACATTATAACACATCGAAATCAATTTTTAATCAAATAACGACTATCCACTAAAAAAAATCTCATAACCTGACAACCTGTATTACCCGACCCGATAAACACCCGCTAACCAGATTTCTTATCGGGTCGGGCCGGGTTGTGGGCCACCTTTTTAAAACTCAGAACCCGACGCGATAAACCTGAAAACCCGACAAGACAACACTCCTATGCGTCCATCAACGGACCTCACTAGCTTGGAAAGACAACCCGACAGATATGACTACATTTAGTCTTTGTTAGCATCAACACTTGCTCATAATTAGGATTAGTTATCAAAATCTATTTCGCTAGAAATAATAAGTAACTCTTAGCTAGAATAGTGATTACATTATCAAATGATGAGTTAGCAGCGATCAAGTATAATCTTCCAAATCAGGAAGCTGTCAACATAAAAGTCAGTCAAGCTTGCACTTGCGGAGGCACCTAACCATGAATGATATCGCCACATAAAGAACTCCTACCTGCAGAACGATCAGCACTGCAAACCAAACATTACCGCTTGGTAAGGATTTATAAACCTAACCTTACATAGTGGTAATATTTAAAAAAAAAAAACATACCAGCTACAAAAAGAGAGAATAGGATAACTAAGCGATGTCTGAGAAGCCATGGCAAGTCAGCTTCGAGAGAGCAATGTTGTTTGGCGCCTTTAACATTGTTAAAACCTCCCTTTTTGGCTTGAAGGTCGGACAATGAAGTAGTCACACTATTAACCGCCTCACCACTCACACCTCTCACTTCAAATCTCAAGCTCACTGGATTTGCATCCCAGTTTACTTCTATTACTCCAAAATTAGGTTGTCCTACGACATCATAAGAATGACATTACCACAATGTCTGTTCGTATTAGTTTCAGAAATGAGACACGATAGGCAGAGGAGAAGGCATACATACCATAAGTGCATGATTTGTGTTTGCAGTTGTTGTTGATAACTCTCATGGTAGTTGGTGTAATCCACGCCAAAAATCTAACAACGAAATGCAAAAACGAAGGAATTACCTTCTCAACAGCTTGCGTAAGACCACTTGCGGTGATGTCATACAAGGGATATCCAGTGGCACAATCAAAGCGTGTTATTTCCCCAAAATGTACATCTCCACTAATGAAGAAAACGCCATCTCTCTAGCCATGGAAACATAACACAGTAACTTGGTTGATAATAACATTAATAATTGTTTATGCAAATATATAGATCATATGGCTGGCTCTATTGGTGAATTTAATAACAAACACGCACTATTACCTTGCTATCAGATATCAATTTGAAAAGCCGTTTTCTTTCGCTTGGAAAACGTCCCCAGCTTTCCATGTAAAATAAAGGACCCGTACATGCTGAAAGATTTGATATAACCTGAATGACAGAATAGAAAGATGGATTGTTAAAGACCGCAAACTCCAATTATATTTGCAGAGACGATCACTTGAGGTTCCGTGTTTATTAAGGGTTAAAGTAAGACTCAAGGGCTATTACAAGTATGTGATCCGAGTTGGTCAAATGTTGCACAAAGTCAAAATCGACCAGGTAAGCTTTATTGCCTTAGAGTCTAGGACTGCAGCCTTATTGTCCGGTCCAAATACCAAAATCCACATTGTTGTTTTGGTTTATTTATTGTCTTAACGGTTATAGTTACAGATTACAATAAGAAACAAAGATATATAACTCATTTCAAAGATAGGGAAACAGGACACAAAAGGATTCCATAAGGGCCAGGACCATTTTTCTTCGATGTTAAAAATCTCGATTTTCATTACTAAACAAGCATGAATGATCCAAATACATGACCATACCTAGAACAATAATGGCATACCTGAATAGATGAACCAATTACGGTTATTTCTGATGGTTGGCTATTTAACTCTCTTTCTAACCATGTCCATTGTGCAGTTCCCAAAATGGTTCCGTCACTACGCAGAGGGTCTCTGTGGTAACGAGTATCCAAAAGAATGACCTAAAAGGAAAACAAGTGAGCACAAGTAACAACACTAAACCTATATATTTAGAAACCAACCGCCATTGTACCTTGATCCGCCTTCCCTCGGGACCGAATGTGTAAGATGCATAAACACCAGCCTGCTTGCGCCTTGGACTATTCGGGGGTTCATCCAAAAAGTCCAACATAAGCTGTTGGTTGATATCTTTATGCTTAAATTCTTTACCAGCATCGTTTAAACCATAATCATGATCATCCCAGGTGCCAATGACCTTGGCAGTGGTACGAAGACGAGCGTAGCCGTGATTGGTTTTAGCAATATCGTATTTAGATTTCATTTGATCATACGACGAAGGAACAAAACGTGGAACATTCTTCCAAGGGCCAATCGTTCTGTCATTACCAAAGAGTTTAAAAGGACGTCTGATATCTCCATATATATTGTCCCCAAGCCAAATGAAAACATGTGGTTTGTATTCTAGTATAGCATCCCATATTGGCTGCAAAGACAATACAACACTACCTTAATTAACGAGTAACTAATAAATGGGGCTCAAGTGGTCTGCAAGTGGTGGCGTCGCACCGGTTCTCCACTTATAAGGGACACATAATTCAAGTTTACATGCCTACGTCAATTTACAAGTATAACGGGTCTCCTTTCGGATGGCCCTCCTAATGAGTAACTAATAAGTGGAAACGAGCTAGAGCTTGAGCTCAGCTCGTTTGTATATATAAAGCTAGCTCGAGCTCGTTTCAAGCCTAATATTTTCACAAGGTCGGCTAGGGCTTGATTTATTTATATATCGTGTTGAAGAAAACAAAGTTAAAATAGAGCTCGGCTTGTTAATCTGAAAGGCTCGAGCTCGTTTATAAAGAAGTATATACGTATAAACAATATTTATACGTATATATTTACATAATAAGAAAAGACAAACGAGCATTACAAAGTCAATTCTATTAAATAAAAAAAGTGGTGCAACACAAGGACTTCTCAGCGGTCACCTAAGCCAGTACTACTCTCGCGCAAAGCACGCTAAACTACGGAGTTCTGATGGAATTCGGGCACTAATAATGATATATAAAAATGAACGAAGTGATATAGGGACATAGAAAGAACCTGTGGAGATGATTGATTAGCACAAGAACCAAAAGCAATCCTAGACACAACTTCTTCAGGAGGAGGAGCAGAAGAAGCACTAGTTAAAGTAAATAGTAATAGTAAAAATGTAATTACCATTCTCATCATTTATCCAAATCAAACTTCACCTTAAAAAATAAAAATAATAATAAGATGATGATCAGGGTAAAAAAGTTTGAGAAAGAAAGACAAAAATGAATGCAACCACCGCCTATGTCTAAGATAAAAGTTAAAAATAAGATCTCTTTTCTAGGATCTTTGTTTACTTCTTTTTCTTTTCTATACTCTAACTTTATAAAGTACCTTTTTTTATTCACTCACATCAGTTAGTTTGTTTTGTACTTAAAATAAACTAACGATTTTTTGGAAAAAGCCAGTACAAGAGTGTTTTCTGTATTAAGTCTGGATTTATTATCTTTATTTTACATATTTACCCTCTAACTCCCTCACTTAACTAATTTAAAAGGATACAATAGTAAACTTGTGTGATTCAGACTTTATATTCAGCACACAAAATAAACAGTCATATATCCGTCTACAAACAGACAACATATATTTTTACATACACTATAATTTCACAGGACTTAATAAAAAGACTAAACAAACAAACAGGCCTTTACTTTTCTTCTTTAGAGCTTAATGGCTGTTTTAAGAAAATGAACTTTTAGTATAAGTTTCGTTTCATATTAAATGTCTATTATGAAATATTTAAAAAATTTGTTACGTTAAATATTTGTATTTGTATAATATAATACTTAATGAAAATCATATGAATAAATACGGTTAAATATAAAATCTCTTTTGTAGGATCTTTGTTTACAATACTTCTTTTTCTTTTCCTTTTTCTTTTCTATATTTAAGTACTTTTTCTTAAATAAAGTGCAAAAATTATCCATGTGGTTTGTCAAAAGTTTGAATTACATCTCTTGTTGATACTTCGCGCAGTATACATCTGTATGGTTGTGAAATAGTGCACCGTACATTTCTGAGGACGGATGGTGCAAATAGTTTCCGGTTAAGGTTAAAATTATTTGTCGCTTTAGGGATGATTTTTGCACTTAACTTTTAAAAAAAATCGAAAAAAGTTTTTTTTTCAAAGAAATTTCGGAATTTTGTTTTTTCCAAAAAGTTTAGTATTTTTTTTCAAAAAATTTTGGAAATTTTTTTTAACCTACAAAACTTACGTTATTTGTTGATACAAAAGTTGGGTGATCCTTGCTAGACCCGAATTAAGCTTAATTCGGGTTGGCTGGACTCCGACTCCTGCACCAAGTGAATTATCTGGTTGGGATCCTGCACACTAAAACAACACGCGTTAGACTTACCGTGGGAATGTTTCCCACGATTAGACTCCGGCGTGAGAGTAGGTAATCAGTTAGGGTTATGAGAATCGGATGAGATGTGAGTGTGTAGAATGTAATACCTTAGTGGAACTCTTGGGGGTTCCTTATATAGGCAGTGAAACCCTAATGGGCTGTCACTAATGCTTCGGCCCCAAGGAAAGGATAAATACCAGAATTAGATTGATTGTTATCTTCTAATTATAGTGAGTGAATATCCTCTCCTTTGGGATAAATCCTACTCATAGTAGGAGTATGATTCTGTCTAACCCTGTACCGGCCATGCCAGGCCGTGGGTCGCACACGCGTGTGCGGTTACTGTTCATCTAAGCCCATAAGCTCAAATGACATTATTCCCACCCATTCGTGACGGGCCAGATACGGGTAGTACCCGTGGGCCGGGTTCATGACCCGGTTGGGGACTATAAGTCATCATGTCCCCCCAGTCTAGTTGTTACAGCCGTAGGCGTAACCTCTAGACTAACAAGATGCTCCCCGGACGTACCAAGAAAGATCCTTAGGGAATGATAAATGTTTCAAAAATTTGTGTTAACCGCACGCGGCAACCTGATTTAGGAATTTATTCCAATGATACCTCAGCCGCACGTGACGACCGAGACAAATTAAATGTAGCATTGAATATGGTCTTACGTAAGACCGCATATCCCGACATAAATGACTGTTCACCTGCCACTTGACTGACAAAGTGCAAACAGTCAGAACCTCGAGCGGCGTAAACCTCTGAGTCAGAAGTGACCCGTGGGTCCCACCTGACTTTTCACTTGCCACTTACACCCCAACCACACGATTTAGGATAGTGACAAACACGTGTCATGCATCCAACAGACCATGACTCTCAAGGCAACCCTATAAATAAGTCGCCCCTACGGCTGTGTGTAACACACAGTCTTTTCCTTCATTTCTGCCATTAAAGCTTTCCTTATTAGCACCACCTTCTCACGCACGGATCCCTTCCCATGCAGGTTAGAATACCACGCCTTTAACTTATTTATTTAGTAATGGCTCAAAGAAACAACCCCTCTATTGGATCTGTGCTCAACGTAATGACCCAAGAGAAATTGGAGCACTTTTGCACTGATTTCTTCATTCCTAGCAACCTACATCCTTCTCTCCCCGGTGCAGGGGACCTCATAACTGAGGCACCCCAGAGAAAAATTGGCCTATACACTCGTCTGTTTGATGCGGCCAACTATCGCATTCATTTCACTCGTTTGCTTGTAGATCTCCTAGGATATTATGACGTACATATCACCCAACTACACTGTATAGGCGCATGTAAGATTAGTCAGTTTGAAATCTTTTGTCGCGCAAGAAGAATCCCCCCTACCGTAGAGTTATTCAGGCTATTTTATGCCCCTAGTTTAGTTAATGGTTGGCTCTCCTTTAAGAAACGATCCCCCAACAGCCCCACAGCCATAATAAGGCCATGGATTCGCTGAAAAATTGGTACGACCATTACTTTTTCATCGACTCAATAGTGTGGCCGGCTGATTTCGTTTTTAAACATAGATTATCTCCTGGCCATCCTCCGCGCGCTGGTACATATAATCCCCAACATTCCCAAGAAATAGATATGAATAGGACAGGGTTCCATAGGAATATACCCGAATCGTTCCTTTGTTTGCTAGGTATTAGCCGCAATTACTTCGGCTCATCCAATAGATATCCTGTGTTTTGGAGGAGGCGTGGTGAAGGTAGGTATAGCATCCGCACATCAAAGACGCACATACACCTATTGACTATAACTACAATACTTTGTTTGTTTTGGCAGAAATGAACTTCTTTGGAATCCTTTATCAAGGTGATCCAAAACTTATACCATAGGGATCCCGTCCTAGACGTGAGAATGAGCTACCCCTCCTCGAGCATACCCGAAACGTGACAGTTGCCCTAGCAGCCGTACCAGACCCCCACTCTGATGAAGAAGAAACAAAACTCTTGAGAACCCCCATGGATTTCGACAATGAAGACGGTGATAACATGATGCTGGAAGATGAAGTCGGGCCTTCCTCTCCACCTAAGACTGCTATCCCCGTACACGGGGAAGAGCAAGGTGCCAACATTGAGAGGACCACCTCCAGTCTTCGCCAAATGTTGGGCGATGACGAGGAGGAAGTGCAACAATTAGAGGAAGAGGAAAAAGAAGGGGAAGCCCAGCCCGCCCCCAAGCGTACCCGTAGGAAGAACAAGCGGGTGAGAAGAGTTGCTCAGGCTGAGGTCGGGGAACACAATGCCCCTCCGAAAAAACTGCACGAGGACCACCCCCGCTATCAATCTGTTGACAGCACCACCCAAGCCTCCGAGACGGCGCGGACTGCACCCGTGGATCCGGACGTGCCGTTAACCAATGTCGAGCCAGTCACTCAAGTTCCCCCCACTACATCAGAACTAGAAAGAACCAATATGTAAGTCTACAGCCTTTGTTTTGTCAAAATATCCATTATCCAAGTAAGAGGTACATAATTCTATAAACCATATTTTAATACTTATTCCAATTGTTGTTTGCAGGGATGAACGAGTTGGTGCCGCACCTCCCCAAGAGGCACAGAAGGAGAAGGAGAAAGAGAAGGAGATGGAGAAGGAACCTGCCCTGCATACCGCCGCAACCAGATCTGGCCCCGCCTTTGAGGAAGGTACCCCGACAGCTTCTCAAGAGGAACCGGCGTCCGGACCTCCTACACAGTTCAACCCTGTCTGGGCGATCACCACTGCTTCACGGATGAGACAGGCCGACGAATTCCGTGAATATCTAAATAACTGCATCCCTCCCGGTCTGGTCAGGGACGTGAATGCACTGGGCCATGTGGACCTAGTAGATGAGTACAATGGTGCCTTGGTTCATCAGATGGCCATGGGTACCTCCATGCGGGTAAGTTTTGAGGCTGCCTTAGAGGATGTTGATTCCTTGAAGTGGAAGGTTGGTCGAAGAGAGAAGATAATTGAAGAAAATGAGGCCCAGATTGCCGCCCTCCAGTCCCAGCTTGCTACTGCCGAGGCTACTGTTAAAGAACAGTCAGCACATGCCAATGCTCATGACCAACATGTAGCCGAGCTCGAGACTGAACTTGAGGCTTCAATAGCCAAGGTATGTATCCACACCGCATCGCGCCTACGTCGCAATATCCTTCATTTTAATACTTGATTTATCACATATAGGTGACCGCGGCAGAAGCTTCAGCTAAGTCCTCCTCCGACCGAGTATCCATTCTCACAAAGAAGCTTGAGGACGCCCATGCGTTGATCTGGGGTGAGGAGAAACTGAAAGAGGATCTTGCTCATGAGAGGGTCGTGACCGAACAATTGAAGGAGGCGTCTACCCAAAAAGATGTACTGGTGAATGCCCTTATCTCCGAGCGTGATGATGTGTTATACCCCCAACTACTAGCAGCCATTGCCGGCCGCAGGTGGATGGTGGGTCATGGGACGCGTTTGGCCGTCACAAAGGTGTTGGAGGCCCCACAATTTGTTCAAAAGTTTGCGGACCTCGTGTCAGATGGCATCGACCACGGTCGTCATGAAGGAATGGTCATGGCCGCAGAGCTAATAAGGAAGAAACAAAACTTCACAAAGCATGCCTTCTTCAACACCGGAGCTGCTGAGAAGATGACTGCTTCTATGGACGCAATGCGAGATCTCCACTACCCCTTCTTGGCCGAGCTAGAAGCCACAAAAGATGCATCTAACAAGGAGATTATGGAAAAACTAAGTCTTGGTGCCTTTTCTCAGGACGAGGGACATTCCCAGACTCCCTTTACTCCCTCACCCAGCCACCCCACTCTTCCTATTTATGAAGATGTTACCAGAATCGTAGTTGGTGAACAACCATTAAGCGAGGTGCTGGAGATGAATGCAGCTCAAGATCTGGAGCGGAAGGAACGTGGTGAGATATTGCCCCGTCTGGCTGAGGAGCAATGGGAGATAGGTAGGTTTCTCCTCCCCATGTAGGGTGCTCCTTAATTTGTTATAACTCTTGGATAATTTGGTTTGTAACCTAAATATTCATCCGTGGATGGCCACAGCACTTTATCCTTTTTGTAACATGATTGTAAACATTTGGCATAATATTTATAAGTCCGTGGTGGTCACAAAAATTTTGATAATTGGAAACTTGCTTATATTCTTTTTAGATATCATGTATCTGTGTCGCATGACGTGTCACGTCTTACCTAGAATAAAACCAAGTCTATATTTTACTAGACGTGCGGCGTGCATTTTTACCATGCAAAGCACTGCGTGAGCGCGACATATGGAAACTTATCACAACGTCTTGTGAGTAAGGTGTCTAGTAAGGATACATGATCCGCGTCACTGGGGTTGCATCCCTCTTATGTGACAAGTTGAATTATTATGTTCACTTAATCCTCTTACTCCGCCTGGAGGCGTATAGTACATATACGGTTATTGAATGAATGCATATGAATAAGAGATGGCGCATTATAGTAATAATAACTAAATCTATACGACAATAATAGAATCTAAAGAATAAAACAATTTGCACAAGAACGAGTCGTGGAGCTAGCTAGGCACCACGGCATTTTATTAGAACGTTTACGTTTTTTGTTTTAACAAGAATGGGAAACCCTAAAAACAAAAGGAACTTAGAAAGCATAAAAAACAAAACAAAGAGAACGCATGGATCTTCATTGAAGCCAGATATAGCGAAGTGTCCATGCGGAAGCCGTAGCTTTCAAAGATATCACCTTTTAAGATTGCAGATATTCCATGTGCATTCCAGGTCGAGGCCATCCATGTCACGTAACTTGTACGCGCCCCGTCCTAAGGCTTCCGTGACCTCATACGGTCCTTCCCACTTAGGGCCCAGCTTTCCTGTATTCTCCGCTCGACATGCCTCGTTAGCACGATAGACATAATCTCCCGGTCGAAAAGAAACACCTTTAACCTTGGCGTCATAATAAGCCTTCATCCGTGCCTTGGACTTGGCCTCATTGATAGCCGCTATCTCCCGTTTTTCCTCCAACAGATCCAAATTGATCTGGAGCTGCTCGTCGTTTGTGACGACATTAACCTCCGCTGTGCGGATGGTAGGCATTCCTATCTCTGCTGGTATGACAGCTTCAGTGCCGTAGGCCAATGCGAATGGAGTGTCCCCGTAAGCTGTTTTGATCATAGTCCTATGTGCCCATAGAACATGTGGCAGTTTATCCACCCACTTGGCACTTCGTTCATCCAGGCGTGCCTTGATGCCTTCACCCAAGCTTCTATGTGCTCGTTCCACGAGACCATTTGTCTGCAGATGTTTAACAGATGCGAAGCGCCGTTTGATATTCAATGTTGCGCACCAGTCCTTGAATGGATTATCCGCGAACTGCTTCCCGTTGTCCAAGATGATTTCTCCTGGTAAGCCAAAACGGCACACGATGTTCTCCCAAAATTTTTTTTTAACTTGTTTGCCTGTGATGGATTTGACTGCCTTGGCCTCTATCCAACGTGTAAAGTAGTCCATTGCGACAATCAAGAACTTAACTCCCCCCGCGGCTACGGGAAAAGGTCCTACAATATCGATCCCCCACTTATAGAATGGCCATGGGGATGTAATGGGTGTAAGTTCCTGCTGCGGATGTCGTGGTACTGGTCTGTGCACTTGGCAATCACTGCACTTGCGAATCATGTCGCGTGCATCCCTATGCATAGTAGGCCAATAATATCCTGTGCGTAGAGCTCGGGCTACTACGGATCGGGGACCCGCGTGCATGCCGCATAACCCTTCATGTATCTCACTGATCACATAAGTAGCCTGGCGTGGCCCAACACACCGCAACCACAACTGTAAGAAAGAGCGCTTGTAAAGTATACCTTCTCGAAGCTCGAAGTGCTGCGACTTCCTTCTGATGCGCCGTGCTGCCTTTTCCTCGTCTGGAAGGGTTTCATTAGTCAAATAGTTGATGATCGGGGTCATCCATGTAGGTCCATCTTCCTCAACTATAGATGCGACTTCCCCTTCTATTATAGACTTTTCCTTTAGTATTTCTACCAAGACTTGTTTGGATAAGTGGGCGAAACTTGTAGACGCGATCTTGCTAAGAGCGTCCGCCTTCTTGTTTTCACCTCTTCGTACCTGCTTGATAGAAAACTTGCTGAAATCCGCGATGAGTGACACGACTTTCTCCAAGTATCGAACCATGTTATCCTCCTTGGCTACGTATCCCCCCAGAATGTCGTTCACGACAAGCCGTGAGTCCACGTAGGCCTCAAGGTTGCGGACTCCCATTCTAGCGGCGATTTTTAAACCCGCAATCAACGCTGCATATTCTGCCTCATTATTGGTGGCTGTGAACTCAAATCACAGGGCGTATGTAAACTCCATTCCTTCCGGATTCGTAAGGATGAGACCAGCTCCTGATCCATCCGTGCACGAAGATTCGTCCGTAAATAATACCCATGGTTCTGCTAGAGTTTCCTCTCGTTGTACGACTGGTCCCTCCTCATCCGGCTTCTCTATCAAGAAATCTACCAAGATTTGCCCTTTAACAGCCGTCCTTGGTCTATAAGGTATGTTATGTTCTCCCAATAGAATGCTCCACTTCTGTATCCTACCGGCCATATCTGGTCTGGAGATGACTTGTTTTATTGGTTGATCAGTAATAACTACAATTGGGTGCGCCTGAAAGTACCGGTGTAACCGTTTCGTAGCAAACACTAATGCCATAACCAATTTCTCCATGGAAGAATAATTCAACTCCGGCCCTTGTAGTGTTCTACTTATAAAGTAGACCGGAGTTTGGACTGTGTCCCTATCCGTCATGAGTACCGCACTTATTGCTCCATGTGTGACTGACAGATACATTATGAGCTCCTCCTTGGGTCGGGGGGGCACTAGCATGGGGAGAGATGTGAGGTGTTGCTTGAGCTGACCAAAGGCTTCCTCCGCTTCCTTCGTCCACCGGAAGTCTCCCTTCTTGATGCACTTCTTGAGTGTTTTGAGTAGGGGGAGTGACTTCTCCACGGACTTCGACAAGAACCTATTCATCCCGGCCAACTTCTCAATTAATGATTGCACCTCTTTTCGTGTCTGAGGAGATGGTAACTGTATCACCGCGTCCGTCTTTTCTGGGCAAGGCTTGATGCCATTTGGATAAATCATATATCCAAGGAACATCCCTTCAGTTGCCCCAAACGTGCATTTCTTTGGATTTAGCTTCATATTAATCCTCCTCAATGTGTCAAACGTCTCTTGGACGTCCTGGAGAAGTGCATCCTCCGTATGACTTTTGATGACTAAGTCGTCAACGTAGACCTCAAGGTTACGGCCTATCTGTGAGTCAAAGGCTTTGTCAACAAGCCGCTGATATGTTGCCCCGACGTTCTTTAGTCCGAATGGCATTTTTGTATAACAGTATACGCCTTGACTAGTATGGAACGCCGTTTTCTCCGCGTCCTCCTCCGCCATCTGGATCTGGTGGTATCCTTTATATGCATCTAAGAAGCACTTAAAGGGATATCCACATAGGGATTCCACCTTCCAGTCAATCTCCGGTAATGGATAGCAGTCCTGCGGGCAGGCTTTGGTCAGGTCTGTGAAATCCACGCACATGCGCCAGCTCTTGTCATGCTTTTTGACCATGATCGGGTTGGATAACCACTCGTGGTAGTATACCTCGCGCATGATACCTGCATCCACCAATTTCCATACTTCATCCAGTATTACTTGGTTGCGTTCTGGTGCCTGGCCGCACTTCTTTTGCTTAACGGGAGGATATCCCTGGCGGATTTGGAGCTTATGTTCTGCTATTGCCCGCGGAACGCCCGTCATGTGCTTGGGCTCCCATGCGAATACATCTAAGTTTGCTTTTAAGAGAGAGCACATGGCCCTTGCCGCTATCCGAGAGTGTTCCCCCTATGGATACCTCTTGTTCCGGATAGTCAGGATGGATTGCCACCCTCCAATTGGGAGGTGGTGATCCATCCTTGGGGGGAACAGGTGGAGCTGGTGTTGTCACGGCATGACACTCGGATGGTGGTATGATTGCATTATAGATAGTGAAAATTCCTCCTTCCATAGGGAATTTAATCATTCCGTGAGCTGTGGAGGGTACTGCCCGTATTGCCAGGATACCTGGTCTGCCTATGATCCCATTGTATGGAGAGTGTGAACGTATCACCATAAAGTTCATCCACGCCGTGGTGGAATGCTCTTCATTCCCAATGGTTACAAGCAGATGTAGTTGTCCTATTGGCCAGATGGTGTCTCCACTAAAGCCGATGAGCGGCGACGTGGCCGGTACTAATTGGCTTCTTACTTCTGGTCGTAACTGTACGAAATAGTGTTCGTATAGTACTTCTGCTGATGACCCTTCCATCCACATACATACGGCGGACATTGTGTGTTCCAATGCTTATCTCAATCGTGAGTGGTGCATCGGCTATGTCACTTGCCGTGATGGGAGGGAATGAGATTTCTCTGCCACGTGAAAATTTTTGACTAAATTTCTGCCTTGTGCGGTGCTGCCTGGATTGGATCATGTATATAGTCGAAGGCTTGTCCTTTTGGGGATCCTTCTTCTCATACTTCTTGTTGTCCTTTCCATCTTTCCAATCCTTGACCAAATGCTTGAGTTTGCCTGACTTGATCAGTGACTCAATGTGCTTCTTGAGCTGGATACATTCCTCCGTGTCGTGGCCCTTGTCGTTGTGGAATTCGCAAAAGCGATTTCCTTGACGATGGTCCAGCGGAGTCGTTATTGGGGGAGGTCTCGAGAAGTTGGCCCCTTATGTCAGCAAGATCTCCTGGTAGGATATCTTTAGAGGGGTAAATTTGCCCTCCGACCGCCCTCCTTTGTTTTGGCTCTTGTAGTCTGAGCTCCTCCCACTGATCTGGTTGTTTTGACCGCCCGACTGTCTCTTGGACTGGTCATTCGAACGGTAGCTGTTACCTTTTGAGGGGTAAGCCGCGGCTACCGCGGTTTCTCCTTCTATGAAGTTTCTAACCCTTTCTATAAGGTCATCATACCTCTCTGGTCGCTTGTCATTGAGATGTCTGATTAGTTCCCTGTCTGTTATGACGTGCATATAATCGGAAATTTTCAGATGTTTCGGCATTGTCTTTGTGCACGTGCACTCGTCATTGAAGCGTTCAGTAAAGGCCTCCGTAGATTCCCCCGGTCGTTGCTTGACGGTTGCCAATGAGACCGGGTCCCTATTATACTTCTTTCGCTGAGTATAATTGTTCTTGAACGCAGTACGTAGTTAAGTGAAGCTATCAATGCTTCGTGGAGGAAGTCCGTCAAACCAATCACGAGCTTTGCCGATCAAGGTTGAATTGAACATTTGGCACCATATAGGCATGGGCCATCGTTCAATTTTCGCATGTGTGTCAAATATCTTTAGGTGATCATCCGGATCACCTGTCCCATCATAAGTCTTGACACACGCCGGCATGCGACGCTTTGTATCCTCAGAGTAATTCCGTATGCGGAGAGTAAAAGGATCTTCCCTGGGATCAACCCATGGACGGGTGAGATTAGCGTCACACCATGGGCGGGAAAGATCTATAGCTTCCGCCTCTCGATAATAGGGGCCGCCATAGTACTCTTTATTGTCTGGTGGTGGTGGAGGAGTACGCCTAGGTCGGCGACGTTTGGGTGGATGGTCATCCGAATCCTCTCCTGATGGACTGGTAGAAGGGGGCGGTGCCCCATCCTTTGGCTGAGGACCGCTCTTGTGAGAAGAGCTAGGAGCCTTCTTCCCGGTATTCATCCTCTCCCACACGCTTGTGCGGCGATTAGTTCTGGTTAGCTCCAGATCTAGTCGTCCGGGTGAACCGTCGGACCTCTCTCCCTCCTCACGGTATTGTAGTAGTTCCTGCATGAGTCGATCCCCTATGCGTTCGAACACGTTCCTAGGTTGGGGAGTTTCCTCAAAGAGGTTCCGCTCCTGGGGTCGTGCCCTTCGCTTCCTCTGAATTTGAGGAGAGGTGCTTGGTCCGGCACTGCCAAAGTTGAGCCTAGATAGGAGGTCCCTCCCTAGGTTCAACCTGGATGCAATTCCTAGGACGATCCTCTCGAAGTTCTGCGTGAGAACTCAAGTGAGATCTTCCTCACTAAGTGGTTCGACCTCCACTTCTTCCTCAGTCGATGGTCTGCGCGGCTCCTTGTTAGGGGGGTTGGGTGCACTCCCTGGATCAGGGTTATCCAAGGTCGAAGTAGGTGGTGGGGTGACAACGAACGTGCTTGTCATACCCATGGACTGAAGACCACTTCGGTTATTTGGTCCGCCTGCTTGGTTGCTAGGGGATCGATTGGGAATGAGTATCCCGTCCCCTAGGGACTTCCGATACCCAGGATTTGTGTTCTTAGGGTTTCCTTGCGTATGTCCCTTCGCTATTGAGAGATTGAGATGAGATTTGCTCTAGCTTAGTGTAAGGGTCCCACGGATGGCGCCAACTTGTTGATTCAAAAGTTGGGTGATCCTTGCTAGACCCGAATTAAGCTTAATTTGGGTTGGCTGGACTCAGGCTCCTGCACCAAATGAATTATCTGGTTGGGATCCTGCACACTAAAACAACACGCGTTAGGCTTACCATGGGAATGTTTCCCACGATTAGACTCCGGTGTGAGAGTAAGTAATCGGTTAGGGTTATGAGAATCGGATGAGATGTGAGTGTGTAGAATGTAATACCTTTGTGGAACCCTTGGGGGTTCCTTATATAGGCAGTGAAACCCTAATGGGCTGTCACTGATGCTTCGGCCCCAAGGAAAGGATAAATACCAAAATTAGATTGATTGTTATCTTCTAATTATAGTGAGTGAATATCATCTCCTTTGGGATAAATTCTACTCATAGTAGGAGTATGATTCTGTCTAACCCTGTACCGGCCATGCCAGGCCGTTGGCCGCACACGTGTGTGCGGTTACTGTTCATCTAAGCCCATAAGCTCAAATGACATTATTCCCACCCATTCGTGATGGGCCGGATACGGGTAGTACCCGTGGACCGGGTTCATGACCCGGCTGGGGACTATACGTCATCATTATTTTAGAAACATTTTCTTCAAAAAAAATAGTTTAAATCTTTTCAAACCATTTAATACTTTAATTTTTTCCGAACAAAAATCTATATTTAAAAGGTTAGAAAAAATTTGAATTTTTTTTTTCGAAGAAATGTTTTCTAAAAAAAGGGAATTTTTGTAACATAAAACTTTTTCTAGAAAAAGTAATTTTTTTCTTTTAAAAGTTAAAGAAAAAATTAAATATTCTTTTAGTTAAAACTGTTTAAAAAAATCTAATTTTTTATTGAAGTATTTATTAAATTTTTTTACAAAACCGTAAATGTTTATTTGAAATGTTTGAAAAAATATTTTAATTTAAAATGTTAGAAAAAATTTAAAACATTTTTTCCAAATTTTTTTCTAATAAAAGTAATTTTTGTAACTTAAAAAGCTTTTATCGAAATATTTTTGAAAAAGAAGTTTCTAAATTTTTTTGGAAAAAAGTTTTTTGAAAATATTTTGAAAACCCTTTTTTTCGATTTTATTTTTTTGAAAAGTTAAGTGAAAAAACATATATCGACTGTAAAATGACTAAAACACCTCCTTAAAGAAAAGTAACTAATCTGAGTGAGAATAAAAAAAAAGAGTAAAGTACAAAAGTCATTCTCGTGGTTTGCCAAAAGTTTGAATTTCATCACTCGTTAATACTTCACGCAGTATACATCCTTTTGGTTGTAAAATAATACACCATACATCCCTAAGGACGGATAGTGCAAATAATTTCCAGTTAGGGCTATGATTAGAATTTTGATTTAGGTTTAAAGTTAGCTTAGAGTTTAGATTTATAGTTGATGTAAGAGAGAGAGAAAAGATAATATTTAAATGTTTATAATTTATTAAATGTTTTATATAATTTTAATTTAAATAATTAATATAAATTTTATTAAATAAAAAAAGAAATAATAAACGAATGGATAGGATTGTCTTTGGGCCCCTTAATGAACTAGTGCAATACCCGTGCGTTGCACAGGTACATTCTTTTTTTATTAGGTTTGCATAAATTTTGAAAACTTATGTATATAAGGTTGAAAAGATTAATGATAAAAATCAATGTTGTACCATAAACAACATACCGCACATCAACAATCTATATGAAAGCATCATAAATTATAAAGTCTTAGCATATTCTTTATCTATCCAATATAAAGGGTATATTATAAGCTAAGATAAATTTGTGTGAGAGACGTACAAATGAGCATGTGATTATTCCAACTAACCAAGTGCATGCATCTTCAATTTCAAGATATACATAGGTACTAATAAATATAAGGTGGGAAGAAACATCATCGTTTATATTACAAAAATGATACTAAAACTTAAAAGTATGTACAATTCAAAAGATTATTTGGTAAAAAACAATGAAAATAAATGTAATTGCAAATAATAATTTCTTGCGACCTGAGAGTTTCCTTTTCTGAGTATCTTATATATCCATCTACAAATATTAGAAAATATGAAATGAACATTCAAATACACCTCTCATTTTCCGTTCTATTAGGCAACTTACTAAATGAATGCATTATTTAAATAATTATATGTATGGAATCACCCAAGCTTAATGGGAATACTGGCCATATTTTTTGGTCCTCGGTACACGAATGACAAAAAGCGCCAAAGAGAAGTTCTATTTCGTGGCAAATGCGAGGCCAAGATTGACTTCATGCAAAACGTGACATTTTCTGAGTATCACAAAATTTATGCCAAAAGTGCCAATTAGAATAGTTCGGTTTCGCATCAAAATTAAATGCGAGGCCGAGATCGACTTCATGCAAAAATGGGTCAAACAAAGTGTGTTGGCCCATCTACCATTTCATATGTTACCAAAAGATAATTCAACCATTGCCAATACATTGAAACTTTTGTTGTGAAGATAGTGAAGAATTGAGGAGGGAAATTGTCACTTAATAAGTGAAACAAATATAAAGACCTAAAAGATAAAACTTGGAGAACACATACCAGATCACAAGCTTTGAAAATTTTGATCCTTATAGTAGACAATGTTTTCTTTGTGCAAAACATGCATGAACAAATTACAATATGTCAAATATCTTTTTAAGCTATAGAAATTTTCGTCGGTCTTTACTCTTTAGTCGTGATGTATTCTATGTTGTCGTTGTTCAACTTAAGTCGTATACGAACAATTTTTTTTAGATTTATGCAATGGTTCATATGGAAACCAAAGCTTGGATGAGTCGAATTAAAGCTATTTTTATACTCCATTTGCAAGCTTATTTCATTCTAAGATGTGTCAACTAAATAACCTCTTTCAAGATATTTAAGTGATGACTTTAGATAAGATTTGTCTTCATTAAGTGGTTAGGTTTGTTGCCTTTGATCCCTTGTTGGAGTACTGATGCAATTGACTTTTGTTACTCTATGCTTCGTACACACTATGTAGTTATAACGCTGGTGCGTTGCTAGATACAACCTTCTTTTGTGATGTTTATACCATAAGTTTTGAAGAGTTATAAACATAAATTTAAAGATAGATATAACAAATAGAGGTCATATCATAGAGCTACAAAACTGTTAGGTCCATAGAAAGATATCCAGAATGATTGACAACGTATCATGTTTGTATATATATACAAAACAAATTGACATATTTAAAATCAAAACCATATGAAGATGGTAATTTATCATGGATTCATACTTGAGGTGAGCAATCGTACGTTACAAAGAGTCGGCAACATGTCCCTCCCCCTCTCTTGTCTTTCCTTTTCAAAAAGACCAGCTTCCTGGTTAGAGGCACCAAAATATAAAACCGATACTATCAATGTGGAATGTAAATAGGACTAATTCATTGCAACATATTTGTATTACCACTTCATCATCTCAATCTTTGATAATATAAAATGACATTACCTTGTTTTCACTGCCTCGATTTGGTTTCACGTTTTCATTCTTTTATTGGCACAATTGTATCAAGCTGAAAAGATAGTAAGATAACAAAAATGAGTAGTAGTACAGATCATAAATTTATGTTAAATAATAGGGAATTTGAATACCTCGCTTTGTTGCTTGCCATTTATCTTTGAGTCGATGAAATTCTTAATATACGTTACGCATTGCGTTTCAATACAAAACAACATGACTATTTGGCTTGCTTTTATAGTGACATTATAAATTTAAAATAGAAAAACATCCACCTATTTATCTCATAGTTAGTTGGAACTTTGAAGTAGTGTATAAACTACCTATTCTTTTGGATACAGTTTTAAATTCTTATCTTTGAAACTGCAATCGATAAAGGTGATAGATTCAATAGATGGGGATACCACGTGCATGCACATGAACGAATTTATGTGGCTGAGCTTTTTTTGAGGGCAATCGTGTGGATATAAAAGATGCCAGCTAATTTTTTTTTCTCTCAGTACCGTGAACAATAGAAAAGGAAATACCAATTACAAAAGTCGTCATATTGTCCAGGATTTTTAAATATCATTTTTTTAGTACTAAATTCCAATAATGAGACCTACAGATTATAACCAAACAGCCGAAGTTGGGTTTCATCCTCACATCCAATGCCAAAAGAGGGAAAACAAACGCACCCTTAAAGCTTGTTATTTTTATTTAAGATAATTGCTTAAATGGTACCTATGATTTGTTAGATTTAATGGAAATAATCCCTAGACTTTTTTTTAGATTCTTTTTTCATGATTTTGATTCCCATCGAGTTTGGTTCCTTAATCGATATTTTCATTTGTTTGATTGCTAATTAGAATAAACCGAACAAACTACAGTCACAAACGTTTCATTAGTGGTATGATTTGTTGGATATTACATATTTAAATCATGCATTAATTAACTTTATATTATTAATTAATTAAAAATAAAATTATTTTCATAACCAAATAAATACACAATAATGTGAGAATTATTTTTTACTAATAAGTTACACATATGTTTTTATCCCTTGGTTTACGAAGTAGATGTACATGAATTTTTATTCTCTTAAGTCACTAGGTACACGTAGCTTAGGATCATGCACATGTATGTCTGTATCATAACTATCTTTTCGCTAGATAGTATGAAAACACATGTGCACTTTTCATATCGTTAATCATACTTTGATATATAACCAATAAAACAATTAGTAAGTGTTTAATTTAAACATTACAATCAAAATACATATCTATTTTAAGAGTAAAAGTTATTTCTCGTAATCTGTACATTTTATTTGTTTTGAAAATAACCTTAAACTATAACTATAGTATAGTTATTGTCTTTTATTTTTTTTATTTGCACTTCTACGCCTTTTATTTTTATCTAGTTTTTATTATTATCGTTTTTGGCTGTTTTTGTAACTTTTCACTCGTTTTATACCTTTTTTTACTTTTTTGTAAGTTTGGTGCGTTTTATACGTTATGGTCTGTTTTCATTCGTTTTATCTGGTTTTGAATGTTTTCTGTGGTTTTGAACGTTTTTATACTTTTTGTATGCTTTCATACGTCCTTTTCATATCGTTTTTCAAAGTTTTAGTATCTATTAAAAAATATGAAAATGTATAAAAGTACCAAACGTAAGAAAACATATAAAAGCGTATGAAAACACTGAATATGTATAAAAACATACCCAACGTAACTTATGAAAATTGATAAAAATGCATGAAAGCGTATGAAAACGGAAAACACAAAGGGTACAATAATTTGGAAAAACGTAAAAATCGTATGAGAACGTACAAAAACGGACGAAAATATATAAAAACGGATAAAAAGGCATCAAAACGTTCCAAACTGTAGAAGAACGTAAAAAAACTTTTAAAAAGGGTATAAAAAGTTATATATAGAAAGAAATAATATAGTAATGGAAAGTTAAAAAAAGTAAAAAATAAATATAATTAACGCAAAGATTAATTAATGTTATTCAACAAATCATAATGACCATTCATGAAACACTAATGAAGATTGATGAGTATAGTCCCTAGTCGGGCATGAGCTCAACCCATGGGTACTACCCGTATCCAATCCATCACGAATGGTGTTGGGAATTATTTTGATGAGACAAATCAACAATAATGAAACAAGAAGGACTTATATGCAATTATCAAGATTTACAAGAATATGGAGCCCTTTCATACAACAAGGAGGACTTATTAGCAAAAGATGGAGGGACTTCTAGTGTAATTAGATTTCTTGTAAAGAGGGTTATGTGTAGTATATAAACACACACTCTGCATAGGTTTATTCGTTCAATTATTCACAATGTAAACCTAAAGTGTCTTCGTGTTCTAGGCGTGAGATTCAATGTATACACGCCTAGAGGTTTCTTGTAATCGTTTAGGGCAAGTAATCGTTTGGAATAAAGTAATCGTTGGAGAAGAAACACCTTGTTCGTAATCAATGTTCTAATTCCGCTATGTTTATCATATGAATGTTGATTACGCCTAGTAAGCTTAATCGATCCGTGAATTATGGTTTCCACAAATGGGTTAGCAGACAAAGTCCTGGGCTCACGAGGCCCAATAGACGGTTGTCGCACGCGGTCTTATGTGTACCGCACTCTGACCGCATGCGGTCAGGCTCAAACAAAATCATAGTCTAACTAGGACTATGATTCATCCAAGATAAGAGGATACAAACTCTCCTTATTTAGAAGATAAGGATCTTTGTATAGATGGTAATTAGCCTCTCCTTGCGTCGCACGTTTCGGTAAGCCCGACTAAGGTTTTACCAGCTATATAATGAACCCTAGATGTTCCACAAACGTACGATTCACTTGCAATTTTAAACCCTAACCGATTATTATAATCACAAACCGATTACTTACTCTCATGCCGGAGTCTAATCATTGGAGACAATCACACGGAAAGCCTAAGAGTGTTTTCTTATTGTGTATGATCCCTACAACAAGGTTACTTGGTGCATGAGCCGGAGTCCCTTATACCCGAATTACACCTAATTCGGGTCAAGCGTGGTCCATCCAACTTTTGTATCAACAAGTTGACGCCATCCATGGGGCCCTACACTAAACGCTAAAACATGACTAAGATGGGAAGCGAATCTTCAACCAGCGGATCACGACTGGGAAAAGTTGCATTAGAACGAGACGTCCATTGTCTCCAATAAGTCGCCCTCTGGGACAACCATTGTCTTCGATAAGTTGCTCACACGCCATATGTTTCCCAAAACACATATCATTTATCCTACAATAACTAATTCACCCACCCCTACTGTTCATTCATCTACAACTCCCACGTATCATTCTCCTGTCCAACCTTACTTCCCCACCGAAACCCCTCCCATCTTAATCCAAACTCCTTAGGCCCATCATAAACCCATCGCCCTACCACTGCCCTTCCAAGCCCAGCGGCCCAACCACGCTTTATCCCTACCTCGTTGTACTCCCCTCAACTACCCACTACGCCCGACCCAACACCTGTATCCCACACTTCGAGTTCAGCAACAAATGCTATATCCACCACACATCTTACTTTCGTCCAAGGAAACACACCTCCTATAAATACGCACTCTATGGTCACACGTGCCAAAGATGTCATATCCAAACCCGTTGCACGTATGAATTTCCACATTACAACTACTTCACCTCTTCCCCGATCTCATTTACATGCCCTTCGTGAACCTCATTGGCATAAATCTATGGTAGATTAACATAATGCTTTGATTTCTAACGGAACGTGGGATCTTGTGCCTCGTCCGGATAATGTTAACATTGTTCGTTCTATGTGGCTTTTCAAGCATAATTTTAATTCGAATGGTTCTTTAAGCATGTATAAAGCTCGGTTGGTTACGAATGGTCGTAGTCAACACAGGGTATTGATTGTGATGAGACATTTAGTCGGTTGTAAAATTGCCACTATTCGTACTATTCTCAGTCTTGCTATATCCTGCGATTGGCCTGTTCATGAGCTTGATGTGAAGAATGCTTTTCTTCATGGTCACTTATCAGAGACTGTTTACATGCATCAGCCACCAGGATTTGTTGATTCTAATCACCCTGATTATGTTTATCATTGCAATGTTCATTGTATGGGCTTAAACAAGCCCCTCACACATGGTTTCAACGGTTTGCTAGCTTTATCACACACGTTGGTTTTTAGCACAGCAAAACCGATGCGTCTTTATTTATCTATCATCGGGGTTTAGATATTGCTTATCTCTTGTCAAATGTGGATGATATTGTTCTTACCACTTCCTCTACAACTTTTTTACATCGTATTATTAAACTACTTCACAGTGAGTTTGATATGACTGAACTTGGGGCTCTCTTAATTATTTTCTTGGTATATTTGCGCAGCGTTCGAAGTCTGTATTGTTCTTATCTCAGTCGATAGTATAAACTTGTTTTATAAAACCAGCGAGGGGGATAACATGATAATTTTTAAAATAGAACAAGGGACCCGATTGTATGCTCAGATGAATGTTATTTTCATAAGTTTGCTTATAGCCTCTAAGACCTAATTATCATGAATTGTTAATTACTCGGTGCGAGTGAACACTAATACTATGGATAGATCTATCGGGGTGACGCCCAGTCCGATGCGACTAGCTATCACAATGTGTATGGAAGCACTTCGGATGAATTTGTATAAGAGAAATATACACACTAGGCTAGGTGTGTTTATGGGCTAAAATATATATCTTAACGTTTAATGTCATAAGGCTTATGTATTAACACGATGAATATGTTTGTGCAACATAATTGTCATCCGATGAATTTTTATCCAGATATTTGTGTTCGATTTATATACTTAAAATTTATGGATTCACTCAACATTTTTTCTTGACTTTATAGTATGTTTTATCTCAAGTCCATAAAGAAGGTACTCAAGGAGGGCGGTGTCGTCAAGCTTGCTTAAATTTTGATGACGTTGGCCTGCTTTTATAAAATATTCCTAATATTTCACTTTTCAAGGTTCGTTTTTCTCTCGGTCCCTACGAATTGATTACCGATATCACTCAAGTCACTTAATTGTTTTTGGTATTTGATTGTAAGATTTTGGTAGTCTATGTCTAATTATCATAAAGCAGTTAAAAAGGTAAAAATATTCTCTCATACGTATCCGTACTATACTAAAAACACCTTGCAAATACCATCAAATAAGCACAAAGTACAAGTTCGTAATGCACAACAAGAATTAAATGCTAAGATGTAAAGTTCAAAAAGTATAAGTGCTAATTATGTAGACTTGAAAAATACAAGGACTGCAAGTGTAAAATATGTAAACTAAATGCCAAATGTAACAAACTTAACAAACTTGCAAAAAAATATAACCACCCTAACAAACAACAAGGACTAAACTACAAACCCTAAAAACTTTTACCTAATTAACAACTTTAAACAAGTTTAACAAATCCAGGGACCTAAATGCAATTTTAGAAAGTCTTTAAGTAAAAACGGGCTAAGTCATTTTTAAGCTGTATCTAGAGTTCTAATTGACCATTTAAGCTGAAACCAATTTTAAAAGATTTAGAATTGAAAATAAGCTAGCCATGAAAAAGGAAATAAGCTGAAATGGTCTAAATCTCAAATAAGCATTTTCTAATAAGCCAATTTTAATAGATAAGCAGTTCTCGATAAGCACTTGGACTCAAACTCATAGGAAACTTCTATAAGTTCAAAATATTAAGACCTGTCCAAGAATTTCCAAAATTCATCAACAGAATAAGCCATAAATTGAAATAAGCTAAAACTGGGCTTATGTTGACCAAATGTTTACTTTCGTTGACCAAAGTTTGACCAAAGCTAAAACTGATTTTAATCACTTTTCCAACTGATTCATGAAAGAACATGACAAGATTTATGAAAGAAATCAGTGGGAAATGAAAATCTGACTTGGTAGTTAAGAGCTTTTGTTACACAGACTTTATAGCTTATGTAGCTTATTTTATAGTGAAAATCAAGACTTGAAACTTATCATTCCTAAAAGTTCACATATTCAGCTATCCAAAAAACTAAAGCTCAAGATCTAACTCCAAGATTTGACCAAGTTCTTGTGGATTGAAAATGGTTGTTTTAAGCATCTAAGACTGACCCAAATCTTTTTATGTTCATTTGCCTGTTTGACCCATTGCTTTGACTTGAAACTTGGCACAAATGTTATTTACCAGTTGTTAAGTGACTACAAGCAAAATTTTAACCAATTCCTTTGCTGAATTAACAAATGAAGCTTGTACCAAACATGACTTAAGCTAGTGGATACAAAATCTATGCATACAAAACAAGATTAAACTAAAAGATAAAGGCTAATACTACTCACATAATTCAAACAAGTCTAATAGAACAAATAGCATGCAATTACAAACAAGATTACACTAAGGACTGGAATTGATCATGTTAAGCTTTTTAAGAGGAATTAAAATAGAAAATAAGCACTTTTTAGCTTGAAGCCTCCTTTGATGGAGAAGCAAGTGCTGAACTTGCTTATTTAGTAACAAATCAACACTATAAACTCCAAGAACATCAATGAATACCATAAATCTCCATGATCATCATCATCTCTCTATATGCTACTGGATGAATTGGCTATTGGCAAAAACTAGATGGTGTAGCTATCAACTGCAACAAACTTGGTCTAACAATGCTTCCAAATCACTCAACACATTATGTTATCTAAGCTTGGATAACAGAATCAATGGATTCTTGGATAGAACAGTAAGGTAGTAAGAGTAATATGAGAAGTAAAGAGATTTGTGAATGTAGAGTTTTATTAATGGAGGTAAATCTTGTATTCAGTTACAACTAACTATAACTGACTTTAGAGTGGTTGTCAATCACTCTAAAGTTGTTAACTATGAAAGGAAGGAAATTGAGAGGATTTAGCTAAGTGTGTGAATTTCACACACTTTCTACATACAAATAAATGAAGCTACAACAAGGTATTTATAGACATGAGATGAGATGCAGTTGAGGTCCATGACGTGTCTTCATCAATAGCAGACTTCCACGTGTCAACAATCTGGCAATTGTGCTTGATGTGTTCTTGATCAAATTGGGGGATTTTGATTCGCTTGATGTCATGTTAATTGAGTAGCTGTGTTGAGTTCGTCCCTTCCTTGCGATCATTTTTCATATATAACTCTTCTCTTGATATTGCCTCTAGCTTAATCCACGTTCTAGGGAAGATGGAACACGTGGCATGACGAGATTAGTCCAATAATTGTCACACGGATTGATATCCATTGTAATAGTGAGGATAAATGAAATGGCAAGATTTGATTGGCTGATAAATGTTAGTGCGTGACACTATTAGGATTTGTTTATTTAATATCTTTGGCAGCTCAATAAATGTGTTGACTGGAAGTCAATGATCCAAGTGAAGTAAAGGGGTTTTATGATTGGTTAAAAAGTGTATCACACGGATTGAGCTCAATATAAGTTTCCAAAATGGCAAATTCAGTCCCACAGCTTTAGCAAATTATATTTGTAGCATAGAACTCTGTGGACTTGACATCTTTAGCCTTCTGACTTGTAGTTTGAACATCTTTGACCCTTCGAATTTGGTTGACTTGCATCTTTGACTTCTTGACTTTCATGAGATTTGATAACGCCCAAATCCAACATGTTTTCTTGAGCGTTATCTGTATATTTTGCATTGATTTTGGTTATACTAACGAGCTATAAGATCATATATGTGTGAAGTTGTGTTTTATGTTGTTAGTTAGCCAAGAACAAGAAAAGACAAAGAAAGAAATAATAAATGATGATTCATGCATATACGAAGGAATCCCGACAAATACAAGCCTTTGAAGATCCATTCCGGGCGCAAGAACTAGTGTTTCCAAGAAGTGTACAAGTCAATCAGCATGGAAGTTGCCACTAACATTTCTGAAGTTTCCACTGGCGGAATCAAAGTTGCCACCTACTTTTGTGTTGAAAGAATTTGGCTACATACATGCAACTTCTCCAAGCCTTCATGAAGCTTCTATGGAGAGTTCTAGAATCACTTTGGGACCAAGTAAACTTCTTTGGCTATAAGAGAACTCCTTTGGCTCCAAGTATATTACCTTTGCTCCAAGTTCATGCATTGATGACCAAGGCCTTAACTCCTCTATAAACAAGACCCATGGGGTCATTGTAACATAACACTTACAACAACTTCTTCATTATTCATCAAGGAAACTCTCTCCTTGGTGAAAATCCCGGATTTGGTCCAAGTGTGCCAAAAACTCATCATTTTGAGGCTCTAATCATCAAAATAACATTGCCAAACTCTAAGGGATCATTACCCTTATCATTGGTAGTGTTTCTTGAAGCTTAAATCACCATCAATCTTCACCAAACCTCTCCAAAACCGGCCTCAATTCTCAAATACGAATTTCATAACATACACAACCCGAAAGACCACAAACTCCTACCATTGGTTCGAAACTTGTAGTAAATTGGAGGCCTAAGGATTGCTCTAATTCCTTCCATTTACTTATTGTAATAGCACTTTGGTAAACTCTTTTTATATTTCAAGAATGATTATGAATGTTATGAATATTGTTCATATGAATTTTGTTGAAATACTTATGGAGTAGTTTTATACACTTGTTTGGATGAAGTTGTGACTTGAGGATTGTTTATGTTTTATCGTGGTGTTTATCAATTTCTTGTTATGTTTGAAATTCGATTGTGCTTAAGTTCCATTCCATTTTCTTATCATACTTGATTAGTTGTTGATGATTTCATAGGTCAAAAGGGTTATCATTCACCAACTAGTTATAATCGTTTTGTCTATGGATAATTATCTATTGTATTGACCATTTCTTTAGTGGTATGATTATGCGAAGGAACATAAGTGTGATTGTTAACGATTTCGTGAAACGACCGTGAATCAAACTTGTTAAACGAAACATAGTCTTGAATTGGTTGATTTGTCTTAATGCTTGATTTCATGGATGTATGATCTTTCGCGAGGGTTAAATACTTAAAATCAAAGATTGGAATTTGTGACCATCATCTTCTTTACTTGTAATCAATTTGTCAAAACCATCCTCATATGAACAATCCAAATGTTATGAACTAATCCAAGCAAGTGTTGTCTTTAATCTTATTAAATTAGCTTAATCATCATATTGGTGTTACTTGTTGCTTAATTGTTAATTGTTCCTTGTATGGTAATTTTGGGAGTGACAACCATCTTTACCAATAACGTTACATTGTTACTTAGATACCTTACAACCGAAAACACCCAAATCCCAGTGAACGACCTCGGCTTACCACAACAAGCTAGCTACAAACGAAAGGGTTATACTTGCCCGTGTGTTCTTACCTTATTTGGTAATCCTTTTATAAATTTAGAACTTGTGTATACTCAAAAAGAACGCATCAAGTTTTTGGCGCCGCTTCCGGGGATTTGTGTTTTGTGTTTTTCGTGTATTAGAATCTTTGTTTCGTCTAGTGTTTCGTTCATATAATTCGTGCTTATTGTGTTTAAAAAAAAGTGTGTTTAGATTACGCTTTTTAGTGATTATTTCATCAACCCCCCAAAAAGTTTTTTTAAGTGTTCTTAGGTTTTAGCTAAAAATAAAAAAAAAAAAAAAAAGAAAAAAAAAATCTATTTTTTCAGCAAAACCAACTTGCCAACCGGCATCTCCATTTGCCGTCGGCATCTCCCAAACAGAATCAACTTTGCCGACCGGCACGGTTAGTTGCTGCCGGCTTATCCCAAATAGTTCCCAACTTGCCGACCGACACGGTTAGTTGCCGCCGGCATCTCTAACAGTCCGCATTTTGCCGACCGACACGAAAAGTTGCCGCCGGCTTCTCTAGGAGATTTTTTTTAAATAACCAAGCCTTACCCAAACCCGTTTCTAATTGTGTCTTAACTCGTTTAACATTCGTTCTTCGATTTTAGAACCAATTATCTTTGTTTACTCATAACCCGCCCAACCACCCCGTTTTATATTTTGTGTCTCGTTCGTATTTCTATTCGCTCTGGATTATTCCCAATCCCCGTGGATAGAACCCGAAGTCATTTGAACCATCCGGTTCGATTGATAGGTGCAATAATTTGTTTGCGTTTTCATCTTTGTTTTTCTTGTCTCTTTAGTTGTTTTATTTAATAAATATAAAATTTGTAATAATAATAGTAGTAAAAAATATATATATACAAAAACATTTTTGGTCTTATTTGTTTTATTTAGTTTATTTTTCTATGACGTTTTGCAAATCACTCTGGGTTTGTATAAACCCGCGTTCTTGGGGAAAACAACTCGTTCGTCCATTCCAAAAACTTAAACGTAAGATTAAAAAGAGGACGATAGCAGATGCTCGGATGGTATAGTCCCTATTCAAAAAGGAGACACGTTTAGTCTTAAACAATGTCCAAAGAATGATGTGGAACGAAAAGAAATGGAAAATATTCCATATGCTTCAGTTGTGGGCAGTTTAATGTATCTACAAATTTGCACTAGACCCGACATCAGTTTTGGGATCGGGACGCTGTGTAGATATCAAAGTAATGCTGGTATTCATCACTGGAAAGCTGCAAAGAAAGTATTGAGATATCTTCAAGGAACAAAGGATTATATGCTTACTTATAAGAGGTCTAATCACTTGGAAGTGGTTGGATATGCTGATTCTGATTATGCTGGGTGTAAGGATAGTGGAAAGTCAACGTTTGGGTATGTGTTTCAACTCGCTGAAGGAGCTATCTCCTGGAAAAGTGCCAAACAAACTATCATTGCTGCATCTACCATGGAAGCAGAATTTGTAGCTTGTTATGAGTCTACCATTCATGCATTATGGTTGCGGAATTTTATTTCAGGGCTTGGGGTTGTCGACACTATAAGCAAGCCGCTGAAAATGTATTGTGATTATACCGCAGCAATTTTCTTCTCTAAAAATGATAAGTACTCCAAAGGTGCAAAACATATGGATATTAAGTTCTTTATCGTCAAAGAGGAAATTCAGAAACAAAGAGTGTATCTAGAACATATTAGTACGGATCTAATGATTGCAGATCCTCTTACCAAGGGTTTACCACCAAAGGCATTTATGCAACATGTTCCTAGGTCGGGTCTTGGTTGTATTGATAACTAATTATGATGTTCTGAACACTCTTGAGCTCAATAAAATGTTTCTGGTTTTATTTCTTATTATTTATATTATTATGCATGCATTTTTGTTTTAATAAGAAATGTTTATGTAATATCATAACAATTATGTGGACTGTATGATTGTTTATATATAATTATGAATCTAACATGATGAACTCATAATGTTGTGATGTACAGAAGGGAGTATACGAGTATACTGTGTATGACCGCCATAATCCTCACTATGTAGTTAGTTGTGTCAAGATACTTATGATGTATAACGGTTGTCTCGTACCTCGACTTTCGCTACCTATACCTAGGCTTTTCTGCCTTTGCTTTTACGACGTTGGCTCTTTCCGTTCTCTGAGGTTCTTTCTATCTTGTAAGAGGTAAGGCTTTCCCGTCTTTACTCCCTGGTAAGCTATACTTTCTTCTCTACTCTTTTTAGAGAGCTAATCTGACTTCTATCTCTTCTCAGTTCTCTAGGGAAGGTAGGGATTACTTGAGCTTACCCATCACTTCAACATTCTATTTCCAGGGGATTCCTAAAGAGTAGAAGGAGTGCTTACTGATAGGCTAACTTCACTCCTTTCACATTTAGAGTAGCTGCGGGCACACGATTTTCTGCTTTCTCAAAAGATCTAAGTCACTAGTAGTATAGTTTAGCCGGTCCTCTAAGCAAAGGTTAACTAAAAGATGGCTTCTTCTAAGCACCCCCTAGTTCTCTTTCATCGATTGAGATGGGAATAGCAAGCAAGCCCGCCACTTCTATCATAGGGAATCGAACTCTATAGCGTCACTTCTTTTTCTTTTCACTTCTTTTCTATCACTTATGCCTTTTCTCAACTTTAGTGTGAAACCTGCCTAAGGAAAGAAACTTGAGGTAAGAACATAGATAATAAAAAGGATGCAAAAGCTACTGACTATAGAGAGTAAGGATGCTTTAGCTACTTCCTATATATAGGATTCTATTAGCCGACTTATCAGAGATCGAGAGAATTGCCATAAAGTAAAGACAGAAACCAGACAAAGGTGTACTAGTACCAAAAGTGAGTAGACAAGAGGGCTGTCATTGGGGGGACCCTGCTTTGAGACTCTATTACCTATAAGATATCAATAAGACGTGATATGAGGAAGTTAATGGAAAAGTCAAGCATAGTCCTTAGGTACAGGATCAGAGGAGTCAAAGAGGAGATGCCCTACCGGGAGGTGGCGGGCTATGGTAGGCGTTGGGCCCTATGGAACTTTCAACGAAAGAAGTTCTCCACGCCTTTTCTAGTGCTTTGTGCCTACTATGATTGCTTGTCTCTTCGATTGCCGGATCTATCCCCGATCATGTATTTGATAGAGTTGGAACCGTTGCTTAATAAAGATCTGCTTGATATCCCTCCATAACTTAATAAGAAGATGATCGCCCATCTGATACGATAGCCTCACTCCCCCTCCCTTCGATCTATTTACCGACTGAAGGCAATGACCCTTACCCTTAGGATAGGCAAATGGTTCTACAACTGCAAGCACATGAACTCGCTCTCATAGACAGACTACGGGCTAGAGGGACGAAGACTCCAAAGCACAGACCAAAGCAGACGTAAAATAAAAAAAGTATCTTGAAATAGTCGATTTAGTAGCCTGCTGTGACCTACTTCCTTAGCTACCAAGCTTCAAACCCTTAATATGACATTGAACAGACTGACTTACTTGCTTAACGCGTCTGTTCTGTCTGGAAAGACAAAGACTAACATAGGTGCTTCCTATATCGTCATGAATATAGATTGAGAGAGATGGTGGCCCAAACCTAGGTTGTGACGCTTCCTCTTGAGTACACAATTCAGACTTGAAGTTCGTTTACACAGTACGAGAAAGACAATTATAAAGAATGGGACTTTAAGAAACTTTTTGAGATTCTATTCTTTAATATAGCATCAACATGACAATAACATTAGAAAGTGAGATTGACATTCATCCATCAACCGGGACTAGTTTTTATTACTTTATAAAAAAAAAAGAAAAGTTTTTGAAATAAGTCCACACATATAAGGGGAGCAAGCGGAGGATCGAAATCTGGAGCGCGCCTTAGTGATGAGGGGATTCTCGCCAGATGGAACAAGGCGTTTTGAACCATATATTACTGTTGCTGGAATGTAGGACCGCTCCGGAACATAATTATGCTGCTTGCTAGGCCCTGATGGTGGAACTCTCATTTTTGGGGGGAAGAAAGTGGCCCCTTTTTTGGCAGAGTGGGCAGCATCGCTTTCTGTCGTGTAGCCGTGATTTAGAAAGAAGAGACCAAGAAAAAGAAAAGTCTTTTGCAGATTCTTGCCATCACTGGAAAAGAAATTGAGTTGTAGGCATCAAGGTAAGGGACCGAGAGTTTATACTGCTGCAGAAGCGGAATAGAAAGGGTTGCTTGGAAAGTCAGAATAACAAGCATGATTGACTGGTTGCGCATTTCCTTTGCATGATTTCATGTGAAGAGCCACCTTTGGCTGGCTTTTCATTCGGATAGATCCAGTGGGCCTTCTTGCATGGACTTGGCTTGCTTTTTCAATTCACATCTATGAGCTATGATTAACTGCTTTCAGGTCCCTTGGACCGGCGCACAGCTACTTGGGTAGAGAAGAGACCGCTGAACATCATTTGGACAGACCGAGGCTATAATATGGGCTTAGGCCTTTTGATGGCCCTCATTTTCTGGGTTATTTATATAGATTCAGATCCTTTTCATGATTTCATATGAGGAGCCGCCTTGACAAAAGCATCGATGAAAGCCTTATAGATCGAAGTATGCAAAAGGGTCTAAGGGGTTAGATTACTAATTTTATTTCCTCCAACTCGTGTCATTGGATAGCAAGGAAATATTGATAGGAAGGTTTTTCTGGCAAGCTCAAAAAAGAAAGAAAAATCCCACAAAACAAAGAAGTGTTTGCTTCTCTCATAGGTTCAGATTCCTATAAGTATCCCTTAGTCTGAGCAGCTTGTTCCTTTTGGAACGTTAGCATCATATCTTTGGATTTAAGTCAAACAAGGGATATATTAGACTACATCTTGTTTATGAGTTCATGATCAGGCTGAGAGAAAATAGGCATAATAGCATAGCCTGAATAGTAGAATTATCAACATTGGAATTGTTAGCAGCCAAAGATGAGTCAATGGCATCTACTATTACCTGATAAGAAGAATCCACCCTCAGCTGAGAATCATGAGAAGCAGTACTGGTTGAAGGATCGGCAGAAATTTGTATGTGCTGAGAAGTCTTTGAATGGTGAGATATTTATGAAATCTATTATTTAGTTAAACCTCCTAACCGGTATGATTGGAGTTTAGTTTGTTGATCTTTGCTTTTTGCTTCACATTAAACTCGCTTTTCTTTCTTTATTTGTGTATGTATTTGTAAAGTTACTTACAATCTATTGTACTTCGACTTCACATAATAAACATACATATATACAACCTACATATACAAAAACATACAAATAGGAGTTAGTTTTACTAATTCCATATGGTAAAGAAATAAAGTCACAAACATAATTTCTAACACACAAAAACAAATTTAGATTGAAATTATCAGAAAATATGGGCTGCAATAAAAAGGCCATAACATGTGCTACATGAATCCGTTTCAAGAACATGACTAAGCAAATTAAAGCTTGAAACAAGGAGTACATTTTTTCTCGGAAAACCTCGGTCAAAAGCGACCTAACCGGTGGAAAACTGGTCAAAACCGGCCAAAACAGCCAAAAATGTCGAACCGGCCAAAATCATCCAAACCTAAGCAAAAAGCGGACTTTAGATTTCCAGTCCACAGGAACCATCTAGAATCCGTGGAAAATAAATTTTCATGGATCGCAGATGGACAAAAGACACCTAGGAATTTTCTTTGTTTAGTTTTTGTCGTGTTTTGCAAGGTTTAAAAGTTGGTCAGCTAGTATTTGAAGTAGTTGTGAATGCACCGGACAAACAACATCTCGGCGGCACACCATAATATAACGATCGAGATATGAGTTTGCTCTAGCAACACGTCGCGTTCTTTGATCAAAACAACGATGATATTATTTATCCTTGGAAAGCCTAAGAAGGTGAATAATATACAACACTAAACAACAAGTATTTGATATTTCATGTAAGAAACTCATGCTTAAGTATCATATGACTTTGAAATATTCGATTCAACATTTTATTCCATTTGAATGACAAGCTATTTATGAAATCTATTATTTAGTTAAACCTCCTTACCGATATGATTGGAGTTTAGTTTGTTGATCTCCGCTTTTGCCTTCACATTAAACTCACTTTTCTTTCTTTATTTGTGTATGTATTTGTAAAGTTACTTACAATCTATTGTGCTTCGACTTCACATAATAAAAATACATATATACAACCTACATATACAAAAACATACAAATAGGAGTTAGTTTTACTAATTCCATATGGTAAAGAAATAATGTCACAAACATAATTGCTAACACACAAAAACAAATTTAGAATGAAATTATAAGAAAATATGGGCTGCAATAAAAAGGCCATAACATGTGCTACATGAATCCGTTTCAAGAACATGACTAAGCAAATGAAAGATTGAAACAAGGAGTACATTTTTTCTCGGAAAACCTCGGTAAAAAGCGACCTAACCGGTCGAAAACTGGTCAAAACCGGCCAAAACAGCCAAAAATGCCGAACCGGCCAAAATCATCCAAACCTAAGCAAAAAGCGTACTTTAGATTTCCAGTCCACAGGGACCATCTAGAATCCGTGGAAAATAAATTTGCACGGACCCTAGATGGACAAAACACTCCTACAAATTTTGTTTGTTTAGTTTTTGTCGTGTTTTGCCAGGTTTAAAAGTCGGTCAGCTAGTATTTGAAATAGTTGTGAATGCACCAGACAAACAACATCTCGGCGGCACACCATAATATAACGGTCGATATATGAGTTTTCTCTAACAACACGTCGCGTTCTTTGATCAAAACAACGATTATATTATTTATCCTTGGAAAGCCTAAGAAGGAGAATAATATACAACACTAAACAACAAGTATTTGACATTTCATGTAAGAAACTCATGCTTAAGTATCGTATGACTTTGAAATATTCGATTCAACATTTTATTCCATTTGAATGGCGAGCTATTTACGAAATCTATTATTTAGTTAAACCTCCTTACCGGTATGATTGGAGTTTAGTTTGTTGATCTTTGCTTTTGGCTTCACATTAAACTCGCTTTTCTTTATTTATTTGTATATGTATTTGTAAAGTTACTTACAATCTATTGTGCTTCGACTTCACATAATAAACATATATATATACAACCTACATATACAAAAACATACAAATAGGAGTTAGTTTTATTAATTCCATATGGTAAAGAAATAAAGTCACAAACATAATTGCTAACACACAAAAACAAATTTAGATTGAACTAAATAATTTCAATCTAAATTTGTTTTTGTGTGTTAGCAATTATGTTTGGGACTTTATTTATTTACCATATGGAATTAGTAAAACTAACTCCTATTTGTATGCTTTTGTATATGTAGGTGTTATATATGTATGTTTATTATGTGAAGTCGAAGCACAATAGATTGTAAGTAACTTTACAAATACATACACAAATAAAGAAAGAAAAGCGAGTTTAATGTGAAGCCAAAAGAAAAGATCAACAAACTAAACTCCAATCATACCGGTAAGGAGGTTTAACTAAATAATAGATTTCATTAATATCTCGCCATTCAAATGAAATAAAATATTGAATCGAATATTTCAAAGTCATATGATACTTAAGCATGAGTTTCTTACATGAAATGTCAAATACTTGTTGTTTAGTGTTGTATATTATTCACCTTCTTAGGCTTTCCAAGGATGTATAATATCATCGTTGTTTTGATCAAAAAACGCGACGTGTTGTTAGAGCAAACTCATATCTCGACTGTTATATTATGGTGTGCCGCCGAGATGTTGTTTGTCTGGTGCATTCACAACTACTTCAAATACTAGCTGACTGACTTTTAAACCTGGAAAAACACGACAAAAACTAAACAAACCAAATTCCTAGGTGTGTTTGTCCATCTAGGATCCATGCAAATTTATTTTCCACGGATTCTATATGGTGCCCGTGGAAAGTAAATCTAAAATCCGGTTTTTGCTTAGGTTTGGATGATTTTGGCCGGTTCAACATTTTTTGCTGTTTTGGCCAGTTTTGACCAGTTAGGTCGCTTTTGACCGAGGTTTTCCGAAAAAAATGTACTCCTTGTTTCAATCTTTCATTTGCTTAGTCATGTTCTTGAAACGGATTCATGTAGCACATGTTATGACCTTTTTATTGCAGCCCATATTTTATGATAATTTCAATCTAAATTTGTTTTTGTGTGTTAGCAATTATGTTTGGGACTTTATTTCTTTACCATATGGAATTAGTAAAACTAAATCCTATTTGTATGCTTTTGTATATGTAGGTTGTATATATGTATGTTTATTATGTGAAGTCGAAGCCAATAGATTGTAAGTAACTTTACAAATACATACACAAATAAAGAAAGAAAAGCGAGTTTCATGTGAAGCCAAAAGAAAAGATCAACAAACTAAACTCCAATCATACCGGTAAGGAGGTTTAACTAAATAATAGATTTCATAAATAGCTCGCCATTCAAATGGAATAAAAGGTTGAATTGAATATTTCAAAGTCATATGATACTTAAGCATGAGTTTCTTACATGAAATGTCAAATACTTGTTGTTTAGTGTTGTATATTATTCACCTTCTTAGGCTTTCCAAGGATAAATAATATCATCGTTGTTTTGATCAAAAAACGCGACGTGTTGTTAGAGCATACTCATATCTCGACCGTTATATTATGGTGTGCCGCCGAGATGTTGTTTGTCTGGTGTATTCACAACTACTTCAAATACTAGCTGACCGACTTTTAAACCTGGCAAAACACGAAAAAAACTAAACAACCAAAATTCCTAGGTGTGTTTTGTCCATCTAGGATCCGTGCAAATTTATTTTTCACCGATTCTAAATGGTCCCCGTGGACAGGAAATCTAAAATCCGGTTTTTGCTTAGGTTTGGATGATTTTGGCCGGTTTAGCATTTTTTGCTGTTTTGGCCAGTTTTGACCAGTTTTCGACCGGTTAGGTCGCTTTTGACCGAGGTTTTCCGAGAAAAAATGTACTCCTTGTTTCAAGCTTTCATTTGCTTAGTCATGTTCTTGAAACGGATTCATGTAGCACTTGTTATGGCCTTTTTATTGCAGCCCATATTTTATGATAATTTCAATCTAAATTTGTTTTTGTGTGTTAGCAATTATGTTTGGGACTTTATTTCTTTACCATATGGAATTAGTAAAACTAACTCCTATTTGTATGCTTTTGTATATGTAGGTTGTATATATGTATGTTTATTATGTGAAGTCGAAGCCAATAGATTGTAAGTAACTTTACAAATACATACACAAATAAAGAAAGAAAAGCGAGTTTAATGTGAAGCCAAAAGAAAAGATCAACAAACTAAACTCCAATCATACCGGTATGGAGGTTTAACTAAATAACAGATTTCATAAATAGCTCGCCATTTAAATGGAATAAAATGTTGAATTGAATATTTCAAAGTCGTATGATACTTAAGCATGAGTTTCTTACATGAAATGTCAAATACTTGTTGTTTAGTGTTGTATATTATTCACCTTCTTAGGCTTTCCAAGGATAAATAATATCGTTGTTGTTTTGATCAAAAAACGCGACGTGTTGTTAGAGCAAACTCATATCTCGACCGTTATATTATGGTGTGCCGCCGAGATGTTGTTTGTCTGGTGCATTCACAACTACTTCAAATACTAGCTGACCGACTTTTAAACCTGGCAAAACACGACAAAAACTAAACAAACAAAATTCCTAGGTGTGTTTTGTCCATCTAGGATCCGTGCAAATTTATTTTCCACGGATTCTAAATGGTCCCCGTGGACAGGAAATCTTAAATCCGATTTTTGCTTCGGTTTGGATGATTTTGGCCGGTTCAGCATTTTTTGCTGTTTTGGCCGGTTTTGACCAGTTTTCGACCGGTTAGGTCGCTTTTGACCGAGGTTTTCCGAGAAAAAATGTACTCCTTGTTTCAAGCTTTCATTTGCTTAGTCATGTTCTTGAAACGGATTCATGTAGCACTTGTTATGGCCTTTTTATTGCAGCCCATATTTTATGATAATTTCAATCTAAATTTGTTTTTGTGTGTTAGCAATTATGTTTGGGACTTTATTTCTTTACCATATGGAATTAGTAAAACTAACTCCTATTTGTATGCTTTTGTATATGTAGGTTGTATATATGTATGTTTATTATGTGAAGTCGAAGCACAATAGATTGTAAGTAACTTTACAAATACATACACAAATAAAGAAAGAAAAGCGAGTTTAATGTGAAGCCAAAAGAAAAGATCAACAAACTAAACTCCAATCATACCGGTATGGAGGTTTAACTAAATAACAGATTTCATAAATAGCTCGCCATTCAAATGGAATAAAATGTTAAATCGAATATTTCAAAGTCATATGATACTTAAGCATGAGTTTCTTACATGAAATGTCAAATACTTGTTGTTTAGTGTTGTATATTATTCACCTTCTTAGGCTTTCCAAGGATAAATAATATCATCGTTGTTTTGATCAAAAAACGCGACGTGTTGTTAGAGAAAACTCATATATCGACCGTTATATTATGGTGTGCCGCCGAGATGTTGTTTGTCTGGTGCATTCACAACTACTTCAAATACTAGTTGACCGACTTTTAAACCTGGCAAAACACGACAAAAACTAAACAAACAAAATTCCTAGGTGTGTTTTGTCCATCTATGATCCGTGCAAATTTATTTTCCACGGATTCTAAATGGTCCCCGTGGACAGCAAATCCTAAATCCGATTTTTGCTTCGGTTTGGATGATTTTGGCCGGTTCATCATTTTTTGCTGTTTTGGCCGGTTTTGACCAGTTTTCGACCGGTTAGGTTGCTTTTGACCGAGTTTTTCCGAGAAAAAATATACTCCTTGTTTCAAGCTTTCATTTGCTTAGTCATGTTCTTGAAACGAATTCATGTAGCACATGTTATGGCCTTTTTATTGCAGCCCATATTTTATGATAATTTCAATCAAAATTTGTTTTTGTGTGTTAGCAATTATGTTTGGGACTTTATTTCTTTACCATATGGAATTAGTAAAACTAACTCCTATTTGTATGCTTTTGTATATGTAGGTTGTATATATGTATGTTTATTATGTGAAGTCGAAGCACAATAGATTGTAAGTAACTTTACAAATACATACACAAATTAAGAAAGAAAAGCGAGTTTAATGTGAAGCCAAAAGAAAAGATCAACAAACTAAACTCCAATCATACCGGTAAGGAGGTTTAACTAAATAATAGATTTCATAAATAGCTCGCCATTCAAATGGAATAAAATGTTGAATCGAATATTTCAAAGTCATATGATACTTAAGCATGAGTTTCTTACATGAAATGTCAAATACTTGTTGTTTAGTGTTGTATATTATTCACCTTCTTAGGCTTTCCAAGGATAAATAATATCATCGTTGTTTTGATAAAAAAACGCGACGTGTTGTTAGAGCAAACTCATATCTCGACTGTTATATTATGGTGTGCCGCCGAGATGTTGTTTGTCTGGTGCATTCACAACTACTTCAAATACTAGCTGACCGACTTTTAAACCTGGTAAAACACGACAAAAACTAAACAAACAAAATTCCTAGGTGTGTTTTGTCCATCTAGGATCCGTGAAAATTTATTTTCCACGGATTCTAAATGGTCCCCGTGGACAGGAAATCTAAAATCCGGTTTTTGCTTAGGTTTGGATGATTTTGGCCGGTTCAACATTTTTTGCTGTTTTGGCCGGTTTTGACCAGTTTTCGACCGGTTAGGTCGCTTTTGACCGAGGTTTTCTGAGAAAAAATGTACTCCTTGTTTCAAGCTTTCATTTGCTTAGTCATGTTCTTGAAACGGATTCATGTAGCACATGTTATGGCCTTTTTATTGCAGCCCATATTTTATGATAATTTCAATCTAAATTTGTTTTTGTGTGTTAGCAATTATGTTTGGGACTTTATTTCTTTACCATATGGAATTAGTAAAACTAACTCCTATTTGTATGCTTTTGTATATGTAGGTTGTATATATGTATGTTTATTATGTGAAGTCGAAGCACAATAGATTGTAAGTAACTTTACAAATACATACACAAATAAAGAAAGAAAAGCGAGTTTAATGTGAAGCCAAAAGAAAAGATCAACAAACTAAACTCCAATCATACCGGTATGGAGGTTTAACTAAATAATAGATTTCATAAATAGCTCGCCATTCAAATGGAATAAAATATTGAATTGAATATTTCAAAGTCATATAATACTTAAGCATGAGTTTCTTACATGAAATGTCAAATACTTGTTGTTTAGTGTTCTATATTATTCACCTTCTTAGGCTTTAATATCATCGTTGTTTTTATCAAAAAACGAGACGTGTTGTTAAAGCAAACTCATATCTCGACCGTTATATTATGGTGTGCCGCCAAGATGTTGTTTGTCTGGTGCATGCACAACTACTTCAAATACTAGCTGACCGACTTTTAAACCTGGCAAAACACGACAAAAACTAAACAAACAAAATTCGTAGGTGTGTTTTGTCCATATAGGATCCGTGCAAATTTATTTTCCACGGATTCTAATTGGTCCCCGTGGATAGGAAATCTAAAATCCGGTTTATGCTTAGGTTTGGATGATTTTGGCCGGTTTAGCATTTTTTGCTGTTTTGGCCAGTTTTGACCAGTTTTCGACCGGTTAGGTCGCTTTTGACCGAGGTTTTCCGAGAAAAAATGTACTCCTTGTTTCAAGCTTTCATTTGCTTAGTCATGTTCTTGAAACGGATTCATGTAGCACTTGTTATGGCCTTTTTATTGCAGCCCATATTTTATGATAATTTCAATCTAAATTTGTTTTTGTGTGTTAGCAATTATGTTTGGGACTTTATTTCTTTACCATATGGAATTAGTAAAACTAACTCCTATTTGTATGCTTTTGTATATGTAGGTTGTATACATGTATGTTTATTATGTGAAGTCGAAGCACAATAGATTGTAAGCAACTTTACAAATACATACACAAATAAAGAAAGAAAAGCGAGTTTAATGTGAAGCCAAAAGAAAAGATCAACAAACTAAACTCCAATCATACCGGTATGGAGGTTTAACTAAATAACAGATTTCATAAATAGCTCGCCATTCAAATGGAATAAAATGTTAAATCGAATATTTCAAAGTCGTATGATACTTAAGCATGAGTTTCTTACATGAAATGTCAAATACTTGTTGTTTACTGTTGTATATTATTCACCTTCTTAGGCTTTCCAAGGATAAATAATATCATCGTTGTTTTGATCAAAAAACGCGACGTGTTGTTAGAGCAAACTCATATCTCGACCTTTATATTATGGTGTGCCGCCGAGATGTTGTTTGTCTGGTGCATTCACAACTACTTCAAATACTAGCTGACCGACTTTTAAACCTGGCAAAACACGACAAAAACTAAACAAACAAAATTCCTAGGTGTGTTTTGTCTATCTAGGATTCGTGCAAATTTATTTTCCACGGATTCTAAATGGTCCCCGTGGACAGGAAATCTTAAATCCGGTGTTTGCTTCGGTTTGGATGATTTTGGCCGGTTCAGCATTTTTTGCTGTTTTGGCCGGTTTTGTCCAGTTTTCGACCGGTTAGTTTGCTTTTGACAGAGGTTTTCCAAGAAAAAATGTACTCCTTGTTTCAAGCTTTCATTTGCTTAGTCATGTTCTTGAAACGGATTCATGTAGCACATGTTATGGCCTTTTTATTGCAGCCCATATTTTATGATAATTTAAATCAAAATTTGTTTTTGTGTGTTAGCAATTATGTTTGGGACTTTATTTCTTTACCATATGGAATTACTAAAACTAACTCCTATTTGTATGCTTTTGTATATGTAGGTTGTATATATGTATGTTTATTATGTGAAGTCGAAGCACAATAGATTGTAAGTAACTTTACAAATACATACACAAATTAAGAAAGAAAAGCGAGTTTAATGTGAAGCCAAAAGAAAAGATCAACAAACTAAACTCCAATCATACCGGTAAGGAGGTTTAACTAAATAATAGATTTCATAAATAGCTCGCCATTCAAATGGAATAAAATGTTGAATCGAATATTTCAAAGTCATATGATACTTAAGCATGAGTTTCTTACATGAAATGTCAAATACTTGTTGTTTAGTGTTGTATATTATTCACCTTCTTAGGCTTTCCAAGGATAAATAGTATCATCGTTGTTTTGATAAAAAAACGCGACGTGTTGTTAGAGCAAACTCATATCTCGACCGTTATATTATGGTGTGCCGCCGAGATGTTGTTTGTCTGGTGCATTCACAACTACTTCAAATTTTTTTTTCCACGGATTCTAAATGGTCCCCGTGGACAGGAAATCTAAAATCCGGTTTTTGCTTAGGTTTGGATGATTTTGGCCGGTTAAGCATTTTTTGCTGTTTTGGCCGGTTTTGACCAGTTTTCGACCGGTTAGGTCGCTTTTGACCGAGGTTTTCTGAGAAAAAATGTACTCCTTGTTTCAAGCTTTCATTTGCTTAGTCATATTCTTGAAACGGATTCATGTAGCACATGTTATGGCCTTTTTATTGCAGCCCATATTTTATGATAATTTCAATCTAAATTTGTTTTTGTGTGTTAGCAATTATGTTTGGGACTTTATTTCTTTACCATATGGAATTAGTAAAACTAACTCCTATTTGTATGCTTTTGTATATGTAGGTTGTATATATGTATGTTTATTATGTGAAGTCGAAGCACAATAGATTGTAAGTAACTTTACAAATACATACACAAATAAAGAAAGAAAAGCGAGTTTAATGTGAAGCCAAAAGAAAAGATCAACAAACTAAACTCCAATCATACCGGTATGGAGGTTTAACTAAATAATAGATTTCATAAATAGCTCGCCATTCAAATGGAATAAAATATTGAATTGAATATTTCAAAGTCATATGATACTTAAGCATGAGTTTCTTACATGAAATGTCAAATACTTGTTGTTTAGTGTTGTATATTATTCACCTTCTTAGGCTTTAATATCATCATTGTTTTGATCAAAAAACGAGACGTGTTGTTAAAGCAAACTCATATCTCGACCGTTATATTATGGTGTGCCGCCGAGATGTTGTTTGTCTGGTGCATTCACAACTACTTCAAATACTAGCTGACCGACTTTTAAACCTGGCAAAACACGACAAAAACTAAACAAAATAAATTCGTAGGTGTTTTTTGTCCATATAGGATCCGTGCAAATTTATTTTCCACGGATTCTAAATGGTCCCCGTGGACAGGAAATCTAAAATCCGGTTTTTGCTTAGGTTTGGATGATTTTGGCTGGTTCAACATTTTTTCCTGTTTTGGCCGGTTTTGACCAGTTTTCGACCGGTTAGGTCGCTTTTGACCGAGGTTTTCCGAGAAAAAATGTACTCCTTGTTTCAAGCTTTCATTTGTTTAGTCATGTTCTTGAAACGGACTCATGTATCACATGTTGTGGCCTTTTTATTGCAGCCCATTTTTTATGATAATTTCAATATAAATTTGTTTTTGTGTGTTAGCAATTATGTTTGGGACTTTATTTATTTACCATATGGAATTAGTAAAACTAACTCCTATTTGTATGCTTTTGTATATGTAGGTTGTATATATGTATGTTTATTATGTGAAGTCGAAACACAATAGATTGTAAGTAACTTTACAAATACATACACAAATAAAGAAAGAAAAGCGAGTTTAATGTGAAGCCAAAAGAAAAGATCAACAAACTAAACTCCAATCATACCGGTATGGAGGTTTAACTAAATAATAGATTTCATAAATAGCTCGCCATTCAAATGGAATAAAATATTGAATTGAATATTTCAAAGTCATATGATACTTAAGCATGAGTTTCTTACATGAAATGTCAAATACTTGTTGTTTAGTGTTGTATATTATTCACCTTCTTAGGCTTTAATATCATCGTTGCTTTGATCAAAAAATGAGACGTGTTGTTAGAGCAAACTCATATCTCGACCGTTATAATATGGTGTGCCGCCGAGATGTTGTTTGTCTGGTGCATTCACAACTACTTCAAATACTAGCTGACCGAGTTTTAAACCTGGCAAAACACGACAAAAACTAAACAAACAAAATTCCTAGGTGTGTTTTGTCCATCTAGGATCCGTGAAAATTTATTTTCCACGGATTCTAAATGGTCCCCGTGGACAGGAAATCTAAAATCTGGTTTTTGCTTAGTTTTGGATGATTTTGGCCGGTTCAGCATTTTTTGCTGTTTTGGCCGGTTTTGACCAGTTTTCGACCGGTTAGGTCGCATTTGACCGAGGTTTTCTGAGAAAAAATGTACTCCTTGTTTCAAGCTTTCATTTGCTTAGTCATATTCTTGAAACGGATTCATGTAGCACATGTTATGGCCTTTTTATTGCAGCCCATATTTTATGATAATTTCAATCTAAATTTGTTTTTGGGTGTTAGCAATTATGTTTGGGACTTTATTTCTTTACCATATGGAATTAGTAAAACTAACTCCTATTTGTATGCTTTTGTATATGTAGGTTGTATATATGTATGTTTATTATGTGAAGTCGAAGCACAATAGATTGTAAGTAACTTTACAAATACATACACAAATAAAGAAAGAAAAGCGAGTTTAATGTGAAGCCAAAAGAAAAGATCAACAAACTAAACTCCAATCATACCGGAATGGAGGTTTAACTAAATAATAGATTTCATAAATAGCTCTCCATTCAAATGGAATAAAATATTGAATTGAATATTTCAAAGTCATATGATACTTAAGCATGAGTTTCTTACATGAAATGTCAAATACTTGTTGTTTAGTGTTGTATATTATTCACCTTCTTAGGCTTTAATATCATCGTTGTTTTGATCAAAAAACGAGACGTGTTGTTAAAGCAAACTCATATCTCGACCGTTATATTATGGTGTGCCGCCGAGATGTTGTTTGTCTGGTGCATTCACAACTACTTCAAATACTAGCTGACCGACTTTTAAACCTGGCAAAACACGACAAAAACTAAACCAAAAAAATCCGTAGGTGTGTTTTTTCCATATAGTATCCGTGCAAATTTATTTTCCACGGATTCTAAATGGTCCCCGTGGACAGGAAATCTAAAATCCGGTTTTTGCTTAGGTTTGGATGATTTTGGCCGGTTCAGCATTTTTTGTTGTTTTGGCCTGTTTTGACCAGTTTTCGACCGGTTAGGTCGCTTTTGACCGAGGTTTTCCGAGAAAAAATGTACTTCTTGTTTCAAGCTTTCATTTGTTTAGTCATGTTCTTGAAACGGATTCATGTAGCACATGTTGTGGCCTTTTTATTGCAGCCCATTTTTTATGATAATTTCAATATAAATTTGTTTTTGTGTGTTAGCAATTATGTTTGGGACTTTATTTATTTACCATATGGAATTAGTAAAACTAACTCCTATTTGTATGCTTTTGTATATGTAGGTTGTATATATGTATGTTTATTATGTGAAGTCGAAGCACAATAGATTGTAAGTAACTTTACAAATATATACACAAATAAAGAAAGAAAAGCGAGTTTAATGTGAAGCCAAAAGAAAAGATCAACAAACTAAACTCCAATCATACCGGTATGGAGGTTTAACTAAATAATAGATTTCATAAATAGCTCGCCATTCAAATGGAATAAAATATTGAATTGAATATTTCAAAGTCATATGATACTTAAGCATGAGTTTCTTACATGAAATGTCAAATACTTGTTGTTTAGTGTTGTATATTATTCACCTTCTTAGGCTTTAATATCATCGTTGTTTTGATCAAAAAACGAGACGTGTTGTTAAAGCAAACTCATATCTCGACCGTTATATTATGGTGTGCCGCCGAGATGTTGTTTGTCTGGTGCATTCACAACTACTTCAAATACTAGCTGACCGACTTTTAAACCTGGCAAAACACGACAAAAACTAAACAAAATAAATTCGTAGGTGTTTTTTGTCCATATAGGATCCGTGCAAATTTATTTTCCACGGATTCTAAATGGTCCCCGTGGACAGGAAATCTAAAATCCGGTTTTTGCTTAGGTTTGGATGATTTTGGCCGGTTCAGCATTTTTTCCTGTTTTGGCCGGTTTTGACCAGTTTTCGACCGGTTAGGTCGCTTTTGACCGAGGTTTTCCGAGAAAAAATGTACTCCTTGTTTCAAGCTTTCATTTGTTTAGTCATGTTCTTGAAACGGATTCATGTATCACATGTTGTGGCCTTTTTATTGCAGCCCATTTTTTTATGATAATTTCAATATAAATTTGTTTTAGTGTGTTAGCAATTATGTTTGGGACTTTATTTATTTACCATATGGAATTAGTAAAACTAACTCCTATTTGTATGCTTTTGTATATGTAGGTTGTATATATGTATGTTTATTATGTGAAGTCGAAGCACAATAGATTGTAAGTAACTTTACAAATACATACACAAATAAAGAAAGAAAAGCGAGTTTAATGTGAAGCCAAAAGAAAAGATCAACAAACTAAACTCCAATCATACCGGTATGGAGGTTTAACTAAATAATAGATTTCATAAATAGCTCGCCATTCAAATGGAATAAAATATTGAATTGAATATTTCAAAGTCATATGATACTTAAGCATGAGTTTCTTACATGAAATGTCAAATACTTGTTGTTTAGTGTTGTATATTATTCACCTTCTTAGGCTTTAATATCATCGTTGCTTTGATAAAAAAATGAGACGTGTTGTTAGAGCAAACTCATATCTCGACCGTTATAATATGGTGTGCCGCCGAGATGTTGTTTGTCTGGTGCATTCACAACTACTTCAAATACTAGCTGACCGACTTTTAAACCTGGCAAAACACGACAAAACTAAACAAACAAAATTCCTAGGTGTGTTTTGTCCATCTAGGATCCGTGAAAATTTATTTTCCACGGATTCTAAATGGTCCCCGTGGACAGGAAATCTAAAATCCGGTTTTTGCTTAGGTTTGGATGATTTTGGCCGGTTCAGCATTTTTTGCTGTTTTGGCCGGTTTTGACCAGTTTTCGACCGGTTAGGTCGCTTTTGACCGAGGTTTTCTGAGAAAAAATGTACTCCTTGTTTCAAGCTTTCATTTGCTTAGTCATATTCTTGAAACGGATTCATGTAGCACATGTTATGGCCTTTTTATTGCAGCCCATATTTTATGATAATTTCAATCTAAATTTGTTTTTGGGTGTTAGCAATTATGTTTGGGACTTTATTTCTTTACAATATGGAATTAGTAAAACTAACTCCTATTTGTATGCTTTTGTATATGTAGGTTGTATATATGTATGTTTATTATGTGAAGTCGAAGCACAATAGATTGTAAGTAACTTTACAAATACATACACAAATAAAGAAAGAAAAGCGAGTTTAATGTGAAGCCAAAAGAAAAGATCAACAAACTAAACTCCAATCATACCGGTATGGAGGTTTAACTAAATAATAGATTTCATAAATAGCTCGCCATTCAAATGGAATAAAATATTGAATTGAATATTTCAATGTCATATGATACTTAAGCATGAGTTTCTTACATGAAATGTCAAATACTTGTTGTTTAGTGTTGTATATTATTCACCTTCTTAGGCTTTAATATCAACGTTGTTTTGATCAAAAAACGAGACGTGTTGTTAAAGCAAACTCATATCTCGACCGTTATATTATGGTGTGCCGCCGAGATGTTGTTTGTCTGGTGCATTCACAACTACTTCAAATACTAGCTGACCGACTTTTAAACCTGGCAAAACACGACAAAAACTAAACAAAAAAAAATTCGTAGGTGTGTTTTGTCCATATAGGATCCGTGCAAATTTATTTTCCACGGATTCTAAATGGTCCCCGTGGAAAGGAAATCTAAAATCCGGTTTTTGCTTAGGTTTGGATGATTTTGGCCGGTTCAGCATTTTTTGCTGTTTTGGCCGGTTTTGACCAGTTTTCGACCGAGGTTTTCCGAGAAAAAATGTACTCCTTGTTTCAAGCTTTCATTTGTTTAGTCATGTTCTTGAAACGGATTCATGTAGCACATGTTGTGGCCTTTTTATTGCAGCCCATTTTTTATGATAATTTCAATATAAATTTGTTTTTGTGTGTTAGCAATTATGTTTGGGACTTTATTTATTTACCATATGGAATTAGTAAAACTAACTCCTATTTGTATGCTTTTGTATATGTAGGTTGTATATATGTATGTTTATTATGTGAAGTCGAAGCACAATAGATTGTAAGTAACTTTACAAATACATACACAAATAAAGAAAGAAAAGCGAGTTTAATGTGAAGCCAAAAGAAAAGATCAACAAACTAAACTCCAATCATACCGGTATGGAGGTTTAACTAAATAATAGATTTCATAAATAGCTCGCCATTCAAATGGAATAAAATATTGAATTGAATATTTCAAAGTCATATGATACTTAAGCATGAGTTTCTTACATGAAATGTCAAATACTTGTTGTTTAGTGTTGTATATTATTCACCTTCTTAGGCTTTAATATCATCGTTGTTTTGATCAAAAAATGAGACGTGTTGTTAGAGCAAACTCATATCTCGACCGTTATAATATGGTGTGCCGCCGAGATGTTGTTTGTCTGGTGCATTCACAACTACTTCAAATACTAGCTGACCGACTTTTAAACCTGGCAAAACACGACAAAAACTAAACAAACAAAATTCGTAGGTGTGTTTTGTCCATATAGGATCCGTGCAAATTTATTTTCCACGGATTCTAAATGGTCCCCGTGGACAGGAAATCTAAAATCCGGTTTTTGCTTAGGTTTGGATGATTTTGGCCGGTTCAGCATTTTTTGCTGTTTTGGCCGGTTTTCACCAGTTTTCGACCGGTTAGGTCGCTTTTGACCGATTTTTTCCGAGAAAAAATGTACTCCTTGTTTCAAGCATTCATTTGCTTAGCCATGTTCTTGAAACGGATTCATGTAGCACATGTTATGGCCTTTTTATTGCAGCCCATATTTTATGATAATTTCAATCTAAATTTGTTTTTGTGTGTTAGCAATTATGTTTGGGACTATATTTCTTTACCATATGGAATTAGTAAAACTAACTCCTATTTGTATGCTTTTGTATATGTAGGTTGTATATATGTATGTTTATTATGTGAAGTCGAAGCACAATAGATTATAAGTAACTTTACAAATACATACACAAATAAAGAAAGAAAAGCGAATTTAATGTGAAGCCAAAAGAAAAGATCAACAAACTAAACTCCAATCATACCGGTAAGGAGGTTTAACTAAATAATAGATTTCATAAATAGCTCGCCATTCAAATGGAATAAAATATTAAATTGAATATTTCAAAGTCATATGATACTTAAGCATGAGTTTCTTACATGAAATGTCAAATACTTGTTGTTTAGTGTTGTATATTATTCACCTTCATAGGCTTTCCAAGGGTAAATAATATCATCGTTGTTTTGATAAAAAAACGCGACGTGTTGTTAGAGCAAACTCATATATCGACCGTTATATTATGGTGTGCCGCCGAGATGTTGTTTGTCTGGTGCATTCACAACTACTTCAAATACTAGCTGACCGACTTTTAAACCTGGCAAAACACGACAAAAACTAAACAAACAAAATTCCTAGGTGTGTTTTGTCCATCTAGGATCCGTGAAAATTTATTTTCCACGGATTCTAAATGGTCCCCGTGGACAGGAAATCTAAAATCCGGTTTTTGATTAGGTTTGGATGATTTTGGCCGGTTCAGCGTTTTTTGCTGTTTTGGCCGGTTTTGACTAGTTTTCGACCGGTTAGGTCGCTTTTGACCGAGGTTTTCTGAGAAAAAATGTACTCCTTGTTTCAAGCTTTCATTTGCTTAGTCATGTTCTTGAAACGGATTCATGAAGCACATGTTATGGCCTTTTTATTGCAGCCCATATTTTATGATAATTTCAATCTAAATTTGTTTTTGTGTGTTAGCAATTATGTTTGGGACTTTATTTCTTTACCATATGGAATTAGTAAAACTAACTCCTATTTGTATGCTTTTGTATATGTAGGTTGTATATATGTATGTTTATTATGTGAAGTCGAAGCACAATAGATTGTAAGTAACTTTACAAATACATACACAAATAAAGAAAGAAAAGCGAGTTTAATGTGAAGCCAAAAGAAAAGATCAACAAACTAAACTCCAATCATACCGGTATGGAGGTTTAACTAAATAATAGATTTCATAAATAGCTCGCCATTCAAATGGAATAAAATATTGAATTGAATATTTCAAAGTCATATGATACTTAAGCATGAGTTTCTTACATGAAATGTCAAATACTTGTTGTTTAGTGTTGTATATTATTCACCTTCTTAGGCTTTAATATCATCGTTGTTTTGATCAAAAAACGAGACGTGTTGTTAGAGCAAACTCATATCACGACCGTTATATTATGGTGTGCCGCCGAGATGTTGTTTGTCTGGTGCATTCACAACTACTTCAAATACTAGGTGACCGACTTTTAAACCTGGCAAAACACGACAAAAACTAAACAAACAAAATTCGTAGGTGTGTTTTGTCCATATAGGATCCGTGCAAATTTATTTTCCACGGATTCTAAATGGTCCCCGTGGACAGGAAATCTAAAAACCGGTTTTTGCTTAGGTTTGGATGATTTTGGCCGGTTCAACATTTTTTGCTGTTTTGGCCGGTTTTGACCAGTTTTCGACCGGTTAGGTCGCTTTTGACCGAGGTTTTCCGAGAAAAAATGTACTTGTTTCAAGCTTTCATTTGTTTAGTCATGTTCTTGAAACGGATTCATGTAGCACATGTTGTGGCCTTTTTATTGCAGCCCATATTTTATGATAATTTCAATCTAAATTTATTTTTGTGTGTTAGCAATTATGTTTGGGACTTTATTTATTTACCATATGGAATTAGTAAAACTAACTCCTATTTGTATGCTTTTGTATATGTAGGTTGTATATATGTATGTTTATTATGTGAAGTCGAAGCACAATAGATTGTACGTAACTTTACAAATACATACACAAATAAAGAAAGAAAAGCGAGTTTAATGTGAAGCCAAAAGAAAAGATCAACAAACTAAACTCCAATCATACCGGTAAGGAGGTTTAACTAAATAATAGATTTCATAAATAGCTCGCCATTCAAATGGAATAAAATGTTGAATCGAATATTTCAAAGTCATATGATACTTAAGCATGAGTTTCTTACATGAAATGTCAAATACTTGTTGTTTAGTGTTGTATATTATTCACCTTCTTAGGCTTTCCAAGGATATATAATATCATCGTTGTTTTGATCAAAAAACGCGACGTGTTGTTAGAGCAAACTCATATCTCGACTGTTATATTATGGTGTGCCGCCGAGATGTGGTTTGTCTGGTGCATTCACAACTACTTCAAATACTAGCTGACCGACTTTTAAACCTGGAAAAACACGACAAAAACTAAACAAACAAAATTCCTAGGTGTGTTTTGTCCATCTAGGATCCGTGCAAAATTATTTTCCACGAATTCTAAATGGTCCCCGTGGACAGGAAATCTAAAATCCGGTTTTTGCTTAGGTTTGGATGATTTTGGCCGGTTGAGCATTTTTTGCTGTTTTGGCCGGTTTTGACCAGTTTTCGACCGGTTAGATCGCTTTTGATCGAGGTTTTCCGAGAAAAAATGTACTCCTTGTTTCAAGCTTTCATTTGCTTAGTCATGTTCTTGAAACGGATTCATGTAGCACATGTTATGGCCTTTTTATTGCAGCCCATATTTTATGATAATTTCAATCTAAATTTGTTTTTGTGTGTTAGCAATTATGTTTGGGACTTTATTTATTTACCATATGGAATTAGTAAAACTAACTCCTATTTGTATGCTTTTGTATATGTAGGTTGTATATATGTATGTTTATTATGTGAAGTCGAAGCACAATAGATTGTAAGTAACTTTACAAATACATACACAAATAAAGAAAGAAAAGCGAGTTTAATGTGAAGCCAAAAGAAAAGATCAACAAACTAAACTCCAATCATACCGGTAAGGAGGTTTACCTAAATAATATATTTCATAAATATCTCGCCATTCAAATGGAATAAAATGTTGAATCGAATATTTCAAATTCATATGATACTTAAGCATGAGTTTCTTACTTTTTTTTTCTTAACGGTAAATTTATTAAGAAAAGAGCCACAAAGGCAGAGTACAAACCTATAGCTTAACAAGAAATTAAATGGGACACACCCCCATCTAACCAAGCTATAGGAACAAACATTGGCATAACAAAATACCATACTCTAATGTACTAAAAACATATACATACTTAAATATGGAAATGGACAAACCCCATTCTCATATTTAGAAAAACAAGCCATCATAAAGAAAGAACAAATAATGGCCTGCAAACCCATACCATAACTTACTTGACTCCATTTGATGAGAGTCAAGCTCTGCATCTCCATGGCACTTCAAAAGCAAAACCAGTATATAAGCTGTGATAAGACATCCACTTCAGAATACATGACTGCCTTGATTCAACCACCAAGGGAAGTAACCAAGACAATCAATCCATCCCCCATGGTAAATTCCATCCCCAAGCTAATACAAGTTTAGCAGGCAAAAGAAACCTGCTCACAACGCCATCAGATAACAAATGTAGAAAAAACGGAAAGGTGCCATAGTAGCACATCCCACTTATTGCCTCCTCAAAACCCCCAATTATGTAAAACCCAGTGGGAAACCATAAGAGGGGGAAAGAGTACAACTAAGAAGGAATCCTTTCCATGATGCAATAACCTAGTATCTATCAGCACGACATTAAACAGATACAGATTATTTAAACAAGGGAGGACAAGCATCACAAACCCGATTTGGCAACTAAAACTTGTACACAGAGTTTAAAAAACTCATGCGTCCACTAGTAGCACATCAAACCGCCCCGATAATAATCCAAAACAGTCCTCCCCACAACTCCCAGCAACTGAGAGAGAAAACCTGCAAATCCATCAATGCATAATATCCTGATCTAATACCATCCAGCCATCCATATCCATGAACCTCCATGAGTCCTGCAAAATGAGCAAACTCGCCTATCCTTGTACCTGCTAAGATCATAGATGGAACAAATATGTACCCAAGACCTATTACAGTCCCATAAACCGGTCCCACCAAAGGACCAGCACACCCACCAGTCAACGACATAAAAAACGCTACTCATAAAATTTTAGTTAAGTAAGGATCAAAACCTACTCTATTACTAGTAGCATTATCCTTACAAAGCTTAACATTCCACATATCAACAATCTTCATAACATTAGGGGATGGTTTGATAGTCAGACTAAGAAGTTTCAACCTGATTGTATCAACAATAATCTTGACCAAACCATCAACATCTCTAGGAACCAATCCCATACGCCTGTTATTTCTTTCCTGCCAGAGGTAGTAAATGCAAGCACCAAAAGACAACTTTTGGACCACACTTACAATATTATTTCTAGCAGGAAAACTCACAACCCCTGATATAGCACTAGGCCAGATATGACTAACATTTTCCAAACAAGCCAAAGGTTTGAGTCTTTCCCACAGCCGTCTAGAATAACTACATGTAAAGAACAAGTGGCTGTGTGATTCATGTGTATCACCACATAGGAAACAAGAAACATCACTAGCATTAAACCATTTCCTAAGTCTATCACCAGTTTTTAGCCTTTCTTTAACAGTAAGCCAAGTAATAAAAGAATGTCTTGGTATACATTGAGTATACCAAACATGTTTATACCAAATCACCTCTGGAAGTTCAGGCTTTAAAGCTTTCCAAACTTCAGTCGGGCTAAATCTTCTTTCAATTCTACCCTTATCCCACCAGACAGTAACATCCTTCTTCTCATTAACAAGCATAGGCACAGGGACACTCAAAACCTCCCCATAATGACCCATCCAGTTTGCGGGCCAAAGCCAAATACCATTATCAATAAGGTTAATAACTTTATCATTAACAGAAAAACCCGCCAACTCAATCATCCTATGGGTTATCAACTTACTCAACGGTCCTCTATCATGCCATCTATCCAACCAAACATTACAATCTCTCCCGTTACCAATCTTAACAAAAACAAAATCTCTAATCATATCCCTAAGTGCAAGAATATGTCTCCAACTCCATGACATACTACGCTTAGAAGTAATACTCCATATATTATGGCCTTTAAGCTTGTGAATTTTAGCCCATTGAACCCAAATAGAGTCCTTATTACTCAAGAATGCCAAAGGTGTTTAGTCATAAGGGCATTATTCCAGTTATGCATAGATTTTAAACCCAAACCCCCCTGACTCTTAGGAACACAAACATCACTCCACTTAACACTTACTAACGCACCAGTCTTACTATTGTTACCCCAAAGGAAATTACTAAGGAGGGTATCAATATCATCACAAACAGCCAACGGGAGGATAAAGAGTGATCCCCAATAAACTTGCATCGATGAAAGGACATAGGTGATTAATTGAAGTCTACCAGCAAAGGATAAAACTTTATTCTTCCAGCTATTAATCTTATTCTGTAAAAATTCTAATAAGAAACTACAATCTTTCTTAGTTATCCTTTTAGAAACAAGGGGAACCCCAAGATATCTCATTGGCAATACACCCTCAACAAAAGGCATAACCAGCTTGATATCATCCTTAACAGCCTCAGGGGTATTACAAAAAAAGACATTACTCTTAGCCATACTGGGGTAAAGTCCTGACGACATGGAAAATTCATCAAGACCTCTCCTAAGTATAGACGCAGAGTCTAAATCAGCATGACAAAGCATTAGTAAGTCATCAGCAAAGAATAAGCTACTAATCTTCATATTTTGACATCCAGAATGATACTTAAATTTTCTATCCCTTCTTATTTGTCTTTTCACCATAAGGTTTAAGACCTCCATAACAAGCGTAAAAAGATACGGTGATATAGGGTCACCTTGCCTAAGGCCCCTCTTAGCCTTAAAGAACCCATGTGTTTCCCCGTTAACTGAAACAGAAAAGGAAGCAATCCTTAAGCATGTCATAATCCAATGAATCATAACCTGATGAAAACCAAAAAACCTAAGGCAAATTTCTAAAAACTCCCAACTAACCGTGTCATAGGCCTTTTGAATGTCAATCTTAAACGCACAATTCCTCACTCCCATGTCCCAATTATAACCCTTCATAAGTTCCTGGGCTAAAAGAATATTATCACTAATAAGCCTCCCAGGAATAAAAGCACTCTGATTCACATCAACCAACTCACTCAAAACCTTCTTAATCCTATTAGTAATAACTTTACTAATGGTCTTATACACCACGTTACAGCAAGATATAGGTCTAAAATCAGTTACCTTAGCAGGAGAAGCAGTTTTAGCGATAAGTGAGATAAGGGAAGCATTTAACTGACCCAGCATCTTACCACTGATGAAGAACTCACGAACAGCTTCTCTAACATCACCTCCCACCATGGACCACGCAGCTTTGAAAAACTTTGATGTATAACCATCAGGACCCGAAGCTTTGTTGTCATCAATACTAAATAAAGCCTCCTTGATCTCCGCATCAGAAATTGGCTTGATAAGATTCACAGACTTCTCCACGCTGAGTTTCTTCAAAAACAGGCTAGCCGGATCATCAATAGGAATGATATCATCACAAGTTCCCAGGAAAGAGCTAAAGTGTTTGACAAACATATCAGGCACTTGATCAGCATAGCAAGCAACACCATACTCATCATACAGCATCTAGATCCTGTTACGACTGACCCTACCCTTTATCGTATTATGGAAATAAGCAGTGTTAGAGTCTCCTTCCTTCAACCATTCAATTTTAGTCTTCTGTTTAAGGACCTTTTCTTCATCTGACATTGCATCCCTATATTCCTTCACACAAACCCTTTCTTGGTCACGAAGAACAATACTAGACGGATCTTTATCAAGAGCACTCTGAATACCTTCTAACTTAACTTTACAAACTTTCACCTTATCAAAGACGTTCCCATTCTCTTTGTTCAGCCTCCTTAAAAACTTCTTCAAATTTCTAAGTTTCTTGGCAAGTTTAAACATAGCAAAACCATCAACTTCAACATCCCAATTGTCCTTCACAACATTACTAAACCCCTCCTTATCAGTTAATAAATTCATAAACCGAAAAGATTTAGCTTTAAACATACTAACCTCAGATATTGTTACAATAACCGGACAGTGATCCGAAGACATATACGGCATAAACTTAGCAAAACTATCTGGGTAACTATCAAGAAAAGATTTGTTACCCATAGCTCTATCAAGCTTCTTAAATACACCATATTCTGGATTTCTCATCCTTTGAACCCAAGTGTAAAACATTCCACACATCTTGATATCCTCCATACCTAGCTGTTCAACACATTCTACAAAATCCCTTCTCTCATTAAATCTAATATACGCCCCACTCGAGTTCTCATTAGTTTTAAGGATGACATTAAAGTCACCCATCATCACCCATGGTTTATCGCCCACTACATTACTATGATCTATCAAATTCTTCCACAACTTAACTCTAGGAGTGAGGTAATTCTCTCCATATATAACAAACACATACATTTGGACATTTTCCTTAATAAAAGTAATTAAGAAATGCATAGCTTGACTACTCTGGGATAACAAAGTGGCCAAAACATCATTAGTATCTCATCCAACAACAATCCGACAACCCTTAGAGCTATCCACAGTATTAGACGTCCATGGCCAACCCTGAAACACATCATTACATACCCTATCCACAAATTTCTTCCTAAGTTGAGATTCTATAATACCTATAAAAACTATATCATTATCCTTAATAAAACTCCTAACCTCCGACTGTCTCAGGGTATTACAAATCCCTTTGACATTCCACGTTGCGATGTTTGTACACATTTAAACAGGAGGTGGTGGAGCAGACATATCCTGCAACAAACTAGCATCTGAATCCATAACATTTGAAGGAACGTCACTAGCAGCAAATTGAGCACTAGCACTCAAATCTTCAGCGACATCCTCCTACATAATATCTTGATTACCATTCTTAAGATCTTGTATAATCGAAGAAAAGACACTCTCACCAATAGAAACCTTATAAAACTCCAATTTGACATCAGACCAATTCTCAAGTTCATTACTGGTAAATGCTTTCTTCGTCCTAATAAAGAGTTCGACTTCAGCATACTGTCTCCTTAATTCAAGAACACTAATCCTCTCAAGCTCATCATTATACACCTCTTCATAAACATCCTGATACGCTTCATTCTCGGATAAACTTTTCTCAACCATAACAGTCCTAAATCTTTGATCTGCAATACTCTTTGATTCCATGGCAATCATCTTGTTACTATGATTAATCTGCTTGCCAAGCAAAGTAATATTAGACCTGAGTTCTTTAACAGTAGCCCTTCTCGTAACCTCTTGAATCTTATTAACAAAATACTCCCTAAGTTTGCTATCCCACTGACTCTTCTCATAAGAAGTAATATGAACACCCTTTTCACACTCCGTATCTATTTTACTTCTCATAACTTTTCAATCTAACACCTTCTCCACACCTTCCTCGTTACTTAACATATCAAACCTATTGCTGGTACTAGGCTTCATCACATCATTATTCTTCACATTCTTACTAACTGTATCACCCTTTCCACTATTACTTTTGGTAACCAACTTCTCCTTCACAACAACATTACTACCTGAATCCACCTCCATAACACTAATCTTATTACCTTTAGGATCAACATTTTCCTTATTACCATTAACAGCCACATAATTCTTTCTAACCATATTTCTCTGATCATTTCCGTCCTTATAAAATCTCTGATCACCAAAACCCCTTCCGCCCCTACCCATACCACCTCTACCTCTGCCATTATGACCACCCCTAGCAACATTATCAAATACTCTGTTATTAATTCCCGCCGAAGTATTACCTTCATTTCTAGGGCCATACGCAGAATTACTCTCATTATTATAACTCCTTCTATTACTCACAGTCCTCCATTCACCATCATCTTCCAAATGACTACCCTCAACATCTACAACCTTTCCCTTATCAACATGCTTCAAATTCTTAACCACCTCACTCACACTCCTTTTAGAACAGTTTGCATGACTATGACCAAAAACATTACAGAAAGAGCATATAGGAGGTCTCCACGGATATTATACCCTCAAATCCATTGATTTACCCAAGCTCTTATATGTAGCATGAATAGTATCTGGCAATCCCCTACTAGCTTCAACTTCAACCAAAACCCTCGCAAAACTAGCCCTACCATGAGCATTATCACACATAGAAGTTGTAATTCTATCCATAAGAACAGGATTACCAATTCTACTCGCTAATCTTCCAATACCTTCACAGTTCTAAGCCTCAAGCGGTACATTCCATATTTTAACCCAAAGCGGCACTTTAGTCGGTTCTGGTTTCACCATGCACAAGCCCGACTCCCATTTCTGCACAAACAATGGCAGCCCATCCACCAACCAAGGTCCATTCTCCAAGATGTACTGCATTCCCTCTTTCGATTTGAACTTAAAAAAGTATAGCCCACTCTCATTAGTAATAACTTCAGCAAAGTCACGTCCTCTCCACATTCTTCTCAAATGACCCGTGATTTCCCTATAAGTCATTTTAACTCCCACAAAATATCCAACCAAAGTTAAGACCCATCTCTTACTTCCATTCTCAATCATAGGGTCCAAATCAACACACATCTCACCCTTTTCATTACTCTCAACAAGGTACGCCTTAAGCTTATTACTATCATTTTTCAACATACCCTGAACTGCTTTAACAAATGCATTAGAGACCACATTGTTCACATTTTCTTCCATAACAACATCACCACTCACAATACTACTCTCTCCATTCTTACCACTCTTCCCATTACTAGGTAAACTAGGCCATTTTTCAGCGTTATTGAAAGAAAAAGTAGCACTAGTCCTAGCACCACCATCCACAAGTATATCACCCCTTTTCAATATCCTAGGACCCTCATCCACATTTATCTTATTCAATATAGGATTATCACATACTAGAACTGGCATAGGCCCTAAAACACTAGGGTTACTACCATTAATCCCATCATTAACCACAGAGCAAAAAGTAATACCTCCTTTCTTATGATTAGAATCATCTAAAATTTGACTTACCATTTCATTATCAATGCCAACGGGAACCTCACCTTCATGACCAGATTCCTCCACACTTCTCGAATCAACACTTAGAGCCTCAGAACACGCAACTGAACCACCAGCATCACTATCACCCTCAACATCAAACCCTTCTATATCCTTTCCCCTATAGCTCTTCTTAGCCCCCTTCTTAAAACTAACATGAGAGGGCTTCGATACCTGTTGCGCTTGCATATTACCCGTAAACAAACCTGTATCCTTACTTCTATTCCTAGTATTCTTCTTACGAACCACTTCATCCAAACCCCTAGGTGGGATTTGGCTTGAAATAGGGTTTGGTGGATCTTGCTTTACCATTATAAATTGATATAAAATCAATTAAGATAAAGGAAAAGAAGAATCATAGTGAATTAATAATGGATTGATGAAGCAACAAAGGTACGAGATAAAACGAATGGAACGATAACCCAGAAAAGTGAAAAGAATATTAAAAAGATTAATAAACTTTTGTGGAGGATTAATATATGTATAGATAGATCAAGCACAGTAGAAACCAAATCCAAAATAAAATCAATGATCCAAAGGTTGGATCAAATTTAATTAAGGAATTACTTAATAAAATATCAATGTTTTTAGAGAGAAGAAAAAAGGTGAGAGAAATAGCATGAGTTTCTTACATGAAATGTCAAATACTTGTTGTTTAGTGTTGTATATTATTCACCTTCTTAGGCTTTCCAAGGGTATATAATATCATCGTTGTTATGATCAAAAAACGCGACGTGCTGTTAGAGCAAACTCATATCTCGACTGTTATATTATGGTGTGCTGCCGAGATGTTGTTTGTCTGGTGCATTCACAACTACTTAAAATACTAGCTGATCGACTTTTAAACCTGGCAAAACACGACAAAAACTAAACAAATAAAATTCCTAGGTGTGTTTTGTCCATCTAGGATCCGTGCAAATTTATTTTCCACGGATTCTAAATGGTCCCCGTGGACAGGAAATCAAAAATCCGGGTTTTGCTTCGGTTTGGATGATTTTGGCCGGTTCAACATTTTTTGCTGTTTTGGCCGGTTTTGACCAGTTTTCGACCGGTTAGGTCGCTTTTGACCGAGGTTTTCCAAGAAAAAACGTACTCCTTGTTTCAAGCTTTCATTTGCTTAGTCATGTTCTTGAAACGGATTCATGTAGCACATGTTATGGCCTTTTTATTGCAGCCCATATTTTATGATAATTTCAATCTAAATTTGTTTTTGTGTGTTAGTAATTATGTTTGGGACTTTATTTCTTTACCATATGGAATTAGTAAAACTAACTCCTATTTGTATGCTTTTGTATATGTAGGTTGTATATATGTATGTTTATTATGTGAAGTCGAAGCACAATAGATTGTAAGTAACTTTACAAATACATACACAAATTAAGAAAGAAAAGCGAGTTTAATGTGAAGCCAAAAGAAAAGATCAACAAACTAAACTCCAATCATACCGGTAAGGAGGTTTAACTAAATAATAGATTTCATAAATAGCTCGCCGTTCAAATGGAATAAAATGTTGAATCGAATATTTCAAAGTCATATGATACTTAAGCATGATTTTCTTACATGAAATGTCAAATACTTGTTGTTTACTGTTGTATATTATTCACCTTCTTAGGCTTTCCAAGGATAAATATCATCATCGTTGTTTTGATCAAAAAACGCGACGTGTTGTTAGAGCAAACTCATATCTCGTCCGTTATATTATGGTGTGCCGCCAAGATGTTGTTTGTCTGGTGCATTCACAACTACTTCAAATACTAGTTGACCGACTTTTAAACCTGGCAAAACAAGACAAAAACTAAACAAACAAAATTCGTAGGTGTGTTTTGTCCATCTAGGATCCGTGAAATTTATTTTCCACGGATTCTAAATGGTCCCCGTGGAAAGGAAATCTAAAATCCGGTTTTTGCTTAGGTTTGGATGATTTTGGCCGGTTCAGCATTTTTTGCTGTTTTGGCCGGTTTTGACCAGTTTTCGACCGGTTAGGTCGCTTTTGACCGAGGTTTTCCGAGAAAAAATGTACTCCTTGTTTCAAGCATTCATTTGCTTAGTCATGTTCTTGAAACGGATTCATGTAGCACATGTTATGGCCTTTTTATTGCAGCCCATATTTTATGATAATTTCAATCTAAATTTGTTTTTGTGTGTTAGCAATTATGTTTGGGACTTTATTTCTTTACCATATGGAATTAGTAAAACTAACTCCTATTTGTATGCTTTTGTATATGTAGGTTGTATATATGTATGTTTATTATGTGAAGTCGAAGCACAATAGATTATAAGTAACTTTACAAATACATACACAAATAAAGAAAGAAAAGCGAGTTTAATGTGAAGCAAAAAGAAAAGATCAACAAACTAAACTCCAATCATACCGGTAAGGAGGTTTAACTAAATAATAGATTTCATAAATATCTCTCCATTCAAATGGAATAAAATATTGAATTGAATATTTCAAAATCATATGATACTTAAGCATGAGTTTCTTACATGAAATGTCAAATACTTGCTGTTTAGTGTTGTATATTATTCACCTTCTTAGGCTTTAATATCATCGTTGTTTTGATCAAAAAACACGACGTGTTGTTAGAGCAAACTCATATCTCGACCGTTATATTATGGTGTGCCGCCGAGATGTTGTTTGTCTAGTGCATTCACAACTACTTCAAATACTAGCTGACCGACTTTTAAACCTGGCAAAACACGACAAAAACTAAACAAACAAAATTCCTAGGTGTGTTTTGTCCATCTAGGATCCGTGCAAATTTATTTTCCACGGATTCTAAATGGTCCCCGTGGACAGGAAATCTAAAATCCGGTTTTTGCTTAGGTTTGGATGATTTTGGCCGGTTCAGCATTTTTTGCTGTTTTGGCCGGTTTTGACCAGTTTTCGACCGGTTAGGTCGCTTTTGACCGAGGTTTTCCGAGAAAAAATGTACTCCTTGTTTCAAGCTTTCATTTGCTTAGTCATGTTCTTGAAACGGATTCATGTAGCACATGTTATGGCCTTTTTATTGCAGCCCATATTTTATGATAATTTCAATCTAAATTTGTTTTTGTGTGTTAGCAATTATGTTTGGGACTTTATTTATTTACCATATGGAATTAGTAAAACTAACTCCTATTTGGATGCTTTTGTATATGTAGGTTGTATATATGTATGTTTATTATTTGAAGTCGAAGCACAATAGATTGTAAGTAACTTTACAAATACATACACAAGTAAAGAAAGAAAAGCGAGTTTAATGTGAAGCCAAAAGAAAAGATCAACAAACTAAACTCCAATCATACTGGTAAGGAGGTTTAACTAAATAATAGATTTCATAAATAGCTCGCCATTCAAATGGAATAAAATGTTGAATCGAATATTTCAAAGTCATATGATACTTAAGCATGAGTTTCTTACATGAAATGTCAAATACTTGTTGTTTAGTGTTGTATATTATTCACCTTCTTAGGCTTTCCAAGGATAAATATCATCATCGTTGTTTTGATCAAAAAACGCGACGTGTTGTTAGAGCAAACTCATATCTCGACCGTTATATTATGGTGTGCCGCCGAGATGTTGTTTGTCTGGTGCATTCACAACTACTTCAAATACTAGCTGACCGACTTTTAAACCTGGCAAAATACGACAAAAACTAAACAAACAAAATTCCTAGGTGTGTTTTGTCCATCTAGGATCCGTGAAAATTTATTTTCCACGGATTCTAAATGGTCCCCGTGGACAGGAAATCTAAAATCCGGTTTTTGCTTAGGTTTGGATGATTTTGGCCGATTCAGCATTTTTTGCTGTTTTGGCCGGTTTTGATCAGTTTTCGACCGGTTAGGTCGCTTTTGACCGAGGTTTTCCGAGAAAAAATGTACTCCTTGTTTCAAGATTTCATTTGCTTAGTCATGTTCTTGAAACGGATTCATGTAGCACATGTTATGGCCTTTTTATTGCAGCCCATATTTTATGATAATTTAATCTAAATTTGTTTTTGTGTGTTAGCAATTATGTTTGGGACTTTATTTATTTACCATATGGAATTAGTAAAACTAACTCCTATTTGGATGCTTTTGTATATGTAGGTTGTATATATGTATGTTTATTATGTGAAGTCGAAGCACAATAGATTGTAAGTAACTTTACAAATACATACACAAGTAAAGAAAGAAAAGCGAGTTTAATGTGAAGCCAAAAGAAAAGAACAACAACTAAACTCCAATCATACTGGTAAGGAGGTTTAACTAAATAATAGATTTCATAAATAGCTCGCCATTCAAATGGAATAAAATGTTGAATCGAATATTTCAAAGTCATATGATACTTAAGCATGAGTTTCTTACATGAAATGTCAAATACTTGTTGTTTAGTGTTGTATATTATTCACCTTCTTAGGCTTTCCAAGGATAAATATCATCATCGTTGTTTTGATCAAAAAACGCGACGTGTTGTTAGAGCAAACTCATATCTCGACCGTTATATTATGGTGTGCTGCCGAGATGTTGTTTGTCTGGTGCATTCACAACTACTTCAAATACTAGCTGACCGACTTTTAAACCTGGCAAAACATGACAAAAACTAAACAAACAAAATTCCTAGGTGTGTTTTGTCCATCTAGGATCCGTGAAAATTTATTTTCCACGGATTCTAAATGGTCCCCGTGGACAGGAAATCTAAAATCCTGTTTTTGTTTAGGTTTGGATGATTTTGGTCGGTTCAGCATTTTTTGCTGTTTTGGCCGGTTTTGACCAGTTTTCGACCAGTTAGGTCGCTTTTGACCGAGGTTTTCCGAGAAAAAATGTACTCCTTGTTTCAAGCTTTCATTTGCTTAGTCATGTTCTTGAAACGGATTCATGTAGCACATGTTATGGCCTTTTTATTGCAGCCCATATTTTATGATAATTTCAATCTAAATTTGTTTTTGTGTGTTAGCAATTATGTTTGGGACTTTATTTATTTACCATATGGAATTAGTAAAACTAACTCCTATTTGGATGCTTTTGTATATGTAGGTTGTATATATGTATGTTTATTATGTGAAGTCGAAGCACAATAGATTGTAAGTAACTTTACAAATACATACACAAGTAAAGAAAGAAAAGCGAGTTTAATGTGAAGCCAAAAGAAAAGATCAACAAACTAAAATCCAATCATACTGGTAAGGAGGTTTAACTAAATAATAGATTTCATAAATAGATCGCCATTCAAATGGAATAAAATGTTGAATCGAATATTTCAAAGTCATATGATACTTAAGCATGAGTTTCTTACATGAAATGTCAAATACTTGTTGTTTAGTGTTGTATATTATTCACCTTCTTAGGCTTTCCAAGGATAAATATCATCATCGTTGTTTTGATCAAAAAACGCGACGTGTTGTTAGAGCAAACTCATATCTCGACCGTTATATTATGGTGTGCCGCCGAGATGTTGTTTGTCTGGTGCATTCACAACTACTTCAAATACTAGCTGACCGACTTTTAAACCTGGCAAAACACGACAAAAACTAAACAAACAAAATTCCTAGGTGTTTTTTGTCCATCTAGGATCCGTGAAAATTTATTTTCCACGGATTCTAAATGGTCCCCGTGGACAGGAAATCTAAAATCCGGTTTTTGCTTAGGTTTGGATGATTTTGGCCGATTCAGCATTTTTTGCTGTTTTGGCCGGTTTTGATCAGTTTTCGACCGGTTAGGTCGCTTTTGACCGAGGTTTTCCGAGAAAAAATGTACTCCTTGTTTCAAGATTTCATTTGCTTAGTCATGTTCTTGAAACGGATTCATGTAGCACATGTTATGGCCTTTTTATTGCAGCCCATATTTTATGATAATTTCAATCTAAATTTGTTTTTGTGTGTTAGCAATTATGTTTGGGACTTTATTTATTTACCATATGGAATTAGTAAAACTAACTCCTATTTGGATGCTTTTGTATATGTAGGTTGTATATATGTGTGTTTATTATGTGAAGTCGAAGCACAATAGATTGTAAGTAACTTTACAAATACATACACAAATAAAGAAAGAAAAGCGAGTTTAATGTGAAGCCAAAAGAAAAGAACAACAAACTAAACTCCAATCATACCGGTAAGGAGGTTTAACTAAATAATAGATTTCATAAATAGCTCGCCATTCAAATGGAATAAAATATTGAATCGAATATTTCAAAGTCATATGATACTTAAGCATGAGTTTCTTACATGAAATGTCAAATACTTGTTGTTTAGTGTTGTATATTATTCACCTTCTTAGGCTTTCCAAGGATAAATATCATCATCGTTGTTTTGATCAAAAAACGCGACGTGTTGTTAGAGCAAACTCATATCTCGACCGTTATATTATGGTGTGCTGCCGAGATGTTGTTTGTCTGGTGCATTCACAACTACTTCAAATACTAGCTGACCGACTTTTAAACCTGGCAAAACACGAAAAAAACTAAACAAACAAAATTCCTAGGTGTGTTTTGTCCATCTAGGATCCGTGAAAATTTATTTTCCACGGATTCTAAATGGTCCCCGTGGACAGGAAATCTAAAATCCGGTTTTTGCTTAGGTTTGGATGATTTTGGCCGGTTAAGCATTTTTTGCTGTTTTGGCCGGTTTTGACCAGTTTTCGACCGGTTAGGTCGCTTTTGACCGAGGTTTTCTGAGAAAAAATGTACTCCTTGTTTCAAGCTTTCATTTTCTTAGTCATGTTCTTGAAACGGATTCATGTAGCACATGTTATGGCCTTTTTATTGCAGCCCATATTTTACGATAATTTCAATCTAAATTTGTTTTTGTGTGTTAGCAATTATGTTTGGGACTTTATTTCTTTACCATATGGAATTAGTAAAACTAACTCCTATTTGTATGCTTTTGTATATGTAGGTTGTATATATGTATGTTTATTATGTGAAGTCGAAGCACAATAGATTATAAGTAACTTTACAAATACATACACAAATAAAGAAAGAAAAGCGAGTTTAATGTGAAGCCAAAAGAAAAGATCAACAAACTAAACTCCAATCATACGGGTAAGGAGGTTTAACTAAATAAGATTTCATAAATAGCTCGCCATTCAAATGGAATAAAATATTGAATTGAATATTTCAAAGTCATATGATACTTAAGCATGAGTTTCTTACATGAAATGTCAAATACTTGTTGTTTAGTGTTGTATATTATTCACCTTCTTAGGCTTTAATATCAACGTTGTTTTGATCAAAAAACGAGACGTGTTGTTAAAGCAAACTCATATCTCGACCGTTATATTATGGTGTGCCGCCGAGATGTTGTTTGTCTGGTGCATTCACAACTACTTCAAATACTAGCTGACCGGCTTTTAAACCTGGCAAAACACGACAAAAACTAAACAAAAAAAATTCCTAGGTGTGTTTTGTCCATCTAGGATCCTTGCAAATTTATTTTCCACGGATTCTAAATGGTCCCCGTGGACAGGAAATCTAAAATACGGTTTTTGCTTAGGTTTGGATGATTTTGGCCGGTTCAGCATTTTTTGCTGTTTTGGCCGGTTTTGACCAGTTTTCGACCGGTTAGGTCGCTTTTGACCGAGGTTTTTTTCCGAGAAAAAATGTACTCCTTGTTTCAAGCTTTCATTTGCTTACATGTTCTTGAAACGGATTCATGTAGCACATGTTATGGCCTTTTTATTGCAGCCCATATTTTATGATAATTTCAATCTAAATTTGTTTTTGTGTGTTAGCAATTATGTTTGGGACTTTATTTCTTTACCATATGGAATTAGTAAAACTAACTCCTATTTGGATGCTTTTGTATATGTAGGTTGTATATATGTGTGTTTATTATGTGAAGTTGAAGCACAATAGATTGTAAGTAACTTTACAAATACATACACAAATAAAGAAAGAAAAGCGAGTTTAATGTGAAGCCAAAAGAAAAGATCAACAAACTAAGCTCCAATCATACCGGTAAGGAGGTTTAACTAAATAATAGATTTCATAAATAGCTCGCCATTCAAATGGAATAAAATGTTGAATCGAATATTTCAAAGTCATATGATACTTAAGCATGAGTTTCTTACATGAAATGTCAAATACTTGTTGTTTAGTGTTGTATATTATTCACCTTCTTAGGCTTTCCAAGGATAAATATCATCATCGTTGTTTTGATCAAAAAACGCGACGTGTTGTTAGAGCAAACTCATATCTCGACCGTTATATTATGGTGTGCTGCCGAGATGTTGTTTGTCTGGTGCATTCACAACTACTTCAAATACTAGCTGACCGACTTTTAAACCTCGCAAAACACGACAAAAACTAAACAAACAAAATTCCTAGGTGTGTTTTGTCCATCTAGGATCCGTGAAAATTTATTTTCCATGGATTCTAAATGGTCCCCGTGGACAGGAAATCTAAAATTCGGTTTTTGCTTAGGTTTGGATGATTTTGGCCGGTTCAGCATTTTTTGCTGTTTTGGCCGGTTTTGACCAGTTTTTGACCGGTTAGGTCGCTTTTGACCGAGGTTTTCCGAGAAAAAATGTACTCCTTGTTTCAAGCTTTCATTTGCTTAGTCATGTTCTTGAAACGGATTCATGTAGCACATGTTATGGCCTTTTTATTGCAGCCCATATTTTATGATAATTTCAATCTAAATTTGTTTTTGTGTGTTAGCAATTATGTTTGGGACTTTATTTCTTTACCATATGGAATTAGTAAAACTAACTCCTATTTGTATGCTTTTGTATATGTAGGTTGTATATATGTATGTTTATTATGTGAAGTCGAAGCACAATAGATTATAAGTAACTTTACAAATACATACACAAATAAAGAAAGAAAAGCGAGTTTAATGTGAAGCCAAAAGAAAAGATCAACAAACTAAACTCCAATCATACCGGTAAGGAGGTTTAACTAAATAAGATTTCATAAATAGCTCGCCATTCAAATGGAATAAAATATTGAATTGAATATTTCAAAGTCATATGATACTTAAGCATGAGTTTCTTACATGAAATGTCAAATACTTGTTGTTTAGTGTTGTATATTATTCACCTTCTTAGGCTTTAATATCATCGTTGTTTTGATCAAAAAACGCGACGTGTTGTTAGAGCAAACTCATATCTCGACCGTTATATTATGGTGTGCCGCCGAGATGTTGTTTGTCTGGTGCATTCACAACTACTTCAAATACTAGCAGACCGACTTTTAAACCTGCCAAAACACGACAAAAACTAAACATAAAAAATTCCTAGGTGTGTTTTGTCCATCTAGGATCCGTGCAAATTTATTTTCCACGGATTCTAAATGGTCCCCGTGGAAAGGAAATCTAAAATCCGGTTTTTGCTTAGGTTTGGATGATTTTGGCCGGTTCAGCATTTTTTGCTGTTTTGGCCAGTTTTGACCATTTTCGACCGGTTAGGTCGCTTTTGACCGAGGTTTTTTTCCGAGAAAAAATGTACTCCTTGTTTCAAGCTTACATTTGCTTAGTCATGTTCTTGAAACGGATTCATGTAGCACATGTTATGGCCTTTTTATTGCAGCCCATATTTTATGATAATTTCAATCTAAACTTGTTTTTATGTGTTAGCAATTATGTTTGGGACTTTATTTATTTACCATATGGAATTAGTAAAACTAACTCCTATTTGGATGCTTTTGTATATGTAGGTTGTATATATGTATGCTTATTATGTGAAGTCGAAACACAATAGATTGTAAGTAACTTTACAAATACATACACAAATAAAGAAAGAAAAGCGAGTTTAATGTGAAGCCAAAAGAAAAGATCAACAAACTAAACTCCAATCATACCGGTAAGGAGGTTTAACTAAATAATAGATTTCATAAATAGCTCGCCATTCAAATGGAATAAAATGTTGAATCGAATATTTCAAAGTCATATGATACTTAAGCATGAGTTTCTTACATGAAATGTCAAATACTTGTTGTTTAGTGTTGTATATTATTCACCTTCTTAGGCTTTCCAAGGATATATAATATCATCGTTGTTTTGATCAAAAAAAGCGACGTGTTGTTAGAGCAAACTCATATCTCGACTGTTATATTATGGTGTGCCGCCGAGATGTTGTTTGTCTAGTGCATTCACAACTACTTCAAATACTAGCCGACTGACTTTTAAACCTGGAAAAACACGACAAAAACTAAACAAACAAAATTCCTAGGTGTGTTTGTCCATCTAGGATCCGTGAAAATTTATTTTCCACGGATTCAAAATGGTCCCCGTGGACAGGAAATCTAAAATCCGGTTTTTGCTTAGGTTTGGATGATTTTGGCCGGTTCAGCATTTTTTGCTGTTTTGGCCAGTTTTGACCAGTTTTCGACCGGTTAGATCGATTTTGACCGACGTTTTCCGAGAAAAAATGTACTCCTTGTTTCAAGCTTTCATTTGCTTAGTCATGTTCTTGAAACGGATTCATGTCGCACATGTTATGGCCTTTTTATTGCAGCCCATATTTTATGATAATTTCAATCTAAGTTTGTTTTTGTGTGTTAGCAATTATGTTTGGGACTTTATTTCTTTACCATATGGAATTAGTAAAACTAACTCCTATTTGTATGCTTTTGTATATGTAGGTTGTATATATGTATGTTTATTATGTGAAGTCGAAGCACAATAGATTGTAAGTAACTTTACAAATACATACACAAATAAAGAAAGAAAAACGAGTTTAATATGAAGCCAAAAGAAAAGATCAACAAACTAAACTCCAATCATACCGGTAAGGAGGTTTAGCTAAATAATAGATTTCATAAATAGCTCGTCATTCAAATGGAATAAAAGGTTGAATTGAATATTGCAAAGTCATATGATACTTAAGCATGAGTTTCTTACATGAAATGTCAAATACTTATTGTTTAGTGTTGTATATTATTCACCTTCTTAGGCTTTAATATCAACGTTGTTTTGATCAAAAAACGAGACGTGTTGTTAAAGCAAACTCATATCTCGACCGTTATATTATGGTGTGCCGCCGAGATGTTGTTTGTCTGGTGCATTCACAACTACTTCAAATACTAGCTGACCGGCTTTTAAACCTGGCAAAACACGACAAAAACTAAACAAACAAAATTCCTAGGTGTATTTTGTCCATATAGGATCCGTGCATATTTATTTTCCACGGATTCTAAATGGTCCCGTGGACTGGAAATCTAAAATCTGGTTTTTTCTTAGGTTTGGATAATTTTGGCCGGTTCAGCATTTTTTGCTGTTTTGGCCGGTTTTGACCAGTTTTCGACCGGTTAGGTCGCTTTTGCCCTAGTTTTTCCGAGAAAAAAATGTACTCCCTTTTTCACGCTTTCATTTGCTTAGTCATGTTCTTGAAACGGATTCATGTAGCACATGTTATGGCCTTTTTATTGCAGCCCATATTTTCTGATAATTTCAATCTAAATTTGTTTTTATGTGTTAGCAATTATGTTTGGGACTATATTTCTTTACCATATGGAATTAGTAAAACTAACACCTATTTGTATGTTTTTGTATATGTAGGTTGTATATATGTATGTTTATTATGTGAAGTCGAAACACAATAGATTGTAAGTAACTTTACAAATACATACACAAATAAAGAAAGAAAAGCGAGTTTAATGTGAAGCCAAAAGAAAAGATCAACAAACTAAACTCCAATCATACCGGTAAGGAGGTTTAACTAAATAATAGATTTCATAAATAGCTCGCCATTCAAATGGAATAAAATGTTGAATCGAATATTTCAAAGTCATATGATACTTAAGCATGAGTTTCTTACATGAAATGTCAAATACTTGTTGTTTAGTGTTGTATATTATTCACCTTCTTAGGCTTTCCAAGGATATATAATATCATCGTTGTTTTGATCAAAAAACGCGACGTGTTGTTAGAGCAAACTCATATCTCGACTGTTATATTATGGTGTGCCGCCGAGATGTTGTTTGTCTAGTGCATTCACAACTACTTCAAATACTAGCCGACTGACTTTTAAACCTGGAAAAACACGACAAAAACTAAACAAACAAAATTCCTAGGTGTGTTTGTCCATCTAGGATCCGTGAAAATTTATTTTCCACGGATTCAAAATGGTCCCCGTGTACAGGAAATCTAAAATCCGGTTTTTGCTTAGGTTTGGATGATTTTGGCCGGTTCAACATTTTTTGCTGTTTTGGCCGGTTTTGACCAGTTTTCGACCGATTAGGTCGCTTTTGACCGAGGTTTCTCGAGAAAAAATGTACTCCTTGTTTCAAGCTTTCATTTGCTTAGTCATGTTCTTGAAACGGATTCATGTAGCACATGTTATGGCCTTTTTATTGCAGCCCATATTTTATGATAATTTCAATCTAAATTTGTTTTTGTGTGTTAGCAATTATGTTTGGGACTTTATTTCTTTACCATATGGAATTAGTAAAACTAACTCCTATTTGTATGCTTTTGTATATGTAGGTTGTATATATGTATGTTTATTACGTGAAGTCGAAGCACAATAGATTGTAAGTAACTTTACAAATACATACACAAATAAAGAAAAAAAAGCGAGTTTAATGTGAAGCCAAAAGCAAAGATCAACAAACTAAACTCCAATCATACGGGTAAGGAGGTTAAACTAAATAATAGATTTCATAAATAGCTCGCCATTCAAATGTAATAAAATGTTGAATCGAATATTTCAAAGTCATATGATACTTAAGCATGAGTTTCTTACATGAAATGTCAAATACTTGTTGTTTAGTGTTGTATATTATTCACCTTCTTAGGCTTTCAAAGGATAAATAATATCATCGTTGTTTTGATCAAAAAACGCGACGTGTTGTTAGAGCAAACTCATATCTCGACCGTTATATTAGGGTGTGCCGCCGAGATCTTGTTTGTCTGGTGCATTCACAACTATTTCAAATACTAGTTGACCGACTTTTAAACTTGGCAAAACACGACAAAAACTAAACAAACAAAATTCCTAGGTGTATTTTGTCCATATAGGATCCGTGCATATTTATTTTCCACGGATTCTAAATGGTCCCGTGGACTGGAAATCTAAAATCCGATTTTTTCTTAGGTTTGGATAATTTTGGCCGGTTCAGCATTTTTTGCTGTTTTGGCCGGTTTTGACCAGTTTTCGACCGGTTAGGTCGCTTTTGCCCTAGTTTTTCCGAGAAAAAAATGTACTCCCTGTTTCAAGCTTTCATTTGCTTAGTCATGTTCTTGAAACGGATTCATGTAGCACATGTTATGGCCTTTTTATTGCAGCCCATATTTTCTGATAATTTCAATCTAAATTTGTTTTTATGTGTTAGCAATTATGTTTGGGACTATATTTCTTTACCATATGGAATTAGTAAAACTAACACCTATTTGTATGTTTTTGTATATGTAGGTTGTATATATGTATGTTTATTATGTGAAGTCGAAGCACAATAGATTGTAAGTAACTTTACAAATACATACACAAATAAAGAAAGAAAAGCGAGTTTAATGTGAAGCCAAAAGCAAAGATCAACAAACTAAACTCCAATCATACCGGTAAGGAGGTTTAACTAAATAATAGATTTCATAAATAGCTCGCCATTCAAATGGAATAAAATGTTGAATCAAATATTTCAAAGTCATATGATACTTAAGCATGAGTTTCTTACTTTTTTTTTCTTAACCGTTAATTTATTAAGAAAAGGCCACAATGGCAGAAGTACAAAAAAGCTCCAAGCTTAACGAAAATTAGATAGGGACACCCCCCCACTAACAAGCTTGAGCAAAAAAAAAACATTGGCATGGACATCATTCCATGCTCAATTATATAAACTACCAATCACTGAAATACAGTAAAGGCCATGGACAAATCCTATGCTCAATACTTAAACAACACAAAACAAGCAACTAGATAAAAAACTAAATACCTAGCAGCTTCCCCTATGACATACTACTTGATCCCTATTTAACAAAGACCAAGCTCCTGCATATCCATGGCACTTCAAAAAAGACTTGTTCATAAGCTTGATATGGAAATCCACTTCAGAATACATGGTAGTTTTGGTTCAACCACAAAGGGAAGCAACCTCCACTACCAATCCATCCCCCATGGAAATAACCATACCCAAAGCTATGACACAAGAAAAGTAAGCATAAAGAGACTTACTCACCAATCGCCATCAGAAACAATGCAGGATAAAAAAGAAAGGTGCCAGTGTAGCACATCAAGCTTATTGCCTCCTCAAAACCCCCATCTATGTAAAACCCAGTGGGAAGCCATTGAAAGGGGAAAGGTACAAGTAAGCCTGAATCCTCTCACACGATGTTGTGAACCTACATATCCATCAACACAACACTAAACAGATACAAGGATTACAAAGATGGGCAGAGCATCACCTAAAACATAGGTTTGGAATCTAGAAAATTGTACAATGAGTAAGAAAAAGGCAAAGAAAGAAAACCATACCTTACAAGAAGGCATAGCATCCAACTCTCCTAAAATAGACTCAAAGTACACTAATAGCACATCAAACCTTTCCCAAACAACATCCAAATACTACCCACCCAAACCCTCAACATAAGAGGATAAACAGAATAAAATGTCATACATGATCAGATACAAATGCATGGAAGGAAAACCATAGCAACAGATCAGCAGGACCCAACCTGCAAGAACAAGCCACAATCCCATACAACAATTCCTGCTAAAGTCATAGATTAAACATAAATGTACCCAATTCCTATTGCAATACCAAAGCCCAGTCCCACCAAAGGACCAGTCAAACCAACTCAGATAAAAAAACTTACGACACATTAGTTCATTATTTGGTCTCATATCTCAAAATTAACTCTCTCAATAGAGTTAATACACCTAATCAATTTGATATTCCATATCGCAGCAGCATTTGAGACATCAACAGAAGTTTAACCGCAAGACTTAAAAGCTTAAGCCTAATAGAGTTTATAATAATCTTAGTAAGAACATCAACATCTCTAAAAGCCATTCCCATCCTTCTATTATTCCTCTCTTGCCACATAAAATAAATACTAGCACCAAAAACCAGTCTCTGAATGACACTCCATATACTGTTTCTGGCCGGATAGTTAACAAGACCAGATATAGCATTTGGCCAAGTATTGCCCACATGATCCATTTTAGCCATAGGCTTAAGCCTTTCCCATAGTCTCTTAGAAAACACACATGAGAAAAATAGACGACTATGTGATTCACTATTATCCCCACATAAAAAACATGACGTAACACTGACATTAAACCACTTGGCAAGCCTATCACTAGTTTTAAGTCTCTCTTTGACAGCTGACCAAGCAATAAATGCATGTCTAGGGATAAATTGAGTGAACCAAATATGTTTGTGCCATATAACATCAGGACCATCAACCTTGAGTGCTCTCCACACCTCAGTAGCACTAAACTTCGTTTCTATTCCTTTCTTGTACCGCTAAACAGTTGAATCTTTACAATTTTCTCTAATATCAGGTACCGGGACCTCAAGAATATCATCAAATTCCCCAATCCAGTCAATAGGCCATGCCCAAGATTTATTAACAATAAGATCACTCACACTACTATTTAAAGATAAACTAGCCTGTTTAATAATAGCATGGCAGACGAACTTACTAATAGGACCCCTAGCATGCCATTTGTCAGCCCACACATTACATCATTTACCATCTCCTATCTTAACAAACACAAAATCTTTAATCATGTCTCTTAAAGCTAACATGTGTTTCCAACACCAAGACATTCCTCTCGTCGCTTTAATATCCCAAATGTTTTGACCCTTTAGCTTATGGATTTTCACCCATTTAACCCAGACAGAGTCCTTATCACATAAGATATGCCAAAGGTGTTTAACCATAAGGGTAATGTTCTAACTATGCATCTACTTAAGACCTAAACCTCCTTGACTTTTAGGTTTATAGATATCGTCCCATTTTACACTAACAAGGGCACCCGTCTTCCTGTTATTCCCCCACAAAAAATTACTTAAGAGATTATCAATATCATCACACACAGCAAGAGGAAGGATAAACAAAGACCCCCAATACACTTGCATTGACGAAAGAACGGATGCAATAAGTTGCAATCTACCAGCAAATGAGAGACATTTGTTCTTCCAAGAGTTCAATTTATTTTGAACAACCTCTAATAGATAACTACAGTCCCTTTAGTAATCCTTTTAGACACCAAAGGAACACCTAAATACCTAATAGGCAATTTACCCTCGATAAAAGGCATAACCATTAAGATATCATTCTTCACATCAATGGGGATATTACAAAAGAAAACGTTACTCTTACTCATACTAGGGTATAAACCAGAAGAAAGAGTAAACTCATCTAACCCCCTCCTAAGTATAGAAGCAGACACCATATCACCATGACAAAGCATAAGCAGGTCATCAGCAAAACATAGACTATTTATATTTAATTTCTGACATCCAGAATGATACTTGAATCTCTTATCTAGTCTAATTTGCCATTTAACCATAAGATTTAAAACTTCCATAACCAAAGTAAAAAGGTATGGCGATATGGGATCACCCTGCCTTAAACCCCTTTTAGACTTAAAATATCCATGAGTCTCTCCATTAATACACACAGAAAAAGAAGCAGTTTCAAGACACGTCATGATCCAATGGATCATAACAGGATGAAAACCAAATTCCTTAAGACAATTTTTTAGAAAGCTCCAACTAACCGTATCATAAGCTTTCTGTATATCAATTTTAAACACACAATTCCTGATGCCACATTCCCAATTGTAGCTTTTCATAAATTCCTGAGCAAGCAATATATTATCACTAATAAGCCTACCTTGTATAAAAGCACATTGATTAATATCAACTAATTCATCAAGAACCAGTTTAATCCTATTAGTGATAACCTTACTAATAATCTTATAAAACACATTGCAACAGGAAATGGGCCTATAGTCAGTAACTTTAGCAGGAACAACAATTTTAGGGATAAGGGATATGAGAGTAGCATTAACCTGTCCAAGCATCTTCCCACTAGTGCAGAATTCCCTTACAGCAGAGCATACATCAAACTTCACCACCTCCCAAGCAGTCTTAAAGAACTTTGAAGTGTAGCCTGTTGGGAATAAATCTATGCTTACTTATTTCCCCTGCTAGTTGATTATTCATACCCCTGCTAGAGTAAGTTCCCCCTTCTAAATAACAAAGGCAGGGGGATCCGTTCCCCTGCTGGAGTCAAAGGCCCTGCCGTCAAGATAAACATGGAATAGATTTTTACGCGTTTCAGTTATTATTCCTTAATACTTTCCATAGTTTGTTAGTAGTGATCTTGTACGTGGGTCCTTGCATCTATAAAAGGACTCACTAGGTTAGCATGCATAGTGTGTCTTTCTCATTTCGTTTTTCATTATTATTACTTTAAGGTTTTGTAAACCCTAATACCACTTTGGGTATTCGTATATCTTTGATATATTAAAGTTCAACGTTTGAATCTTATTTGTTCTTGTGCTAAACATTACATTCCGCATCTTGTTTAGTTACTTTGCTTTGCAAAGTTTCTCTAGTGTTAGATTGAATTCTTTCTCTCTATCACAACCCTTAAACAAGCTATTAAGGTTTAAGATCTGACTTTGGGATCAACAAGTGGTATCAGAGCTTGTTGAGAAACTTTGTCTAAATCAAGAACAAAATCCTCATAGCAAACATGTCTTCAGATTCATCCACAAATAGCAACAACCACAATAACCTCAAATTACCCATGTTGGATCCTGAAAACTTTGAATTATGGGAATTCAGAATCCAACAATACCTGAAAATGGAACACTATGTTCTCTGGGAAATCATAGAGTTTGGTGATCAATTCAACAAAATGGTGGCAGTAGAAGAAGGCAAGGATGAAGGTGAAAGTTCCAAAGGTAAGGGACAAGGTTGGGATGGTGACTGGGGTATGCATGATTTCTTGGGATTACCTGGTGTAGGGGGACTTATGTATTAACTTTTTGTGTTGGGACCATTGCTGAATAGAGGACTCTTGAGATTCTATGTATCTATCTTGTGTATACAAGTGTGTGCATTAGAGCAGAGCTAGTTAGCATTAGTCCCTCCATGACTAGTTTAATACCCCTAGGAAAGTTTCCCCTGCTTTTATTTTTTATTCCCCTGCCTTCACAACATTCCCCTGTTTGACCATTGACCGACAATACCGTTACCCTGCTTATTGCCGTTGGGCCTGCTTGTTTCAATTTTGGTTAGGGAATATTTTATTCTTTTTAAAAGATATTTAAGGCGCTTTCTTAGCTGATTGGTAATCTTTTTTAAATATATTAATTTTTTATCAAGATTTATCCTCGATATTTTTGCAATTTGAAAATTTTGGTCCAATCACAGCTCTTCAATTCGCCTATATAAACTTAATTCCCTTTACCAGCAGGTCCATAAATCTCTCTCGACCTAATCCCACTTACCTCCCATCTCTATAAACCTCTAAACTATTTTCCAAATTCATCATGACCCTTAAAATTGCTCCTAATCATAACCAAATTGCTTTGCTTCATGATGAACCAGCCGAGTTTGCTGAGGCTGTGGCCTTTCTAAAGTCTTCATACTTCAGAGTGGCCCTTCTCATTAATCCTCGCATTTATACCTCACACATTCAACAGTTCTGGTCTAAAGCCATGACCAAAACAGTGAATGGAGAGGTCATAATTCAAAGCACAGTTGATGGTCATTCCAAGGTAATCACACTTGCCTCCATCAGGGAGAATCTCCTCCTTGATGATGAGGATGGAATAACCAACTTTTCTGAGGCTGAAATTTTTGAAGGTCTTGAAAAATTGGGGTATAAACTTTCTGAAAATCAAAAATTAAAGTTTGCTAAAGGCCAGTTTGCCCCTCATTGGAAATTTTTGATTCATACTATTATGCAATGTTTGTCACCCAAAACCACTGCTTTTAATGAGGTTGGTAGTGAGATAGCTTCTTCCCTGATCTGCTTTGCAACAGGAAGGAAGTATTGTTTTTCTCAAATGATTTTTAAAGGCATGGTTAAAAATGTTTCAAGCACCTCAAAGTTTTGTATGTATCCAAGGTTCATAGAAGTTTTGCTGAATATGAGTGATCATGGCCCCATTACACACAGAAACTATTTTTCAGCAACCAAACACACAACCAAACTTTTCACCACATTACTTGCACCATCACCTTTGTTTTCTGGCAGAAACATTCCATTCACTTCCATTATGCTAGACCAAATCAGACGGGAAGAAGCCAAACATCAAACAGCCACAAATCAACCTGCTGAAACCCTTGCCAGGAACCTACCACCTGCTGATCCACAACAAGAAAGGCGTTCAAAATCCAGGTTTGCCAGGTCTCCCTTGCCTGGTGAATCTTCACAAGCAGCAGAAAGGAGAGTCTCCAAGAGTTTGGAGCAACCTGGGGGTTTGGCTGCCACTACTGTCTCATCCTCAAGGGGTGAGCAGGATAGTGACACCATCAATAAGTCCTCTCCCCCACTCCATGATATCCAACGAGGGGAGCAATCCCCTTCTAGGATTGAGAGCAGTATGCAACCTTTGACAAATATGGAATTGACGAAAATGTGCATGAGTCTGAAAAGACAGAATGCACAACTAGTACAAGATGTCAAAAAGCAAGGTCTGGTTATCTCTCACCTAGAAACCAGACTTGCTACTCTTGAGGGGAGGAGAAAGCCCAGACTGATTCTTTCCACAGATGAGGATGCTTCCAAAGGGGAGGAAATTCCAACCAAAGAAGGATCTACTGAGTATTATTCATATCCTGGTAGGGAGCATGGAAAGACAACAAGTGCTAAGGAAGGAATGGAGAAAGAAAGTGCTGATAAAGGAAGTGACAAGGGGAGTGCAACCAAAGATATTGCTCAAACATTGCTCACCATGGGCAATCAAGAAGAAGCCCCTGCTTCAAAAGCTTCCCCTGCCATTGCTGATCCCACTGTTGTAAGTTTATCCCCTGCTAAGAACATTACTCAAACATTTGTTAGGAAGAACAGAAAGCAACCAGCTCAGAAGGGGATAACAATCAAAGAACCTGCATCTAAAGCAAAGCCAGCACCAGCAGTGGATCCAAAAGACAAAGGAAAAGGAATCATGGTGCAACAGCCCAAGAGAAAATACAAGCATCTGACTCCTGAACAACAGAAGATCCAAGAAGCACAAGATGCACAAGTAGCCCTCAGGCTACAACAAGAGGAAATGGATATGCAGGATCAAAGGATGGAGAAGATGAGGCCCAAAGATATGCTAAAACAGGTTGAGATTATGCATAGGGAACTAGATGACAGGGTACCTCATGTTGGAGAATTTCTTGATCAATGGGAGAAGGAGTTGAAAAATGCTCCTTTGGAAGACAGGTATGAGTTGACTTGCCTTGTTTACAAATTTCAAACTGAATATCTGGAAAGAAGGGCAATGCAAATTCAGAGTGAGAAGTATAGAACATCAGAAAAAGGGCAACTTGATCACTACAAAGTTCTGCTTAAAAGGCATAGAAAGTGGAAGGATGGTGACTTCACAGATATGAGCTTTGAAGCCATAAAGAGAGCAGTTAGACCAGTTATAAAGTTGTATGATGTGGAGGATTGGATGACCATCAACACTCCTGAGGAAGCTGAGTATCTTAGGAGACAAAGTGAAGTGCTACAGAAAGCTAGAGCAACAAAGAAAAGAAAAGCTGGAGAGACTACACAAGCAGGTGCATCATCCCCAACAGGGGAATCACACCAAGCAGGTGAAAGTTTTCCAGAAGTACTTGAGAAGTCTGTACTTAATGCACAAAGGGCAGCAAAGAGACTCAAGAGAATGGAGCAAGTGGGCATAATTACTAAAGAGTCTCAAGGGCCATCAAATGATGAAATTGATAAACAGCTGATTTTGCAGGAAAATGATGAAATCTCACCTAGTGAACTTGGAAAGAAGTTTGCTATTATAGAGTATGCTGTTTATGAACACAAAGGGAGAACTTGGTGGAAGCTTACAAGGGCTGACAATACAGCACAGACTTTTCTAAGCCTAGATGTCATGTTTCAAATTTTGGATAGTGAAGACTTAGAAGATCTGTGGAAAATATTGAAGAGGACGTTTGCTGCAAAACCTCCTACCATGGATGGTGTGGAGAAGGATTGGGTAATCTGGGAGTGCATGCATAGAATGTATGAACATGAATTATTTGATCCTCTATTTGATGCAGTGAATAAAGGAGATTTGGTGTATTGGAAGCTATTTACAAATTCTGGGGTTTATGAGGTAGTAATGGAAGGTGTGAGTGTTTATCTACTCAATCATAGGTATTATCCCTTCTCTCAGGAAACCTTGAAGAAGTTAGCACAGGCTAAGTTAATTGTTGATGCCAAAAAGCCTGTTGCTTATGATCTGGTAAGAATGGTTCATAGTCAGATTTGGCCAGAGAGTTTGTAAGCATCCTCATCAACTAGCATTTATTCAGAAACTTGTCTTTTAGGGGAAAGCACAAGTTTAGGGGAGGATTGTTGGGAATAAATCTATGCTTACTTATTTCCCCTGCTAGTTGATTATTCATACCCCTGCTAGAGTAAGTTCCCCCTGCTAAATAACAAAGGCAGGGGGATCCGTTCCCCTGCTGGAGTCAAAGGCCCTGCCGTCAAGATAAACATGGAATAGATTTTTACGCGTTTCAGTTATTATTCCTTAATACTTTCCATAGTTTGTTAGTAGTGATCTTGTACGTGGGTCCTTGCATCTATAAAAGGACTCACTAGGTTAGCATGCATAGTGTGTCTTTCTCATTTCGTTTTTCATTATTATTACTTTAAGGTTTTGTAAACCCTAATACCACTTTGGGTATTTGTATATCTTTGATATATTAAAGTTCAACGTTTGAATCTTATTTGTTCTTGTGCTAAACATTACATTCCGCATCTTGTTTAGTAACTTTGCTTTGCAAAGTTTCTCTAGTGTTAGATTGAATTCTTTCTCTCTATCACAACCCTTAAACAAGCTATTAAGGTTTAAGATCTGACTTTGGGATCAACATAGCCGTCTAGTCCAGAAGCTTTGTTGTCTTCAATAATATTCAGGGCCACTCTAATTTCAGCATCATATATTGGTTTGATCATGTCTAAAGCCTTACTTCTACTTAGCTTATTAACAAATAAGCCAGCCTGGTCTTCAATGTCAAAAACTTCATCACAAGTACCAAAGAACTTACTGAAATGTTCCACAAACTTTTTAGCAACTTCATCACCATAACAAGCCTTACCATCATTATCATAAATCACCTGGATTATGTTTCTGCTAACCCTACCTCTAATCACATTATGAAAGTATTTACTATTAGTATCACCATCCTTGAGCCACTCCACTTTAGTCTTCTGCATCAACACCTTCTCTTCATCAATCATCGCTTGCTTGTATGCACAAGCAAAGACATTGTCTTCCTCTCTAAGCTCACTGTTAGACGGGTCCTTTTCAAGACAAATCTGAACATTCTCCAACTCCTTCTTTAAAACTTTAACATTCTCAAAGACATTCCCATTATCCTTGTTCAATTTTCTCATATATTTTTTCATAGCTTTGAGTCTTTTTACTAATCTATACATAGAATAGCCTTTAACCTCTATACCCCAGTTTTCCTTAATGACCTCCTTAAACTCTCTTTTATCCGCAATATAGTTCATAAATCTAAACGACTTTTGTTTAAACACACTTAGCTCTGGTAAGCATAAAACAGTAGGGCAATGGTCAGAGGAAAGAAAAGGCATAAAATTGGCAAAACTACTAGGATATTGGTCAACAAAATCAGAGTTACCCATTACCCTATCTAATTTCTTAAAGATACCAAGCTCGGGGTTTCTCATTCTCTGAATCCAGGTATAAAACATACCACGACTCGTAACATCTTCCATACCCACCTGCTCCATACACTCAACAAAATCCCTTCTTTCCTCAAACCTAATGTAAACACCACTAGAATTTTCATTAGTTCTTAATAGAACATTGAAGTCACCCAAACACACCCAAGGAAAGTTACCAACTACCATCGAATGCTCAACCAGGTTACTCCATAGTCTACGTCTAGGATTCAAATAGTTTTCCCCAAAAATTACAGACACAAAAACTTTCCTATTATCTTTCAAGAAAGTAACCAAAAAATGCATAACCTGATCCATTTGAGAAATCAATTGAGCAACAGCTAGCTTAGTGTCCCATCCAACAGTGATCCTACAACCTTTAGGACTATCCATAGAATTAGAACACCAAGACCAGTTACCAAAGACATTATCACAAACCTTGTCAACCATCTTTTTCCGGAGTTGAGTCTTAATGATTCCCAAAAAACATATGCCATTATCTCTTACAAAATTACGGATTTTAGTCTGTCTAAGGGTATTACCTAAACCCTTAACATTCCATGAAGCAATCTTAACACTTATTATTAACAGGTGGAGGGGGTGCAGACATACCCTGCATCTAATTAAAATCAGCATCCAATACATTTGAGACCACATTGCTTGCCATAAACTGAGCATTGCTACTCAAATCCACAGCCACATCTTCTTCCATATGACCACCGTTATCACTCTGAATAGATGCAAGGGCTAGGTCAAAAGCTCTATCACCAATGGATACCTTATAGAAGTCAATCTTCTCCTCAGACCATGAGTTCAACTCAACAGAAGTAAATACACGACCCGTTTTGAAAAATAACTCTACCTCAGCAAACTGTTTCCTAAGCTCAAGAACACTAATCCTATATAACTCATCATTATAAACCTCCTGATAAGCTTCTTGATATGCTTCATCTTCCGATAATCTCTTCTCAACCATAACCACTTTATATTTCTGATCAGCTATATTCTTACTCTCTATAGCTATCATTTTATTACTATGAGTAATTTGCTTCTTAATAACATCTATCTTGGACCTTAACTCATTAACAGATGCCTTTTTGACCACCTCTTTCATTTTGTTAACAAAGTACTCCCTTAATGTATCATCCCAACACTTTTTCTCTGCAACTGATATCAGTACACCCATTTCAGAACACATATCAATCTTTCTTTTCATATTTTCCCATTCTAAAACCCTATCAACACCTTCCTCATCACCTAACATATCAAATCTATTTTGACCATTACTTGACGTTTCAACATTATTCTCCTTTCTACTCACTTTTGGGACTCCCTCTTTAGCTATATTACCATTCTGCTTCCTATTATTACTTCCAACCTTATCAATCTCCATATTACTTACTCCCTTTACATTGTATCAATACCAACTTTACCAACATCACCATTACTAGTCTTCTTTACTTGATATCTTTGTTCAACACCATCCCAATTATACCTTTGATCACCCAAAAATCTCCACCTCTACCAATTCCAACTCTGCCCATTCCTCCTCTACCTCGCATATTACCCCTGGTATTATACCCACCTCTACTCGTGCCTTCACCAAAACTATTCCGCTGACCATAGTTCATAGTTCCCACATTGTTAATACCTTTCTTGATACCAACAGTCTTCCATTCTCCCTCTTCATTCAGTCTCTCCTCATTCATAACCGTTTTACCCTTATCCATAGTAACCTTAGCCAATTTAGCCTTCACATTCTCACTACGAATATGCTTTGGACAGTGATCCAAATAATGGCCAAACACCTTACAATGAGAACACACCGGGGGCCTCCAAGGATAATCGACCCTCAACTCCATCTTCTTACCCAACTTCTCATAAGTCACTTCAACTACTTCTGGCAAACCTCTCTCAGCCTCCACCTCAATCAACACCCTAGCAAGACTAGCCCTTCCATATGCCCTATCACACATGGAAGTAGTGATTCTATCCATCATAACCGGCGTACCAATACAACTAGAAATTCTACTAATCCTTTCATTACTCCAAGCGTCTAGCGGGACATCCAAAATCCTAACCCATAATGGGACCTTTGTAGGTTTGGGTTTAACCATACACATGCCCGGCTCCCACTTTTGACCAAACAATGGAAAACCATTAACTATCCAAGGGCCATTCTCCAACACATATTTCATACCCTCTTCTGTTTTGAACTTCAAGAAATACAACCCACAATCATTAGTAATCGCCTCAAAAAAACAATAACTCCTCCACATTCTTCTAAGATGTCCTATAATGTCCCTATAGCTCATTTTCATACCAACAAAGTGCACTTGGTGCCATACAGATAATGTCTCCATAACCTAAGAGCAAAGACTACAACTCCTAACTCAAGATCATGAGTAGCATAATTCTCTTCATTCTTCCTTAATTGCCTAGAATCATAAGCTATCACTTTCTCTCTCTACATCAAAACAGCTCCATAACCTCTAATAGATGCATCACAATACACTACAAAATCTTCACTCCCTTCGGGTAATGATAAGATTGGCGCACTACATAATTTTTGCTTCAATATCTGAAATGCTCCATCTTCATCACTTCCCCAAACGAAAGGTTTATTCTTCTGAGTAAGCTTAGTCAAGGGTTTAGCTATCAAAGAAAATTCTTTAATGAATCGTCTATAATAGCCAGCCAATCCTAAGAACTGTCGCACTTCCGTTGGCGTTGTCAGTGCAGACCAATTCTTAATAGCTTCAACCTTTGTAGGATCAACATGAATTCCATCTCTGTTAATCACATGACCAAGAAATTGCACAGAATCTAACCAGAAATCACACTTCGAAAACTTAGCATACAACCTTTCATCCTTCAACAACTTCAAAACAATCCTCAAATGTTCTCTATGTTCATCTTCATTCTTAGAATAGATTAGAATATCGTCAATAAACACAATCACAAATTTATCCAAGTAGGGCTTGCACACTCGATTCATTAAATCCATGAAAACCGCAGGTGCGTTAGTTAACCCAAATGGCATTACTTGAAATTCATAGTGTCCATAACGAGTTCTAAATGCAGTTATAGGAATATCTTCTTCACGGACGCGAAGTTGGTGATATCCTGACCGCAAATCTATCTTAGAATACACACTAGATCCTTGCAGTTGATCAAACAAATCATCAATCCTAGGTAAAGGATATCGATTTTTAATTGTCAACTTATTCAGTTCCCTATAATCAATGCACATACGAAAAGATCCATCCTTCTTCTTAACGAACAAGACTGGAGCTACCCAAGGCGACGAGCTCGGTCGAATAAAACCTTTATCAGACAACTCCTTAAGTTGCTCAGATAACTCCTTTAATTCAGAAGGGGCTAATCGGTAAGGCGCACGTGCCACCGGTGCATCACCAGGAATTAAATCAATTCGAAACTCTACTTGCCTTATCGGTGGAAGTCCGGGTAAATCTTTAGGAAATACCTCAGGAAATTCACAAATAATAGGTACGTCTTCCAATCGTTTCTCCCTAGACTCATTCCCGGTCACTTGAGCTAAGAATAACTCACAACCGTTCCTGATGTACTTTTGGACTTTAATACATGAAACGATTTTCAAACGGGATTCACCTCGACTACCATCAATTACTAGCGTTCTATTCCTAAGAGGAATCTTAACCTTCTTCTCTCCACATAAAATAGTAGCATTGGTCAACGACAACCAATCCATACCAATAATAATATCAAAACTACCTAATTCTATCAACATCAAATCAATCGGAAAGGAATGGTTCAAGAGATTTAGAGAGCATCCTTCTAATAGCTTATTAGTTTTCACTAATTTACCATCAGCCAATTCCACCTCGTAACTGGTACTTATCTCAACAGGTTCAATATCAATAAGGGCACTAAATTTAGTGGATACAAAGCTCCTATCGGCACCCGAATCGAATAAAGCAACAACATAATGATTGTTGAGTAAAAACGTACCGGTAACGAGATTCAAATCCTCTTTCTTCACCTCAATTGTTCCAAGTTGGTAGATACCACCCTGGGGGTTTCTTCCAGGTACAATCGCTTTCAACTTGGGGCATTCCGATTTCCTATGACCTTCTTCATTACAGTTGAAGCAAATGGTTCCCTTCTTACACCTTTCAACCTTGTGTCCAAGCTTTCCGCAATTTCGGCATTTCCAGCAGTCGCCAGGATGCCTCTTGTTGCCACACTTAGGACATCTATCATCGTTGCGCGGTGCATTGTTGGTAAGAGCATTTGCATTCCCCTTTCTCTGGTTCTGACGGCGATTGAAATTCTTCCTATTATCACCTCTATCTACACGATCACCGTCTCCCTTTCTTTTCTCACCTACACGGGCTTCATCTTCCTTATCCTGAATTATCTGTCCAATGAGTTGGTAAGCCATTCGAACAGCATCATCAATGGTCAGTGGTTTCGATGATGTTACGTCCCCCCGGATATTCCTGGTCAACCCTTTCACATATTGCTCAATTCGGATCTCTTCGGGTTCAACCAATCGAGGACATAGCAAGGCCAACTCATGGAATCGATTCGTGTAACTATCAATGTCCACACCCTTCATTCTCAGATGAATCAACTCTTGTTCTAACCTAATAATCACACTACGAGGACAAAACTCCAAAGTCATCCACTTCTTGATTTCAGCCCAAGGAGTAGCATTAGCAGCATCCAGACCCATGAAAGCAATTCTCCCGTTCCACCAAGTCAACGCACGACCTTTAAGAGTAGCCATAGCAAAAGTCACCTTATCTTCCTCCTTACACTTACTAATCCTAAACACCGATTTAATCTTCTCGATCCACTGGCTTAGTCCTACAGCACCTTCAGTTCCATTAAAAGGTAGAGGTTCACACTTAATGAACGTCACATAAGTACAGCCACCAACTTCAGGTGCATTCGTTCCATGTCCTCCTACATTTCCTCCAGCATTAGCATTCACATTATTAGCATTCACATTCACATTAGTACCGCCAATTCCACTACCGCCAGCTCCACTACCGCCAGCTCCACTACCGCCAGCTCCACTACCGCCAGTTCCACTACCGCCAGCTTCATTTCTAGCATTTGCTATAAATTCAGTCATAGATGCGGTAACTTGCTCCGTAATAATCCTACGTACATCATCCTCAGTCACAGCCTTCTTGGGCGGTATAGTTCTATAATTCCACAATTTCAAAGCATTAAGCATTCATCCAACAAAGGATTCATATAATACGGATCGAATTCATAATCAAGATACAAATAAGGCACAATATGGAATTCAAGACAAGATACATATTTCATTCGATCTGAAACAAAAGTATTGTCTTAGTACATCCATATCAAAGTTCTAACACTATATACACTCAAAATTCGTGCCAAATCTACTACTAACAAGTCGGTTCAATCAAAGCTACAAGCACAAAAGATATAAAGGTCACTACTAAATACAGACTGGTCTACTGAGAACCGCCAGATGGTCCATCATCCATCGTCTTCTAAATCTTCGCCGGACGATCACTAGACACATCTTCAGCTGGGCGCTTACGGATTACTCCTCTTTCAACCATGTCGGCATAAAATCTACTGTTCCAACCCACAGATATATTCAACTCCTTTTCGGCTTTCTCACGCATCGCACGAGCCACACTCAACTGAATCTCCATAGAATTCACCTTTCTCTTCATAGCAGCATACTCACCACTTTCCAACACCGATAACCTCCTAAAAGCCTCATTCAAACCACGTTCTACATCGCTCAAATCCAAACTAAGCAATTCTCGCTCTTTCTCGCCAACCTTTGTCTTCGATTCCAAATAAGCAACCTGAGTCTGAACAACACCTAATCCAACCTCTGTCACACAACTCTTAACACGGGAAGCATCTAGATCACGTCTCAAGGCCCATGGTGCAAGACCATCAATATGAGTAGCCTCTCGAGTACTAGACGACTCTCCTATCTCACGTCTACGAGTATCAATACCATCAGTACCGTCAGGTGCATCGTCATCCTCATCCTCCTCTGATTCAGAATTAGATTCAGACGATTCAGACATTTCATCCCTAGGTAACTCATCCTCAGAATCAGACAAACAAATTGGTGGGGGCAAAGGCTCGCCCTCTGGAACATCATACTGGTAAATAAGCTCAGCTTCCTCATCGTCATCAACCTCAACATCTATACCTACGTCCTCCTCGACATCCTCGTCGTCAATCTCATCATCTAACTCATCTAACCCAATCTCATCCTCATTCTCAATATCAGCATTCTCAATCTCCACATTCTCAATATCATTCTCTACTAAGTCAACCTGAGGGGCAATCTGATCTCCTAGTCCTAACTCGGGCTCGGGATCCTCAAATGGTTCCTCCTCGTCATCAATATCAAAATCTACTAAGTCTAAATAAGGATCATCTTCTATATTAGGTTCGAGAATAGCATGGTTTTCTACAGGAATATTAGGGTCAGCCATGACAATCTGCATTTATATATATATCTCGTATTAGGATAACATACTAGTTAAACAATTACATAATGAAATCACGATATATACATATATATAAATTAAATTATATATATCAAAATATATATCTTCTCAATAGGGCTTGTTGGTAACGTCGGAGATTTCTGGCACCGTTATAGTCAAAAGATTTTTCAAATATTTTCTCAAATGTTCATTGTCAAAAGATTTTGAAAAGTTTTGTTCAAAACCTTGGTTTTTTAAAATCTTTTGTTCTCTACAACGAGAGCTCTGGTACCAAACTGTAACACTCTCATTTTTCGTATCGGTACAGCGAAAGGGTCTTCCAGAGTGTTACGGGATAGCACAATAACTCCAATCATAGACAACACATAAAAATGGTTGTACAAGGTTTAACAAACATTCATTCGATAAAAAGGTTTAAAAGTGTACAACAGGTCCCAAATTATACAGGTCATTAAGTTTACAAAACACAGATCGAATGAACATTTTTAATATTAAGAGTGGGCCATCAGAGTCGATCTCCATCCGGATTACCTTCAAGCACCTGAGATAAAAACATGCAAAAATCATATCAGCGAATGCCGAGTGAATTCATAGAGTTTAATGAAAACCGTTATATAAAACAATCATTTACATTCATTTAAAATCAGAACACAAGTATAATATCGGAAGTAAGTCCACATATTGCTAGTCAGGCAATATATAAATCAAGCATACATCTGAAACCGTCCATGAGACCGTAGTCTCTATATTACCATGTTAGGTAATATATTCATCGTAATAGCGTCGTTATCGTTTATTATTTATGTCTTATTGCATACGTTGTATAGGTTGTAGGATTATTATTAGCCGCATGATATTGTTACCTTACTGTGAAAACAGCGGGCCGCGAACCCGACAAACAATTTGCCCATCTAAGTTAGCGTGTCGTCACAAAAATCACGCTATGGAATCTTCTCATACATAAATTCGCTTACCAATCAATGTGGTACGATGGGGATCAACCGTCAAGGCGCGAACTGGGGTGATCGTCCCCAAATAGTACTATCAAATGCATAAGCGTCTACCAAAACCCGGTAGTTCACAATTCATGCTAATGGGACTTTAAGTGACATAACCTAACTACTAATAATCCTTTTAGTCTCGAATATAGGGTCATAGCATCATTCGGGTCCATATCATTAAGCATACAATCGGGACTACTTGTGTTCTATTTTTATAAAAATTTAGCATGTTATCTCCCTCGCGGTTTTACAAATCATTTTATAAAACATTTAAAAGAGTGCGAGGCTATGAACTCACGTTGTTAATGAAAGGCGGATTATCGGCTACGGGCGTGCTTCGGTCACGGAAACCTATATAAATAATAATCGGTCTTAGACTCGGTCCAATGACTTTTATCAAAATAACAATATACATATGATGATTTTGTACATATGATGATGATCAAGTGGGTTTATACATACTTGTTTACTTATTTTAGCGTTTACGTTTTGGTAACGTCTTACTAGTTCACTAGTTTTATCGATTTTACCTATTTTAAGTCCATTAAGTCTTTTATAAGTTCTTTAACTTGTTTTTACCCATTTTATACCTATATGATCAGTATATATATCTTTCATGTTGGGCCCAATGGGTTAAGCCCAATAAGCTCTTTTTACAAGTTTTTATCTTATTAAGTCTAATTATTAGTCCAATAGGTTTAGTTAGCTCGTAAATGTCCGTAATACTTATAGTTCGGGTTTTATCGGTTTTTACTTGTATTAGTTACTTATACATCAGTATACAACTTTTATAAACTTTACATTAGACGGGTTTGGTCGTCTAAGTTTTATTTGGCGAAAAACGTTAATTTCACGGCGATAGCCGAAAAAGTCGTAAAAATCAAGTTTATAGTTTTTATTACTTATAAATATTATTTTTACCACCATTTATATAATTTACCCATTTAATTAACCTTTTATACATTTATATAATTAAGTTCTATAAGTTAGTGGGTTTACATTTTACATTTTATAGATTATATTGTGAGTGCTTATATAATATTAATAAACATTATTTCCAAAAATCTGATTTTTAACTTCATATTCACCATTTTTATCATATCTAGAGTTCTACAATGACTTAGAAGCTCATTTTTGGATGACAAATTCTTCATAATATGTGCTACATATAACTTAGTTATAGCTACTGCCCATTTTGAGTCTAAGTTGCCTTAACAGTCCATACAAAACTGCTTATTCAGATTACACCACCTAACTTGTTTTGATCATATCTCACTCATTATTTTGATTCCATTGCATGGCCAACTCTCACATGTGTATAACATTATCTACTTACTGTAAATGGATCAAACCATGCAATTTTATCAGTTCATCTTTTAGTTATCTACTGTTTTTATACAGGCAACTAAATAGTCATGATTTTAGCTTCATTTCTTATGGTTATCATCATTTTTAAGCATGTTTATCAACACTTGATCCCCACACAACATTTTTATCATCATATATACATCATATACATATACAAAATGAAAGAAAATACATTTGTTCTTTACAAAATAATAAGAGAAAAATGTAGAGGATGATCTTCTTTACCAATCCAAGTGGATTTCTTGTTTTAGGAAGGCAAGAACTTGATGAACACAACAAGTATCTCCAAGACCATCAAATATCAAGAACATATGTTGGAAAATCAGCCCTAGGACACAAGCAAATCACCTCCAAAGTTGTTAATATGGCCACCAAATGATCAAGGCTTCAAGAGAACACCTTAATAGGACTAGTAAACATGTGGTTTATGGCTAGAAAAGATCAATGATGGTGTTTGTTGGCTTATTTGGGACGGCAAGGAGAGGATAGTTGAGAGAGTTTTTGGTGTTGAATGCATGTGAGAAAGTGGTATAATGAAACAAGTAGCTAGTTTGGAAGGTTAAGTGGTAATGGTTAGCTTGATGTGTAAGCACAAGCTTACACTTGTGTAAATTTGCTAACTTGATGCCACATATGTGTGGTGGTGTCAAGCTTAGCCGTCCCATATTGCTAGTGGGGTGGGACAAAGTGTTTTGTCCTATCTCACTAGTTTACGGGTATTTCTCAATTCTAGTTTTCTCGATTTGCGTGCCCTCGGGTCGTTTTACGAAAAACATTTTTATAAATGATGAATCACCGTCACAAAACGAATCCAATAAAAATTGTCTCATCGAAAACGGAGTTCAAAAACGTAAATACGTAATCCTAAGGTTTCCGGTTTAGTCGTAAACGACGCCAAATTATGCACGTAAGCCCAAATTTAAATCCGTAAATTGTGAGTTCGTCAACCAACACAAAAACAAGTTTCAAAATATTATACGAGAAAATATTTCACTACCTGAAAATGTTAGATTTGTCACAAAACTCATATCTCGACCGTTATATTATGGTGTGCCGCCGAGATGTTGTTTGTCTGGTGCATTCACAACTACTTCAAATACTAGCTGACCGACTTTTAAACCTGGCAAAACACGACAAAAACTAAACAAACAAAATTCCTAGGTGTGTTTTGTCCATCTAGAATCCGTGTAAATTTATTTTACACGGATACTAAATGGTCCCCGTGGACTGGAAATCTAAAATCCGGTTTTTGCTTAGGTTTGGATGATTTTGGCCGATTCAGCATTTTTTGCTGTTTTGGCCGGTTTTGACCAGTTTTCGACCGGTTAGGTCGCTTTTGACCGAGGTTTTCTGAGAAACAATGTACTCCTTGTTTCAAGCTTTCATTTGCTTAGTCATGTTATTGAAACGGATTCATGTAGCACATGTTATGGCCTTTTTATTACAGCCCATATTTTCTGATGATTTCAATCTAAATTTGTTTTTGTGTGTTAGCAGTTATGTTTGGGACTTTATTTCTTTACCATATGGATTTAGTAAAACTAACTTAGGGCTGAGCTTCGGGCCGAAACCGACCCGACCCGACAAATACCGAAACCGAAAAAGGGTCAAAACCTAAACCGAGACCGAAAATGTCGGTTCGGTTCGGTTTCATCTCGGGTTTTGTCGGGTTTAAAATTGGTTCAACCCGAAACCGAAACAAACTCTTATCTTATCCTTTATACTTTCTTCTCAGCCTCATCTTATCTCTTTGTTTTCTCACTTCTAAATGAGAACTTCTTAATCTCATATACCATTTGTATAATACAAACATCTCAATCTCATATACAGATAAGATCTTGAAGACGATATAATATACAAATAGCAAGAAATCATTGTTCAACCATTTTTCTATACATCATCTCAATCTCATATACAAACAGCAGGAAATCTTGAAAACGATCTTGAAGATCTTGAAGACGAAACAAAAGATGGGGTTGTGTTTTCAAGACTTGAAATGTTTGAGACAAAGATTGGAGATGGATTCATGTTTGAAACAGTGGGTATTAACTCAAATGTTACCGATAGATCTTGGGAGTATAATGTTTGGGACAAAGAGATTGGAGATGATATCCTGGAAGTATCAAAAGATGGGCTGTGTTTTCAAGACTGGAAATGTGTTAGCCGGGTCTAGAACAAAATTGAATATATACAAAAGCTAGTGATATTGCACTCGGGCCATTTCGGGCCATATCGGGCTTAACTCGGTTTTAGTACCGAACCGACCCGAAACCGAAAAGTAACAAATTTTGAAACCGATTACCGAACCGAATAGCTCGGTTTCGGGATCGGTTAATTCGGTTTTTTCGGTTCGGTCGGGTCTATTCGGTTTCGGTCGGGTTTGCTCACCCCTAAACTAACTCCTATTTGTATGCTTTTGTATATGTAGGTTGTATATATGTATGTTTATTATGTGAAGTCGAAGCACAATAGATTGTAAGTAACTTTACAAATACATACACAAATAAAGAAAGAAAAACGAGTTTAATGTGAAGCCAAAAGAAAAGATCAACAAACTAAACTCCAATCATACCGGTAAGGAGGTTTAACTAAATAAATGATTTCATCAATAGCTCGCCATTCAAATGGAAAAAAATGTTGAATCGAATATTTCAAAGTCATATGATACTTAAGCATGAGTTTCTTACTTTTTTTTTCTTAACGGTTAATTTATTAAGAAAAGGCCACAAACAAAAAACATTGGCATGGACAAACATTTCATGCTCAATCTCATGAACAACCAATACAAACACTATGCTCAATACTTAAACAACAAATACAAAAAACTAGATAAAAAAACTAAATACCTAGCTGCTTCCCAAATCTATAGTACTAGATCCCATAACCAAGTCCAAAAAACTAAGCAACTTATGCATAGAACATAAATGCTTCCCACACCAACACAATATGAACCCAATAGATGAGGTTCACCTTCTGCAAATCCATGGCACATCAAACAAAACTAATCCATAAGTTGAGATAAGGACCCACTTAAGAATACATGTAACACCCCATTTTGATAATGGAATGTCACACGTAATTATGGCGTGTCATCAAAGCATACAAGGAAAAATGTCTAAACATTACATGACCATAAAAGGAAAATACCGGAATCAAACATCGGAAGTCCAAAAGTAAAGCACATCACACACAAACATAAGTATAGTAATGGAAAGGACTAAACAGTGTCCATAGCAAATGTATCAAAGGAAAGATAATGCATAAAGTAAAGAAAGGCTAGAAAGCTTCCAGTCCATATGCGCATACGCTTAATGTCTACGAGCGTCCCTGAGTACCTGCCGTTTTGGGAACATAGAAAGGGAAAACGACTGAGCAATACGCTCAGTGCACGGATGTACAATAAAGCATGAATAGGATAAGCATATAACATATAACAACGGAAGAAACTAAGTCCCGAGTAACCTGGTTAAGTCTTGATAAAGCTGGTTTTATAGTTTGAAAAGCCTTATGTTTATCTTGTAAAAGTTGTTTATCATATTTTACCATTAGCCAATATAGGTCATGAAAATCCACCGTGCATGAATACTTGGAGGGGTGACCTCATCATGCAAATTAGAGGGGCTGCCTCTAATTTAATATTCTGGTTTGGGTAGGAGGGATCAGCTCCTTGTGAAGGATGCAAGGCACACGCCACATTCACTATGAAATCCTAACTGAAAACATGTAACTAGGATGCACCCATACGCCCCACATGATAAATATAATATAAATGGCCAAAAGCTAAAGGGACGCCACGAGCAATCACTCCGCCGTGGTGAAGTCATAACATCAGTGCCTCTAATGTTATGGTTATGGTACCTCCATAACTAGGTGAAACTGGTCATGCATGTATATGGCTATAGGTATTCTAAATTAAACATAAGCAAATCAAACACACAACTTATACTACGGGAAAACATTTGGCTGCATACGGGGAATCCTAATAAGGAAAGAATGTCCATACTGAAAGGACGAGAATCCGTACCTTATGTCCAGTGAACGAAGAAGATGAACTGAGAGGAATCCTACTTCCGTATCACAAATGCTACATAAATACATACATGAATAAGTATCTGCTTACTAATACGTAACTGATTTTATGTCATGTCTTAGCTTATTTTATATGTTCTTATCATGTTTTACTGTTTTAAGCCTTAAATTGTGTTTATCTTATATGCTGTTTACTCTGATTAAGTATTTCTGGTATTTCATGTATTATTATACTTACTGTGTAATAATAAGTAACTTTCCAAAAATAGGAGGTTTCCTAAAATAGAAAGTTTCTAAAAATAGAAAGTTTCCAAAAATAGAAAGTTACCAAAAATAGAAAGTTTCCAAAAATAGAAAGTTTTCAAAAATAGAATTACTGCTTAAAATAGATAAGTTTCTAAAAATAGAAAGTTTCCATAAATAGATCAGCTGACTTAATTAAATAAGTTTCCATAATTAGGTTAGCTGCCTGAAATAAATAAGTTTCTAAACATAGAAAGTTACCATAAATAGATTGGCTGCCTTATTTAAATAAGTTTCTAAAAATAGAAAGTTTCCATAATCAGATATAAGCTAGTTAAATAAGCTAAGTATATAAGTCTAAGTGTTTTCATGATTATTTTCTAAGTCATATGATATAATGTATAGTTTATTAATTATTTCATGTAATTAAAATAAACTATAGGTTAAAATATTTAATTGAAGTATATCATGTTTTTAATTAAATAAAGTTAAATACTTAGGTTAAAACATGTATTATTATTTATTAATAATATAACCTATGTCATGTTAATTTATTAATTATAACCATGGTTTTTAAATAATTAATTAATTATAAGTCAAAAAATATAAAATACTTAGTTAATAATTTCATGATTTTAATAATTAATATAACCTAAGTCATGTTATTAAATTAATCATGTCATGTTTATTAATTTAATTTTAACACATGATTATAAAAATAATAATCTTAACATACACCGTAAACCGGATATTGACTAAGAACCATGAACCAGACATGAAATCGACACCATACCCCGAACCACTTCGGGGTTCCCCTTGTCTTGCTACTGCCGTGGGACCCACACCAACCAACCGGGACCATATGGTCTCGGTGGTGGTCGAGTAGCCAAACCGAGACCCCTAAACCATCCTTTTTTATTTCTCCAAAAGCCATTTTCATGTTAGATCTATGTTTTAATTAGGTTCTTTTAAAAAAAACATCATGTTCTTAATTATTTAATAGATAAAATCAAAAAGAAAAGGGCTAAAAGAATTCACCGAATGCGTAGATCTAACCAAGGATGAACAAACACGAACACTTGCACCAAAACCAAGATCAAAGATCAAACAAAACACCCCCTTGGCGTGTTTATGGGTGGCGGCCAAAAAAAAAAGGAGGAGGAGAAAAAATTTTCTAGGTTTTTTTGTTAAATCTTCTGTAAAGTGAAAATGAGTAGTAACTTTTCCCTTAACCCCTCTTTAGTGAAAATTGAGATGGGATTGGCCCATCTCTTCCTTGTTGCCGCGGGTAGGGGCCCCACATGGGGTACCCGTACCATTTTCCGTGTCTCGATGTTTAATTGTTCGTTCATGTTTATTTGTGTTCGCGTTTAATGTGTTCTCGTTAAATAATTACCGTGACCTAATATATTTATTTACGCTCGTAATAAATATATATACGTAACTAATAATAGTTCGTGATTTAATTACGTTCATGATTTCATGATCGCATGTTCGTGATTAATTATTGTCAAATAATTATTGCGTGCTCGTGCGTAGTAAATACTTATCGTGTTCTAACACGTACGTAATACGTAAAATCCTAACACGTAATCGTAATCATGCTATAATAGGAAAGTTTTAATCTAGTACGTACGATCTTAAGGGTACTATTCATGGTTAAAGCATGCGGGTTTTACAACTCTTCCCCCCTAAAAAGAATAATTCGTCCCCGAATTATAGATAAAGTAAACTGGAAAAGAAGAACATACCCGAATTCAAAATATGAAATGAGGGTAAGAAGCCCGGATAGACTCCTCTGTTTCCCAAGTGGCTTCCCGCTCGGTATGATCCCTCCATAGGATTTTGACGAATGGAATCGTCTTCCTTCTCATGACTCGTTCTTGTCTGTCAAGAACTCGTTCAGGTTCTTCTATATAAGTGAGATCTTCACGTATCTGTTCCAGTGGATACTGAACCATGTGAAGGGGATGATACTGGTACCCTCTGAGTAAAGACACATGAAACACATTGTGCACATGCGAAAGCTGCAGAGGTAACGCCAATCGGTAAGATACTTCACCGACTCGTTCAATGATATCAAACGGTCTGATGAAACGAGGACTGAGCTTCCCTTTAATCCCGAAGCGTCTAACACCACGTGCCGGCGAAACCTTAAGGAAGACGTGATCTCCTACGTTAAAATGTATGTCCCTACGATGCTTATCGGCGTAACTCTTCTGACGTGACCATGCTTCCTGAAGTTTCTGCTTAGCTGCTGCGATCTTTTCATTGGTCATCTCTATGATTTATGGTCCTTCAAGTGTTCGCTCGCCAACCTGATCCCAGCAGATTGGGGCGCGACACTTTCTGCCATACAACATCTCGAAAGGAGCACACTTGATACTTGCGTGCCAACTGTTGTTGTATGCAAACTCCACCAAACAGATGTAATCGTCCCAGTCACCCGTCCATTCTAACGCACATGACCTCAACATATCTTCCAATGTCTGAATGGTTCGTTCCGACTGTCCGTCCGTTTAAGGGTGAAAAGCCGTGCTAAGCTTAAGTTGTGTACCCCAAGCTTTCTGCAGACTCTTCAAAAACCGCGAAGTGAATCGAGGATCTCTGTCTGACACGATGCTGGATGGTGCACCGTGGAGTCTCATGATTTCTCTTCTATACGTATCGGCGAGTTTACTTACCGGATCTTCCTTGCGGATCGGTAAGAAATGAGCTGATTTGGTAAGTCGATCTACGATAACCCAAATTGCATCGTGCTTCCTCTTGGTAGGCGGAAGACCAGTAACAAAATCCATGGTGATTTCGTCCCACTTCCACTCTGGAATATCTAACGGTTGAAGGAGACTGCCAGATCACTGATGCTCGATCTTAACCTGCTGGCAGGTAAGACATTTGGAGACGTAAGTGGCCACATCCTGTTTCATACCACTCCACCAAAAATACTGCTTGATGTCATGGTACATCTTAGTCGAACCAAGATGTATAGAGAATGGGGAGCTATGAGCTTCAGCTAACAAGGCTTCCCGGAGTTCTTGGTTATCAGGAACACAAAGTCTCGTGCCCTGCCATACGATACCATCTGCATCTACTCTGAATTCTGTCTGTTTCTCCAAATTCTGTACTATCGCCCAGGTTTCTCCGTCATCCTTCTGAGCTTCCTTGATCTTAGAGACTAACTCGGGTTCTACTCTAAGATTAGCCCAGTAACCATGCTGTCCACGTACCATGATCTCGATGTCTAGTCGCTCCAAGTCTCTTATGATTTCCTCTTCAATTTTAACGCCGTTGATCATTCCGGACTTCCTGCTAGGAGCATCTGCTACTACATTTGCCTTTTCGGGATGATACTGTAGATTAATGTCATAATCCTTCAACAACTCTAACCATCTCCTCTGCCTCATGTTCAATTCACGTTGAGTGAAGATATACTTCAAGCTCTTGTGGTCCATGAAAATGTCACATGATTCTCCATACAAGTAGTGCCTCCATACCTTCAATGCAAACACAACAGCAGCAAGTTCCAAGTCATGTGTGGGGTAATTTTCTTCATAAGGCTTAAGCTGTCGTGAAGCGTACGCGATCACTTTCCCATGTTGCATGAGAACATAGCCAAGTCCCTTCCCCGATGCATCACTGTAGATTTGAAATCCATCCGTACCAGATGGGAGAGTAAGAATAGGTGCAAATACTAGCTTCTGCTTCAGGTCTTCAAACCTCTTCTCTCGTTCTTCAGTCCAGACGAATTTCTCCCCTTTCCGCATCAGTTTGGTCAATGGTAGTGCTAAGCGGGAAAAGTTCTCCACGAACCTATGGTAATAGCCAGCTAATCCTAAGAAACTACGGACTTCTGTCGCTGATGTCGGCCTTGGCCACTTAGTAATGGCCTCAACCTTCGCTGGATCCATAGTGATTCCTTCTGCTGATACAATGTGACCTAAGAATGCCACCTTGTCTAACCAGAACTCACACTTGGAGAATTTAGCATACAACTGCTTCTGGCGAAGAATGTGTAGTACTGTACGAAGATGGTCTTCGTGCTCCTCCTTGGACTTTGAGAAAATCAGGATGTCATCGATGAAGACAATGACGAACTTGTCCAGAAATTCATGTACGATTCTGTTCATCAAATCCATGAACACTGCTGGAGCATTTTTCAGGCCAAATGGCATAACTACAAACTCGTAGTGGCCATAGCGGGTACGAAAAGCAGTCTTAGCGATATCCTACTCCTTGACCCGCAGCTGATGATAGCCTGACCTAAGATCAATCTTGGATAAGTGTTTAGCCCCATGGAGTTGGTCAAACAGATCGTCAATACGTGGTAGTGGATATCTATTCCGAATAGTAATCTTGTTGAGTTCGCGATAGTCTATGCAATGACGCATACTGCCGTCCTTCTTCTTGACAAACAAGACCGGCGCGCCCCATGAAGATGCGCTCGGTCGAATGAAACCTCGTTCAAGAAGTTCTTGCAGTTGATCCTTCAGCTCCTTCAGCTCTATGAGAGCCATGCGATAAGGAGTCTTGGAGATCAGTTCAGCTCCTGGAATAAGCTCGATACCGAATTCCACTTCTCATGCAGGTGGTATGCCCGGATGTTCTGCTAGAATAAAATCTTGGAATTCCGACACTATGGGTTGATCCTGAATTGACGGGGATTCAACATCCATGTCATGAACCGTAGCTAGATAACCCTCGCAGCCATGTGACAGTAGTGCACGCGCTTACAGGGTAGATATGATTTGTACAGACCGTCCGGGTATGAACCTGATAGGTGTGTAAACACCCATCCTTTTTACCACCTAATTACAATAATAACCAAGCCAAAACGTGTATTTTATGTCGTAAATGTCGGAATTATGCATGGTTTGTGTGTTTGTTGTGATTTAGGACGAAAATGTGAAAAGGGAAGAAAACACGGGCATTCACGGGCTTTTATCGAAGAAAAAGACAAAAGACGAAGTCAAGAAATCAAGAGTGCAAAAAGAACGAAAGTCCAAGACCAATTCTGAAGATTTATCGAAGAAAAAGTCAAAAGACGGAAGTTTACTTAAAGCCGAAGAACTCAAGTCTTATTTATGAAGAAATTTTCAAGACGAGTTTAAAGAAATCCCGAGACAAAGTCGTTAAAGTCGAAGAATTAAGAAGATTAAGGACTTAATGATAATTAAAGAAAGAATAAAGAGGGGAGGAAGCTTCCACTAAGCACCTCCCTAATCCTCCTATAAATAGGCCTTAGTTCATTTCATTTCATTTTGTTGGCTAATAGTGACAATTAGTTCTTCCATTTTCATTTCCTTGCACTTTAGTTACATGTCATTTACTTAATTGTCTTGCACCTTAAATTCATTTAAATTCAAGTAAGTTTCCTTTTTATTATTGTTAATCTTTACTTTTATTGTTCATCTCCTATCTACCTTTCTTGGTTAATCTTTAATCTATATGCTTTATTGTTTATGTTCATGTTCTTAAGTTTTTATTAAATTGATTAAGTGGGTTTTGATTATTTTGATTAGTATTGTTAGTGTTATTGATTTGGTTTGATTAGTATTTGTTAGTTGATCATTAGTGGTTGTTTTGGTTTAATCTTTTGGTTTAATTTGATTAGATTGGTTTAGATTCGCGTTATTTTGTTCTCTTCGTGTTCTTCGCTACTGTTTGTTGTACCCAGATTCCGAATCAAGGCCATTTATTCGAACGAAGGGTGTTTGTTGATTATTCCGGATCAGAAGGTTATTCCGGATCAAGGTTTTGTTGAGAATATTCCGAACCAGTGGAATATTCCGGATCAGTGGATATTCCGAATAAAGGTAATATTCCGGATCAAGCTTATATTCCGAACAAAGGTAATATTCCGGATAAGTGACATATTCCGAATGAACCATTATTCCGAGTGAAGCAAATATTCCGAATAAAGGCTTTAGTCTACAATATTCCGGATCAACATCACATTCCGAATCAACTTGTCATTCCGAATCAACTCTTTATTCTGGATATAGCTTTCATTCCGAATGAAGCTTTATTCTGGATGAGTTGTTTATTCCGGATGAAGGAGTATTATTCCGGATGAACCATTATTCCGAACGAAGCTTTGTTATTCCGGATCAAGGGATTTGTCAAGTTATTCCGAACGAAGAAGAATTATTCCGGGTGAAGATGACATTCCGAACGAGTAATTATTCCGAGTGAGGTATTTTTAGTTTATTTTAAGTTTCTGTTTTTATGTTTTTAAATTCTTAAGCTTTATTTTTCCTGCCTTTTTCCTTAGTCACACTTTAGATTTATTTTAAGCCTTGCCTTGTTTTAAGTTTTAGTTTCATTTTAAGTTTGCCGTTAGGATAGTTTTAAGATCGCGTTACTTACTTTAAGTGCCTTTTAATTTTTCGTCGCACTTTTAATTTCCCGTCATTTATTTTTAATTAGAATTAGATTTAAATTACTTTGCTTTTACATTAAAGTTTTTGCACTTTTAATTTTACTACAACGACACAAATATTGTTTCCCACCAAAAAAAACAATTGAGTCGCACATTGAACCAGCAATCAATTCGATTAGACCACCACAACAAACTTTAATTTTCATACTAGGTAAAAGCCTAGTTATCAAATAGCGCCGCTGCCGGCTCTTTTCGTAAAGATTAACGGTTTTCTGTGAGAGACGCGTTGCTTTTTGGGATCCGTTCATTCGTGAGCGTTATTTTTCTTGCTTAAAATTTTTTAGTAAAACCATAAAAATTAAAAATTGTTAAAAATCCATAAAAATTAAAAATTTTCAAAAATGCAAAAAGATTTTATTTCCTTTATAGTGTATATATATTCTCTTTGGGTTTGGTATCTTTTCTTTTGATTTTGCAGTTGTATGCGTACTAGATCTTCTACTTATTCAAAGCCCGAGACTCGTGAAGATTTAGCTATGGCAGGTGTAAACAACAACAATAATCCACCGCACCTCAACAATAACAACAACAATGTTCTTCCACAGCCCGATCTTCGGACAATGGAGGAGCTTTGTCAACCCACAATGTTTGGACGAGGAGGACCGATTGCGCCGATGCAAATCACGGCTCCGGAATTTTCGTTGAAGCATCATATGATCCAGCAAGTGCAAACTAATCCTTTCCGCGGATTGCCTGATGATGATGCCAACAAACACCTCGACAAATTCATTACTATCACTCAAGCATGAAGTTGCCCGGTGCTACTATGGATGTTCTTCGCCTTCAACTCTTCCCACATACTTTATCACACCACGCCGAGAAATGGTTTGATCGTCTCCCGAAGAATTCCATTCATACTTGGGATGACATGACTCAACGCTTTTTGTCGCGCTACTTTCCACCATCCATGGTCATGAGCCTTCGAAATCAAATCAGCGGTTTCATGCAAGAACCCGATGAATCTCTCTTTGATGCTTGGGAAAGATATAATGTCTTGATCGACCGATGTCCAAACCACAACATGCTCCCTGTGACCTTAATTGATACTTTCTACAACGGTTTGACTTTTCGTGATCGTGATACGATAAATGCAGCCGCCGGTGGCACATTTATGAAAAGAAGACCCAAGGAGTGTAGAGAGCTTATTGAGAACATGACTACTCATCACAAAAATTGGGATTCCTCCGCTTCTTCAAGGAACAACCCGAGAGTCACTGTTTCTTCGACTTCAGCAAACCCCGATATGACCGAATTCACCCGCATGATGGCCGAAATGAACAAAAATATATTGCTCATAGCTTCAAATCAACAACAACAAGTTAAAGCGGTAGCCAATCCTTGTGAGACATGCGGCGGTCCTCACTCATACACTGATTGTCCTTCCACTCAAGGCCATCCGGAAAACGTGTACGCGGCTTATGGTAATTATTCACCGGAAAATTACCAAGCCCGACCTCAAGGGGATAGAAATTTGCTAAGTTACCGGTCAAACAACTACCTTTCACCCGGTTTTTCTCCTCAAAACCAAAACCCCAACAACAACTACAATAGAAGCCACCAAATCCCACCTCGAGCTTCTAATCCTTATCACCCACCCGCTCAACAAGCCCCACCAATGAATCAAGATGTTGAAGCTTTAATGAGAACCCAAGGAGAGCAAATTAAGAATCTGCCGAGCCAAATTATCAATTTGAAAGGGGATATCACCAAGCAAGGGAATGACATTAGATCCGAGCTTCGAAATGATATACAATCCTCCTTCAGCAATCAAACGAATGATTTGAAGAATATGCTGGCTAGTTTCTTACCAACCACTTAACCCTCTACTTCGGGATCTCTACCTTCAAACACCGTCACCAATCCGCGAGCGAATGTGAGTGCTATTACTACCCGTAGTGGAGTTACTTTAGTAGGACCATCTATCCCACCCCAGTTACACCATCTACACCTCCTCCACCACCATTTATCCCTACTACTGCCACACCTAGTATTAGTACACCATTACCGTCTCCACCTCGTCATGAAGAAGTACCTAAGACGAATCCTCCACCAACCCCACCTTCCACCTTTAACCCTTCAACATCTCAACCTTCACCTTCTACACCTCCACCACCCAAACCCAATATTCCTTATCCATCTCGCTTAGACAAGGCCAAACTGCACACCAAGGATGACATTCAAGTGTCAAACTATTTGAAGAAGGAGAAAATGGCCGAGTTTGTTAATACTCGATTGATTGAAAATTGTTCTGCCGTCCTTCTTAAAGAACTTCCAGAAAAACTTGGAGATCCTGGTCGTTTTGTGCTACCTTGTACTTTTAACCATGTTGATCCCAAACTTAGATCGATTAGCTTTGTGTATACGAGATTAGATCAAGTATAGCACGTAGAGAAACCTTTGTTATATGCTTTGTGAATCTAAGTGTTATGCGGAATTTAACACTTAAACAAGAACACAAGATGTAAACAAAACTTTCACTTTGATTATGAATGTCGAACTTGCTTACAATGAAAGATGTTTACGAATGAAAAATTATATAAAACTTGATATTCAACATTAACCTAAAAGCCTTCTTTTATAGATTAAGAAGCCTTGTACAATAAGCTACGTATCAACTATTCTAGGTAAATATAAACATAGAAAATACATTGTCATTTCTATCCTTACTAGAAGTATTCTAGAATATAATAAACGTGTAGCTTATATCTTCCATCAGTGCTTGTCTTCAATCTGTCAACGCTTGACTTTAACTTGTCAACGCTTGAGCTGTCAGCGCTTGCTTTGTTCTTATCAACGCTTGTTTTGTTCTTGTCAGCGCTCAAGTGATCTGGCCTTAATTTATTCCCAACAATCCTCCCCTAAACTTGATATCCACTCTTATGATCAAGTTTCTGAATAAGCATTAAGAACTTGGAGGAGTCTGACAAACCTTCTCATATTGGTAATGAATAAATCTGATCAAATTCTTTGCCACGTCACTTGAATAATCTATCTCCAGCTGAGTGTCCTTCATCTTTTCCAAAACAGCCTTGGATATGAAATACTGAGCATCCACAAGTAGACACTCAGCAAACTTTGTAGAACTCAAATGGTATACACCAGCAGATGAATATAACCTCCATTGAAGACCATTGAGGTCATCTTCAAGATCCTTCCATATTTCAGGATCTTCCTCATTTGTCCCACACATTCTTTTGAATGTGGTCCAAAGTTTTATTCCATTAGCTGAAGTTGGTGCTTCAGCCTCATACTTGGTCTCTAATAACCTCCAAAGGTCCACCAAGTCTTCTCTATCACAACTTGCAAATAAAGATATGAGAGTGGTAAAAGTGTGTACCTCCTTGCCAAATCTGCCAATCTTCCAGAATCCACATTCATCCTCATCATAACTTACAATTGGATTCCTGGAATCTAATGGTAACACTTGCACCATATCTGAAGCTTCTAATGAGGAGAGCTTGAGGCTCTTTCTAATAACTGCTTCACTTGGATATAGTGGATTCATATCTTTTGGAAACTCAAGTTTAAATCCCTTCTTCACTGGCCTGGGAACTATCATAGCTTTCTTGATTTCTATCTCTTCTGCAAGTTGCTCCTTTCTTTCATCTGAAAGAAGTCTGAGAGTGTTTTCTTCCTGCACTCTCACCCAAATAGGATAAGCCCTATGTTCCAACTCATCAAATGTCAAAGCCTTCAACTTCTGATGTGTCCATCCAACTCCATGACATCTGAGCAACATAAAGTAGAGCTCCCTTCTATCCCTTTTCAACTCAGAGAGAATATTGCTTGCCTTGTGCTTCAAAATCACCTTACAATCCTTCTGAACTATAAGAAGAAGCTCCAAACCCCATATTTGATCTGAAATGGTCAAGTCTGGATTATCCATGCAGCTTTCTTCCCAAGAATTGTACATCTGAACCACCTCTGGCATGTCAAAGTCAACCTGCAATTTTAAATCTCTCAACTTTTCCCTAGCAAGCTCATCACCATACTCAAGCCTTTCTGGTTCTATAATCATCACACTTGAGTCTGATCTAGCTCCATCACTTTCTTCTTCAGAAGTCACAACAAATGGTGACTTTTCCTTTTCACCTTGTTCCATCATTTGTTCAGCCAATCTTCTATCAAATTCAACTTGGGCTGCATTCTTTGGAACAATTTCTTCTACCAATTTACCCTTACCCTTATCTGATGGTGCAATGGTTGGTAAGGTAGATGGTAATACCTGAGTAGAAACTTCTTTGATGATAGATGATGACTGGAATACATCACCTTCATGTGCAGGTCTGTCAACGCCCAAATGTCCTCTATCAGCGCCCAAAATACTTCTATCAGCGTCCAATTTTGTCTTGTCAACGCGCAAATATTTTCCCTCAGCGCCTTGTGTAACCTCTCTCAACATAGTTGTAAATGATAAATTTAGATTGGTTGGAGAGATTAAGGACGTATCAAAACCTGTTTGTTCCTTCAAAGTTGTAAGGGCTTCAGCAACATCCATTGATTGACCATCTTGGCTGCCCTTATCACTCAGATTTCTTTGATCTTCCTCCCCTTTGGAAGACTCCTCCATACCCCTCCTAGCATGATCACTCTCCAAAACAACAATCCTCTCCCTCAATTGCTTGAGTTCAAGGCCTTGTGAGCTGACAATTTGTACTAAGTCTGCATTTTGCTTTTGCAAGCTAATGCAGACTGCCGTCAATTCCAAAAGAGTCATTGGTTCCAGTCTGCCCTCTTCTGAAATGGGGATTTGACCTCCCAAGTCAGGTTCATTGGGCAAGGATGAGGACTTAATGATGGTGGGACTGCCTTGGCCAGCATCTAAGCCAGAACCAATAGTCCCAGCCTCATCCAGGTCACCAGCCACACTTGTGGTGGTGGTTCTCTCTGCTTCATGGCTAGGACCACCAGAGGAGAACACTCTAGTAGTCCTTTGGCGTTTTATCAACCTATATTCAGGTGGTGTGGAAGATGGTGTGGAAGAATGGGTAGATGTGGGTTGGTTAAGGGGTGTTTGGGATTGTGATGGTTGTGTGTCAGCGTTGGAAATAGGCACATCAATGCCAACATTTGATGTGTCAGCGTCAAAGGGTTCTTGGTCAATTTGCATTTGTTCAGGTGAGGGTAAAGATTCAGGAATGGGTTCAAGTTGTGGTTGAGGGTCAATTTGAGGTTGGGGGTCTGGTTGGGGTTGTGCTGCTGCAATAACAGCAAGCATGGCTGGGGTTAAAGGTAAGTCTCTAAGAGGTGGTGAATTCATCTTTGTAAAAATAGCTTTCTTTTGTTCAAGGATCTTATAAAAATCATTGTGATCCCTTGAACAATAACCTTGATCATCAAAAACCATTTGCAGAAAACGGGGATAAGCTAAAGTCATTTTTGTCCCCTTGTTTTTACACATCCCTTCAAAAATCATTTTAGAATAGTTATATTTTTGCCCTGTTGCAATGCACACAATAGCACTGGCAATGGATCTATTGATCTCATTGTGTGCAGTACATTTGGGACTCAAACATTGAAGGAGGATGTGAATGAGGTACTTCCAGGCTGGGGGAAATTCCTGCTTATGGTACTTATTAAGAGTACCTTCATCAGGAAAAGGATATCCCAAAGCCCTAAGCCCTTGTTCTATTTCATTTATAGGAAGAATGGCTACACCATCAGCATCATCAAGATGCAAGGCATGGCGTACCAAGGCCTCAGTAACCACCCAAGATCTCCCATGAACAATAGAAGTCAATGTGGTCACTCCATTAACTGTTGAGGAACTGACAGTGTTCCAAAACTGCTTAATGTGTGTGACTGGAATGAGTGGTGCATGATAAAGAGCATACCTTAATGGGGATGCGTTCAAATACGCCACCATTTGTGTGTATTGAGAAAACAAATCATTATCAGCAACAAGATAAGCAATCATGTTGTGTTGAGACTTGAACCCCAAATCCAATTCTGCTGAGTTAAACTTTGGTGCCATTGATGAAAGCTGTTAATTTGAAGTGTAGAAGATGAAGTTGATAAGAGAAAAGTGTTAGACAAGAATTATAGATACCCTGTTTAAAAATAGGAGCCAAATTTATAGGAGATAAAGAATGCATGTGATTGGCCCAAAAATAGGCAAAGATTTTCAAAAACTAATCATGAAAATATTGAAAAAGTTATAAGTTATCTCATGCATTTAATGAAAGTAACAACTCCTAAAATTACGGCTTGAAAATATGTCAAAAAGTAACAACTGGGTAGGTCCCATTGAGTGTCAACGGTCAAAGATAACCCATCAACGCCCAACGGCTATAATCTTGTCAACGTTCGCCTAAAGCCATGTCAGCGTCCAATTTGGTCACAACAACGCTTGGAAAAATCTTGTCAGCGTCCAAAAATAAAATTGTTTTAAAAAGTGAAAAATGACCTTAACAAGTAATTTATCCTAGAGAAGATAACCAAAAGCTGATAATTATTATAGGGCGGCAAGCACTGTCCAGTTATGCACACTTGCATAAGCAAGATAGACATAACAGTCCTCTAGTGTCCCTTGCTAACCAAAATTCTTAACAACCAAGTTACCTTATAAAATCCTTGTTACTCCCAGGTAAATCCCATATCAAAATCATTCCCAAGTCTTCCAACAAACCACAACCAATTCTAGGCCAAAAATGTCTTGGCAGCATGCAAAGTTGATATACTATGCATGCTACAGTGCCTCATGGTTTAGTAAAACTAACCCATACTCACCTGTGGACACAATCTAGAATTGTGATAAGAGTATCATATGGATACACAAACATCCTAAAGGTTCCTAAAACCTCCCCTTAAACTATGATACAAAAAGTTTGCTAAAATCATGCATGAACATAAAAAATTTATGTCAAGATAGGAATGAAACATTCCAACCATCAACCATAAATAAAAACTTGTCCAAATGCTATTCCATTGATCCATAAGCAACTCTGTATCCAATGGTATACTGCTAACACCATCTGCACATTTAGATTGAAAACCACAAAACTAACATTGTTGCTGACAACGCCCCGATAACACACAACAGCGTTGAAGGAAGCTTTGTCAGCGTTAGACAATTATATTGCTGACAACGTTGCAAAAACACTTATCAGTGTTCAAACAACCTTTGTCAGTGTTAGAAAAATATAATGGAAAATCTAAATCATCAATAAGACCAATAATAATAATGCATCATCCTGTACATACTTTTACAAAAAGAATCCAAAACACATATTAAGTGAGATTAACCATTCCAATACTTGTTACCAAGTATTGAAATCTTCCAGCATCAAAAGGTTTAGTTAATAAATCTGACACATTTTCCTCAGTGTCAACCCTATCTGGTTGTATTAAACCTTTCTCAAAGCAATCTCTTATAAAATGGTGTCTAATTTCTATTTGTTTAGTTTTAGAATGATGTACAGGATTCTTAATGATGCATAAAGTACTATTATTGTCAACAAATATCTTAGTATGCATGAAATTATACCCATAGTCCAACAACTGGTTCTGAATCCACAACACTTAACCACAACATGCTGCTGCAGCCACATACTCTACTTCAGTTGTAGAGTTAGCCACCACTGTTTGTTTCTTGCATTGCCAAGATATTAATCTGCTCCCAAGAAACTGACATCCACCAGTTGTGGATTTCCTATCAAACTTATCACCTCCATAATCACTATCTGAATATGCAATCAGCTCCAATGGTGAATCTTTTGGGTACCACAAACCAAGACTAGGGAAACATCTTAGGTACCTAAAGATCCTCTTCACAGCATAAAGGTGACATTCTTTGGGAGTCACTTGATGGCGTGCACAAGCACACACAACAAACATGATATCAGGCCTGGAAGCAGTAAGATACATCAAGGATCCAATCATGGATCTATAATGCCTGACATCAACATCTTTCCCATCTCCAATCTTTCCCCAAGGGTGTTCTCTATCCATAGGAGTAGTAGCCCTCTTTTCATGTGGAGAAAAGCCAAACTTCTTCAAGATTTTAGCAACATATTTGTCCTGAGAGATGAAGATACCATCTTCTTTCTGCTGAACTTGTAAACCAAGAAAGAAGTTCATCTCCCCCATAGCACTCATCTTGAATTTGTCTGTCATAAGCTTGGAGAAATCCTCACTCATCTTTGGATCAGTAGACCCAAAAATGATATCATCAACATAGACCTGCACAAGCAACACATCTTTGCCTTTCTTCTTTGTAAATAGTGTCTGATCTATGGTGCCCCTCTTGAATCCATTGTCCACCAAGTAAGTAGACAAAGTACCATACCATGCTCTAGGGGCTTGATGAAGGCCATACATTGCCTTTTTGACTCTATACACTTTATCTGGATCCTCTGGATCCTCAAAACCAGGAGGCTGCATGACATATACTTCCTCAACAATGGTGCCATACAAGAATGCACTTTTGATATCCATTTGATAGACTGTGAAGCCCATGCAAGATGCATAGGCTAGAAAAATCCTAATAGCTTCAATCCTTGCAACTGGTGCAAAGACTTCCTTATAGTCTATCCCCTCCTCTTGTGTATAACCTTGAGCCACTAACCTTGCCTTGTTTCTGACCACAATACCTCTTTCATATCTTTTGTTCCTGAGAACCCATCTTGTCCCTATAGGTCTGACATATCTAGGATAATCAACCAGCTCCCAAACATCCTGAATTGCAAATTGGTGAAGCTCATCCTGCATTGCTTCCACCCAACTTGGTTCTTTGAGAGCATCAAATATCTTCTTGGGTTCTTCTTGTGACAGAAAACATGCAAACAAACATGCTTGCACAAGAGGGGTATCAACCTTCTTGTGTATATTGGCAATAAATCCACCAAGACCTTGATGGGATCTTCTTGTCTGAACTGGAGTCATAATATCACCAATGATCTGAGATGTGGGGTGATTCTTCATTGTGGAGGTGAGAACCCCTCCTTCAAAAAGTCTGGTGTCCTCAACCTCATGCTCCATGTTGCCAATATCTTCTTCATCAGACTCTCTTTGAGCAACAGGAATCTCTTCATGAACATTGGAAGGTCCACCTTGTTCAAAACTGGAAGAGAAAAGATGCCCATAAGTGTTGTCAACGTGTGAATCTTGGTTGTCAGCGTCTGGGCTAACAGCGCTTGAAATGTTGTTGTCAACGTCTGAATTGGTCTTGTCAGCGCTAGATTTGCCTTTGTCAGCGCCTGAAGAACCATGCATGTTTGTATCTGGTGGTATTTGGAAACCACCATTATCTTGTCCAGCAGCAGCAGCAGCAGCAAAAGCATCAGTCCAAATGGGAATTGTGACATATTCAAATGTAGGAGATGCCTTTTCTGCTTGTGATCCAACCTTCTCATGAACTTGTGTACCTGAAACATTAACAACTTGTTCCTCCACAACATTTGAAGTTACCTTCACAATGTCTGGATTAGTGACAGGCATATAATTTAAAGTTCTAGATAAGGGTTCCAAATCAAACAACCAATTAGGACCACTCTCCGGATCACTAGGTTTATTCTCTAAGAACCTAACATGTACTCTTTCAACAATTCGTTTGTCCTCTTTAAGATAAACCCTATAACCCTTGCTCTGGACTGAATACCCCATGAAGTAACCTTCATCACCTTTTGCACTAAATTTCCCTAAGGCATCACTAGTGTCCAATACTACTACATGACATCCAAAAGGTCTGAGAAAACCAATATTAGGTTTTCTTCCCCAAAGTAACTCATAAGGTGTTTTGTTCTGAATTTTGTTAACCAATGCTCTATTTTGCACATAGCATGCTGTATTAACAGCTTCAGCCCAAAAGGCTATAGGAAAGTGAGCATCAGCCAACATTGTTCTAGCTGCTTCAATTAGGGTTCTATTCTTCCTTTCAGCAACCCCATTTTGTTGTGGGGTTCTAGCAATACTGAATTGCCTAGTAATTCCCTTCCTGGCACAAAAATCATCTAGCTTCTTGTTCCTAAATTCTCCACCATTATCACTCCTAAGCATCTTAACCTCATTGCCAGACCTTTTCTCAATTTGAGTGATAAATTCAATAAGAACATCAGCTGTGTCACTCTTCATAGCTAGAAAGAATGTCCAAGTAAACCTAGAAAAGTCATCAGTTATAACAAAACAATATGACTTGCCATTCAAACTCTCTATATTTGTTGGACCAAAGAGATCCATGTGTAGCATATGAAGAGGTCTGGAACTAGTATGCACCTGCTTGGACTTGAATGAGACCTTGTGCTGCTTGCCTTTAAGACATGCAACACAAGAGTGGTCATTGTCGAAGGCCTTCTCAGGCAAACCATCAACTAAGCCAAGCCTCACAACTCTATTTATATTTTTAATTTTTATGTGCCCTAGTCTCCTGTGCCACAAATTACTTTCATCTACTGAAGCCTTAGCATAAAAACAAGACATATTTGTATTCACTTTAATCCCATTTAAATTCACATTATATATATCCTTATGCCTGGGTGTTCTATACTCAATATACTTCTCATCAGGGATCATAAAATCCTTGCTTAACACCAAACACTCAGTATCAGTGAAAAGAACCTTATTTTTGTTATCACACATTTGTGATACACTAAACAGATTATAATCCAGTTCTTTTACCAGGAAGACGTTCTCAAAACGCAGATTATTGGTGAGAAGGGTTCCTTTGCCTGTAATGGTGCTGTAGCCCCCTCCAAAGTATACCTTATCACCATCTTTAATAGGAGTGAAGTTCGTCAGATAGTCTTCCTTTCCTGTCATGTGCCTTGAGCATCCACTATCCCAATATCCATAATCATTGATCTGCTTTTGAATGCCCTGCACATAGAGAAAACAAATTAGTTTTCTTTGGGAACCCAAGTCTCAGAAGACTTGGATTCATCTGGTTGTTCAATAAGAACAGACTTAGTTCTCACAACAACCCCATTCTCATCCTTTTTAGGATGAAAAACCCAGTTAACCCCAATAGGTTTTGTAATGACCTTTGAAATGTAATTAAATCTATTGCAAGTCATTGAAATTCCATTATTATTAGGGTTTTGATCTTTCTTGGGTCTCCATGTTAAGCTTGAAGAAGCTTTAGACCCCTTACCTTGTGGCTGCAAATATTTAGGTCTGGTCACGTTTCTGTCAGCGTTGGATTTTGTCCTGTCAACACTGAAATTACCCTTATCAGCGTTGAACCTAGGGTTTGCTACAGGAACCCATTGCCTATTTGACCAGGTGTTTGTCTTTTGAAAAGGTCTTTGTCCATGAGTGTTAGACCTTCTAGAGAAGAATGGGGCAGGTCTAATCACTTGTGGACTTTGCTTCACACAAGGTTTGGGTCTGACAACGTTTGACTTCCTAACAACGTTGACTTTCTTCCTATCAGCGCTGAAATTTTTCCTATCAGCTCTGGCTTTGGAAGCGTTGACACACTTGTATGCCAAATGTGAAAAGCTACCACAAGTATAACTTGCTTTCTTAGACACACTCTTAGGTCTAGAAGAGAAGAAACCTGTTCCATGATTGTTAACTTGGCTCTTGGGTGACCTATTATTTCTATACATCTCTGCATATTTAATGGTAGGTCTTCTAACAGTGTTGGAGCCTAGGTCAACAGCTTTACCAGTAACTGGGTGAGTAACCTTAATGGGTGGTGATTCATTGGGACTTTCACATAGCAAACCTCCCTTAACAAACAAAGTAGGGTTAGCTTTCTTCCACTCATTTAGGTCAGTCAATTTTTGTTGATACTCTTCTACTGGAGTGACAACTCTTGGTGGAGGAGAGAATTCCTCTTCTTGGCATTCTGGTATACCAGTCCAAGACAAATCCTTTCTAAGGACACCATAGAAGTCACCAGCTGGTGGTGGAACCAGAGAGTAATCATTCATCCCAATCCCAGTCATGTCCTTAGGATCCCTTTGTTTAGCTACACAGTCTCCTAGGGTTTGGGTTGCTCTATCAAATCTTTGAATCTTGAGGTCAACATTATCTTTATTCTTAATGGCCTCATCTAACTTAGCCTGTAGGTCTCTATTGACCTTTGTCATGATATTTCTAATATCCATACTACCTTCTAGCTCATGTTTTAAGATATTTATCTTATCTTTTAAATCAAATTCCATTTTCTTGTATTCGGAAACGGTTTTCTCAGTTTCAGTAAGAGCTAGTTGGTAATTGGACAATTTACACCTTTCAGTGCTCATATCATCTTTTAGTTTTAACACCTCTTTGTTAAGTCTATCAGTGTTTAACCTACAACCTTTGCTACAAAAAGCATCATCATATACCTCATTATCAGATGAAGAGGAGGAGTGTGCCATGAGAGCATATTCAACATGCTCTTCTTCTTCAATATCAGCAACCAAAGCTTTGTCCTCTTCAGCATTCTTAGCCAGATAGCTCCAATCCCATCCAGTACCATCAATTCCTTGAACTGCAACCATGGATTTGGAATCTTGAGCTTTAACAACCTGACTTGAGGGTTTACCAGCATCAGATCTTCTAGGAGATCTGCATTCCCTCATGAAGTGCCCCATACGATGACATTTGTAGCATTCAACTTTGGATTTATCAAATCCAGCTGTGTCTTTAGCATTGAAGGTCATCTTCTTCTTGAACCTTTTATTCCACCTATTTGCTCTTATACTAGCAAGAGCCATATTCCACTTGATGTCCATCTCTTCCAAGTGCTCATCACTTATCTGCTCAAGGTCCTCATATGTAATCACTGAACCATTGGGCAAAGAAGCAATGTAAGCACACACAGTATCCAAATCCAAACCAGCAGGTTTAACTCTTGAGGAGTCATTCATGAATGTGTCAGCGTCTGAAAAGGAGACGTTGACAGGACTTGTTCCAGCGCTGATAAATGATGATCCAGTAACTGGATGCATAAAAGAGTCCTTCTGATTGAATTGACCTTCACTATGAGAGAAGAAGGCCATGTTGCTGGTGCTAGGTTTGCTTCCATGTGCTGAAAGAGTTTCATCTTCCAATAGTCTTAGTTTGTTGTAGATGTCATCAAACGAGGAGCTCTTGTAAGTATTATTGGCAAGAATAGATCTTGCCTCAATCTTCAATGCCTCACCAAGACTTTTAAGAAAGGTAGCATTGGTGTCAACATCACCAACTTGTGTCCCCATGAAGGACAATTTGCTTGTGATGTCAAGCAATCTGCTTCTCACACTACTCAGTTTCTCATTGGGTTGAGCCTTGAAGACAGCATAATCATGCAGAAGTTGCTTTTTCTTTTCTTCCTTAGTGTCTGCATTGCCACCATATGCAACTTCAAGTGCTTCCCAAAGATCTTTAACAGATTCATAGCCTCTATACTTGTGCTGATTTTCTTGTCCCAAAGAGACTTTTAGAATATTTAGGGCTTTCATGTCAACCCTTTTCTTTGCAATATCTTCAACACCTACAGCTCTACCATCTCCAGGTTTTTCTTTCTTATCCTCTGTTGGGAATAAAATATGGGTCAGTTCACTAGACGCTGATAAGAAGAATGTCAACGCTGATAGGATGACTTTGGACGCTGACAGCCAAGCGTTGACCTTGAAGAAGTCAACGCTGACAGCCTTGAAGATTGACACTGATGGAATATCTTCATACGAATCTTTTTGTTTATTTGTTTCTTTATTTATGTATGGTAAAGATAAGCACAACATTGTATTTTCTATTATTATCTTTACCTAGAATAGTTGATTCGTAGCTTATTGTACAAGACTTCTTGTTCTATAAAAGAAGATCTTTTAGGTTAAAGTCATATATCAGTTTTCATAAGTATTCGCAAGTTAAACCTTTCATTGTAATCAATTCGATCATTCTAATACAAGTGAAAGTTTGTTTAACATCTTTGTGTTTTAGATCAAGTGTTAATTCCGCATAACACTTTGTTACTTTATTCATAAGCAAAGGTTTCTCTACGTGTAGTACTTGATCTAATCTCGTATACACAAAGCTTAATCGATCTAAGTTTGGGATCAACAAGTGGTATCAGAGCTTGTTGAGAAACTTTTGATCTTTAAGTAACGCAAGAACCCTAAAACACCAAAAACCCTAAAAACCCTAAAATTCTCAAAACCCTAAAAACACCATGTCTGGCACAGATCAACCTGCTGCTTTGCTACAAAACAACTCCTCAAATCCTAGTATCAAAATTCCCATGTTTGATGCCAGGAACTTTGAGCTTTGGAAGTCAAATTTTGAGCAATACATAGCTATTCATGACTACACTCTTTGGGAGATTGTCGAATATGGGAACACATTCGACAAAGCAGCAAAGATTGCTGCTGCAATTGCCACAAGGACAGCTGTTCCTAATTGTCCTGAAGCTGATAAGAAAGAAAAGCCTGGAGATGGGAGAGCTGTAGCTGTTGAAGATATAGCCAAGAAGAGGGTGGACATGAAAATCTTGAACATCATGAAACACGCCCTAGGTCATGAGAATCAGCACAAGTACAAACGCTTTGAGTCTGCAAAAGAGCTTTGGGAAGCTCTTGAAGTAGCACATGGTGGCAATGCTGACACAAAAGAAGAAAAGAAGAAGCAACTCTTGCATGAGTATGCTGTCTTTAAAGCTCAACCCAATGAAAATCTCAGCAGTGTGAGAAGTAGACTTCTTGACATCACAAGTCAACTTTCCTTTATGGGAACACAGATTGATGACCCTGAATTGAATGCTACTTTTCTCAAAAGCCTTGGTGATGTATGGAAGATTGAGACAAGATCTATTCTTGTCAATAATACCCACAAGACCTCCAGGTTTGATGACATCTTCAACAAACTAAGACTGTTGGAGAATGAATGGCAATTGGATGGTGATAATAAATCTTCCAGCAGTAACATGGCCTTCTTCTCACAAAGTGAAGGCCAATTTGATTCCATGAACTTCTATGGACATCCAGCTACTGGATCTCAAGGTGTCAGCGCTGGATGTCAGTCTGTCAGCGCTGGATCATATCCTGTCAACGCTTTATACTCAAGCGTTGACACACACAACTTTGGCGCTGATAGACTTAAACCTGCTGGTTTAGATCTAGATACTGTGTGTGCATTCATTGCTTCTTTGCCCAGTGATTCAAGGATTACATATGAAGATCTTGAGCAGATAAGTGATGAACAATTGGAAGAGATGGACATCAAGTGGACTATGGCTCTTGTATGTTTAAGGGCAAACAGGTTTAATAAAAGGTTCAAGAAGAAGATGACCTTTAATGCTAAGGATGTTGCTGGCTTTGACAAGTCCAAGGTTGAGTGCTACAACTGTCATAGGATGGGGCACTTCATGAGGGAATGTAGATCTCCAAGAAGATCTGATGCTGGTAAGCCCTCAAGCCAAATGGTTAAGAGCCAAGATCCCAAGGCCATGGTTGCTGTTCAACAAATTGATGGTGTTAGAGAATGGGACTGGAGCTGGATGGCCAAGGATGAGGAAGAGGACAGAGCTTTGGTTGCTGAAGTTAAAGAAGAGCATGTTGAATATGCTCTCATGGCACACTCCTCCTCTTCATCAGATAATGAGGTATATGATGATGCTTTCTGTTCTAAGGGTTGTCGTTTAAATACTGAAAAACTAAATCAAGAGATAGTAAAATTATTAGATGAGGCAAGTACTGAAAGATGCAAAGTATCTAATTATCAAATTGCTCTTACCCAAACAGAAAAGACAGTAGCTGAGTATAAGAAAATGGAGTTTGATTTAAAGGATCAAATAAATATCTTAAAACATGAGTTACATCAGAGTAAAGATGTTCAAGATATAGTAAATAGGGTTAATCTTGATTTGATAGCTCAGTTAGAGGAGGCTAACAAAAATAAAGATAATGTGAGTCTTAAAATCCAGAGATTTGATAAGGCCACACAATCCCTAGGAGAGTGTGTTAGTAAACAAAGAGACTCTAAGGATATGAGTGGGATTGGGATGAATAATTATACTGGTGTTCCACCACCAGCTGGGGATTTCTATGGTGTCCAATCAAAGGACTTATCTTGGACTGGCTTGCCAGAATGCCAAGAGGAGGAATTCATTCCTCCACCTAGAGTGACTTCCCCAGTTGAGGAATACAAGCAAAAACTGACTGACCTAGATGAGTGGAAGAAAGCTAACCACACCTTGTTTGTTAAGGGAGGGTTGTTGTGTGAAAGTCCAAATGAGCCCACACCAAACATGATACCAATTGTGGTTCCCAATGATCCTAAACCTATTAAGATCACACACCCTACCACTGGCAAAGCTATTAACCTTGGCCCACAAACTGTTAGAAAACCTAGTGTTAAATATGCAGAGATGTATAGGAATACTAGGTCACCAAAAAGCCAAGTTAGTAATCATGGAACAGGCTTCTTTGCTTCTAGACCTAAGACTATGTCTAGAAAAGCTTGTTACAGATGTGGTAGCTTCTCACATTTGGCATACAATTGTGTCAATGCTTCCAATGTCAACGCTGATAGGAACCATTTCAGCGCTGACAAAAGTCAACATAGGTCAAACACTGTCAGACCCAATACCTTTGTGAACAAAAGTTCACAAGTCGTTAGACCAGCCCCATTCTTTACTAGAGGGTCTAACACACAAGGCCTAAGACCTTTTCAAAAGTAAAACACTTGGTCCAATAGGCAATGGGTTCCTGTAGCAAACCCTAGGTTCAACGCTGATAAAGGCAATCGGGGCGCTGACAAGAGCAATTTCAGCGCTGATAGACACACTGCCAAACCTAGGTATTTGCAACCACATGGAAATAGGTCTAAAGCTTCTACTAGCTTAACATGGAGACCAAAACAAGACCAAAACTCTAATTCTACTGGTGTTTCTATGACATGCAACAGGTTTCATTATATTTCAAAAGCAATGTCAACACCAATTGGGGTTAACTGGGAATTTCATTCTAAAAGGGATGAAAATGGGGTTGTTATGAGAACCAAGTCTGTTCTTGTTGAACAACCAGATGAATCCAAGTCTTCCAAGGCTTGGGTTCCCAAAGAAAACTAATGTGTTTTCTTTATGTGCAGGGCATTCAGAAGAAGATCAATGATTATGGATACTGGGATAGTGGATGCTCAAGGCACATGACAGGAAAGGAAGACTATCTGACTAATTTCTCTCCTATTCAAAATGGTGATAAGGTATACTTTGGAGGGGGCTATGGCACCATCACAGGAAAAGGAACCCTTGTCACCAACAATCTACGATTTGAGAATGTCTTCCTGGTAAAAGAACTGGATTATAATTTGTTTAGTGTATCACAAGTGTGTGATAACAAAAATAAGGTTCTTTTCACAGATACTGAGTGCTTGGTGTTAAGCAAAGATTATAAGCTACCTGAGGAAAAATACATAGATTTTAGAACACCAAGGCATAAAGACATATATAATGTGATTCTTAATGGAATTAAGATAAATAATAAAATGTCATGTCTGTATGCTAAAGCCTCAGTAGATGAAAGTAATCTTTGGCACAGGAGATTAGGGCACATAAACTTTAAGAATATCAATAGACTTGTGAGGCTTGGTTTAGTTGATGGTTTGCCTGAAAAGGCTTTCCACAATGACCACACTTGTGTTGCATGTCTTAAAGGCAAGCAGCACAAGGTCTCATTCAGGTCTAAACAGGTGCACTCTAGTTCTAAACCACTTCACTTATTGCATATGGACCTCTTTGGTCCAACTAATATAGAAAGTCTGAAGGGTAAATCATATTGTTTTGTTATCACTGATGATTATTCCAGGTTTACATGGACTTTCTTTTTAGCCAAGAAAAGTGAAACTGCCCAAAGTCTGATTAATTTCATTACCCAAATTGAAAAGAAGAATGGTAATGAGGTCAAAATTATTAGAAGTGACAATGGGGGTGAGTTTAGAAATCAGTTATTAGACGATTTTTGTGCCAAGAAAGGGATTACTAGACAGTTTAGCATAGCTAGAACCCCACAGCAAAATGGGGTTGCTGAAAGGAAGAATAGAACCCTTATTGAAGCAGCCAGAACCATGTTGGCTGATGCCCACTTTCCTATAGCCTTTTGGGCTGAAGCTGTTAACACAGCTTGTTATGTTCAAAATAGGGCATTGGTCAACAAAATACATAATAAGACACCTTATGAATTACTTTGGGGAAGGAAGCCAAATATTGGCTTTCTCAAGCCTTTTGGTTGTCATGTAGTTGTTTTAGAAACTAGTGAGGCCCTAGGTAAATTTGATTCAAAAGGTGATGAAGGCTACTTCATGGGTTATTCAGTGCAGAGCAAAGGATATAGGGTTTACATTAAAAAGGAAAAACGTATACTTGAAAAAGTACATGTTAGGTTTTTAGAAAGTAAACCTAGTGATCCTGAAAATGGTCCAAATTGGTTGTTTGACTTAGAACCTTTATCTAGAGCTTTAAATTATATGCCTGTTACTGATCCAGACATTGTGAAGGTAACTTCAAGTGTTTTGGAAAAGAGAATTGGTAATGTTTCAGGTATACAGGTTGCTAAGGAGGATGGACCACCAGCAGTTAAATCATCTCCCACACAAGAATATGTTACACTTCCTATATGGACAGATGAGTATTATGCTGCTGCTGCTGCTGCTAGAAAAGATGATGGTGGTTTTCAAATACCACCAAATACAAACATGCATACTTCTTCAGGCGCTGACAAAGGGAAATCAAGCGCTGATAAGAGCAATTCAGACGCTGATGGATCAGACGCTGACACAACCAGTTCAAGTGTTGTTAGCCCAAACGCTGACAAACAAGGATTAGACTTTGACAACACCTTTGCACATCTTTTCTCTTCACATTTTGAACAAGGTGGACCTTCCAATGTCCATGAAGAGATTCATGTTGATCAAACAGAGTCTGATGAAGAAGATATTGGCAACATGGAGCGTGAAGTTGAGGACACCAGACTTTTTGAAGGAGGAGTTCTCACTTCTACAGCAAAGGATCACCCCACCTCTCAGATCATTGGTGATGTTATGGCTCCAGTTCAGACAAGAAGATCCCATCAAAGTCTTGGTGGATTTATTGCCAATATACACAAGAAGGTTGATACCCCTCTTGTACAAGCATGTTTGTTTGCCTGTTTTCTGTCACAGGAAGAACCCAAGAAGATTTTTGATGCTCTCAAGGAACCAAGTTGGGTGGAAGCAATGCAGGATGAGCTTCACCGATTTGCTATACAGGATGTTTGGGAGCTGGTTGATTGTCCTAGATATGTGAGACCAATTGGGACAAGATGGGTTCTAAGGAACAAGAAAGATGAAAGAGGCATTGTGGTCAGAAACAAGGCACGTTTGGTAGCTCAGGGATATACACAAGAGGAAGGCATAGATTATGAAGAAGTCTTTGCTCCAGTTACAAGAATTGAAGCTATCAGAATTTTCTTAGCTTATGCATCTTGCATGAACTTCACTGTTTATCAAATGGATGTGAAGAGTGCTTTCCTCTATGGGACAATTGTTGAGGAGGTATATGTCATGCAACCTCCTGGTTTTGAAGATCCTGAAAATCCAGACAAGGTTTATAGAGTGAAGAAAGCTATGTATGGACTTCATCAAGCCCCAAGAGCATGGTATGGTACATTGTCCACCTACTTGGTGGAAAATGGTTTCAAAAGGGGCACCATAGATCAGACACTATTTACAAAGAAGAAAGGAAAACATGTGTTGCTTGTGCAGGTCTATGTTGATGACATCATTTTTGGGTCTACTGATCCAAAAATGAGTGAGGATTTTTCCAAGCTCATGACAGATAAATTCAAGATGAGTGCAATGGGTGAGATGAACTTCTTTCTAGGTTTACAAGTTCAGCAGAAAGAAGATGGTATCTTCATCTCCCAAGACAAGTATGTGGCTGAAATCTTGAAGAAATATGGTTTTTCTCCACATGAGAAGGATGCTTCCACTCCTATGGATAGGCAACACCCTTGGGGAAAAATTGGAGCTGGAAAGGATGTGGATGTTAGGCATTATAGATCAATGATTGGTTCATTGATGTATCTTACAGCCTCAAGACCTGACATCATGTTTGCTGTGTGTGCATGTGCACGCCATCAAGTGACTCCCAAAGAATGTCACCTTTTTGCTGTGAAAAGAATTTTTAGGTACCTAAGGTGTTATCCAGATCTTGGATTGTGGTACCCCAAAGATTCTCCATTGGATCTTATTGCATATTCAGACAGTGATTATGGAAGTGACAAGTTTGATAGGAAATCCACAACTGGTGGATGTCAATTTCTTGGGAGCAGATTAATATCTTGGCAATGCAAGAAACAAACAGTGGTGGCAAACTCTACAACTGAAGCAGAATATGTGGCTGCAGCTGCTTGTTGTGGACAAGTCTTATGGATTCAGAACCAGCTGTTGGATTATGGGTATAACTTTAAGCATACCAAGATTTTTGTAGACAATAACAGTACTTTATGCATTATTAAAAATCCTGTACATCATTCTAAAACCAAACACATAGAAATTAGACATCATTTTATAAGAGATTGCTTTGAGAAAGGTTTAATACAACCAGATAGGGTAGCCACAGAAGACAATGTGGCTGATTTATTAACTAAACCTTTTGATGCTGGTAGATTTCAATATTTGGTAACAAAGATTGGAATGGTTCATATCACTTAATATGTGTTTTGGAACCTTTTTGTAAAAGTATGTACAGGATAATGCATTGTTATTGGTCTTTATGATGATTTAGATTTTCCACTTTGTTTTTCTAACACTGACAAAGGTACATGTAACGCTGATAAGTGTTATTTTGCCGTTGTTAGGGATATTATTGTCTAACGCTGACAAGAGTTCCTTCAACGCTGATAAGTGTTGTCGGGACGCTGTCAGCAACAATTGTTAGTTTTGTGGTTTTCATCTAAATGTGTAGGTGGTGGTAGCTTTATGCCATTGGATACAGAGTTGCTTATGGATCTTTGAAGAGCTATTTGGACATGTTTTTGTTTATGGATGATGGTTGGAATATTTATATTCCTATCTTGACATAAATTTTTAATGTTCATATATATTTTGCAAACTCATGTATCATAGTTTAAGGGGAGGTTTAAGGAACCTTTAGGACTCTTGGGTATTCTTATAATACTCTCATCACAATTCTAGATTGTGTCCACAGGTGAGTATGGGTTAGTTTTACTAAACCATGAGGCACTGTAGCATGCAAAGTTGATAAACTATGCATGCTGCCAAGACATTTTTGGCCTAGAATTGGTTGTGGTCTGATGGGAGACTTGGGAATACTTTGGTTATGGGTTTACCAGGGAGTTACAAAGAATTTTATGAAATAACTTTGTTGGTAACTATTTTGGTTAACAAGGGACACTAGAGGTCATTTGTGTCTATCTTGCTTAAGCAAGTGTGCATAAATGGACAGTGCTTGCCGCCCAGTAATTATTATCAACTTGTAAGATATTTCCCTTAGGATAAATTACTTTGTTAAGGTCTTTTTCTTTTTAAATATTTTTTTTTTATTTTTTAGACGCTGACAAGTTTTTCTCCAAACGCTGTTACGTCCAATCGTGACGCTGACAAGGCTTTAGGCAAACGCTGACAAGAAAATATAGCCGTTGGGCGCTGATGGGCTATTTTTGACCGTTGACACCTAGTGGGCCCTACCCAGTTGTTATTTTTGACTAATCTTTGGCCGTAATTTTGGGGAGTTGTTACTTTTAATTAATGCATGAGATAAGTTATATTTGATTCAATATTTTCATCATTGCTCTTTGAATATAACCGCCTCATTTTTGACCAATCAAAATCATGCATCTCTCCTATAAATTTGGCTAATTCTTTTATTCTGGGTATTCATATTTTCTTGTCTAACATTTTTCTCCTAGATTTTTCCCATATCACATAACCTAAACAGCTTTCAAACATGGCACCCAAGTTCAACTCAAAGAATTTAACATTGGAGTTCAAGAGCCAACACAATATGGTAGCTTACTTGACTGCTGATGATGATTTGTTTCCTCAGTATTCTCAGATGGTGGCATTTTTAAATGCATCCTCATTAAGGTATGCACTTTCTCATACACCATTAGTCCTTGTCGCACACATTAGACAGTTTTGGAACACTGCTAGTTCCACAACAGCTAATGGAGTGACCACATTAACATCTATTGTTCATGGAAGAACATGGGTGGTCACTGAAGCCTTGGTTCGCCAAGCTTTGCGTCTTGATGACGCTGATGGTGTGACTAACCTTGCCATTGCAACAATAGAACAAGGTCTTAGGGAATTGGGTTATCCTATTCCTGCTGATGTCACTTTAAATAAATATCATAAGCAGGAATTTCCCTCTGACTGGAAATATTTGATACATGTCCTTTTACAATGCTTAAGTCCAAAATGTACTTCTTTTAATGAAATAAACAGGTCAATTGCAAGTGCTTTGGTTTGTATAACACGTGGGCTTAAGTATAATTTTTCAAAAATGATTTTTGAAGGGATGTGTAAAAACAAGGGAAGTAAAATGACTTTGGCTTATCCTAGATTTTTGCAAATGGTCTTTGATTTACAAGAATATTGTTCTAGGGATCATGACACTTTTTATGAGATCCCTAAACAACAGAAAACCATTTTTGCTAAAATGAGCTCCACAAACGAATCCATACCTCTTACCCAACCCATGCTTAAAGTAATTCAGGCTGCACAACCACAACCACAGCCACAACCAGAACCTGAACCCCAACTTGAGCCTATTCATGCACCCTTACCTTCACCAGAAAACATGGACATTGACCAACCCAGCGCTGACACTCAAAATGTGAGCGCTGACACAGCCAATCCCAACACTGATACCATCCCTGAACAAACCCAAACACCTCTTAATCAACCCACACCCACACAATCTACTTCATCTTCCACCCCATTACAATCTAGGTTGACTAAACGCCAAAGGACTACTGGAGTGTTCTCCTCTAGTGGTCCTAGCCTTGTAGCAGAGAGAACCACCTCCACAAGTGTGGCTGGTGAAATGGGTGAGGCTGGGGCTATTGACACAGGCTTAGATGCTGGTCAAGACAGTCCCAACATCATTAAGACCTCATCCATGCCTCATGATTCTATTTTGGGAGGTCAAATCCCCATTCTAGCTGAGGGCAGATTGGAACCTATGACAATAATTGAATTGACGGCTGCTGTCATTAGCTTGCAAAAGTAAAATGTCAGCCTTGTACAAATTGTCAACAAACAGGGACGTGAACTCCAAGTTTTGAGGGAGAGAGTAACTGTTTTGGAGAATCCAAGTAGCAGGAGTCTAATGGAGGAATCTTCCAAAGGGGAGGATGAAGAGGATGAAGAGGATGAGCTGATTCATACAGCTAGTGAGAAGAGTTCAGAGAAGAGTTCACAATTTAGTGAATCTTTACAGGTTGCTGAAGCTCTCACCAACTTGAAGAAGCACCCAGTTGTTGATACATCCAAGGTGACACCATTAAACTTGGAAGGATCTTTTAAAGAAACTTTGGGCGCTGATACAGGTTTGAACGCTGACACATCCAGCGCTGACAAAGGTAATCGTGGCGCTGATAGGAGCAACTTGAACGCTGACAAAGTTGCAGGTGGTGTTGATGTATTCCAGCCATCAACAATCATCAAAGATGTGTCCACACAGGTTTCTTCTTCTACTTTACCAATTATTGATCCAAAAGACAAAGGTAAAGGGATCCTGATTGAAGAAGATGTTCCAAAGAAGGATGCAGCACAAATTGCTTTTGATGAACAGTTGGCTGCACAACTTTTGGAAAGTGATTTGAAGAGGAGTAGAAGATCACCATTTGTTGTTTCTGAGAGTGAGGAAGAAAGTGGTGATGGAAAAGAAGGTGATAGCTCAGATTCAAGTATTCAAATTATTGAAGATCCAGAAAGGCTTGAATATGGGGATGAGCTAGCAAAGGAAAGGTTGAGTGAGTTGAAGAATCAGATTGATTGGGACCTACCAGAAATCACCAGAATGTACCATGCTTGGGAAGACAAGGTTATGGACAACCCAGGAATGAGCTTATCAGATCAAATTTGGGGGTTGGAAGTTCTGCTTAGGGTACAAGATGACATAAAGGTGATCATGAGGTTTAATGCACAAGAGGTCAAGACCTGGCTTAAGAGAGATAGAAGGCAATTGTATTATAAGTTGCTTAGATGCCATCAACCCAGATGGACATACAAGAAGTTGCTGGCCTTATCTTTTGAGGAGCTAGAGTATAGGGCACATCCTATTTGGAGGAAGGTGCAAGAACAGAATGTCTACCAGTTTCTTTCAGAAGAAAGGAAACAAGAGCTTGCTGAGGAAATGCAGATTCAAAAGGAAATGAGGATTGCTCAAAGACCAGTGAAGAAAGGAGATCCTTTCCAATTTCCTAAAGATATGGATGTGTATTTTCCAACTGAAGGTGTCATAAGGAAGCATCTCAAGCTTTCTCCATTGGAAGCTTCAGATTTGGTAAATGTAGTACCTCTAGATGACAGAAATCCAATCATCAGTTTTGATGAAGATGAGTGTGGATTTTGGAAGATTGGCAGATTTGGAAAGGAGGTACATACTTTCACTTCAGTTATTTCTATTTTTGCAAGCATAGACAGGGAAGACTTGGTGCATCTATGGAGATTAATAGAGGCCAAGTATACAGCTGAAGCACCTACTTCAGCAAATGGAATAAGACTTTGGAACACATTTATGACTTTGTGTGGTCCAAAAGAAGCAGATCCTGCCATATGGAAGGATCTTGAAGATGATCTCAGTAATCTTCATTGGAGGCTATATTCTACTTGTGGTGTATTTCATATGAGCTCTACAAAGTTTTCAGAGTATTTACTTGTGGATGCTGACTATTTCTTGTCCAAAGAAGTATTGGAGAAGATGCTAGAGACACCCTTGGAGATTGATTATACTAGTGACGTGGCCAAGGACTTGATCAGATATGTTTATCACCAACATAAAAATTTTTTGCAAGATTCCTCCTAAGCCTTAAGTTTTTATTTAGAAACTTGATCATTGGAATAGATATCAAGTTTAGGGGAGGATTGTTGGGAATAAAATATGGGTCAGTTCACTAGACGCTGATAAGAAGAATGTCAACGCTGATAGGATGACTTTGGACGCTGACAGCCAAGCGTTGACCTTGAAGAAGTCAACGCTGACAGCCTTGAAGATTGACACTGATGGAATATCTTCATACGAATCTTTTTGTTTATTTGTTTCTTTATTTATGTATGGTAAAGATAAGCACAACATTGTATTTTCTATTATTATCTTTACCTAGAATAGTTGATTCGTAGCTTATTGTACAAGACTTCTTGTTCTATAAAAGAAGATCTTTTAGGTTAAAGTCATATATCAGTTTTCATAAGTATTCGCAAGTTAAACCTTTCATTGTAATCAATTCGATCATTCTAATACAAGTGAAAGTTTGTTTAACATCTTTGTGTTTTAGATCAAGTGTTAATTCCGCATAACACTTTGTTACTTTATTCATAAGCAAAGGTTTCTCTACGTGTAGTACTTGATCTAATCTCGTATACACAAAGCTTAATCGATCTAAGTTTGGGATCAACATCCTCTTCTGGGCATCCTTCAACAGCTGTTCTTTGACTAATGGCATCAAGAATCTTTTGAGCCTTATTGAATGAGTTTCCATATTCAATAATCTCCCAGAGTGTGTAGTCATAGATCCCCAGATATTGTTCAAAGTTAAACTTCCATAAGTCAAAGTTGGTTGCATCAAGCATGGGAATCCTGATATTTGGTAAGGGTAAATTGGAGGTGGTTATTGCTTCAGACATGATGTTGTTAGGGTTTTGGTGTTTTTAGGGTTTCTGAGAAAATTAGGGTTTTGGTGTTCGTATATCGTTCTGGTGTTCTTCAAAGATCAAAAGTTCCTCAACAAGCTCTGATACCACTTGTTGATCCCAAACTTAGATCGATTAGCTTTGTGTATACGAGATTAGATCAAGTATAACACGTAGAGAAACCTTTGTTATATGCTTTGTGAATCTAAGTGTTATGCGGAATTTAACACTTAAACAAGAACACAAGATGTAAACAAAACTTTCACTTTGATTATGAATGTCGAACTTGCTTACAATGAAAGATGTTTACGAATGAAAACTTATATAAAACTTGATATTAAACATTAACCTAAAAGCCTTCTTTTATAGATTAAGAAGCCTTGTACAATAAGCTACGTATCAACTATTCTAGGTAAAGGTAAACATAGAAAATACATTGTCGTTTCTATCCTTACTAGAAGTATTCTAGAATATAATAAATGTGTAGCTTATATCTTCCATCAGTGCTTGTCTTCAATCTGTCAACGCTTGACTTTAACTTATCAACGCTTGAGTTGTCAGCGCTTGCTTTGTTCTTATCAACGCTTGTTTTGTTCTTGTCAGCGCTCAAGTGATCTGGCCTTAATTTATTCCCAACAAACCAAACCGATAAATTTACTGCCTTAGCCGATCTCGGGGCAAGTATAAATTTGATGCCTTTAAGTGTTTGGAAAAAGTTATCATTGCCCGACCTTACTCCCACCAAGATGACTCTTGAGCTTGCAAATCACACTCTCGCTTACCCCGTTGGTATTGCCGAAGATGTGTTTATTAAAGTTGGCACATTTACTTTTTCGGTCGACTTTGTCGTTGTTGATTATGAAATGGACCCTCGTATTTCGTTAATACTTGGGCGCCCATTATTGAGAACCGGTAGAGCTTTAATTGATGTGGATAAATGTGAGCTCATCTTAAGAGTCGGGGATGATGCACAAGTTTTTGAAATGGGGAAGCTTACAAGCAAATCCTATGGAAGAGAATCAGTGAATATGATTAATGTGCTTGATGATTTTATCGTCTACAACAATCCTCTATTCGATTCTTGCAATGATAATCCACTTTTTCAAAATGATGTGGATGATTCTCTCTCCAATTTGGAACCTTCACCCATATATGATTCTACACCGATCTATGATGCTTATGATGATGATTCTAGTTCCGATGGAGATGATTATGATGATTTTACTTCCGAGTATCCCGACATGCCCACTTATGATAATTTTGATGAGGTCGATACTCTTTCGAGCGATTCTTCTCATGCTGAAGATCCTCCGCAATCCATGCTTAATCCTACTTTGGATGACTACTCATTTGAGGAAGACTTCTCTACTTTTCTCAATACATACTTCCCTCATGATAGTGATGTTCCTCCTTTAGACTTTGATGATTATGGTCTTGATCCTTCTACGGATTTGAAGAAAATTCTTTCAAAGGAGAAGAAACCGGACGACACCAACATCCGCAACACGTATGTTTTGACACCTCTTTGTCCACCTTCTGAGGACGAGGTTGTGCATTTTCTTAGCGGATCTTCTTCAAATTCTGCTGAGCCTGAGTGCTATTTTCCCCTAAAGGAAAAGGTGTTCGACCCCGGTATCGATATTCTTCAGCCATCTCAGTATCCGTCTAATGAAATAAAAGGAAAGATTTTTGGAACTACTGGAGATATGCTTGCACCTCTTCACATTTGCTACCACCGTGCTCCATCTTTGCTTAAGGGAACCTTGCCTACTCTTCTTTGGCTTGCCTTGTTCGCCTAAGTTTGTGCTATTTGATGGACGAAAACTATGTATTTGATCCCGCTGGATATGTTTCATGCTTCTTCCTATGCTAATCAAGGTCGAGTTAGGCTCACGACTCGGTAAACAAAAATCAAACGCTTCTTGGGAGGCAACCCAAGTATCTATCTTTTAGCTATCTATTTCCTAAGTGTAGGGGAGACCTATTGGTGTTTGCTATTTCCTCTCTTCTTCTATTCAGGGATTCGAGCGCTCAATGATCCACTCTTGATGATTTTTGACGACCCGTGATTCCGTGTTTCTGTCTTCCCGGTTCTATCCTAAACTCTTTTCGATTCACTATTTTATGTTTTTCCAATATTAACATAGGAATCTCGTTAGTTGTCTCTTCCTTTGCAAGATTTAAACAAAGTGCACAATGTCCTAAGTGTAGAGGAGTTTACTCCCACATGCTTAAACATTGAGGACAATGTTTATATCAAGTGTAGGGGGGAATTCTATGGAAGTTAAGTGGTCTTTTCCTTGTATTTGTCCTCATTTTAACCGGAAAATCAATTTTTCGACATTTTTCAAAATTTTTGATCTATTTTGGCCTATTAGTTTTTCCCTTTGTATAGTTATTTTCTTTCTTTGTTAGAATAAATTTTAATAAAGTGGTTTTAATTTTCAAACGTTGTGAATCTTTTGACTCAACCCGAGTTTATTATCTAAGTTTTCTCTATCTAGTATCCTTAACATGTTTAAGTCAAGTTTTGCTAGGCTTTTATATAGGGACCTTTAAAACGCGAAAGTCTTAACTCTCACGGGTTAAGAACAAGAACTTTTCGCAGGTTCCTATAATTGATCCTAGAGAGTCGTTTATCAAGGGAACTTTAAAATGCGATTTCTAAACTTGAAAAAGTCTAAGAGTTTGCAAGATCCTATAGTCGACTCGAAAACCCAAAACTTTGATTTAATAGGCTAAGCATCCACGAGTCTCATTCCTTGAGATTTTAAATTGTGGAGAACGAGAGATGATAGAGTCAATTATAAGTTTGGAATTCTTTCGTGAATTTATGTAAGTTAATTATAAGCCTATTCTCCCATCACTTGCTAATAATTTTTATCTGGAATAAATAAGGTTATACGATTTGAAAAGTTACTTAGCTTTTAGCACAAGATCGTTTAAAAGTTGCTCGGTATGGATTAGAGTTCATAGCCAAGGCATAAATTATTGAAGCGGGATGCGAAGATTGGCGAGTCCGAAAAGGCCCTTACAAGTCATGAGGGCTACATTTTGTTTCTAAAGATCCAAGTGATGTGAAGAATCATTTATCAAAGATCAATATGAAGGATCGAGACACACGACGAAAAGCAAGTACTCCCTAAAAGATCATGGAGAAGTCTGTCCAAAAAGGCCCTAACAAGGTATGAGGATAAATAGATCCTAGTCCTAAAAGGAGGCGGATCGTTATATATCAAAGTCCAAAATAAAGGTTGGAGAAAAATGAAGAAGTCGTGGTCCAAATATGAAGAATCTCTCAAAACTTCAAGTGAAGAAATTCCTATTATGAAGAGAAGACCATTATTTCATGAATGTCTCTCAAGATTCGAAGTATGAAGTCGCTGCCAAATATCGATCCGAGAAAGGTCTCAAATCGCGAAGCGAGTTATGCCAAGATATGAACTTTATGAGGTCCGAAGAAGCAGTTTTAAAAGATTTTGTCCTTTAGCTAACTATTGATTAAATCGTCCCACTTTATTTTCAGCCTTAATAACTATCGAAATAAGTCAACAATGCATCCTCGTGATCATTCAAGAAAACAATAAAATATAAGAGATTCACTTAGGAATAAGGGAGTCTAAGTAAATAATTGGCCCACATGAGTTCGTGTTAGTTTGCTAAGTTATAATAACAATGATCTCGTTTTTAAGCTTGGTATGGAGAACGTGAAAACTTGAGGATGATGATCATTCACAACATTTCCAAAACCCTAAGGTATGTTTTTGATTCCTTTACTTATTTTCTTCCTTTGAATGTTTATAATTTTCTATCTCTTTAATAAAGGCCAATATAGATCGATTATGATGGAAAATGTAATATTGCTTTGTAACTAATGCATTGCATGAGGACATTGCAATGGTCAAGTGTAGGGGATTTGATAGGTGTGTAAACACCCATCCTTTTTACCACTTAATTACAATAATAACCAAGCCAAAACGTGTATTTTATGTTGTAAATGTCAGAATTATGCGTGGTTTGTGTTTTTGTTGTGATTTAGGACGAAAATGTGAAAAGGGAAGAAAACACGGGCATTCACGGGCTTTTATCGAAGAAAAAGACAAAAGACGAAGTCAAGAAATCAAGAGTGAAAAAAGAACGGAAGTCCAAGACCAATTCTAAAGATTTATCGAAGAAAAAGTCAAAAGACGGAAGTTTACTTAAAGCCGAAGAACTCAAGTCTTATTTATGAAGAAATTTCAAGACGAGTTTAAAGAAATCCCGAGACAAAGTCGTTAAAGTCGAAGAATTAAGAAGATTAAGGACTCAATGATAATTGAAGAAAGAAGAAAGAGGGGAGGAAGCTTCCACTAAGCACCTCCCTAATCCTCCTATAAATAGGCCTTAGTTCATTTCATTTTATTTTGTTGGCTAAGAGTGACAATTAGTTCTTCCATTTTCATTTCCTTGCACTTTAATTACATGTCATTTATTAATTGTCTTGCACCTTAAATTCATTTAAGTTCAAGTAAGTTTCCTTTTTATTATTGTTAATCTTTACTTTTATTGTTCATCTCCTATCTACCTTTCTTGGTTAATCTTTAATCTATATGCATTATTGTTTATGTTCATGTTCTTAAGTTTTTATTAAATTGATTAAGTGGGTTTTGATTATTTTGATTAGTATTGTTAGTGTTATTGATTTGGTTTTATTAGTATTTGTTAGTTGATCATTAGTTGTTGTTTTGGTTTAATCTTTTGGTTTAATTTGATTAGATTGGTTTAGATTCGTGTTATTTTATTCTCTCCGTGTTCTTCGCTACTGTTTGTTGTACCCAGATTCCGAATCAAGGCCATTTATTCGAACGAAGGGTGTTTGTTGATTATTCCAGATTATAAGGTTATTCCGGATCAAGGTTTTGTTGAGAATATTCCAAACCAGTGGAATATTCCGGATCAGTGGATATTCCGAATGAAGGTAATATTCCGGATCAAGCTTATATTCCGAATAAAGGTAATATTCCAGATAAGTGACATATTCCGAATGAACCATTATTCCTAGTGAAGCAAATATTCCGAATAAAGGCTTTAGTCTACAATATTCCAGATCAACATCACATTCCAGATCAACTTGTCATTCCGAATCAACTCTTTATTCCGGATAAAGCTTTCATTCCGAATGAAGCTTTATTCCGGATGAGTTGTTTATTCCGGATGAAGGAGTGTTATTCCGGATGAACCATTATTCCAAACGAAGCTTTGTTATTCCGGATCAAGGGATTTGTCAAGTTATTCCGAACGAAGAAGAATTATTCCGGGTGAAGGTGACATTCCGAACGATTATTTATTCCGAGTGAGGTATTTTTAGTTTATTTTAAGTTTCTGTTTTTATGTTTTTAAATTCTTAAGCTTTATTTTTCCCGCCTTTTTCCTTAGTCGCACTTTAGATGTATTTTAAGCCTTGCCTTGTTTTAAGTTTCAGTTGCATTTTAAGTTTGCCGTTAGGATAGTTTTAAGATCGCGTTACTTACTTTAAGTGCCTTTTAATTTTTCGTCGCGCTTTTAATTTTCCGTCATTTATTTTTAATTAGATTTAGATTTAAATTACTTTGCTTTTACATTAAAGTTTTTGCACTTTTAATTTAACTAAAACGACACAAATATTGTTTCCCACCAAAAAAACAATTGAGTCGCACATTGAACCAGTAATCAATTCGATTAGACCACCACAACGAACTTTAATTTTCATACTAGGTAAAAGCCTAGTTATCAGAACCCGTTATGAATGTACTCTGGTGCATTAACATCACCGAAGATAACTCGATATGCATGGCAGTCTATGGTAGCATGATGCTTGGATAGCTAATCCATGTCCAAAATCATGTCAAAGTCATTTATGTCAGCGGAAGTGCGTCAACAGGTCGAACCTTATCGTCAAATTCTAGGGGAAGACTCTTGTATACATGGGTGATTAATACAGAGTCCCTCAAAGGTGTGGAAATAGTAAGCCTATTTTCTAGTAGCATGGGGAGCATCTTAATGTTCTTAGCATAAGCAGTAGAAATAACTGAGTGAGTAGCACCCGTATCGCAATGAACACATGCAAATTGACCATACATATACAAGATTCCAGTGATGGTACCTATAGACTTGTTGGCCTGGTCTCGAGATGTCGTGTAGACACGCCCGGTGGTAGGAGGCGGCTTAGAATCAACATGTCCTGATGTACCCTCCATCTCGCCCTTAAGGAAATCCTTCATGATATGGCCATGAAGACCACACTTGAAGCATGCGTCAGTGTTACGGCGACATGGCCCTGGGTGCCTACGGTGGAAAGTAGAGCAAAGAGGATGAGTAAATCCTCCAGCAGGTGCTCTGGCTGGCTGGGAACTTGATAAAACATTTTACATAAGACATGATAATAGGTTACAAAGGACAATGCGGATAATCATAAGATTGAATACCAGTGATAGATGGACGGCTAGGCTGTGAACCTCTCTGGTTCTGGTCCCTACCGTTTCCATGGTTCCTGGTAGAAGTTTGTTAAAGTGTCAGAATATGAGTTATAACATGAAATCATAAGGAAATGCGTAAGTATTAGGACTTGCTGCTGTTGGAGTTTCCAGCGTTGTTACGGTAATTATCATTACCGTCACGCCTATCCGTAGCAGAACGGTCGTTAGTCTGACCGTTTCCCTTGGGCTGATGAGGCTGCTGCTGAGTAGCCGGCTGAGACCGGTCCCCAGTTTTCTGCCTGGATGATACATTTAAAGAGATGAATAATTGACATATATGGAAAGATTACGGATTGATCACCGCTTGAATACGAATATTTACCTCTTGTCGGGTCTCTCAGCTTCCCCGAACTCGTCTCTCTCCTGCAGCATTTCCAGTTTACGTGCTGCATCGGCCACTTGTGCTACAGTGTTGAACGTAGCACACACCAGATTGTTTGCGACCGATGTGTGAAGAGCCCACCTAAAGTGGTGTGCCTGCTCTTCAGGAGTACCTGCTGACGCACTAGTGAAACCATCTAAGCGAAGACAGTGCTGCATAAACTCGTTGCTATTCTCCCCAGCTCTCTGTCGGATCTCTTGGTACTCTCTCTTGAGCTTGTCTTGCTCAGCCTTGGGAAAGAACTGTTCCATCACCCTGTCCTTGAACTGAGCCCAAGTCAAACCAGCAACCCACTCGTCACCACCCTCAGACTGCATCAACGCTAACCACCAATTTAGCACACCGCCTTCGAACCGATATCATGCCAACCTCGCCTTGTATGCGGGGTCACAACCAGTAGCATTGAAAACCTTCTCGATGTGAGCCAACCAGCTTTCAGCATCACTGGGGCTATGTGTCTTTTCAAAAGCTCGAGGACGGAGCTTGTTGAATCTCTCCAGCCATACTGCTAATGTCACTAGAGGAGGAGGAGGATGTGCCTGATTATGCTGCTGATTGTTGGTAGCTTGAACTTCAGCCCTGATGTCGTTCCTCAGTTGAGGAAGAAAAGCTTGCATAGCAACTTGAATTGCAGCATTGAGCTGTTCTTGTTCGCGTGTGAGAACCATCTGACAATATAACATAAAACATATGATTAAACAGATCAAAACATAAAATATATATATACATGAAAAAAATTTATACCAAAATTTCAAGAGAAAAAATTTATGCAAGAAAATTTTGTGTATGAATGTATGATGCAGTTTTATGAAAACTTTTGTATGCTCGAGAGTGAACGCCTATGGTCAGTTCACCCAAAACAAAAGACATGGCGCGGGGACGCCTATGGGTCGGTCCCAAATTTAAAAGTTTCGATAAAACACATGCGACTAAATATGGCCAGTCTTGTACCAACCATTACTTAGTCATAAATCTGCGACAATGACATATATATGTATGCATAAAAATGATGAATGAATGAAAACAACTATCAGTTCTAGGAAGACCATAATGACTACCCACTAATCACAGGTCATATTTGAGAGCCTACAGGTCAAAGCCTTAGCCCTGATACCATAATTGTAACACCCCATTTTGATAATGGAATGTCACACGTAATTATGGCGTGTCATCAAAGCATACAAGGAAAAATTTCTAAACATTACATGACCATAAAAGGAAAATACCGGAATCAAACATCGGTAGTCCAAAAGTAAAGCTCATCACACACAGACATAAGTATAGTAATGGAAAGGACTAAACAGTGTCCATAGCAAATGTATCAAAGGAAAGATAATGCATAAAGTAAATAAAGGATAGAAAGCTTCCAGTCCATATGCACATACGCTTAAAGTCTACGAGCGTCCCTGAGTACCTTCCGTTTTGGGAACATAGAAAAGGAAAACGGCTGAGCAATACGCTTAGTGCACGGATGTTCAATAAAGCATGAATAGGATAAGCATATAACATATAACAACGGAAGAAACTAAGTCCCGAGTAACCTGGTTAAGTCTTGATAAAATTGGTTTTATAGTTTGAAAAGCCTTATGTTTATCTTGTAAAAACTGTTTATCATATTTTACCATTAGCCAATATAGGTCATGAAAATCCACCGTGCATGAATACTTGGAGGGGTGACCTCATCATGCAAATTAGAGGGGCTGCCTCTAATTTAATATTCTGGTTTGGGTAGGAGGGATCAGCTCCTTGTGAAGGATGCAAGGCACACACCACATTCACCATGAAATCCTGACTGAAAACATGTAACTAGGATGCACCCATACGACCCACATGATAAATATAATATAAATGGCCAAAAGCTGAAGGGACGCCACGAGCAATCACTCCGCCGTGGTGAAGTCATAACATCAATGCCTCTAATGTTATGGTTATGGTACCTCCATAATTAGGTGAAACTGGTCATGCATGTATATGGCTATAGGTATTCTAAATTAAACATAAGCAAAGCAAACACATAACTTATACTACGGGAAAACATTTGGTTGCATACGGGGAATCCTAATAAGGAAAGAATGTCCATACTGAAAGGACGGGAATCCGTACCTTATGTCCAGTGAACGAAGAAGATGAACTGAGAGGAATCCTACTTCCGTATCACTAATGCTACATAAATACATACATGAATAAGTATCTGCTTACTAATACGTAACTGATTTTATGTCATGTCTTAGCTTATTTTATATGTTCTTATCATGTTTTACTGTTTTAAGCCTTAAACTTTGTTTATCTTATATTCTGTTTACTCTAATTAAGTATTTCTGGTATTTCATGTATTATTATACTTACTGTGTAACAATAAGTAACTTTCCAAAAATAGCAGGTTCCCTAAAATAGAAAGCTTCTAAAAATAGAAAGTTTTCCAAAATAGAAAGTTACCAAAAATAGAAAGTTTTCAAAAATAGAAAGTTTCCAAAAATAGAATTACTGCTTAAAATAGATAAGTTTCTAAAAATAGAAAGTTTCCATAAATAGATCAGCTGCCTTAATTAAATAAGTTTCCATAAATAGATTAGCTGCCTGAAATAAATAAGTTTCTAAAAATAGAAAGTTTCCATAAATAGATCAGCCGCCTTATTTAAATAAGTTTCTAAAATAGAAAGTTTCCATAATTAGATATAAGCTGGTTAAATAAGCTAAGTATATAAGCCTAAGTGTTTTCATGATTATTTTCTAAGTCATATGATATAATGTATAGTTTATTAATTATTTCATGTAATTAAAATAAACTATAGGTTAAAATATTTAATTAAAGTATATCATGTTTTTAATTAAATAAAGTTAAATACTTAGGTTAAAACATGTATTATTATTTATTAATAATATAACCTAAGTCATGTTAATTAATTAATTATAACCATGGTTTTTAAATAATTAATTAATTATAAGTCTAAAAATATAAAATACTTAGGTTAATAATTTCATGATTTTAATAATTAATATAACCTAAGTCATGTTATTAAATTAATCATGTCATGTTTATTAATTTAATTTTAACATATGATTATAAAAATAATAATCTTAACATACACCGTAAACCGGATCTTGACTAAGAACCATGAACCGGACATGAAATCGACACCATACCCCTAACCACTTCGGGGTTCCCCTTGTCTTGCTGCTGCCGTGGGACCCACACCAACCAACCGGGACTATATGGTCTCGGTGGTGGTCAAGTAGCCAAACTGAGACCCCCTTGGGGTTCGGTTTAGGCGCCGTCCAAAACAAAACACCCCTAAACCATCCTTTTTGATTTCTCCAAAAGCCATTTTCATGTTAGATCTATGTTTTAATTAGGTTTTTTTAAAAAAAACACATCATGTTCTTAACTATTTAATAGATCAAATCAAAAAGAAAAGGGTTAAAAGAATTTACCGAATGTGTGGATCTAACCAAGGATGAACAAACACGAACACTTGCACCAAAACCAAGATCAAAGATCAAACAAAACACCCCCTTGGTGTGTTTATGGGTGGTGGCCAAAAAAAGAAAAGAGGAGGAGAAGAAAAACTTATCTAGGTTTTTTTGTTAAATCTTCTGTAAAGTGAAAATGAGTAGTAACTTTTCCCTTAACCCCTCTTTAGTGAATTGAGATGGGCTTGGCCCATCTCTTCCTTGTTGCCGCGAGTAGGGGCCCCACATGGGGTACCCCTACCGTTTTCCGTGTCTCGATGTTTAATTGTTCGTTCATGTTTATTTGTGTTCGCGTTTAATGTGTTCTCGTTAAATAATTACCGTGACCTAATATATTTATTTACGCTCGTAATAAATATATATACGTAATTACTAATAGTTCGTGATTTAATTATGTTCATGATTTCATGATAGCATGTTCGTGATTAATTATTGTCAAATAATTATTGCGTGCTCGTGCGTAGTAAATTCTTATCGTGTTCTAACACGTACGTAATACGTAAAATCCTAACACGTAATCGTAATCATGCTATAATAGGAAATTTTTAATCTAGTACGTACGATCTTAAGGGTACTATTCATGGTAAAAGCATGCAGGTTTTACAATACATGGTTACTTTGATTCAACCCCAAAAGGGAAGCATCAAGAGCAACCAATCCATCCCCCATGGGCATCCTTACCTTAAACTAAGGACAAAGTAAAGCAGGCATCAGATAACCTACTCCAAACGCCATCAGAAACAAACTGCAGGAAAACTGGAGAGGTGCCAGTGTAGCACAACTTGTTCATTGCCTCCTTAAAACCCCCATCTATGTAAAACCCAGTGGGAAACCATAGAGGGGGAAAGAGTACAACTAAACAAGTCTCCTCTCTCATGATGCATAAACCTGTATATCTATCTTCACGATATTAATCAGATATAAGATTTATAAGGATGGACATTGCATCACAAACAAGGTTTGGCAACTAAAAAATTGTACAACGGGTAAAAACAAGGGAGAGAAGTGAAAGCACACCCTCACAAGAATTACCAAGTTGTCCACTAATAGCACATCAAACCTGACCTGATAACAACCAGAAACCTGTCCACCCAGATCCTCAACACAAGAGGATAACAGATATAGTGCATATACCTGATAACAACAACATAAAGCCGAAGAGAATAATATCTTGGACGAAACCCATAGCAGCACACAAACAGAGATACAAAAGTAGCAGCCATGAATCCTTATAGCAAGCAAAGCAAGACCTGCAATCATACATAAACGACAACCTCCCAAAATTCCTGCTATGGTTATAAATAAGACATAAGTGAACCCAAATCATGTTGCAATCCCAAAGACCAGTCCCACCAAAGGACTTATCAAACCACAAATCAAGATAAAAAAGGCTACACATTAAGATAACATATGGTTATTAATCTCGAAACTAACTTTATCACAAGAGTCAATTCCCCTGATAAACTTCACATTCCACACCAATGCAGCATTAGAAACTTCACTAGAGGGCTTAACCGTAAGACTAAGCAGCTTCATTCTAACAGTGTTAATAACCATCTTGACTAAGCATTCTACATCCCTATTTTCCATTCCCATTCTCCTATTATTCCTCTCCTCCCAAAGAAAGTAAATGCACGCACCAAAAACCAACCTTTTTATCACACTCCAAATATTATTCCTAGCAGGACAATTAACAAGGCCAGAGATAACATTAGGCCAAATGTTACTCACATGGTCTAACCTTACCATAGGCTTTAACCTTTCCCATAGCCGCTTAGAAAAATTACACGAAAAGAAAAAATGACTATGCGATTCACTATTATCCCCACATAAAAAACATGAAGTAACACTAACGTTAAACCATTTGCAAGCCTATCACTAGTTTTGAGTCTCTCCTTGACAACTAACCAAGCGATAAACGCATGTCTAGGAATACATTGGGTGAACCATATATGTTTGTGCCATATAACTTCAGCGCAATCAGTCTTAAGCGCTCTCCAAACCTCAGTATCACTAAACTTCCTTTCAATCCCTTTCTTATCCCACCAAACAGCAAAGTCTTTACAACCTTCTCTAAGATCAGGCACCGGGACCTCAAGAATATCATCAAACTCCCCAATCCAGTCAATAGGCCAAGCCCAAGTTCCATCAACAATAAGATCGCTCACACTATTATTTAAAGATAAACCTGCCTGTTTAATAATAGCATGGCAAATGAACTTACTAATAGGACCCCTAGGATGCCACTTGTCAGCCCATACATTACAAGATTTACCATCTCCTAACTTAACAAAAACAAAATTCTTAATCATGTCTCTTAAGGATAAAATGTGTTTCCAACACCAAGACATACCTCTCGTAGGTTTTATATTCCAAATGTTTTGACCTTTTAACTTATGGAGCTTCACCCATTTAACCCAGATAGTATCTTTGTCACAAATGACATGCCAAAGGTGTTTTACCATAAGAGCAATATTTCAACTATGCATCGACTTAAGTCCTAAACCCCCTTGATTCTTAGGTCTACAAACATCACCCCATTTAACACTAACAAGAGCACCATTCTTCCTGTTATTTCCCCACAAAAAATTGCTTAACAAAATATCTATATCATCACACACCGCAATAGGGAGAATAAACAGTGAACCCTAATACACTTGCATCGAAGATAAAACAAAAGTAATAATTTGTAATCTACCATCAAAAGAGAGACATTTATTTTTCCAAGAATTCAACTTATTTTGAACAACCTATAAGAGATAACTGCAATCCCTCTTAGTAATCCTTTTGGATACAAGAGGCACACCTAAATATCTAATAGGCAACTTACCCTCATTAAATGGCATAACCATTAAGATGTCATTCTTCACATCCATCGGGACATTACAGAAAAACACGTTGCTCTTACTCATACTAGGATATAGACCAGACGAAAGGGTAAACTCATCTAGACCTCTCCTAAGAATGGAAGCAGAGACCATATCACCATGGCACAACATAAGCAAATCATCGGCAAAACACAGACTATTAATCATTAATTTTTGACATCCCGAATGATATTTAAATCTCTTATCTAATCTAATTTGCCTCTTAACCATAAGATTTAAAACTTCCATCACCAAAGTAAAAAGATAAGGTGATATTGGATCACCCTGCCTTAATCCCCTTTTAGCTTTAAAGTATCCATGGGTCTCACCATTAATACACACCGAAAAGTAAGCAGTTTCAAGACAAGTCATAATCCAATGGATCATAACACGATGAAACCCGAATTCCTTAAGGCAGGTTCTCAAAAAGCTCCAATTAACCGTGTCATAAGCTTTCTGGATATCTATCTTAAACGCACAATTCCTAATTCCACATTCCCAATTATAGCTTTTCATAAATTCCTGAGCAAGCAAGATGTTATCACTAATAAGCCTACCATGAATAAAAGCACTTTGATTTTAACACCCCCAAATTTACACGCAGCGGAATACATCTTTGGGTGCTAAACAATGATACAACAACACATAATTTATAAAGAACGACTCGAAAAGAGACGTTTTAGATTTATCGTTCCTAAAACATTTGTCAGAGTGGCGTAGTCCCAAGTAATCGTTACCAAAAGATAAGTTAAAACAACATATTGGTTTGTTTTAAAAATGGAACGATAAATAAATCAAAGAGTTTGAACAACAAAGGCAGTGCACAACTACATTTCCCGTGACCTCCAAGCTTCCACTTCTTGATTACCTGAAATACATGTGAGTAAAACAATCAGCAAAAATGCCGAGTGAATCTATAGGTTTATGTAATCAATTTGAACACAAGCAAAGATTATAAGTTTGTGGCATGCTTATAAGCATCAAATAATAATTTGAATCAACAATAATAATTGTATATAGCATAAATTGCAATAATCTCATGGAACCGAGCCCTTAGACACTCCCATATCAGTCTAATAAGACGAGAGATTTATTAATTGTCGGTTACCTCCAACTTATTGGTACATTGCCGTATACCTGACTTCTCAATACAATATGTTCAAACAGTGTGGAGGTCGGGCCTAAGCTTCTATGACAAGTCCACAAAAACTGAACCGGGGCGGCTTCCCCTATAGATCTATTAATTTTACTAGTGGTTAACCCATCATAGGTTAATTAACGGTCTATAATTGAGGTTTTAACAAAGGCAATCACTTAATGCAATTTAAAGGCAACCACGGGTCCATTCATAGAGAGACAAAGCATACCATAAAAATCTTGTGTTCTAAGTTTATAAAACATGTATTCCCCCTCGCGGGTTTAAAATCATTTAATAACTAGTATAAAGCGAGGCTATAGACTCACGTTGATAATGAAAGGCGGATTATCGGCTACAGGCGTGCTTCGGTCACGGAAACCTATATAAATAATAATCGGTCTTAGACTCTTGTTCAATGACTTTTATCAAAATAACAATATACATATGATGATTTTGTACATATGATGATGACCAAGTGGGTTTATATATCCTTGTTTACTCATTTTAGTGTTTACGTTTTGGTAACTTTTTACTAGTTTACTAGTTTTACCTACTTACCTATTTTAAGTCCAATAAGCTTAGTATAAGTTATTTAACTTGTTTTAATCCATTTTATACCTATATTATCAGTATCTATACTTTCCATGTTGGGCCCAAATGGGTTAAGCCCAATAAGTTCTTTTTATAAGTTTTTAACTTATTTAGTCCAATTATTAGTCCAATATGCTTAGTTAGCTCGTTAATGTCCGTATGTCCTATAGTTCGGGTTTTATAGGTTTTTACTTGTATTAGTTACTTATATATCAGTATATGACTTTTAAAAACTTTACATTAGACGGGTTTGATCGTCTAAGATTTAATTGGCGAAAAACGTTAATTTTACGGTAATAGCCGAAAAAGTCGTAAAAATCAAGTTTATAGTTTTTATTACTTATAAGTATTATTCCACTACCATTTATATAATTTATCAATTTAATTAACCTTTTACATATTTATATAAATAAGTTTCATAAGTTAGTGGGTTTTTATTTTACATTTTATACAATAAAATTTGAGTGCTTATATAATAATAATAAACATTAATTCTCAAAATCTGATTTTTATCTTCATGTTCACCATTTTTATCATATCTAGAGTTCGATAATGAATTAGAAGCTCATTTTTGGGTGGCATGATCTTCATATTATGTGCTAAATTTAACTTAGTTATAGCTACTGCTCATTTTAAGTTTATCTTGCCTTAACAGTCCCTACAAAACTGCTTATTCAGATTAGAACACCCAACTTGTTTTGATCATATCTCACTCATTATATTGATTCCATTGCATGGCCAACTCTCACATGTGTATAACATCTTGTACTTACTGTAAATGGATTATACCATGCAAGTTTATCAGTTCAAGTTTTAGTTATATACTGTTTTTATACAGCCAACTAAATAATCATGATTTTAGCCTTATTTCTCATGGCTATTAACATTTTTTAAGCATATTTATCAACACTTGATCCCCACACAACATTTTTATCATCATATATACATCATATACATATACAAAAATAAAGAAAATACATTTGTTCTTTACAAAAATAACAAGAGAAAATGGAGAGGATGATCTTCTTTACCAACCAAGTGTATTTCTTGTTTTTGGAAGACAAGAACTTGATGAACACCACAAGTAACTCCAAGATCATCAAACACCAAGAACAATAGTTGAGAAATCAGCCCTAGGACACAAGCAAATCACCTCCAATGTTGTTAAAATGGCCACCAAATGATCAAGGCTTCAAGATAACTCCATGATAGAGCTAGTAAACATGTGTTTCATGGTTAGAAAAGATCAAAAGGGGTGTTTGTAGCTTGAATATGGACGGAAATGGTGAAGGTTTTTGAGAGGATTTGTGTTGGTTTGCATGTAAGTAAATAAAATGTGTGAAGTTAGTTGATGGTTTGGTGTTAGATAGTGGAAAAGAGTAGCTTAAGGTGTAAGATTTACTTACACTTGTAGCTAGTTAGTTAACATGATGCCACATATGGTTGTGGTGTCATGTTGTGCCATCCATATTAGCTAGTGGGGTGGGATAATGTATTTTTTCCCACCTCACTAACTTACGGGTATCCCTCGATTCTAGTTTTCTCGATTTGCGTTCCCTCGGGTCGTTTTACGAAAAACGTTTTTATAAATTATGAATCAACGACACAAAACGAATCCAATAAAAATTGTCTCATCAAAAACGGATTTCAAAAAACGTAAATACGTAATCCTAAGGTTTCCGGTTTAATCGTAAAGGACGCTAAATTATGCACGTAAGCCCAAATTTAAATCCGTAAATTGTGAGTTCGTCAACCAAGACAAAAATAAGTTTCAAAATATTATACGAGAAAATATTTCACTACCTGAAAATGTTAGATTGTACTTTTTAAAAGTTTAAACGCACACGAAAAATAATAACATAACGACTCAATACGTAATTGAAACGATATCGTCGAAAGTATTAAATATCGAAACTATCGATAATAAAATATAGAATTTTTGGCATCCGTCGGTATCGCGATCACTAGTAGTCCTCGTTGCTCGTAAAAATATTAAAATATAATATTTAATTTCGATTTCAACTTAAACCGTTAAACATAATAATATTTAACGTTATAAAATACTTCAAAATAATTGAAAATAGAATTAAATTATGACCTTATTTTTACGGGTTTTACATCCTCACTTCCTTAAGGGAGCGACGTCCCGGCGCTCAACTCGCCTCACTTTCGCCAACGGGCATTAAAGTCTCAATAAATATCGTCGTTCAAAGTCAAAAATATATTACATAATATGTGTTCTATATGATCGGACGTCATCGGATGATGCCGCCTCAAGTTCTCACAACTTACGATCATTTGACTAGATCACATACCACATAAGTACATAAAAGAAAAGGTCGAACATAAACATCGAGTATAGATCTCCACCGTTAATCATCGAGAAAACCTTGAACGAACCCTTGATAATAACCACTTGATCTCCAGAGTCTTTCCACTTGCGGTGTTGGCTTCAACATACTCCTCGAGGTCGTAACGAATTTATTAACTCCATTCATTAGGAGATTCGGTCCTCCATCATTCCACAAGTACACGCATAAATCCTGGTGACACTTATCGTTTCTTCTTATACACTGCTTCCCGAGATTCATTTTAAACTCAGAATAAAATAGTGATCTTCAATACGAGGAACAGAACGAGATAAAAATGACTTCAATAAATGCATAAACGAACAAGATGTGGTAAAATGATTTAAGATTAACGATCGACGAGGGATCTCGACTCGCGTAACCGTAAAACATAATTATTCACAATACTAGAAAAATGAGAGCGAAGAATGAATTATACATTATCATTAAAATAACATCTGTCACAATTATCCGTCCCGGATTTGGTATTACCTTAAAACTCAGTTGAGGTACTTTCTTGATAAAGATGATACATCAAAAATAGAAGTAAAATAGTATCAAAATTTATTTGGTCGTCATAAGAAACTTTGAAAGAATGACGTAAATTTATTAATTATACTCATATTGATGGTTACGATTTAGAAAATATAATTTCCAAATTAAATCATTGTTAGGAATATAAATTAAACCGGTAATTTCATTACATTAAAAATAAAGTATGATAAGTCAATTAGTTCAAAAGGTAGAACATAATTTTATTGTTAACATTAGTTTTAGTTATACAAAATATGATGTATAAATTTGACCTTTTTCTTGTAATGGTTATTTCGATAATTGAAAATCATTGGAAAATGTATAAAAGTACCATAAAAATTTTATAATACTTTGTAGAAATACATAAAGGTGTTTATTATTTCAAAATAAATATGGGATATATTCGGGTTTCAAAATGTGACAAGATAACAAACGAATACGACTGGAAATAATGGTCAACAATTAGTACGAAATCAGCGGTACAAAAGAGGACGAAGCAGATGTCGTATTAATTCTTAAAGAGAATAATAAAATAAAGGCGTCGATGGTAAGACGATAAGAAATAATAGATTAAACAAGTTGTCAATTTTGTTAGTGCGGTCGGTGGTTCACCAACATCAGCTCGTTAACTTAGCGGTGGTCGATACATGATCGGAAATAAGATCCATACAAAAATTTTAATCAAAGAAAACTCCTAATAATCACTTGTAATTAAAACAAATCAAATGAATGATGTTAGTGTTTAAAGAGAGAAGTCAAAGCACGGTTCACAAGAGTGGATTTCGAGACAAACGAGAGTGACGGACTTCATCCTGGATATACGGATATCACTCTAATGGTAATTCATTATTCACGTGCGGAGACATTCCAAATATCTACCCAGTCGCATAAAGAAGATTGAACGAGACGGAAGGATAAAACATCGAGACTTTCAAGTCTTTTATCAACAGTCAATAATTAGACGAGCAGTCAAAAGAAATCAGTTATAAGACAAAATGAAGTAACAAGTGGAAAAACAATCATCGAGTAAAAACGTACTTAAAATCACGTAATTCGTTTAACGAAAGGTAACAAAACATATGCGGATGCATAGAAATTGTGCTACTTGCATAAAATATAAAGGTTTTCAAAACTTCTTTTCAATTTATTTCATTTTATTTATATCATAAATACAAGTAAAAAGTTGATTATTATCAAGATTTTTAAGTTGACTACTATTCAGCCTAGCATGGCTCCTTCTAAATTAGACGTAGGTGATCAGGCCATGTATAATTTAGGGCTAGCAATGCAGTGCTTCATTTCGTCGAAAAGTATTACGTTTCTTATGTTTATATAAACCATGCCATTTGAAAAATGGGATTTTAAAAATATTTTATAAATTTATAGGAAACAGGTAATTTGTGAAATACTCAATAAGCAACTTTGAATGTCACGAAAAGTATTTTATAAGACCAAAGTAAAAATAATTGGTGAAAATAATCGTGAAACAATATCAGATTTATTTATAATATGACATTATGACAACGTATAAAGTAGTCAAAGTTTTGCAAGAAGTGGCAAATAGTAGCTCATAAAACAACCAATGAAATCTTCACGAATTAATAAGGTTTCAAAAGGTTATAAGGTTTAGACGGAAACGCCATGAGACACGCGATAAAAATATCGACGAAGAATATGAAGACAAAACTTCAAAACTCAACCCAAGTCAATGGAAGGTTAGAAGAAAACGAAAATAAAATAACATCGAATGACAAATGAGTCATATATATGAAAAGAATAAAACAATCCACATGTGTATTCTTTGTAAGATACTCGACACAACATGCTTTTAAGAAAGTATGTTATTCGTTTTTAAATTATACCATTAATCTGGTAATAGCTAATCCTGTAATGTTTCTATTTTAAACATTCACATGCAACTAGTATTAGTTAATTGTAAAATAATATTCGTTAAAATTTTACGATCTCAAACGAAATCAAAACAGCTTAGAAACATTTAGAACTCATGTTCTAAATTTTCTATCAAATTTAACTTTTAAATATGAGCCGATTAATTGACCCGATAAACGACATCTCCAAGACTCAGAGTCTAAAGCATTTTGGTGCAAAACGACGTTTCAGACGACTTTCTAGTTTTACCCGAGACCTGAAAACCAATGTAAAATGACCAAAATACCCCTGCAAGTCCTGTGCAGGTTTGACTATTTTATTTTAAAAACTCAGGTTTTACTTTTAAGTTTTGACCTGTTTATACTGCCCCTACAGTTTCTGCATAAAGTGTATTTTTCGACACTTCTTAACGGCTCAAAATATATACATATATACACACATGTCTTGTGGATTTTATAACAACGAAAAATAAATCTCGTAATGAGCATCAAATAAAATATAGCATGATGAATGACAGAAACTGCTTCAAGGTATTCAACACGAAGTTTAGGAAGCATGACGGTGAAAGACGTTCGTAATTTAGATTTCAAAATGCAATGTAGGCAAATCTCCTTGGTGCCACGATTGTCAAAAACACAAAACATAGCAAGAAAAGAATGGAACATTAACATGCTACACTCCGGGAGTGAGAAGGTTAATGAAAAACAAATGATACAATTTTATAGAAGTAAAATCGTATTCCGATCTAGCGCCATAATCTAGACGATGATTTATAAAATGACGATGACGTTACCGAGATATAAGTGAACAATATACTTCAGAGTCGATACATATAAATGTCAATAAATAGCGGTTAGTCTATTCCAAGGACACATTGAGCTACACAATGGTCTAGAAATTACGTTTCAAGACGTCTAAACACAAACAGTCGGAAGACGATTTGGATATCTATATAGATATCTCAAAGGGTTAAGCAATAAAAGTAATGCGTGCAAATGAAGGTATGTAAGGTCATAACAAAATGAAATAGGATAATTTCCAATAATTTAAATAAATGTAGAGAATCCTTCAAAATAATTGCAGGAAAAATTCCAAAAATTTATTTAAGTAAATCATTAATAAATGATAACTCTTATCGAAAAGTTTAACGATATCAATATATATATCGATAAAGGATTATAGTATTTATTTAGAAATACTTAGCAATAAGGCATACATAATAATGTATACTAAAGTTGTAATCTCAGAAGTAGCTTGAACCTGAAGTCACGCGAAATCATGTGCACCGACTCTTTGAAAAAAATAAAACCGACAGTTATAGTTTAGGTTTTTAGAAAAAGACCTAGTTCTCTATAACTCATGGCTCTGGTACCAATCTTTAACACCCCCAAATTTACACGCCGCGGAATACATCTTTGGGTGCTAAACAATGATACAACAACACATAATTTATAAAGAACGACTCGAAAAGAGACGTTTTAGATTTATCGTTCCTAAAACATTTGTCAGAGTGGCGTAGTCCCAAGTAATCGTTACCAAAAGATAAGTTAAAACAACATATTGGTTTGTTTTAAAAATGGAACGATAAATAAATCAAAGAGTTTGAACAACAAAAGCAGTGCACAACTTCATTCCCCGTGACCTCCAAGCTTCCACATCTTGATTACCTGAAATACATGTGAGTAAAACAATCAGCAAAATGGCGAGTGAATCTATAGGTTTATGTAATCAATTTGAACACAAGCAAAGATTATAAGTTTGTGGCATGCTTATAAGCATCAAATAATAATTTGCATCAACAATAATAACTGTATATAACATAAATTGCGATAAGCTCATGGAACCGAGCCCTTAGACACTCCCATAATAACTGTATATAGCATAAATCTCTAATAAGACGAGAGATTTATTAATTGTCGGTTACCTCCAGATTATTGGTACATTACCGTATACCTGACTTCTCAATACAATATGTTCAAACAGTGTGGAGGTCGGGCCTAAGCTTCTATGACAAGTCCACAAAAACTGAACCGGGGCGGCTTCCCCAATAGATCTATTAATTGTACTATCGGTTAACCCATCATAGGTTAATTAACGGTCCATAATTGAGGTTTTAACAAAGGCAATCACTTAATGCAATTTAAAGGCAACCACGGGTCCATTCATAGAGGGACAAAGCATACCATAAAAATCTTGTGTTCTAAATTTATAAAACATGTATTCCCCCTCGCGGGTTTAAAATCATTTAATAACTAGTATAAAGCGAGGCTATAGACTCACGTTGATAATGAAAGGCGGATTATCGGCTACGGGCGTGCTTCGGTCACGGAAACCTATATAAATAATAATCGGTCTTAGACTCTTGTCCAATGACTTTTATCAAAATAAAAATATACATATGATGATTTTGTACATATGATGATGACCAAGTGGGTTTATATATCCTTGTTTACTCATTTTAGTGTTTACGTTTTGGTAACTTTTTACTAGTTTACTAGTTTTACCTACTTACCTATTTTAAGTCCAATAAGCTTAGTATAAGTTCTTGAACTTGTTTTAATCCATTTTATACCTATATTATCAGTATCTATACTTTCCATGTTGGGCCCAAATGGGTTAAGCCCAATAAGTTTTTTTTATAAGTGTTTAACTTATTTAGTCCAATTATTAGTCCAATATGCTTAGTTAGCTCGTTAATGTCCGTATGTCCTATAGTTCGGGTTTTATCGGTTTTTACTTGTATTAGTTACTTTTATATCAGTATATGACTTTTAAAAACTTTACATTAGACGGGTTTGATCGTCAAGTTTTAATTGGCGAAAAACGTTAATTTTACGGTAATTGCCGAAAAAGTCGTAAAAATCAAGTTTATAGTTTTTATTACTTATAAGTATTTTTCCACTACCATTTATATAATTTATCCATTTAATTAACCTTTTACATATTTATATAAATAAGTTTCATAAGTTAGTGGGTTTTTATTTTACATTTTATACAATAAAATTTGAGTGCTTATATAATAATAATAAACATTAATTCTCAAAATCTGATTTTTATCTTCATGTTCACCATTGTTATCATATCTAGAGTTCTATAATGAATTGGAAGCTCATTTTTGGGTGGCATGATCTTCATATTATGTGCTACATTTAACTTAGCTATAGCTACTGCTCGTTTAAGATTATCTTGCCTTAACAGTCCCTACAAAACTGCTTATTCAGATTAGAACACCCAACTTGTTTTGATCATATCTCACTCATTATATTGATTCCATTGCATGGACAACTCTCACATGTGTATAACATCTTGTACTTACTTTAAATGGATTATACCATGCAAGTTTATCAGTTCAAGTTTTAGTTATGTACTGTTTTTATACAGCCAACTAAATAATCATGATTTTAGCCTTATTTCTCATGGTTATTAACATTTTTTAAGCATATTTATCAACACTTGATCCCCACACAACATTTTTATCATCATATATACATCATATACATATACAAAAATAAAGAAAATACATTTGTTCCTTACAAAAATAACAAGAGAAAATGGAGAGGATGATCTTCTTTACCAACCAAGTGTATTTCTTGTTTTTGGAAGACAAGAACTTGATGAACACCACAAGTAACTCCAAGATCATCAAACACCAAGAACAATAGTTGAGAAATCAGCCCTAGGACACAAGCAAATCACCTCCAATGTTGTTAAAATGGCCACCAAATGATCAAGGCTTCAAGATAACTCCATGATAGAGCTAGTAAACATGTATTTCATGGCTAGAAAAGATCAAAAGGGGTGTTTGTAGCTTGAATATGGACAAAAATGGTGAAGGTTTTTGAGAGGATTTGTGTTGGTTTGCATGTAAGTAAATGGAATGTGTGAAGTTAGTTGATGGTTTGGTGTTAGATAGTGGAAAAGAGTAGCTTAAGGTGTAAGCTTTGCTTACACTTGTAGCTAGTTAGTTAACATGATGCCACATATGGTTGTGGTGTCATGTTGTGCCATCCATATTAGCTAGTGGGATGGGATAATGTATTTTGTCTCACCTCACTAACTTACGGGTATCCCTCGATTCTAGTTTTCTCGATTTGTGTTCCCTCGGGTCGTTTCACGAAAAACGTTTTTATAAATTATGAATCAACGACACAAAACGAATCCAATAAAAATTGTCTCATCAAAAACGGAGTTCAAAAAACGTAAATACGTAATCCTAAGGTTTCCGGTTTAATCGTAAAGGACACTAAATTATGCACGTAAGCCCAAATTTAAATGCGTAAATTGTGAGTTCGTCAACCAAGACAAAAATAAGTTTCAAAATATTATACGAGAAAATATTTCACTACCTGAAAATGTTAGATTGTACTTTTTAAAAGTTTAAACGTACACGAAAAATAATAACATAACGACTCGATGCGTAATTGAAACGATATCGTCGAAAGTATTAAATATCGAAACTATCGATAATAAAATATAGAATTTTTGTCATCCGTCGGTATCGCGATCACTAGTAGTCCTCGTTGCTCGTAAAAATATTAAAATATAATATTTAATACCGATTTCTACTTAAACCGTTAAACATAATAATATTTAACGTTATAAAATACTTCAAAATAATTGAAAATAGAATTAAATTATGACCTTATTTTTACGGGTTTTACATTGATTGATATCAACTAAATCATTAAGCACCGGCTTAATCCTATTAGTAATAACCTTGCTAATAATCTTATAGAAAACATTGCAACAGGAAATGGGCCTATAGTCAGTAACCTTAGCAGGAATAGCAATTTTCGGGATAAGAGATATAAGAGTAGCATTAACCTGACCAAGCATCTTTCCACTGGCACAAAATTCCCTCACAGCCGAGCAAACATCATGCTTCACCACCTCCCATGCAGCTTTAAAAAACTCTGAAGTGTAATAGTCTGGTCCGGAATCCTTATTGTCTTCAATACTATTAAGAGCAACTTTAATTTTAGCTTCAGAAATAGGTTTGATCATGTTCACAACCTTATTCATACTCAGTTTTCTAACAAATAAGCATCCCGGGTCTTTAATAGCATAAACCTCATCACAAGTACCAAAGAATTTACTGAAATGTTCCACAAACTTCACAGCAACTTCATCTCCATAACAAGCTTTACCATTGCTATCATAAACCACCTAGATTCTGTTTCTACTCACCCTACCCCGAATCACATTATGAAAATATTTGCTATTAGTATCACCATCCTTGAGCCACTCCACTTTAGTCTTCTGCATCAGCACCTTTTCCTCATCCATCATCGCTTGCTTGTATGCACAAGCAAAATACTCTCCTCGTCTCTAAGCTCACTATTGGACGGATCCTTTTCAAGACAAACCTGAACATTCTCCAATTCCTTCTTTAAGGCCTTAACCTTCTCAAAAACATCCCCATCATCTTTGTTAAGCTTCATCATGTACTTCTTCATAGCTTTGAGTCTTTTAACTAATCTAAACATAGCATAACCTTTAACTTCTAAACCCCATTTCTCAGTAACAGTCTCTATGAACTCCTTCTTATCCGTGATATAATTCATGAACCTAAATGACTTCTGCCTGAAAACACTTACCTCAGGTAAACATAGAACAGCAGGGCAATGATCAGATGATAAAAATGGCATAGAGTTAGCAAAACTAGACGGGTATTGGTCAACAAAAAACGAATTTCCCATAACCCTATCCAGTTTTTTAAAAATGCCAAGTTCTGGGTTCCTCATTCTCTGAATCCACGTATAAAACATCCCACGACTCGTAACATCTTCCATACCGAAAATATCCATACACTCCACAAAATCTCTTCTCTCTTCAAACCTGATATACTTCCCACTTGAATTCTCATTAGTCCTAAGAATAACATTGAAATCTCCCATTAGCACCCATGGACAGTTCCCAACCACCAAAGAATGCTCAACAAGATTGTTCCAAAGTGTAATCCTAGGAGTCAAATAATTTTCACCATATACCACCGAAACAAATATCTTTCTATTATCCTTCAGGAAAGTGACCAAAAATGCATAGCTTGATCAAACTGAGAAATTAATTGAAAATCAATCATATTAGTATTCCAACCAAAACTATCCTGTAACCTTTTGGGGTCTCAGCAGAGTTAGAACACCACGACCAACTAACAAACACATTCTCACAGACTTTATTAACCATCTTCTTTCGCAATTGAGTTTCTATAATACCTAAAAATACAATACCATTATCCCTAACAAAATTCCTAACTTTACTTTGTCTAAGGGTATTTCCTAAACCCTTGACATTCCAAGATGCTAGCTTAATACTCATGATTAACAGGTGGGGGGGGGGGGTGCAGACATACCCTCCATCTATCTAATCTCAGAATCCATAACATTCGTCACAATATTACTTGCCATAATATGAGCATTCCTACTTGTATCAGCGGCGACATCTTCATCCATACTCCCACCATTATTGCTAATAGCTTCTAAAGCACGATTGAAAGCAGCTTCACCAATTGATGATTTATAAAACTCAATTTTCTCTTTCGGCCAGCTATTAAGTTCAGTAATGGTAAAGACTTGTTTAGTCTTAAAGAATAGCTCAACTTCGGCAAACTTTTCCCTCAACTCAAGCAGCCCAATTCTATCTAACTCATCATTATACATATCTTCATACACATCCTGAAAAGCTTCATCTTCAGATAATCCCTTTTCAATCATAACAGCTCTATATTTTGGTCAGCAACATTCTTACACTCAATTGCTATTAGTTTGTTACTATGAATAATCTGTTTGTTAATTATATCTATCTTAGACTTCAACTCCTTAACTGACAACTTCTTCACCACATCTTGCATTCTTTTGATAAAATATTCCTTTAACGAATCATCCCAACAATTCTTCTCAGCAACAGAAATCAACACTCCCATTTCACAACACATATCTATCTTCCTCTTCATATTCTCCCCTTCAAGAGCATTATTCACTTCATCCTCATTCCCTAATGTAGCAAACCTGTTTACAACACCACTCGACACTTTTTCATTACCTTCTTTCCTAATCTCTTTTTGGCTTTTCTCTCTAACAACTTTACCAGTACCTTCATTAACACCATTTACCACTCTATCAATTTCCATTTGACTCACTCCCTTAACAATATTACCAACACCATCATTTGACACCTTTCATGGACCCGTTTTCTTAACTTGAAAACTTTGTTCCACATCATTCCTATTAAATCTTTGATCACCTAAACCCCTTCCACCTCTACCCATATTACCTCTTCCCATATTACCTCTGCCTCTCAAACTGTACCCACCCCTACTTGTTCCCTCACCAAACCTATTCTTCTATCCATTGTTAACATAGCCTGAACCACCATTACCTTTTCTATTACCCACAGTTTTCCATTCATTCTCTTCATTCAGATTCACCTCATTAACCTTCGTTTTACCCTTTTCCTCAGCCAATTTTGTCTTCTCAGCCTCATTCAAAATAAGTTTAGAAAAATTACCAAAGTAGTGTCCAAAAACCTTGCAGTGAGAACAAACCGGAGGCCTCCAAGGATAATCAACTCTCAACTCCATCTTCTTACCCAACTTCTCATATGTAACCTCAACAACTTCCGGCAAACCTCTCTCAGCTTCCACTTCAACCAACACCCTAGCAAAACTAGCCCTTCCATACGCTTTATCACACATAGAAGTGGTAACCCTATCCATCATGATAGGTGTACCTATGCAACTAGCAATACGACTAATCCCCTCATTACTCCAAGCTTCTAATGTAACATTCATAATACGGACCCATAGAGGAACTTTTTTTGGCTCATGTTTAACCATACACATCCCGGGTTCCCACTTTTGCACAAACAATGGAAGCCCATTTACAATCCATGGACCATTCTCCAATATATACTGCATGTCCTCTACAATTTTGAACTTAAGAAAATACAACCCGCACTCATTCGTAATTACCTCAACAAAACCATAACTCCACCACATTCTTCTCAAATGGCCCATTAGATCTCTATACGACATTTTCATACCCACAAAGTACCCGACTAATGTTAAATCCCATTTTTTCCTCCCTTCAACAATAATCGGATCCAAACTAGCACTCATAATACCTTTTTCATTCACTTTCACAGGAAAGGTTCTTAACATATTGCTATTGCTATCCACAAAACCTTTCACAGCATCCTTAAAAGCACTAGACAGCCTAGTACTATAATTTTCCTCCATAATCGTATCAGCTACAACTACAACCTCATCAACAACATTAGCATTACCACTTGTACCATTTAGACTAGGCCAACTCTCCCCAATGTTCAAAGAGAGATTAACCTCAGTCCTATTACCCCCATTTGTCAAAATCTCACCTCTATTAATAATCCTAGGACTTTCATCAACACTAATTCAGTTCAAAATAGGGTTCTCTGCCACAGGGACTGGCATCGGACCTAATACACCCCTATTATCATTACCATTATCCATTCTATTCACAAAATTAAAAGTAACATTACCGTTCTTCCTATTTGGTTCATAAAAAATTTCATTCACTATCTCTTTTTCAAGCCCTGCTAGTACCTCACTCTCAGTCATAGATTCATTCATACCCCTAGAATCTTGACTATTGGTTTCTGAACCAACCACCGAACCACCATCATTACCCTCCCCAGCTTCACTGTTACCATCAATAACTAACCCCTCAATATCCTTTCCCCCATAATTCTTGTTTACCCCCTTCTTAAAACTAGCATGAGAGGGCTTAGACACCTGTTTAGCCTGCATATTCCCAACAAACAAACCCGTCTCCTTATTCCTAAACTTATTACCCTTCTTGGTACGAACAATCTCATCCGTAGCCCTAGGAGGCATTTGGGGAGATTCATTAACAGGAGGATCCTGTTTCACCATGATGATAGTGACGAATCAAGCGGAGATATAGAAAAGGAGAATCATGGTGAAAAAACAGGTTTAATGAATGAATTAAGAGTACGATGTAAAAGATGAACAGTATGTGTTTTTAAGTGTGTGTAACGTAAACCCAGGAATAGTAATAACTAATTTTTAAAAATAGATAAAGAAATGTTTAATAGATGATTTTAATATCAAATAGTAGATCAAGAACAGTAGAACAGTAATCCAAAATAAAATCAATGATCCATTGGATGGATCAGATTTAGATGATAGATTACTTAATAAAATTTCAGGGTTTTTTAGAGAGAGAAAAGGTGAGAGAGAAATAGTATGAGTTTCTTACATGAAATGTCAAATACTTGTTGTTTAGTGTTGTATATTATTCACCTTCTTAGGCTTTCCAAGGATAAATAATATCATCGTTGTTTTGATCAAAGAACGCGACGTGTTGTTAGAGCAAACTCATATCTCGACCGTTATATTATCGTGTGCCGCCGAGATGTTGTTTGTCCGGTGCATTCACAACTACTTCAAATACTAGCTGACCGGCTTTTAAACCTGGCAAAACACGACAAAAACTAAACAAACAAAATTCCTAGGTGTGTTTTGTCCATCTAGGATCCGTGTAAATTTATTTTCCACGGATTCTAAATGGTCCATGTGGACTGGAAATTTAAAATATGGTTTTTGCTTAGGTTTGGATGATTTTAGCCGGTTCGGCATTTTTTGCGGTTTTGGCCGGTTTTGACCAGTTTTCGACCGGTTAGGTCGCTTTTGACCGAGGTTTTTCGAGAAAAAATGTACTCCTTGTTTCAAGCTTTCATTTTCTTAGTCATGTTCTTGAAACGGATTCATGTAGCACATGTTATGGCCTTTTTATTGCATCCCATATTTTCTGATAATTTCAATCTAAATTTTATTTTTGTGTGTTAGCAATTATGTTTGGGACTTTATTTCTTTACCATATGGAATTAGTAAAACTAACTCCTATTTGTATGCTTTTGTATATGTAGGTTGTATATATGTATGTTTATTAATGTGAATCCAAGTGAAAAGATTAAAAAACTACATTTTCTCTCTCTAGAATCCTATCTCTAAAAAACCATTGTCAATTTATTATAATTTCATCATCAACTTTTGATCCATCCATTGGATTAGGTTGATTGTTATAGATCCGTGTTCATCTTTTCATTTTACAGCTTCTGATACATTTTTTCACCATAGTATTTTTCTTAATCTCATTTTATTTTCAAGTTTAATAAATCTTTTTCTGGGTTACTGTTGGTAGTGGAGGCTCAGACGCTTTTATTACTCTTTACTGTTAAGATTTACCTTGTATTTCATTAAATTCATCCTTAATCCTCATTAATAACATCATTCCGACATAGATTCACTCCATTTATCTCAAATCATCATCGTTTTCATTGATTTTTTCACCAAAAATTCATCAATGAGTTTTTCATTTACAATGAAAGATCCAGATCCAAAACCACCTAATATAGATTCATCTGCTTCATTATCAAAACTGTCTAAGGATGGTATTGCTAAGACTGGTAAGAAGAACAATAGAAAGAATAATAGGGGTACTAATACTAGGGGTAGTTCGGGTAAGTTTACTGCTGATGTTAATAGTAAGACTATTGATGGGGGAAGTATAGAAGAGGAAGTTTTGGTTGTGAATGAAAGTGGTAGTGCTAAGGTTGTAGTTAGTGAGGTCCCTAGTACTAATGAAGTTGTAATAGAAGAAGGTGAGGGTAGTGGTAAGGTTGCTGATGCTGGTGGTCAAGAGGCTAGTCCTACTGAGACCCCTGCTAAAGTTGTTGAGAATGTTTGGGGAGATGGGGTTAGGTTTTCAAACTTGGCTAAGTCCCTTAGTAGTGAAGGTAATAATAAGCTAAAATTGGTTCCTGTCATGATTGGTGAAGGGGGTAAGAAGTTTGTAGACCTTGACCCTGTTGTTGTTGAAGGTAGTAAAAAGTGGGATATGACATTGGTTGGGTACTTTGTAGGAATGAAAATGAGCCATTGGGAGATTTCTGGCCATTTGAGATGGATGTGGAGAATGTATGGGTTAGGTGAAGTGATTGTGATGGATGATGGTGTTTATTATTTTAAATTCAAGTCTGTGGAGGGTATGAATTTTGTGATAGAAAATGGTCCATGGCTTGTTGATCAGAAACCTTTATTTGTGATGAAGTGGGAGCCAGGACTATGCCTTACCAAACCTGAGCCTTCTAGGGTCCCTCTTTGGGTGAAGATATATAGTATCCCACTTGAAGCTTGGAACATAGATCGTATCAGTAGGATCACTAGTAGGTTGGGAACCCCTATTATGATAGACAAGGTCACTACAGCTATGTGTGAGAAGGCCTATGGGAGAGCTAGTTATGCTAGGGTTCTTGTTGAGATTGATGCATCAGAAGGCCTTTTGGAAACCATTGATGTTTGTTATGTTAGTAGTGGTAAGTATTTGGGTTTGAGGGTTGAATACCCATGGACTCCACCTCTATGTACTCATTGCAAGGTGTTTGGCCATTATATTGAAAAGTGTGGTAAAAAGGTTAATGTTATAGATGAATTGGCTAAGAAATCTGTTCCTGTGTCTGCTAATTCTCAAAACAATGGTGGTTGTGAAAATGAATAGAGGAATGTGTCTTATAGGAGAGCTGTTAGAAGTGGAAATGATGGTGGACAAGGGAATAATGAGAAAGGAGGTAATAGGAGTGGTAATATGGGAAGAAACATGAATAGCAGAGGAAGAGGGGGGTATTCTAAGGGTGGCTATAGGAATGTTAATGTTAATGAGGTGTCTAGGACTGATAATCCTAAGTCCTCTACTAGTGGGAAGCCAAGTGATAAGAAAGCAACTGTTGATGCAGATGGTTTGCTCCTGTCCAAAAGAAAGGGAAGGCTATTGTTAGTGAAGGTGCTGTTAAAATGGAGGTTCCTCATGAGCAAGTTTCTGTGCAAAACAGGTATGATTTGCAAAATGTGGAAGATGATATGGTAGTAGAGAATGATAGAAATGGTAAGGTGATGGATGAGATACAAAGTTTTTGTCAGCTGTTGGAGGGCAAAATTAATAATATTGATGTTAATATCAAGGACAAAAAGAGGGAGTTTGGTAAAATATATAAAAATGCCTCTAAAGAGTTTCTTGGAAAAGTAATGAAGGATACAATCTTGAGCAGCAGTGAGGCTAGTGGTAAATTTTTTTATCAATGTGTACTTAATGCCAATGATGAAGTGAGGAAGCTTGAAGTGAGTAGAAATGTGTTTACTATAGGTCTTGCTGTTTGTAAGCAGTCTCCTATAGGTGAGAATGTGGTTAGTAAATAGAGTGAGGATATGGTTAAGTATTACCATCAACTCTGTGATATTTGGAGTCATAGTGGTGTCAAGGGTGTTTTAGAAGCTATCCTGGGTGTTTCTATGGATGCTGAGGTTGCTGAAGACCATTCTGCACATGCTACTTTTATGATACAAGATGTTGTATCTAATGTTGTGTTAACTGATTTGGCCATGGCACAGGGTGATTCTGTGCCAAACCCTCCGCAGATTTAATGGTGATCAAAATAGCTTCATGGAACATTAGAGGGTTATCTGATCCCTCTAAGCAAGATGAAGTATGAAATCTTATATTGAATAATAATATTTGTATGTGTAGTATAGTAGAAACTAGGCTTAACAAGAAGTTTGTGAAGCCTGTTTCAAGTAATATTATGAATTTGTGGAATTGGGAATCTAATACTGTTGAGAGTGGTAAGGGCTGTAGGATTTTGGTTGGTTGGGATCCTAGTGTTCTTATTGTTACTTAACTATCAATTGGTGATCAAGTCATTCACTTCTTGGTCACCATTATTGCTTCTGCCAAGTCTTCCTATATTTCTTTCATATATAGAGAGAATGATGAGAGGGATAGGCTGAGGTTATGGTCTAATCTAGTGGTTCATAAGTCTATAGCTGGTGACTCTCCTTGGGTAATGCTTGGTGACTTCAATGTCACTTTGTACAAAGATGAGAGTACATCTAAAGTTAATTATAGTAGAGATTGGGGGATTAATGACTTTAAGAAATGTGTGGAAGCTCTTGACATGGAAGATGTGGCTATGTCTGGGTTGTTTTACACTTGGATTCAGAAGAAACATGACCCTTCTTTGGGTATTTTCAAGAAGCTGGATAGGATCATGGGTAATTATCATTTCATTGAAGAATTTAGTGGTTGTGCTGCCAAGTACCTTCCATACCTCATTTCTGATCATAGCCCTTCATTACTGTCATTAAATGAAGTCTGCTCCAAGAATCCTAAACCATTTAGATTCATGAACTTCCTTGCTGATAAGCCAGATTTTAAGAAGGTAGTTGCTGATAATTGGAATCTGCCTGTTAGTGGATTCCATATGTTCACATTGGCTAAAAGATTGAAAAATATGAAGAAGCATATGAGGAAACTTAATAAGAAGAATGGTGATGTCTTTAAGAATATGATGAAGCTTAAAACTGAGTTGGAAAAAGTCCAAGTAGAGTTGGAGAGAAATCCTGCTTCTGTTGATCTTAGGGAAAAGGAGTCCAAATGCACAGAAGACTATAAGGCTGCTTTAGTAGATGAAGAAAGGTTCCTAAGGCAAATGTCAAAAATTGAATGGCTTAAAGAAGGGGACCTTAACAATGCTTATTTCCATAGTTCTATTAGAGGAAGATTAAGTAGGATCAGGATTGATTCAGTCATGAAAGATAATGGTGAAAGTGTTAGTGGTGATGGAGTTGCAGATGTCTTGGTTGATCACTTCACTAATATTTTTGGCATAGAAGGAGATACTTACCCTATTGATGACTACATTGGTCTGTTTTTTAAGAAGATTGATGCTGCTGATGCAAGGGACATGGTGAGATATGTCTCTAATGCAGAAATCAAGGATGCAATTTTTGATATTGATGATTTGAAGGCCCCTGGTCCATTACCTCCAAGTTTTTCAAGGCTGCAAGGAGTGTGCTGCAGTCAGGGAGTTCTTCATTAATGGGAAGTTGTTGGGTGAGCTTAACAATACTATTATTTCACTTGTGCCTAAATGCAAGAACCCTACTAAAGCAGCAGATTATAGGCCTATTGCTTGTTGTAGTGTTATCTACAAATGTGTTTCTAAAGTGATTACTAATAGAATTAAAGGTGCTTTGGGTAAACTGATTGACTGCAACCAAGGTGCTTTCATTAAAGGAAGGCAGATAAGTGACAATGTGCTTCTCATTCAAGAGCTAATGAATGGTTATAATTGTAAAGGGATTGGAAGAAGGGTGACCTTTAAAGTTGACATTCAAAAGGCTTATGATACTGTGTCATGGAGCTTTTTGAAGCTAGCTTTGGAGCTATTTGGTTTCCCTGATAAAATGGTGAATTGGATCATGACCTGTCTCACTACTGCATCTTTTTCTATTAATGTCAATGAAGACTCTTGTGGTTTCTTCAAAACCAAGAGAGGCCTAAGGCAAGGTGATCCTGTGTCACCTTACTTGTTTACAATTGTTATGGAAGTCTTCAACCTCATGGTTAAAAGGAAAATTAAGCTTGACAAGAGGTTCAGATATCATTGGGGATGCAAGGAGATGGGAATTGTGACAATCCGTCATTTTATGGTTTATATTTTATTCTCAAATATTATTTAAAAACATTATTTTAATGTTATATTATGAACTCACTTATTTCTGGGAAGAAATTTGTATTTACGTCTTGAAGTAGCATCAACTACGTCTATACCAGAGGATTCTACGTTACGTGCTTACGTTTACATACACCGTTTTGGTGACAGCCGACATTTCAGGAAATAAATTTATCCGTGAATATTATTTTGGGATTTTAATTTTGAGTTGGTTCATAAACTCACAAATTTACGAGAAGAGATTAGGACTTACGATTATAATTTAACGTCCTTTACGACTAAACCGAAAACTTTAGGATTACGTATTTACGTTTTTGAACTCCGTTTTTAATGAGACAATTTTTGTTAGATTCGTTTTGTGTCGTTGATTCATAATTTATAAAAACGTTTTTTCATAAAACGACCCGAGGGCACATAAATCGAGGAAACTAGAATCGAGGAGTACCCGTAATTAAATGGGGATGAGACAAGATAAACTTGTCCCACCCCCACACATGGGATGGTTAACAAGTCTCCACAAACACCATTAGGTGTCAAAATTATAAGCCATGAGTAACACTTGTTAACTCTAGCTTAACTTGTAAGCAATACCAACATCAAAACTACTAGCTACAAACCATTTTTCACACACACCACATGCAAACCACTCTCTCATCCTTCCTCTCTCATGGTGAACGTCCAAACACCACCCCAAATCACCCATCATCATCATCAATTTAACCATAAACTTCATCTATATTCAACATATGTTGATAACCCTTTGAAAAGATGATGATTGGAGGTGATTTTAACAACTAGCAAGGAGTTTACATGGAGATAAAGGGCTGATTTTCAGGAAGGTATTCATGCATATGAAGATCTCAAGGAGTTCATTTTCCAAGTTTAAGGTTTGGTAACACGGAACCAAACCTTGTTCATCAAAAACTCATCATTTCCTCACTTTGGTGGTATAAAGATTGTTCTCCCTATCCTCTTGTTATTTTGATTATGTAATCATGTATTTTCTTTCGTATTGTATATGTATATGATGAATATATGATGATAAAAATGTTGTGTGGGGATCAAGTGTTGATAAATATGATTAAAAAGATGAAAAACCATAAGAAACAAGGCTAAAATCTTGCTTAAATTGTTTGGCTGTATAAAAACAGTAAGTAACCAAGTTATGAACTGATAAAATTGCATGGTGGAATCCATTTACAGTAATTGTTAGATGTCATACACATGGGAGAGTTGGCCATGCAATGGAATCATCAAGATGAGTGAGATATGATCAAAACAAGATGAGTGTACCAATCTGAATAGTCTGTTTTGTAAGGACTGTTAAGGATAGTTAGACATGGAATGAGCAGTATCTATAACTAACTTATTTGTAGAAAATAATATGAAGTTTATTCCATCCAAAAATGAGCTTCTATCTCCTTATATAACTCAAGATATGATAAAAATGGTGAAAATGAAACTAAAAATCAGATTTTGAAGAATTAATGTTTAATAGTATTAAATAAGCACTCAAATAAAAATAGTATAAAATGTGAATTAAAACCCATTAACTTATATAATACATTTATATAAATATGTATAAGGATAAATAAATGGAAATTTTATAAAAATGGTAGTTTGATAAGTTTTATAAGTTATAAAACTATAAACATGATTTTTACGACTTTTTCGGCTATTAACGTAAAATTAAACGTTTTTGTTAAATAAAACTTAGACGGTTGGACCCGTCTAATGTAAACTTTTATAAACTCATATACTGATATATAAACATATATAACAAGTAAAAACCGATAAAACCCGAACTATATAACATACGGACATTAACGGGCTAAGTTAACGTTATTGGACTAATAATACAACAAAATGGGCTAAAACACTTATAAACTTATTTATTAGACTTAACCCATTTGGGCCCAACATGTAAAGTATAAATACTGATAATACAAGTATGAAATGGATTAATATAAGTTAATGAACTTATAATAGGCTTATTGGACCTAAAACACGTAAATAGGTAAAACTAGTAAACTAGTAAGAATTTACCAATACATAAACACTAAAATGAGTAAAAGAGAATATGTAAACCCACTTGATCATCATATATATAAAATCATCATGTGTATACATAATTGTTATTTTTATAAAGTCATTGGACAAGAGTCTAAGACGAGTATTATTTGTCTAGGTTTCCGTGATTGAAGCACGTACCATACATCCGAATCGCCAATACCCGCCTTCCCACTTCAACGTGAGTTCATAGCCTCGCACTCTTTTAAATGTTTTTATGAAATGTTTTATAAACCCGCGAGGGAGATAACATGTTAGTTTTTATAAAATATGACACTAGTTGTCCCGATTGTCTGTTTATTGATTTGGACCCGAATGATTGCATGACCCGAAGAATGATTAAGTGACCCGATAAATGAGATAAAATGGATTATTAAAGTTAGGTTATGTCACTAAAAGTCCCATTAGCATGAATTGTGAACTACCGGGATTTGGTAGACGCTTATGCATATAATAGTACTATTTGGGGACGATCACCCCAGTTCGCGCCTTGACGGTTGATCCCCGTCGTGCCACATTGATTGATAAGCGAATTCATGTATGAGAAGATTTACATAGCGTGATATTTGTGACGACACGCTAACTTAGATGGGAAAATTGTTTTCGGGCTAGCTACCCGTTGTTTGTTGTAGTAAGGTAACAATGTTATGCGGCTTATAATAATCCAATTAACAAAAACTGCTATACGCACCGAATTACAATATATTGCCTGACTAGCAATACGGGGTCATATTATTGATATTATGTTTGTGTTTTGGTATTACATAACCATATTCATATAACGGTTTTTATTTACTCTTCACGACGTTATAAAAATGTATTGTATGATATTTTTACGACATTGGTTCGTATAATGATTTTGAAGGCGAAAGCCTATATTATGATTTTTGATAAGGATTTGTATAAAATGACCTTTGCTATTTTATGGCCTATTACAAAAATTTGTACAAAATGATTTTCGGTAATAATTTTATACCGATGTTATATTGATGGAATTTATTAATCTCTATGAATTCACTCGGCGTTATCGCTGACCTTTTCTTTTAACATGTTTTATCTCAGGTACTTGAAGGTAATTCTCGGGAAGTCGACAAAAAATTCATGGCCCCCACTTAAATAACAATGTCCATTCAAATCTTTTGTAAAATTGTAAGAAATGATTATGACTTGGGACCTATGTAACTTTGATATTTATGAATAGAAATGATTTATTATTAAACGACGCGATTTTTAAGCGTTGTCTATGATGTGAGTAATGTGCTATCCCGTAACACCAACGAGTCTTCTGCTGTATTGAATTGTATAAATTTGGGGGTGTTACAGTTTGGTACCAGAGCTCTTGTTATAGAGAACGAAAGATTTTTAAAACCAAGGTTTTGAATAAAGCATTTCAAAATCTTTTAACTATAAACATTTTTCTAAAAATGTATAAAAATCTTTTGACTATAACGGTGCCGAAGAATTCCCGAGTTACCGACAAGGCTAGACTGAGAAGTGTTATTTTAATATATATATAACTTGGATTATATATATACATATAATGTAATTTGATTACATGATTGTTTGATGATTATTTCAATTCGTATACGAGATATTTGTACGACGCAGATTGTCACAAGAAACCCTAACTCCCCTAGCAAATCAATCAAAACTATTCCCGTAGGAATTCTAGCTATCCTAGATCTAAACCAAGTTGTGGATATTTATGATCCCAACAAATGGTTGATATTCGTAGAAATGTTGATATTAGTTGATTGTGATATTAAAGAAGAATTGGCGAGATTAAATCTGATATCGATGTCATGATGATCTTTCCTAATAGAGTGGAGTTTGACAAAACGTTACCACCTAGAAAGATGTCATCTGATTCGTTGTCACCCAATTCTTAAATTGAAATCGAAAGGGTGAATGTTGCACTTGAGGTTGTCAATATAACAATTACCCAAAAGCCTCATGCCACTAGTACCTTTCCGAGAAGTCTAATTGAATGATCGAGTCATTTCATACTAGTGACTCATTTGATAACTATTGTTGTAAGAGCTATACGATTGGAAATTAAGTGTTGTTCATATCGAGCTATTATTGCCCTATTAAGGTCTAAGAATAAGGATGAAATTATTGGAGAATGAGGTAGGATATCGCATTGAGTATAAGTTGATTGAAAACTTGAAAAAAGTAAAATTTAACTTGTATGGAATATGAGATTGATAAGAGGAAATTATTAAGTCATGTGATTGAATTATAAGGTTTTAATTGATTGTAGGTTTGTGTTAAGGGTTGTTCCTAGGCCATTGTCCAATGATGAGGATGCCTAGTGTCCAAGAAATAAATTGAAGAAATCTTCTTCTGAATTGGGACCGATGGATCTTCCGGGACAGGTGGGACACCTAATGACTCTTGTAGATTAGTATCCATTGTGGTATCTTTTAAAAATCCCTAACTTAACTGAGACATCAGTTGGTAGGATGAGTTCTTGGAATTGTATGACATAGTGACACGTAATGTGTTACGGTACAATTTAGACTTGTTTGTGATTAATGAAAAAGACTACCTTTGATTGCTAAATTCTACATGTATCGATGTTATCTATCTTTTATTGCTTCATCCTAATGTTCGCATTAGTGATGCAACCATTGAACAAGTACTCATCTCGATTTGAGTTACGTTGTGGATTATTCTTTTTTAGTGCCATCGAGGTCATGAACCTCATGATTAATTGGCAAAGCTCATTTCCTAGCATATTGTAGTTAGTTCTTGGTGAACAACTCATCAGTCTTTTGCAGATCACTCATTGTTTTTATAAGATAAAACAGTATCCCTTGAGAAAAATTGAATTTTCATCACTATAAGGATTACTCAAAAGTGAGATTTATAAGTGATCGTTATCGAAATGAAGTTATTCATGAAACATCTTGGAAAACTTAATTGTTTCCATGATAAAGAACATATCTGTAAATTCATTTTGAATTTAGCATGAATATATATTTTGAACATGATGACAATGTTTTGACGAACTGAGTATTGCATCGTTAATCTTAAAATTGTATATAGTTGCGCGCCTACATACAATTTGGAATGGACCATGCAAGGCTGATTAGTAGTCACCATAAAACTGATTAATAAACACTAAATTTTCTTTGAAGATTGTGAAAGATTAAAATTTATGAGATCTGCAAGAAGTGAAAAATAAGGACATAGTGTTAGGGACACCTACATATGTGGCTGTAGCATTTATTCTTCCGAGTCGAATTTACTCATCTGTGGAAATTGTCTTATTTGACAATTGACAATTCTTTCTTGTCCAATTCTCCCGTAGTGAGATTCTTAGGATAAGTATCTGATTACCGAGTGTTGATACCCGACTGGATGTATTGACGTTCTTATCATTTCTTATGATTTGATTTCATTTGAATGACCTGGGTAACGATCCGAGGAGCTTTCGAATGCGTACTCAAATTATGAAAACATGGGATATATTCATATTCGTTAAATGTTTTCATCTGTAACTGATTTAAAATTCTCTCGCGTAGATTATGCGTTGACCTTACTCTTTTGAGGTTAGTTATGTCTCCAGATATCCCTGAATTATGAAGGATTATGAGTTATTATTAGTCTTTTGAGAAGTTCACATCTTATCGACGGCAATAAAACTGAAAAGTTGATATTGCCAGTAGAATGGATTGATTGATTATGACATGACGACATTGTCTTAATTGATGGGAACTCGAGTAGAATTCCCCTAAATGATAAGATGTTGATTATAAAAAGTGATATAAATAATTCTTGGTGGATGACGATATCCTATATTTAGACTTAAAATTATAACATGAATGATTGTTAATTAGTCATAGATATTATAATCTAGAAAGAACTTAAAATATATTAAAAGATGTTTATGTTATCTGAAACTTTAGTAAGTATTTGTTGAAGAATTACCTAGACTTTCGCCATTAAGGCAAGTTGAATTTGGTATTGATTATATAACCGGTGCTGTACCTGTGGCTTGTGCACTGTACGTCAGCACCATCTGAATTAAAGGAATTACCGTACAACTGAGAGTGTTGTCGGAGAAAGATTTTATTCTACCGAGCTCGTCATCATGAAGAGCTATGGTGTTATCATTCCTTATATTTATAGATTACTGTGAACTGAGTAAATTGACAATCGAAAACGATATCCATAACTCGAAATGGAAGATTTGTTCGATCATTTACAAGGTTCTAGCGTATATTCAGGAATTTGATCCACGGCATGGTTATCATCAATTTCGCGTCCGCGAAAAAGATTATCTATTCCAATCACTACATCCAGAACTTGTAATGAATATTATGAGTTCCATGTTATGTCGTTTGGATTGACTAATGCACATGTAGCATCCATAAATTTGGTGGATCACGTGTGTAGGCTGTAATTTGATAAATTCATGCTTGCGATCATTAAGGACCATTTATTTGTTTATAAGAATAAGAACGAGTTAATAATTAATTATAGATTGCCCTGAATTGGCCGAACGATAAAAACATGTACCTTAAGTATTTAACATGTGATTAAAGACTAAATCCTTTATATTAACTGACCGTGTGAGTAATAGATAATGGAATATATTGACTCTTTAAAAATTTGAGCCATTTGAGACTTTGGGTTTTACCAAAAAGAAAGTGCAAATATGTTTTGACAAATGTTTTATCAAAAAGAACTTTTAAGGGATTATTCCCTTATACCCAGAACATTTAACTAAACTCATGTTTAGGGGTAAATGTTTGTGTATACCTCAAGACAACCTAAGAAGGATTGAGGAAACCATTTAAACCATGACTTGAAATTTGAAACGATAATTTACGCTTTTCAACTAAGAAAATTTTTACCAAAATATAAACAAAGATTTTTCGAACATTTACGAATCTCACTAATTATTTTCAGTAAATCAACAAAAATCGTGTTAATTAAATTTAAAATTATTTTGAACATTTTCATATAATTGGACGGACTAAGAAATTTAAAATCTTTACGTTAAGTTTCATAAAAATTAAATATTTATTATTTAATTACTTGTAATAACTATCGACGCTTTAAACGTCGGATTGAGTAAAACGGATAAAAATGATAGTTGAGACGAAACTAAAACATAGAAGATATGAAGAAAGAAATTTTGAATTAATACGGTCATGTTATATATATTTCATCAGGAGAAAGTGAATGTAGATACGGACACATTATATAGAAAGGATAAAGAATTAATTAAGATGTATTTCTTAATAATGACTGTGCAAAAATAAATTGCCGAACAATATAAAAATAAACAATGTTTGTAAAAAGGGTAATATAGATAATAAAAAGGGGTTCGCGGCTAATGTGAACCATTAGAATTGAGAAGCCGATGGCGCTAAACGATTAAAAGGCCACTTGTGATTGTCTAAATATGGAGAATTGTGAGATATAGTTATGTTGGAATCTTGTAAGTATAAGTATTTTATTCATGACATTTATGATTTAATGTATTTTTATCTGAAAAAGTTGTACTAATGGCAAATTATGAAGGCAGACATCGCCTCATACATTAGTAAACGTCTAACTATTGCAAAGGTCATCATCTGAATTTGATTCGATTTGGGTCATCGTCGACAGACTGACCAAATCTGCTAATACCATTCCTGTTAATGATAGATTCTTGATGAAGAAATTGACTCTTTTGTATCTAAAGGAGTTATATAAGCATGGTGTGCATGTATCGATCATCTCTATCAAGATCCTCGCTTCACATCGAATTTCTAGAGGTTTGCTCAGAAGTCGTTGGGAACGAACCTTGATGAGAGAGTACTGTGTACCACCCCAATCGAAGGGACGAGGTAAAGTAACGATACAAAATACTATAAGTTTTGTTTTATGTTTGAATGATTGACCTTTGGTTATAAACTGTGAAATCGTTTTCCTTTGGAGAGATTATCATTGATAATTATCGTATTATCATTGATAACCTATGAATCTATGAAGTGGGTTGATGTTTTCTAGAGAGAGAAACTAGAGAGAGAAAGTGAGAGAGAACTATGTGATATTTTATTAAGTGGAAACTTAAAGAGAACAACAAACAACCCCTTTCCAAGGAGGAAAGGGGTATTTATACTTCCAAGCCACTAATGGACTTGGGCCGGCCCATGACAAGCCCATGGGCCGGTTCTTTCTTAACTAAATAAGTAACTATTAACTACGAGCTATTACAACATCAATAATATTGTGGAGTGACCGATACTTCTAATATATGTAAAAACGTATTTCTAACAATCTCCCCCTAAGGGAGGTCACTCCACGTTACAAAGTTTTAAACCTAGCATACTATACTAAGTCTTCGTTCTTTAGCTCGCAGTCTTTTCTTCTTTTTCTTTTTGTTGTGAATATTTTGATTTGATCTTTTTGGCTTTGGCTTGAGAGCATTGTTCTTTTGACCAATCACGTGCGATCTTTGCCTTTTTGTGAATTTTGCCTCCTCGTGACTCCATGTTCCACACACTTATGTCTTTTTGTTGAATTCTCGAAAGCTTCAGAGTTTGGTACAGCGGAAGACTTCATCTTGTACTTTCTTGAATTTTTGCTGAACTTTGATGCAGAAAAACATAAGCATGTGGGAACGACTTCTACAGGTACACCGCAACACCACCGTCTTTAACTGGTACACAGCAACGCCACCGTCTTCAACAGGTACACAACAATGCCACCGTCTTTAACAGGTACACAGCAACGACACGAATAAAATGGTTTTGACATTTTATTCTAATTCGGTAGCATTTTACCTCCGGTCGGTGAAGACCGTTGGACGATATTAGATATCGTACCCGTGACGGATAGTTTCAATTAAGTAACTTCCTGACAGGATTTCGCGGGTAAACCCGTTCTCTTTATTCGACCGTCCAAAGCTGACTGCGAACATAAAGAGTGAATCACTTGGATAAATTATCCTTGTGATTTGAAGCCGTCAATTCATGAAACCTGGAACAAGTGAATTTCAATTAAGATTTTCAACATCGTTGCTTTCCAGTTATCACGCGCTCAATTCATAAAGAATCTTGCACGTCACCTACCAAGTGCTGTTTGATGTTAACACTAGAAGGATTTCCACTCGTCACTGTGATCAATAAAGAGTCACTCTGAGTGTTCTGGCAAGAACATATGATAATGCGTAGAGGCCTGGAATGAGTTTAAGTTGAATTAAGAATTAAACCACTGTTTCTTTCCAGTTTTTCACAAGATTGGTTCTAAAAGAACCGCACGTGTAACCTACCATGAGCTTGTTTGATGTTGGCTCAAGCAGGATTTCCATCTTCATTGTAATACTTGCGTATTACTCGGATGTTCTGGCAATATTACAGGAATACTAAGTAGGACTCACGAAAATCTCTTACTTTTCACAGTGTGTGAGAAAGCAAGGAATAAATGGAAAGTGTCCTAATGAGACTTTTGATGATCTCTTGGCTCTAGACTCGATAGTACGTTTTTATTTAGTGAGCGATGGCTGGAGAGGAGTGCCACCTTTTCAATACCAGTCTATTCAGAGTGAATAAACCAATAGATAACGTGTTGATCTCCGTGTGATTAAAACAAATACCTTTTGAGAGATATTTGAGTTAGCTGGGAAGGGTTGTGCATTGCATCACTGGGTCCATGATGTCTTTCTTCAATATCGAGAATCATTAACAAAAATGACCTCAATAGCATATGTATTGACCCGGTTTCTGCCTAAAGTTGTAAGGAGGGCTTCTTTCTTTACACCCTTTATCTTTACAATTCTTTTTCATTCTTCAACCCCTTCAATGCTTACCAATACGTCATCACTAGCACCTTGTTGTGATTGTTCCAGTGCTAGCTTAAGTAATTGGTCGGCATTCAGCTACGTTCACAATCTTTCTCCAACTTTCCTAGGACTTCTAATTCTAACTAGGGAATTGTCCTTGGGAAGATTCCATCGGCTCTGATGAATCATTGGACTAAACCTATTCCTAACATCCTTTTGTCACCATATTCGTCGTGAATTAAGCGTGTTTTGGGAAAGTATACCCACCATGAAAAATCATTGAAAATCACCTAAAGTACTTGTGATATTGTCATCAAAAGTTTTGTACCTTAGGTGTTTTGTTCATCAAAAATGCTCCCCCTTAACACGTGCTTTACATATTAAGTTGGGTAATCGTTAAGTCTTTTTCATCTTTTAGCCAAGTATCATTTAAATCTCCTTAATCCCATTTTCTCCCCTTATCCAAAATGTTAACCATTAATATTTGGGATATTGAATGGATTAACCGGTCTTTGGGTAAAAATGAAATCGATGTTTGGCCATAGAACATGTTCATGCTCCCCCTTAAATTAATAAGGGATATTTGTAGTGCTTTGGTATGATATATTTTGAAAGATTTAGAATCTCGTGAGAAATTCTTGAAAAATTATCATACCTTAACACTACATCAAGCCATACAAGCACAATATTCACAAATATACATATTCACAATTGAAAACCAATATAAAGTGGACCAGAAATGTACGACCCATTAGATGGATCATTGCAGTAACTTATGGTGCATTCCATATGGTCTACCACCAACGAATCTTTCTAAACTCCTCATCAATCTACGTTCACGGAGCTTTTGATCAATCTTCTTGATCAAATACTTCGCCATTTGCCGATAACCCTGATGCCAATCCTCAGTCATCTCTGGTAAAGTCCCACCCGAATTGAGATGATCCAACTTTCCTCTGACGTATAGGAGAGTCACATCACGGTACTTATAAAGCTCACCCACCCTCATAAACTTCATTAACCCTCGACTGTTCAAGTAGAAAATGCCGCAATTCGGGACAGAAATGCCGGTATAGGGACATCTATCTACATGTTGAGGTAACACTTGATTCACTGGACGGGTTAGGTTAAGCTTCCTTTGGTAGCTTTCGACTCCCAACTGAAGATCTTCAACTCGTTTCTTGATAACAACGCTTCGTGTGAACATACGAAGTGATGTATTCAAGGCAATGATGTCTTCTCGAGGAATATGTGTGAGTTGATCACGGGTCAGCATAAGCAACATATCTTCGATATCCTCAAGGCGAATGATAGAAAAATCTCCCTGCTGGATTTTGTATTCTCTGTCATCCTCCCTTTTCAGACGAATCTACGTCACATGATAATAGCCATTCTTGGCTTCAGTTTTCAGCCCTAAAATACTGGAGATGCGGATATCGGATCTAACGTTGCTTCCTGAATTGACTAAGAAGCAACCCCTATAAGCCCTTCGGACTCGTTCGTCCCAATGAGATGCACCTATAACAACATACATATCATAATTACGATTTACCTTTGGGACCCAGAGTCGGTTTACCTTTTCCTCTATAAAGGGTATTGTCCCCCAGTTGGCAACTTTCAGCAAGGTCTGGGAGGTTGCGTACTTTGATGAACCCTTGAGGAGATAATCAAGATCATTGGTGACGAAGAAGTCAAGAGCAATCTGATTATCTTGAGAAGGATCAAGTGGAGGTGGAGCTCTTTCGGATTCATGAAGACCTGGCTGTTGAACGGTATTCAGAGCTTTCAGGATCTCATCGGCATAATACTCGAACTCCATTCGGGTTAACCGGGTTTTAGCGCAAATTCTCTTATCCTTCAGCGCTTTCTTCACCAACGACGGAGTAACCGAAGTCTTATACTCATGAGCCAGAAATGCACATAAGTCAATCGGACTGCGGATACGGAGATATAAGACATCTCTGTCAGCGTCTGTGATTGGATCATATTGCGCCGCTGCCATGATCCAAGCCTGTGGCGGTGCAGTCTCGTCAATCTCCAACGTGTCTGCCCAATCCTGTGTGCTTGACTCAGGAACAGTAGATTGGGGTTCTTGTTGTAGAGGAGTGGAAACGTGAACATCTGCTGGTTCTGATTCAGGCATCTCGGCGGTGTCATGAACGGGTGAGTGTTGTGCAGCTTCAGGTTCAGTTACCGATTCTGCAATCACAGGAGCAACAACAACAGAACTAACAGGGTTAGTGGTAACAGGTAAAGACACAACAATAGATGTACCAGGAATCGATGACGCCGTAGTAGCATTCACATCGTGGCGCCACTTGGATCGTCTTGATTCCGTGGAGGTAGATTTTTCCTTTGCCGCTGCATCTTTCTTAGACTTGGTTCCAGACTTAGCAGGTTTCTTTGAGCTGGCAACCTTATCCCCCTTTTCAGGCTGTTTACCCCCATCATCATCCTCATCGCTATCCTCGTTGCTCCCCTTTGCACTCTCCTCATTACCATCACCACCATCATCACCATCATCATCATCATCATCATCCTCATCATCATCGTCATCGTCATCATACTTTTCTTCTTCTTCTCCTTCTTCTTCCTCTTCTTCACCAGTACCCTCTTCTTCTTCACTTTCTTCCCTTTCTTCCTCAGACAGAATGTGGTATGGTACCACACTTCCAAACGTTTTAAATAACCTATCATCCTCCATGATAGCGTCATTCAGGGATTTGTAAAGAGCCCGTTGAATCCTAGATTTATCAAACGATCCAAGTTCCCTCATTCGAGCTTTCAGGATCTTCTTTAATTCAAAATCCGTTAACTCATAAGCAATTTTGTAGGCGGATCTGAAGGATTGGATGACTTGATCATCAAGTTATCAGCCGCGAGTGTCTTCAACTCATCACGCAGTTTAGGCATAATGGATTCAACGGATTCTTTCACTCTCTCTTAAACAGAAGCTTCAAGTGCTTCTTTTTGCTCCTTGTATTTATCCCTCATCGCTTGAAGTCTCGTGATACGTGCAGCATGCTTATCAGCTTCAGCCTGCTTAACCTGAGCTAGTTCTTCTGCATGAGCTTTTCGTGTTAACTCCATCTCTGCAGCGAACTTAGCAAGCATCTCTTCTTGGGATTTCTTAGATGCTTCTTCAATTTGAGCTCGTCTATGTAGCTCTTGGCAAAGTTCATCCATCTCTCTTTTGTGATTATCCGTATGTTTATCCAACATTTTGGCCATTACAAATACAGCCATTGAAGACGTTACAGAGCTGCTCTGGGTTGAGTGAAGAGGCTCGGTTGTTACTACGGTACTAAGGATGAGAGTTATTGGTGGTGGAAGGAATGGTGTTGAAGCCGGTCTGGTTGGTAAGGGTTGTATTGGTGGAGGTTAAGTTGCTAAAGGTTGAGTTACTAACGGTTGAGTAGACACCATGATTGTAGGAGCACCGAACTCCTTTTCAACACTTGCTGAAACAGGGATTGATGTCTCCTTCGAAGTAGAATACCGTTCAGGTGACCCAAACTCATCAATATCCTCTGGCTCCTCGTACTCTTCTTCAATATTTATCCTTGCACCTGAACCACTACCGCCCGTATCTTTCCTACTCCTTTCAATAGCTATCTTCATCATTTTTCTCTCCGCCTTGTCAAGAGTAGGATCAACAACATCTTCTTCGTCACGTAGAACTAACTCATCAGCCTTACCCTTTCCCTTCTTAACCTCAGTCTTCTTCTTCTTGGTTTCGGGTTCAGGTAAAGCAACTGGTTGCTTGCGTTTACCTTTACTCTTGACCGTAGTAGACGAGTCTTCTACTGTCTGAAGGCTTGCTTTCAGAGTCTTGATTTCTAGCAGCAGTAGCTTGTAATCAGCAGAGCCTTTGATTTTATCCGTCAGTAGATGATCGGGAATAGGACCAGGAATCACACCACCAGATGGTCCTTCATGCCTTAGATCTACTGTATGATCAGCCTCTTCTGTGTGATGACGACTTGTTGCACGCCTATCAATAGTAACATCATTCTTCATACAGTAATTAATGATAAGCTTGATAAATCGAGGGCAAGGAAAGAAATTTGTCTTCAGCTTCTTGTTTTGTAAGAGTTGGAAGGTGAATTCTTCCCACAATAATAATGCATAATCTGCATTTGCGCCTTTATACATTCCACGGAAGATGTTCATAATAGGACTGCGCAAAGCATCATGCCCACTTGTTTTCGGTGTAAGACATCTACTGAGAATACCCAACATTGCTCTCCAAGGCTGACCTACTTTAGCAGTGGTAAACTCAGACACAACTCGTATGTCAGGACATCCAAGAGCATCGAACAACTCCATGAGTTCGTCTTTAGTAGGATCCCTCGAAAATTCCATACCTTTGGGTGTATCCCGAATGCCAAATATCTTACGGAAGTCTGAAACATTAAGTGTCTGCTGCTTGTTGTCGAGAGTGAAGGTGATCTTGTTTGAAGTGCTTTCCTTGGTGGCCCAGAACTCATACATGTAATCATAAGGCACCGAGGCACTACTTCTTGAAGCATTCTTGAAATGAGATTGATCAAGGATTGCTATGGCGACTTTAAACCCATGGTGAGTGGATTTTGAAACTTGGTTCAGCCGGTAATTGTTTGGTATGCACTTGAGGGTTTGTTTTTCAGCAATTACAGCTTCTCTAGAGTCTTGGATTGCTTGTCCTGTTGGATTAGTCATTGTATCTGCTTAAGATAAGACATGAAAGGTTGATGCACAAAAATATATAGATATGTATCATTCTTATTTCCAAGCATAACAAAATTCACCAAGTACTTAGAACATGCAAACAACTATAAATCAAACAACTCTTCATCCGGAACTTTCCTTCATTCGGAACTCTTCATTCGGAAGTCCTTCATTCGGAACTTCTTCATTCGGAAGTTCTTCATTCGGAACTTCTTCATTCGGAAGTTCTTCAATCAGAATTTCTTCATTCGGAAGTTCTTCATTCGGAAGTTCTTCATTCGGAACTTCTTCATTCGGAAGTCCTTCATTCGGAACTTCTTCATTCGGAAGTCCTTCATTCGGAACTTCTTCATTCGGAAGTCCTTCATTCGAAACTTTTTCATTCGGAAGTCCTTCATTCGGAACTTCTTTCATTCGGAAGTCCTTCATTCGGAACTTCTTCATTCGGAAGTCCTTCATTCGGAACTTCTTCATTCGGAAGTTCTTTATTCGGAACTTCTTTCATTAGGAAGTCCTTCATTCGGAACTTCCTTCATTCGGAAGTCCTTCATTCGGAACTTCCTTCATTCGGAAGTTCGTTCGGAACATTCCTTCATTCGGAAGTTCGTTCAGAACTTCCTTCATTCGGAAGTTTTCAGAAAATTCCTTCATTTGGAAGTTGATATCCATGTTCATTCGGAACTTAACAAACGCAGCTATGAAAGATTAATCTAGTCGCATTTAGTGAGTTCTAAAGCAATCTAAGGCAACAAATCATCTTCTAATGGTATTCCGAGCAAAACCCATCAAAAACCCCTAATCAATTAACCCTAATTTAAGCATACGAACCCTAATTGGATAAACTTGCTTATGCGAATTAATTAACTGGATTTCAATGATTTAAACGAATTAATGATTCAAATGATTGATGTTTGTACCTTTTGGAACGGATGAAACAGATTAGATTGATTGAAACGAGAGTTTGTAAAGCTTGTATGTGTGTTTCAATGGCGGCAAAGTGAAAATGAAACAGTGAAGAAGAACATAAACGCAAGGGGGGTTTTGGTTGACTAGGTCAAAATTTTTTGCAACTTTCTCAACTTGTCACTTTTAACCCTACATTTTCACTCCTTTTCCTTTTTGGTTTATTACTTTTCATTTTTCCTAAGCATTGTTAAGCTTAGCCACTATTAACTTTCACACAACTTAGCAATCGCAACCTATTTGCAAATCTCCAAAATCTAAAGCAAGTCCTATCACCTTGAACGAGCACAAGTCGTTTTCTAAAGCAATACCACTCATTTACCATTTAGCCATTAATTTTCCACAATCACTTTTGAAAATCAATTTAATGACGAAGATGATTTAATATTTTCTCCCCCTTAAACGATGACCCGTTTTCTATTTAAAGAGCTGTAGTCATTGTTTAAAGAGTCAAATATTGATGAAAGCATTTCCAATTAGTATCTTAAAAAAGATTGATTCGAGGTGGCAATAAGATTTCTCTTATTTAGACAAATTAATGCACTGAGACGTACACTAATTCTTGTTAGACCAAGTTATAAAGTAAACTTGATCCCTTTGCATGATTTGGCTTGTAAATCGTGCCCGAGAAAATTAATTCCCGTTGTGAGCCAACGTTTTCCAAGGAAATACGTGACTTTAATATGAAAACCGGGTTGCAGTCTGAAATAACTACAAGCCATAATGGGCATGTTTTAAAAATGTACAACTTTTATACGGACTCTATTTATGGCGCCGTGTCAATATTGATCGACATTTCTAAAGCCGTAAATATTACCGTACTAAAAGACATGCCCGATTTAAAAACGAAAAATATTTTTGGTTTTTCTTGATTTTATAATTTTTATGATTTTTGTAGGTTTTATATTTTTTATGGTTTTTCTTTGTTTTATATTTTTGTATTTGTCTTTTGTGGTTTATATATTTACTATAATATACATGATCACGAACAAAGGATACTCTGAATAGTTTACCACCACTATTCAGCTAATTCTTCTGCCAACTCTTTGAGAGTCGCTGGAGTGAATGATTTCATGCCAAGCTTGTCGATCAAAAACTCGATTTGTCCTCGATCTAAGGCTTTGGTGAACATATCCGCCAGCTGGTACTCAGTAGTGACAAAATACAGCTCGATCACTCCGTTCTCCACCTGCTCTTTAACGAAATGGTAGCGAATGTCTATGTGCTTGGCCCGGGAGTGTTGAACATAGTTGCAGCAAAGGGCAATGGCGCTCTTGTTGTCACAATACATCGGGATTTTGTTAAATCCCAAACCGTAGTCAGTTAATTGTGATCTCATTCAAAGGACTTGAGCACAACAACCGGACATGGCGATGTATTCAGCCTCCGTGCTAGAAATTGCAGCGCTTTTCTGCCTTTTTGAAGACCAACTGATCAATCTATCTCCAAGGAGTTGCACAGATCCAGAAGTGCTACGCCTCGTGTCTTGACATCCAGCATGATCGGCATCTGCGTATGATATTAAAGCAATAGAGGAATCTTTCGGATACCATAGACCACGATGAAGTGTTCCTTTGAGATACCGAAAGATCCTTTTAACAACATGTAGGTGCTTTTCGGTAGGCCGAGCCTGATACCGGGCACACATACATACAACAACATGCAAATCAGGCCTGCTAGTAGTCAGATAGAGAAGGGTGCCGATCATCCCACGGTAAAGTTTTGGATCGACAATAGTCCCATTCCTATCTTAATCTAACTTGGATTTCTCCACCATTGGAGTGTCCACGGGGTCACAATTTTCAAAGTTATATTTCTTTAAAGATTCTAGAGCATATTTGGATTGATTTATAAAGATGCCTCTGGGATTCTGAGAAATTTGTAATCCTAAGAAAAATGAGATTTTTTCCATCATTGACATCTGAAAGCGTGTGGACATTATCTTCTCAAAGCGATTTGACAATTCTATGTTAGTGGCAGCAAATATTATATCATCAACATAAATTTGTACCAGTATCATGTCGTTGCCCTCCTTGAGAGTGAATAAAGTGGGATCCACCTTGCCTTTGGAGAAGCCTTCCGAGATGAGATATGTTGAGAGTAGATCATACCACGCGCGTAGAGCTTGTTTCAACCCATAAAGAGCCTTCTTAAGCTTGTACACATGATTAGGAAACTCCGTACTAACGAACCCATCCGGCTGACTAACATAGACTTCTTTCCTTAGTTCACCGTTCAAAAATGCCGTCTTCACATCCATTTGATAGACGATCATATTCATATGAGCAGCATACGCAAGGAATAGTCTAATAGCCTCCAATCTCGCAACAGGAGCAAAAGATTCTTCAAAGTCTATACCCAAGGCTTGTTTATATCCTCTAGCAACCAATCTAGCCTTATTCTTCAATACTGCACCCATCTCATCAAGTTTAACCTTATAAACCCACAACAAAGTAAGGATGTTAACCTTGTCATGGAGAGGAACTAATTCCCATACTTCAAGTCTTTGGAATTCATTTAGTTCCTCCTGCATGGCTTCAATCCAAGATGATTGAGTCATAGTCTGCTGCCAATTTTTAGGTTCAACTTCAGAGAGAAATGCATCAAAGTAGCAATAGAGTTCACTCTCTTGTAATTGATGGCGTGTAGAGACTGGTCGATCGAGATTACCAATGATATTCCTAATTGGGTGATCTTTTGTCCATTTGGTGCTATGTTTTTCAATCCTAGGTGGTCTGGAGTGAACAATAGAAGGAGCTTCTTCTGAGGTAGACGCGGCTGAAGGGTTTTCAGGTATCGTAACACCAAAGAAAGGAAGCTCTTGCAGGTGAGCATATTCCAAATCGTGATCAATAGAATCCTCTTCCACATCATTAGGCACAAGTAGGGGTGACGATTCAGGTGTAGTTTCAGAATCACTTGATAAAGGTGCATCCGGTTCAATGTTAATTGAAGATGCATTAGATAAAGCTTCATTTGCTTGAGCAACAACTTCAGGGATTGGAGCTATCACTACAGGTGTTGGAACTTCATCATTTGGGGGATCAAAGAATTCATCAAACAACGGTTGAAACAGTTTATCCCACTCGGGCCTTGTTGGTGGTAAAAATGATGTAGAAGTAGGATTATTGGGATCTAATCCAGAACTAATAGCACCGGTTCCCATCTCATGAAGCGCGGGTTCAGAGCTGTGTTGCTCAGAAGCCATCGCTGTCAGCTCATCGAAATCTGCGTCCATAGTTTCTACACTCTTACCAAGACGACGGTTGTAAATTCGGTATGCTTTCTTGGAGGGTGAGTAACCAATGAAAATACCTATTTCGGCTTTCAGTTGAAGCTTGCCCAAGTTCTCACTATTAATGTTTGGATAACAAAGAGCACCAAAGACATGAAAGAATGAAACATCGGGTTTACGGTCATGTAGAAGCTCGTAAGGTATTTTTCCATGGAGTTTCCGAATGATAGAACGGTTTTGGGTGAAACATGCAGTAGATATGGCTTCTGCCCACAAGAACAATGAAGCGTTCGCATAAATGAGCATAGTCCTAGAAGCTTCCATACGCGTACGATTCCGTCTTTCAATGACACCGTTTTGTTGTGGAGTGCGTGCAGCGGATGTTTCATATGAAATACCAACATCTTCATAGTAAACACGAAGAGTCTGGTTGACGAAATCTGTTCCATTATCTGTACGAATACGGCGTACAGTAGTATTCAAACGTACCTGAATGAATTTCAGAAAAGTGATGATAGCCTTTGGTGCTTCATCCTTTGTACGTATAAATCTAACCCATGTAAACCTGGAGAAATCATCCACAATAACCAGAATGAATTTCTTACCGCTCACACTTTCAGTTCTCATTGGCCCACAAAGATCCATATGCAAAAGATGAAGTTTTTCTTGATTGGTGTCTTCAGCTTTGGGCTTATATGATTTCTTGGTACTTTTCCCCCTTGAACACGCGGAACATAAATGGTCCTTGTGAAATTTGAGCTTTGGAAGACCACGAACTAATTCGTTTTTAGCCAGATGATTAATAGCATCAAAGTTAAGATGAGATAATCTGCGATGCCATAACCATGACTTGGTCTTAGATGCTTTAGAGAGAAGACATACTGGAGAGGCGGCAATCATGTCTTGTAGGGACAACGTATAAAGATTTGCACCACGAGATCCCTTCAACAAGTCTTTTCCTTCCAAGTTGCGGATGAAACAAGTGTGTTGTCGAAAAGCAACCTCTAGGTTGGAATCACAAAACCGTCCTACTGAAAATAAATTATGCCCAAGACCTTCTACATAGTATACCCTTGAAATCGTAACGTTTCCAATCTGATATTCACCATACCCCATTATCTTTGCAATATGATCATTACAGAATTTAACCGTTCCAAGAAACTTGCTGACGAAATTTCGGAGCATCGAGCGATCTCCGGTCATATGCTTTGAACAAACGGAGTCCAAATACCATAGGATGATTTGGACCACCTGAAAATATCACCACACGAAGACAATGTAGAAGTATCGGAATCTGAATGTTCCTTGTTATTAGCAGGTACAGATTTAATAATCTTAGATTTGCTAACTTTAGGTTTCTTCGATTTCCTAGCCTTCTTCTTCCTAGTTGATGGTGTAGATTCTAGTTGGCTTAAATCCTGTGGTATTTCTTCAATGATAGGCACTATAGTGGGAGCTGACCTAATTAAAGGGCGTTGTTTCCATACTTGAGTGCGAGTGTGCCTAACTAAAGGACGCTCAGACCTAACCTCAATAGATGCATTCCTAGTTAAAGGGCACATTTTTCCATCTAATGTAAAGGTCCTACCAGTGGGACGCCATTGCCAGCCAACTTGGGCACGAGTTCTACCTGTTGGCTTCCATTCAAGACCATTCCTAATGGCATTCATTTCATTCACATGATCAATAAGACACAAATCATGACGTTGGGAAAACATACATTCATTACAATTCCAACAATTCAAATTAGAATTCACGAATGGTTTAGGCTTCTGCACAGGCGTAAAGCTTTTAGTCTTAACATGATTCTTTTTATTTAATACTGAACTAGCATTCCTATGGTAAGCTTATACGTTCTTCTTGTTGGTACTACTAGTGGAGGGCTTGATCTTATCTTTCTTGAGTGGCGATCCTTTAGCCTTAGTAGACTCTTTTACTCCTGTAGAAGGAAAAGTGGGAACATTAGCAACAGATTTTAAAGGTGCCTTAATTGATGGTGCCAGTGACGGTTTTGCTCCTGGAGTCTTATTGAATGGAGTTACAGCAATGGGCCTATTAGTAAGTAGTGCAGAGCCTGGTTTACCTATGTATTGCAAATATGCTAAGCAATATTGAACTCGCTTAATATATTCATTAGCCGAATAATAGTAGCTACTTGAGGGATCTAAGGCATAAAGATCGTCTAAAATATCCCTAACAAGATCTACATGCTTAATGGCATTCCTCATATAATCATCGTAGGTAACCGGGTTTCTCTTATGAAGCGGGTTCTTATAAAGCACTACTGACTTGGTTGTTGGAGCACTAGTGGACGGTGCAGAGTCGGTAGCTAAGTTATCAACAACTTCTTGTCGGGTGAGAAGAAGTGTCTCCTTTAACTCGGCCAAAACCATGTTTTTGTCAATGAGCAGGATGTTTAAGTCAGAGATTTCCTCACACTTGTGGTTCAGTTGTTCAACATAAGATTGTTGCTGTGCCGCATTAAAAGCGAAGCGTTCTTCTAGTGAACCATAAAGAGCGGATAGTCCCTGTCTTGTCCGATCCATCTCCCCTAGAACAGACGAAAGTCTAATTTCTAAGACCTGGTTTTTAGACTCTGCAGCCTCTAGTTCTAATTTTAGTGTTTCATTTGATGACACATCTCTCTTCAATCTCATAATCTCTTCCTCTAATGCCTTAACTATTGCAATCATCTTGTCACTCGTCTCAACACCGTTTTCACAACTATTTGTTATCAAAAGATCCTCATTTTGAATTTGTTGTTTCAGTTCTAAAGATATACAATGTTGTTCTAGTTGATTAAAGCGTTTTGAAAGTAAATTGTAAGAATCTTGTAGCTTTAAAAACTCAGCGTTAGATTCGTGACAAGAATGATTATCTACCTCATTTACAGTATCAGCAACATTTACAGAGAGATCACAAACATCATCACATATATTCACAGCATCACAATTAATCATAGCGGATGTAAGCTCATTCGAATAATTAACATTTACAGTAGTAAGCACATCACACGAGATTACTTCAGACAAGAATCGGTCATATTCGGATAAAATCTTTTCTTTTTCAATTAGTTGTAGTTCGTAAGCGGTGTCCATTTCATAAAACACTTTTTGAACTTCTCCATTTCAAACTCAAGATTTTCCTTAAGAGATGCAAAACTTCCTTTTAGACTTTCGACAAACGGATTGATCTCATTTTTAAACACCTCGTTCATGTGTTCGAAAGCCCATTCTCAGGCGTTTAGGCTATTTGAAGTCGTACATTCCAAAATGACCTTGTCAAAATTAGTAAAGTATTGATTAATCTCTTGCAAGTTTAACCATACAGTGCTAACAGGTGGAAGATCCTTTGGAATTTCCTTAGGACCTTCCATATTGACAAGCGTAGGAAATGTACTAGGGTTTTCTTCATCTAACATGTAGGTTGGTGCTGTGATGAGATCTTTGTCCATATGGAAGCGAATTCTAAAATCCGTTTTTGCAAGCTCCTTATTCATTTTAAAATAATCACACTCGGGATATTTTGCAGAATTGTATGACTGATCCTCATCAACTAGATCCTTACTTGTTCGATCATCGAAAATAACAATCGGGTCTAAGACCAATCCTAATTGGGTTGCATTATAAAGTCTTGGACTATGTCTTAAAGCTTATTTTGCATACCTTGGGTTAGGGGGAAGGCCTTTTTGACGTGATAAGATAAATTCTCTAAACGAAGCATCAAATAAGTGCACTAGTTGAGAAGCAGCGTATTGTCTTAAAAGCAAGTAATCTAGACTTCTAATCTTATTAGCAGCATTAATCTCCATTTCATTCTTCTTAGACTCGAGTAACTCAAAATCCGTTTGAAGTTTTTGAAATATAGTGACCACTAACTCCTTTTCTTTAAGTTCATTAGAAAGATTTGCTCTTAAGTTTTCAATTTCTTGCAAATGACCCATTTGTTTGTTTCGAAAGTGATCATATTCGGGATTTGTTAAAACACTAGACGAAGGCACTAATTCCAAGGTTTGAACTTTCTCATTGCTTAAGGCAAGCTCATCAGACAAATTCTTATTCTTAGCTAGGGTTTCTAAGAGTGCAGCATTCATTTGGCTAAGTAATGTAGCAGGAACAATGACCAAATCTTGTTGAGCAGGAGTAGGCGTATACGAAATGGCTCCCGGTTGTGATTCACTCAAAGTCTGGGGACTCACATTGATATTACTATCATTGATTGTCTCCTCATTTGAAAGACTCACCACCGAAGACTCATTCGAATTAGCACTCTCTTGCACAACTTGATGTGGTTGAATACTAGCATCAGTGGTATTATCAGTGGTATTAATAAGTACCTCAGATCTCTTTTCTGGCCCTAAGCTGGAGATAGTTCCCATAAGAGCTGCCTTTGCAGATTGAAAGTCATCACAGTCGGAGTCATACGCATCAAGATCATCTGCTTGGTATGCTGCATTCTGTGTGGTGACAACGTCTTGTTCAGCAATCCCTGGATCAATAAGAAATGAAAGCTCCTCTTCATCAAGTTCCCTTCCTTGTGCCTGAGCATTAACCAGATAAATCTTCTATGCAAACCATTGACCATCCCTTCTCCTCTTGGGTTTCTTGCAATCCCTGGACATGTGACCTTCTTCCTTGCAATTGTAGCATGTAATCATTTTCAACTTGCCTGTGAAATTAGCCCGTGGAGGAGTGTTGACCATTGGAGCAGGATTGATTGTGCGAGCATTGGTGTTTGATGTAGTAGGTCTCCCCTGATAAGGTTGAATAGGTTGAACCATTACCCTACCATTCTCAATAGTAGCTTGTTGGCGAGAATTGCATGAATTCCTCAACTGATGGTTAGTTGGAGCTAATCCTCTAAATCCTCGTTTGCTTAATGTCCTTGTGAGATAAGCAGACATAGTGGTTAACACTTCAACTGGGTCAGCTCCTTGTTTGAATACAGGAATGGGGACTTCCTCATCATCACAATACATTGCTTGGTCTTGTTGAGATGCATAATCACCAGAAGGAATACTCATGTGATCAGAATAGCTTGATGGATATGCTGCATTCTCTTGATAAGAAGAATATGAAGGCTGAGCATAAGGTGCAATGCTTGCTTGGTGAGGTTGTGAGCCATATTGTGATGAAGGTGCATTAAACCGATATTGTTGCTGATGTGAGGTGGGTGGTTGCGGTAGAATCGAGTATTGGGGGAAGGTTGGTGTCATGTAAGGTGATGGATGATAGGCTTGATGTCCCAAAATATAAGGAGTGTTGTTGTGTGACAAGCTTGGTTGATTCGCCATCAAAGCTAAGGAATCAGGATACAAACCTCGAGGCGAACGGTGCATGATCACATGTTTTTCATGTTGCTGAAGAAAAGCATATAGTTGATCCAAATTGCACTTATGCAAATCCCTGGTTAACTTAACATCGGTAATATACTCACCCCATTCAGCTTGAGGTAAAGTATTCAAGAATTTGGTGTTAACCTGGAATGGAGCAATCACGAGATTATATACATTCAGATCATTCATGAGAGTGGTGAATCTGAAGTAATAATCGTGAAGCGTTTCCCCTGGTTGTACGTGAATCTATCAAACAGATCATACAACTGACATTCCCTTTCCTGTTTGGTGAGAGACGTACCTTGTAGCAACACCTTTAGACGTTCCCATAAGTCCTTTGCAACCGTATACTGACTTACCATCCGATAGATATCATGTGGAAGAGCTTGGAGAATTGTTTGAAGAGCCTTTTCGTCTGCATCGGCAACAAGTTGTTGAGCTGGTGTAAGTTCTTCTAACTCCCTTGGTCGAGTCACATTGTTCACCACGATGGTACCATAGTCAAGTGGACCATTTAAAATTGACTTAACCATAAGCCTCCCATATACCGGTTTTCCCTTAAGGTAAGACATCATCCGGCCTTGCCATGCTTTAAAAACGTCTTTGATGAGCATTGGCGGGCGATTATCCGTTCCCGTAATGACGGAAATATCCGTAAGTGATTTCATCTGAGGTATTACTGAATTCGGATTCATTTTGTTCACTTCAAAGAGACAAAGATTATCGGTTGATCGAGCAGTGAAGTAAAGCTTGAGAATTGTGTTGAGTTTTTGTTGTGAGAAACCAAGATTAAATCCTCTAAAAAATCGTCGAAAAACAAGTAAAATAACCCTTGATTCGGAACTTTTTGTTGATTCGGAAGTGTTGATTCGGAAGATTTTGGCTTGGAATACCTTGATTCGGAACTTTTGCCTTGATCTGGAACTTTTGTCTTGATCCGGAACTTTTCCTTTGATCCGGAACTTTCCTTTGATCCGGAACTTTTCCTTGATCCGGAAATTTCCCTTGATCCGGAACTTTTTCCTTGATCCGGAACTTTTCTTGATCCGGAACTTTTGGTTCGGAACTTTCCTTGATACGGAACTTTCCTTGATCCGGAACTTTGGTTCGGAACTTTCCTTGATCCGGAACTTTCCTTGATCCGGAACTTTTCGTTCGGAACTTTCCTTGATCCGGAACTTTACTTGATCCGGAACTTTTCGTTCGGAACTTTTTGATCCGGAACTTTGGTTGATCCGGAAATTTTTGATCCAGAACTTTTTGGTTCGGAACTTTTGCTGGGTAAACAGAAGGTTTGTTCGAAGTAACAGTCGATCACAAAAAGATGATAAAACCCAGATTTTTTACCAAGTTACCCAAAAAGTTTTGTGATTTCAACAATAATAAGTAAAAACCAATACTTATCTACTAATCCCAATCACAAAAACACCAAAAACTCCAAGAATCAAGATGGATTTTCTTAAAGAACTGATATCGCTCATTTATACGAGTTTTTCATAGCGATATTTGTTATGTTTTGTGTCCTAAACGTAATGGATAGACCCCGTATTGCTTATATTTTGTGTAAAGTGTGTTTTATAGGTTATCAACTCACCATGTCTTACCGACAAGAAAGAGTTGATTCACCTTGAGGGTACGGCTCTTGGTGTGATACATCAAATCCGTTGATGGTTTCCAGGTTACCCAAAACTGGATGGTTTTCACTTGCCATGGTCCTAGACTGAAAAGTGGCTAATCCAAGGGGGTACGGCTCTTGGTAAAGATTTTATCAAATCCGTTGATAGCTGTAATAGCTTGCTTAAAGCTATAGGGTGTTCAATTCACCGATGCTTCATTGCTAAGAATTGGCGAGTCCAGAAGGGTACGGCTTCTGGTAAAGACATATCAAATCCGTTGACGGCTGTGATGGTTTGCCTAAAATCATCAGGGTACCCCCACTCACCATTGATTCACGTTCTAAGAGTTGGGTTGGGTTCTAGTCTCCCAGGGTGATGCTTATTCCACCAGAAAGACTGGCTAGCCCAAGAGCGAGCAGCTACTTGGTAAAGGCTCATCAAATCTGCTCATTGGAGTTATTGGAGGCGATTTGGGACCAAAAGGAGCTAAGCAAACAAGTCAGGGATCAATTGGTCTAATGTTGCGCCGCAACTCCTACCTACTGCGGCGCAAGTGGTTGACACCCAAATCAGTACCAGCCTCAGAAGCCGAGTTGCGGCGCAACTCCTACCTATTGCGGCGCAATTGAAGGGGCTACAGATCATGGTGCTTGCGGATCACTAGTTGCGGCGCAAGACACATGAGTTGCGGCGCAACAGATGCAGTTACGAAATTGTGTTTTTATTCCTAATTAAGGGGGAGCCCAAAGAGTTAGTGGGACATTATGGCTGAACGTTTTTTTAAACTACCAGGAGGAATATATAACAAAGGAGTGAGTGGAAGAAAAAAAAAGAAGAGAAGAAGAAGCATTACCATCATACAGAGAAGCATCATCTATCATCACACATCATCATAATCATAATTTTCTGTTGAACAATCGTTGTTTTCAATTTCTACTTTGTTAATTTGGGAGATCATTGGAACCTATTTCTCAGTTTGGTATTGAATCTTCTATCATTTTAATTGCAATTTGAAGTATGTCTTTTACATATTTAATTGTGTTTGTTACGATCATGAGTAGCTAATTTCTTAATACGTTTGCTAGGATTATGTGATGTTTATGTGTTAGGTTTTGGGTTTGAAATTCGATTGATGTGTTGAGATTAATTGGGGATCCGTTTGGGTTAATAACTTAATTATCTTGTTAAAATTGTTTATACTCTTATTTGGTAATCTAAAAACGGGTATTCGAAAGGAATCCGTAATTTTTACTAAAATAAGAACGAATTAATCGGCCTGTCTTTAGTTGATTATAAGTGAATGATATTCGAAAGGAGTCATTAACAACAATTTTTACAAGTAGTTATTCACACAAACGCTAGCTACTAAATTAAGAGAAATCGGTTTAGGAGTTGGTAAGCTATTCGAAAGGAAGCTTATAAATTAATTCTCACACATCAGCTTGGAACTTTATGCACAATATCTTGAGGTGTTAACGGTATTCGAAAGGAATCGTTGCATGGTTAGGGAATTGGAGAAATCCGGTATTCGAAAGGAACTTAGGATTTTACATTAGAAGTTTATCGATATTTTCATACCTAAGAGATAACGCATATTCATTAACGGTCCAAGCAAGCGTTTCTTTTATTCATATTTGAAATCTTAAATATTTTTACTGTTATTATAAGCAAGTCTTCACTAAGACTAAAACCAACTTGTTACTCGTTACGCGTTTTTATAAACTAATACTTCCAACTATAAATAGTCCCTGTGTTCGAACCCGATATTTGCTAATACTATTTTACAACTGACAAGGGTACACTGCCCGTGTCATAATCTAGTAAAGGTTAATTTTGGGAAAACTAGATTTTTCGCATCAAGTTTTTGGCGCCGCTGCCGGGGACTTGATTTAGTTGAAGTTTTTAGTTTATTGTTTGATTACTTGTTTGAATATTTTTCACGGGTATTTTTGTTTGTGTTGTGATTTTCAGGATTATTGATTGTGTATGTACACGAGATCCCAAGGGAAACAAGTGCAAAGTCCTCTTTCGGATCCGGAAAAACTTTTGAGGAAACGGGGTTTAGGAGCAGCCGCTTCGGTAGTTTATAGTGAAAGCATATCCTCCGAGGATAAAGTTGAACTAGTTTTTGAAGAAGAAATGACAGACAACGGAGACGATGATATTAGACTAGAAAACCAACCCAATCCTTTTGACATACCGATGATCGATAGGAATAGGATGGTACCACAGACGAATGGGTCGGCTATTGTGGCACCGGATTTGGGGGATGACTTTTCCGTTAAAGGTCATCACTTAAAGATGATTCAAGATAGTACTTTTGACGGACATTTCAAGTCCGACCCGCACAAGCATGTGGCGAGTTTCATAGAGACATGTAGAATGTTTCGATATGGAGCGGGTCAAGAGGAAAGCGTTATGCTAAGTTTGTTTCCATCGTCTCACACGGGAGAGGCGAAAACGTGGTTTAATGAATTAGAGCCGGGTACGATAGCAACTTGGGAAGAAATGAGGGAGCTTTTTGTAACAAGATTTTTTCCACCCATCTTGCGCAGGAAGCTATTGAACCAAATCCGTTCTTTTCAACAATGGGACAACGAGACCATAACAAGTGCTTGGATTAGGCTTAAGGAATTGTTAAGGAACTGCCATGGGCACGAGTTAGATAAAGATGAAGTTATTGATATCTTCTACTACAGTTTGGATAGTCGTTCTCAACACGACTTGGATTTGGCGGGTGGTGGCAGTTTCCTATACAAGTCACCAAACGAGGCTCACCGAATGATGGAAGACCAAGTTCAAGCTCATATTGCTAGGGATCGGGTTAATAGGAATAGGAGAGTTAGAGGAACGGTGAACCAAGTTGAAGAAGGAGGTAGTAGTGGTAGCAACAAAGAAGTGGTGAACGAGATTAAAGCCTTGGGTAATGAAATGAAAAACCGAATGGATCGTTTGGAAAAAGATGTACACTTAGTGAAGAACGGTTGCGGGAAATGCGGGGGACCTCACTACACGGATGATTGTGAGCCGAAATCTGAGGAGGCTAACTATGCCAACTATGGGTATCAAAACCGGGGAAATAGTGGGTATGGAAATAAGAATCAGGGAAACAGAAATGAGGCGAGATTTCAACCCAACCAATCGAAACAAAAGGAGGAGCATACCGAACAGAATTTTGAGGAAATGATGAAAGATTTTGTCTACTCCCAAAAGGCGGCAAATGATATTATGGCTAACTCCATGAAAGGATTCACCGCAAAATGGGAGCAAAACCAACGGAACACCCAAGCTAACATGCAAGACTTGGAGCGAAAATTTGAAAGATTAAGTGAAAAGTTCTCGAACCGACCAACGGGTCAAATGCCAAGTTCAACCCAACCAAATCCGAGGCAAAATCAAAACAACACCGGAGGATCATCAAACCAAGGGTCGAAGTATGTACCACCAAATAATCGTGATGAGCAAGTGAACGTTGTGGAGACTAGGTCTGGACCTAAGTATGGGGGGGACCGAAAAATGGTGCTGAACAAAGACAAATCGGAAATTTCAGCTGAAACAGACATATTGCGCCGCAACAACAGGGACTTGCGCCGCAACTCGTACTCCGTGGGGAACCCAATTGTCATTGACCAACCAATTGCGCCGCAAGATACTGTAGCTGCGCCGCAACTCGAGATCCGAGACTTCAAAATGAACCATGAACCCATCGATAGTGATTCGGACGACGAGGAAGAGATAGAAATGGAGTCGAAACCTGGGAAGGAACCAAAGGGTGATAATAAAGAAAAAGAACCGGAAATCGAACCAAAAGGGCCATACAAGCCACATATCCCATATCCGCATAGACTTCGAAAAGAAAAGAAAAAGGAACAATACGGGAAATTCATCGAGTTAATGAAAACTGTTAAGATTAATGTTCCTTTAGTTGATCTTATTGCGGGTATGCCAAATTATGCAAAATTCATGAAGGAACTCGTGAGCGGGAAAGGTGATTACATGGAGAAAATCACCGCGTTCTTAAATGCCGAATGTTCAGCAATTGTGAAGAGGTCTATTCCACCGAAACTTGAAGACCCCGGAAGTTTTCTTTTAACTTGCACTTTTAACGATACATTTACTTTTAGTGCATTAGCGGATTTAGGGGCAAGCATTAACTTAATGCCCTACTCTATTTACACTAAATTGTCTTCAAATGTTTTAACCCCAACACGTATGAGCATAAGATTGGCCGATCGATCTTATCAATATCCATTGGGTATTGCCGAAAATATGCTCATACGGGTTGGAGAATTTTTATATCCCGTGGATTTTGTTATTCTTGAAATGGAGGAGGATGAAAAAGTTCCTCTCATTTTGGGTAGACCATTTTTGAACACCGCGGATGCTATCATCCGGGTTCGGGATACCGAAATTTCTTTGGGTTTGGGTGATGAAAGGGCAACATTTTCTTTGAATCAAGCAATGAAACATTCATATTCTACTGATGAATCTTGTTTTAGAATTGATGTTATAGATGAAGCTTATGACCTCGATTGGGAAGGCATTTTGGAAGCAGAGGCGGAAATGGAAATGCTGAATTCCATTATTAAAGAAGAGGCGAATGATGAGGAAAGCTCGAATGAAGTGAAGGAGTTGGTAGTTAACGACGGGGAGAGGATCAAAACTTCTATTGAGGATCCCCCGAAGGATTTGGAACTTAAGCAATTACCGGCACATCTAGAGTATGCATTCTTAGATGGTAATTCTAGTCTCCCAATTATTATTTCGTCCTCACTTTTGGAAGACGAGAAGGTTAAATTACTAACGGTCCTTAAAAGCCATAAAAAGGCTTTCGCTTGGCGTATTTCTGATATTCCGGGTATAAGTTCTGATTTTTGTAAACATAAAATCAACTTTTTAGATAATGTAAAACCCGTTGTCCAAAGACAACGGAGACTTAACCCGAATATGCAAGATGTGGTCAAAAAGGAAATTGTTAAACTCTTGGATGCAGGTATAATTTACCCGATAGCAGATAGCCCCTGGGTTAGTCCGGTCCATTGTGTGCCCAAGAAAGGTGGAATGACTGTGGTATTGAATGAAAAGAACGAATTGGTACCGACAAGAACAGTGACGGGCTGGAGGGTTTGTATCGATTATAGGAGGTTAAATGAGGCGACCCGAAAGGATCATTTTCCATTACCATTTATGGATCAAATGATAGAAAGGTTGGCGGAAAACGAGTTTTATTGTTTTCTTGATGGTTTCTCGGGTTTTTTTCAAATTCCAATTGACCCCGAGGACCAAGAGAAAACAACATTTACTTGTCCTTTCGGTACCTTTGCTTATAGACGGATGCCATTCGGGTTATGTAATGCACCGGGAACATTTCAGAGGTGTATGATGGCGATTTTTCAGAATATGGTTGAGAATTCCATGGAGGTTTTTATGGACGATTTTTCGGTTTATGGGAGTTCATTTGATGGTTGTTTAGAAAGTTTAGATAAGATGCTAGCACGGTGTGAAGAAACAAATTTGGTGCTTAATTGGGAAAAATGCCATTTCATGGTGAAGGAAGGAATAGTATTGGGGCACAAAATTTCTAAGGCGGGAATTGAGGTTGATAGAGCAAAGATTGAAGTTATAGCAAAGTTACCACCTCCAACGAACGAGAAATCAGTTAGAAGCTTTCTAGGACACGCGGGGTTTTATAGGCGGTTTATTAAGGATTTTTCAAAGATAACTAGGCCGATGACTCGTTTGTTAGAGAAGGATACAAAGTTCGAATTTTCGGAGGATTGTATGAAGGCATTTGAATTGTTGAAGGAAAGATTAACGAACACACCCATTCTAATCTCGCCAAATTGGGATCTACCCTTTGAGTTGATGTGTGACGCGAGCAATTTTGCGGTAGGGGCGGTATTGGGTCAAAGGATTGAGAAACATTTTAGGCCGATTTATTTTGCAAGCAAGACATTAAATGAAGCTCAGCAAAATTATACCACTACCGAGAAGGAATTACTAGCTGTTGTGTTCGCATTCGATAAATTTCGGTCTTATTTGGTATTGAGTAAAACGGTAGTGTTCACGGATCACTCGGCCTTAAAGTTTCTGTTTTCAAAGTTAGATGCGAAGCCGAGATTGATTAGGTGGATCTTACTTTTGCAAGAATTTGATGTGGAGATCCAAGATAAGCGGGGTAGAGAAAATGTGGCGGCGGATCATTTGAGCCGTTTGGAGAATCCGAGTCTTGGAGCTTTGAATGAGGAGGATATTCGAGACACCTTTCCGGATGAAAGATTGGCATTTGTTGGAAAAGCAGTTGGTGAACGGGGTCCTTGGTACGCCGACATAGCCAATTATTTAGCGGGTGGAGTCGTTAGTAGATTGCTTACTTATCAACAACGGAAAAAGCTATACTCGGATGCCAAGTATTACTTTTGGGAGGAGCCGTTTCTATTTAGAATGTGTGCCGATGGAATGGTGAGAAGGTGTGTTTATGGAGCCGATACAAGGCGAATTCTCGATGAATGTCACCATGGTCCAACGGGAGGGCATTATGGTCCAACCGTGACGGGAAAGAAGGTGTTTGATGCGGGTTTCTATTGGCCTACTATTTTTAAGGAAGCACACACCTTAGTGAGGACATGTGATTCGTGTCAAAGGCAAGGTACGGTTACAAAACGAGACGAGATGCCGCAACAAAGTATACAAGTGTGCGAGGTTTTTGATATTTGGGGAATTGATTTCATGGGGCCGTTTAAACCGTCGAACAAAAATGTCTACATCTTGGTGGCGGTGGATTATGTATCTAAATGGGTCGAGGCAAAGGCACTACCTACTAATAATGCTAACGTTGTTATTGATTTTTTACGAAGTTTGTTTTGTAGGTTTGGCATGCCAAAAGCTTTGATAAGTGATCGGGGAACCCATTTTGCAAACACCCAAATGGAAAAAGTTTTGAAGAAATATGGGGTACAACACCGGTTTTCGACTTCCTACCACCCTCAAACAAGTGGGCAAGTCGAAAACACCAATCGGGCGATTAAACGGATTTTGGAGAAGACGGTCAACAATAACCCGTCTTTATGGTCAAAGAAATTGGATGAAGCATTATGGGCATTTAGGACAGCTTACAAGACTCCGATTGGGACCACCCCGTTCAAGATGCTATATGGGAAAACGTGTCATTTACCCATGGAGATAGAGCATAAGGCGTATTGGGCGCTTAAAGAGTGTAGCATGGATTTACTAGCTAGTGGCGAAACCAGATTTCTACAACTCCATGAGTTAGACGAGTTAAGATGGAACGCATACGAGAATTCCGCTCTTTATAAGGCGAGAACTAAGATGGTCCATGATTTGAAAATTAGGCGGAAAGAGTTTAAGGAAGGAGACAAGGTGCTTTTGTTTCAATCGAAGTACAAATTTAAAGCACCTAAGTTGAGATCAAAGTGGACGGGCCCTTACTTGGTGAGACGGGTCTTTTCGGGTGGATATGTGGAGCTAGAAACGGATGAGGGCGGATCATTTATCGTTAATGGTCAAAGAGTCAAACTTTATCATGAGGAAGATGAGGAGAACGGTATGACGATGGAGGATGGGTTTTACCCGTTCTAGATTCTCGGCACAACGAGGAGTCAAGCTCATGACTCGAGGAAAAAAACGAGCACTTCCGGATTAAACCCCGGTTTGTTGTATCATTTCTCTTTTAATTTCTCTTATTTTGGTTATTTTTGCTGATTCTAGTTATTTTAGTAACTTAGGAGTTTTAAAAGTATGGTTTTGTATAAGTGTTTAAGTAATTTAAAAAAAAAAAAAAAAAAAAAAAAAAAAAAAAAAACAACTCTTAGCTTTTCTTAAGTTGTATGTTTTGTAAAATTGTTAGTAGGTTTGAGTCGGATTTGCTTAGGGACAAGCAAATGCTTAAGTATGGGGGGTTTGATATCGCTCATTTATACGAGTTTTTCATAGCGATATTTGTTATGTTTTGTGTCCTAAACGTAATGGATAGACCCCGTATTGCTTATATTTTGTGTAAAGTGTGTTTTATAGGTTCTCAACTCACCATGTCTTACCGACAAGAAAGAGTTGATTCACCTTGAGGGTACGGCTCTTGGTGTGATACATCAAATCCGTTGATGGTTGCCAGGTTACCCAAAACTGGATGGTTTTCACTTGCCATGGTCCTAGACTGAAAAGTGGCTAATCCAAGGGGGTACGGCTCTTGGTAAAGATTTTATCAAATCCGTTGATAGCTGTAATAGCTTGCTTAAAGCTATAGGGTGTTCAATTCACCGATGCTTCATTGCTAAGAATTGGCGAGTCCAGAAGGGTACGGCTTCTGGTAAAGACATATCAAATCCGTTGACGGCTGTGATGGTTTGCCTAAAATCATCAGGGTACCCCCACTCACCATTGATTCACGTTCTAAGAGTTGGGCTGGGTTCTAGTCTCCCAGGGTGATGCTTATTCCACCAGAAAGACTGGCTAGCCCAAGAGCGAGCAGCTACTTGGTAAAGGCTCATCAAATCTGCTCATTGGAGTTATTGGAGGCGATTTGGGACCAAAAGGAGCTAAGCAAACAAGTCAGGGATCAATTGGTCTAATGTTGCGCCGCAACTCCTACCTACTGCGGCGCAAGTGGTTGACACCCAAATCAGTACCAGCCTCGGAAGCCGAGTTGCAGCGCAACTCCTACCTATTGCGGCGCAATTGAAGGGGCTACAGATCATGGTGCTTGCGGATCACTAGTTGCGGCGCAAGACACATGAGTTGCGGCGCAACAGATGCAGTTACGAAATTGTGTTTTTATTCCTAATTAAGGGGGAGCCCAAAGAGTTAGTGGGACATTATGGCTGAACGTTTTTTTAAACTACCAGGAGGAATATATAACAAAGGAGTGAGTGGAAGAAAAAAAAAGAAGAGAAGAAGAAGCATTACCATCATACAGAGAAGCATCATCTATCATCACACATCATCATAATCATAATTTTCTGTTGAACAATCGTTGTTTTCAATTTCTACTTTGTTAATTTGGGAGATCATTGGAACCTATTTCTCAGTTTGGTATTGAATCTTCTATCATTTTAATTGCAATTTGAAGTATGTCTTTTACATATTTAATTGTGTTTGTTACGATCATGAGTAGCTAATTTCTTAATACGTTTGCTAGGATTATGTGATGTTTATGTGTTAGGTTTTGGGTTTGAAATTCGATTGATGTGTTGAGATTAATTGGGGATCCGTTTGGGTTAATAACTTAATTATCTTGTTAAAATTGTTTATACTCTTATTTGGTAATCTAAAAACGGGTATTCGAAAGGAATCCGTAATTTTTACTAAAATAAGAACGAATTAATCGGCCTGTCTTTAGTTGATTATAAGTGAATGATATTCGAAAGGAGTCATTAACAACAATTTTTACAAGTAGTTATTCACACAAACGCTAGCTACTAAATTAAGAGAAATCGGTTTAGGAGTTGGTAAGCTATTCGAAAGGAAGCTTATAAATTAATTCTCACACATCAGCTTGGAACTTTATGCACAATATCTTGAGGTGTTAACGGTATTCGAAAGGAATCGTTGCATGGTTAGGGAATTGGAGAAATCCGGTATTCGAAAGGAACTTAGGATTTTACATTAGAAGTTTATCGATATTTTCATACCTAAGAGATAACGCATATTCATTAACGGTCCAAGCAAGCGTTTCTTTTATTCATATTTGAAATCTTAAATATTTTTACTGTTATTATAAGCAAGTCTTCACTAAGACTAAAACCAACTTGTTACTCGTTACGCGTTTTTATAAACTAATACTTCCAACTATAAATAGTCCCTGTGTTCGAACCCGATATTTGCTAATACTATTTTACAACTGACAAGGGTACACTGCCCGTGTCATAATCTAGTAAAGGTTAATTTTGGGAAAACTAGATTTTTCGCATCAAGAACACTAATACAATCAAAAACTAAAAAACCACACAAATCATTACCTTAAATCACCCCATAGCTCTTGATACCAAATATAGAATCTTGATAACCTATGAATCTATGAAGTGGGTTGATGTTTTCTAGAGAGAGAAACTAGAGAGAGAAAGTGAGAGAGAACTATGTGATATTTTATTAAGTGGAAACTTAAAGTGAACAACAACCAACCCCTTTCCAAGGAGGAAAGGGATATTTATACTTCCAAGCTACTAATGGAATTGGGCCGGCCCATGACAAGCCCATGGGCCGGTTCTTACTTAACTAAATAAGTAACTATTAACTACGAGCTATTAGAACATCAATAATATTGTGGAGTGACCGATACTTCTAATATACGTAAAAACGTATTTCTAACATATATATTAGAGCATCTGTAAGCAGGAGTTGGGATGAAGACACCCGACATACACCCATTGTGAGTTGGACATGTCTTTTAGGTTTAAGGTTTCCTATGATGGCGAACATAACCTTCCAAAAATACTCGACCCGCGAGACCTGAAATGATTGTTGAAATTAGGATCCTATTATTGACTGCCGGTAGTAGACAGGAGGTTATGTGAATATGAAATGTAGATCTTGAAGTGCCAGATGGGTAGCGAAGTTATGCCAAAAATTTTAACCATGGAAAAATGAATTGATGATCTGAAAGATCATGGGATATAAGTCCCCATTGTATGGGACCATTGAGATGATGTAAAAGATTGGTTTAAAAGGCATATAAGCTGGATCTACCCTAGGACTTCAAGAGCTGCGTGAATTATGTTTCGTATATAGAACTTTATAAATTGTCAATCAAGTGAAAATCTGATTACTTTTTGATAAAGTTTAGATCGGCGAAAAGTTGCATTCATCAAAACCCCGTGAACATCATGGATACAGAAAGTAAGTCAACATTAAGCCTGATCTTATTCCCGTAGTTATGTTTGATAAAACTCGCATATCGTAATGGATTACACTTATGAGAAAAGATCGGATGTGGAGGAAATACCCACATGGCTTTAACTCTATAAGAAGCGAGTAGTAATATAAGATGATCTTTGAGGACAAAGATCCTGTTTAGGGGTAAATGTTGTGACAATCCGTCAATTTATGGTTTATATTTTATTCTCAAATATTATTTAAAAACATTATTTTAATGTTATATTATGAACTCACTTATTTCTGGGAAGAAATTTGGATTTACGTCTTGAAATAGCATCAACTACGTCTAAACCAGAGGATTCTACGTTACGTGCTTACGTTTACATACACTGTTTTGGTGACAGTCCGACATTTCAGGAAATAAATTTATCCGTGAATATTATTTTGGGATTTTTATTTTGAGTTGGTTCATAAACTCACAAATTTACGAGAAGAGATTAGGACTTACGATGATAATTTAACGTCCTTTACGACTAAACCGAAAACCTTAGGATTACGTATTTACGTTTTTGAACTTCATTTTTGATGAGACAATTTTTATTAGATTCATTTTGTGCCGCTGATTCATAATTATAAAAACGTTTTTCGTAAAACGACCCGAGGGCACGTAAATCGAGGAAACTAGAATCGAGGAGTACCCGTAATTAAATGGGGATGAGACAAGATAAACTTGTCCCACCCCCACACATGGGATGGTTAACAAGTCTCCACAAACACCATTAGGTGTCAAAAGTATAAGCCATGAGTAACACTTGTTAACTCTAGCTTAACTTGTAAGCAATACCAACATCAAAACTACTAGCTACAAACTATTTTTCACACACACCACATGAAAACCACTCTCTCATCCTTCCTCTCTCATGGTGAACGTCCAAACACCACCCTAAATCACCCATCATCATCATCAATTTAACCATAAACTTCATCTATATTCAACATATGTTGATAACCCTTTGAAAAGATGATGATTGGAGGTGATTTTAACAACTATCAAGGAGTTTACATGGAGATCAAGGGCTGATTTTCAGGAAGGTATTCATGCATATGAAGATCTCAAGGAGTTCATTTTCCAAGTTGAAGGTTTGGTAACAAGGAACCAAACCTTGTTCATCAAAAACTCATCATTTCATCACTTTGGTGGTATAAAGATTGTTCTCCCCATTCTCTTGTTATTTTGATTATGTAATCATGTATTTTCTTTCTTATTGTATATGTATATGATGAATATATGATGATAAAAATGTTGTGTGGGGATCAAGTGTTGATAAATATGATTAAAAAGATGAAAAACCATAAGAAACAAGGCTAAAATCTTGCTTAAATTGTTGGCTGTATAAAAACAGTAAGTAACCAAGTTATGAACTGATAAAATTGTATGATGGAATCCATTTACAGTAAGTTTTAGATGTCATACACATGTGAGAGTTGGCCATGCAATGGAATCATCAAGATGAGTGAGATATGATCAAAAACAAGATGAGTGTACCAATCTGAATAGTCTGTTTTCTATGGACTGTTAAGGATAGTTAGACATGGAATGAGCAGTAGCTATAACTAACTTATTTGTAGCACATAATATGAAGTTTATGCCATCCAAATATGAGCTTCTATCTCCTTATATAACTCAAGATATGATAAAAATGGTGAAGATGAAACTAAAAATCAGATTTTGAAGAATTAATGTTTAATAGTATTATATAAGCACTCAAATAAAAATAGTATAAAATGTGAATTAAAACCCACTAACTTATATAATACATTTATATAAATATGTATAAGGATAAATAAATGGACATTTTATAAAAATGGTAGTTTGATAAGTTTTATAAGTTATAAAACTATAAACATGATTTTTACGACTTTTTCAGCTATTACCGTAAAATTAACGTTTTTGTTAAATAAAACTTAGACGGTTGGACCCGTCTAATGTAAACTTTTATAAACTCATATAATGATATATAAACATATATAACAAGTAAAAACCGATAAAACCCGAACTATATAACATACGGACATTAACGGGCTAAGTTAACGTTATTGGAGTAATAATACAACAAAATGGGCTAAAACACTTATAAACTTATTTATTGGACTTAACCCATTTGGGCCCAACATTTAATGTATAAATACTGATAATACAAGTATTAAATGGAATAATATAAGTTAATGAACTTATAATAGGCTTATTGGACCTAAAACATGTAAATAGGTAAAACTAGTAAGAAGTTACCAATACATAAACACTAAAATGAGTAAAAGAGAATATGTAAACCCACTTGCTCATCATATATATAAAATCATCATATGTATACATAATTGTTATTTTTATAAAGTCATTGGACAAGAGTCTAAGACGAGTATTATTTGTCTAGGTTTCCGTGATTGAAGCACGTACCGTACATCCGAATTGCCGATACCCGCCTTCCCACATCAACGTGAGTTCATATCCTCGCCCTCTTTTAAATGTTTTTATGAAATGTTTTATAAACCCGCGAGGGAGATAACATGTTAGGTTTTTATAAAATAGGACACTAGTTGTCCCGATTGTCTGTTTATTGATTTGGACCCGAATGATTGCATGACCCGAAGAATGATTAAATGACCCGATAGATGAGATAAAATTGATTATTAATGTTAGGTTATGTCAATAAAAGTCCCATTAGCATGAATTGTGAACTACCGGGATTTGGTAGACGCTTATGCATATAATAGTACTATTTGGGGACGATCACCCCAGTTCGCGCCTTGACGGTTGATCCCCGTCGTGCCACATTGATTGGTAAACGAATTTATGTATGAGAAGATTTACATAGCGTGATCTTTGTGACGACACGTTAACTTAGATGGGAAATTGAGTTTCGGGCTAGCTACCCGTCGTTTGTTGTAGTAAGGTAACAATGTCATGCGGCTTATAATAATCCAATTAACGAAATACTGCTATACGCACCGAATTACAATATGTTGCCTGACTAGCAATACGGGGTCATATTATTGATATTATGTTTGTGTTTTGGTATTACATAACCATATTCATATAACGGTTTTGATTTAACTCTACACGACGTTATAAAAATGTATTGTATGATATTTTTACGACATTGGTTCGTATAATGATTTTGAAGGCGAAAGCCTATATTATGATTTTTGATAAGGATTTGTATAAAATGACCTTGGCTATTTTATGGCCTATTACAAAGATTTGTACAAAATGATTTTCGGTAATAATTTTATACCGATGTTATATTGATGGAATTTATTAAACTCTATGAATTCACTCGGCGTTATCGCTGACCTTTTCTTTTAACATGTTTTATCTCAGGTACTTGAAGGTAATTCTCGGGATGTCGACAAAGAATTCATAGCCCGCACTTAAATAACAATGTCCATTCAAATCTTTTGTAAATATGTAAGAAATGATTATGACTTGGGACCTATGTAACTTTGATATTTATTAATGGAAATGCTTTATTATTAAACGACGCGATTTTTAAGCATTGTCTATGATGTGAGTAATGTGCTATCCCGTAACACCAACGAGTCTTCCGCTGGATTGAATTGTATAAATTTGGGGGTGTTACAGGAATCACACATTTGTGCTTTGCTGATGACCTCATGTTGTTGTGCAATGGAGATGCTACTTCTGCTTCCATTCTTAGAAGAGCTCTGGATGAGTTTACTCTTTGTTCAGGCCTCTTCCCTAGTATGACTAAAAGTACAGTCTACTTTGGAAATGTGCCAAATGATGTCAAGTGTAGAATCCTAATGTTCATGCCATTCAATGAAGGGACCTTTCCTGCAAGATACTTGGGGGTGCCTTTAACATCTAGAAAATTATACAAAGAAGATTGCTTATTCTTGATTGACAATGTGAAGAGGAGGATTAATGATTGGAGAAACAAAACCCTGTCTTATGCAGGTAGGCTGCAACTTATTACCTCTGTTCTTGCCTCTCTTCAGGTTTATTGGGCTTCTATCTTCATTCTTCCATCAAATGTTTGTAAATCTATTGACAAACTTCTTAAGTCTTTCCTATGGTCTGGAAATGACAATAACAAGGGGTTCATAAGTGTAGCATGGAAGGACATTTGTATGCCTAAGATCCAAGGTGGTCTTGGTCTTAAACCTTTACAAGAATGGAACATGACCCTCATGTCCAAGCACCTTTGGAACATCCTTTGTAACAAGGATTCTATTTGGGTTAGGTGGATCAATCTTACTTGGCTCAAAGTTAAGAGTGTATGGAGCATTGGCACTCTTAATCAAAATTCATGGTGTTAGAAGCAATTTTTGGATCTAAGGGAGTTGATTAGGCAGTTTGTTTATACTAGGGTTGGAGATGGCAAAACCTGCAACTTATGGTATGACAAGTGGTTTGATGCTGGTCCTCTATGCAGATTCATAAGCCAATGGGATATCACTCAAGCTCACCTTAACCCTAGTACTAAGGTTAAAGACATGATAAGAGGGGATGCTTGGAAATGGCCTAGGGAATAGCTGGTTAGGTTCAAAGACTACATACAATTCCCTGTGCCTAAACTTGATAGTAATGTTGCTGATAAAGTTGTCTGGGTGGATAAGGAAGGAAAGGAAAAGAGGTTTAGTATGGCAGAAGTTTGGAAAGGTGTTAGAAGAAATGCACCTAAAGTCATTTGGTACAAACATGTCTGGTTTTCTCAATGTGTTCCAAGGCATTCTTTTATTCTTTGGATGGCCATTAAAGGGAAGCTCAAAACTCAAGATAGGTTGTCCAAGTGGCTAAACATTCAGTCTTGCCCATTCTGCAATGTTTGCAAAGACTCTCATAGTCATCTTTTCTTTGAGTGTCATTATGCTAATAAGGCTATGGGAAAGATTAAAGGTGATGGCCAAGTTTGATGATGTTAATCACACTTGGGCTATGATCATTTCTAGTGTGGTCAACAAGGTTGCTTCTAACAAGATTTGGAGCATTATACAAAGGCTGGTATTTGGTGCTTCTGTGTACTTTATATGGCAAGAAAGGAACTTCAGGCTGTTCAACAAGTCTTTTAGAACTGAAGATAAGCTTTTCACCATTATTACTGATACAATTAGGCTCAAGCTCATGGGGTTAAGTATCTTGAAGAATTCTGCAGATGTTATTGAGGCTGCTAGAATTTGGAAGTTCCCTGTGAGTCTTAAATCTAAAGATAATACTATGGAGGTATAAGGGGTAGGATGGGTTAACAGGCCTAGGGGGTTCTAGCTTATACAGTTGATAGCTGGGTGTTTGGGTTACTCTTCTAAGGTTGTGAGGTGCAGGGAAGGGCCTCACTTTCTTAGTTCTAGTAATGCCAAGATTTTCTGGTGGTGTAGGTTGTGCTAGTCCCCCTAGTTGGTTTACCTATTTTAGCAGTCTATGAGCCTTTGTAGTTGATAGCAGGGTGCTTGGACTACTCTTCTTAGGTTCCATGGTGCAGGGTAGGGCCATGGTTTCTAAGTTCTAGTAGGGTCAAGATTTTCTTGTGTGTGGGCTGTGTTCATAGGCTGCTAAGGTGTGTTTGTTGGTTGGCTTGGTTTGTAGAAGGATGCTGAGCTCTGTTTCCTTTCTTGGATCCTTTCTACTTGCATTTCCTTGGTCCCTGGTAAAAGCTTCTTCATGAATTTTGTGTTGAGGATCTTTCTCTTGGATCATAGGGGCATCTGATATTGGACAACTGCAGTTATCTGACTAGTCTGGTGATTGGTTTCTCTGATGATTCAGTTTATGAATTTATAGTCATTTTTATGTATTTTGTTAAGGTTTTTCCTTGATTATGTTTTATCAAGTATTTGTATTTTGTTTTATAGCCTTTCTATGCCCCATGAGTTTTGTTCATGGTTGCCATGGTGGGTTTGTATATTTTTTGGTAGCTATAATACTTTACCTTTTAAAAAAAAAAAGATCAACAAACTAAACTCCAATCATACCGGTAAGGAGGTTTAACTAAATAATAGATTTCATAAATAGCTCGCCATTCAAATGGAATAAAATGTTGAATCGAATATTTCAAAGTCATATGATACTTAAGCATGAGTTTCTTACTTTTTTTTCTTAACGGTTGATTTATTAAGAAAAGGCCACAAAGGCAGAAGTACAAAAAGCTCCAAGCTTAACAAAAATTAGATAGGGACACCCCCACTAACAAGCTTGAGCAAACAAAAAACATTGGCATGGACAACATTCCATGCTCAATCACATAAACTACCAATCACTCAATAATAGTAAAGGACGTGGACAAAACCCATGCTCAATACTTAAATAACAAAAAAAAGACAAGCAACTAGATAAAAACTAAATACCTAGCTGCTTCCCCTATCACTTACTACTTGATCCCTATTTAACAAAGACCAAGCTCCTGCATATCCATGACACTTCAAAAAAGACTTGTTCATAAGCTTGATATGGAAAACCACTTCAGAATACATGGTAGTTTTGGTTCAACCACAAAGGGAAGCAACCTCCACTACCAATCGATCCCCCATGGAAATAACCATACCCAAAGCTATGACACAAGAAAAGTAAGCATAAAGAGACTTACTCACCAATCGCCATCAGAAACAATGCATGATAAAAAAAAGGAAAGGTGCCAGTGTAGCAAATCAAGCTTATTGCCTCCTCAAAACCCCCATCTATGTAAAACCCAGTGGGAAACCATAGAAAGGGGAAAGAGTACAACTAAGCCTGAATCCTCTCACACGATGCTGTAAACCTACATATCTATCATCACAACACTAAATAGATACAAGGATTACAAATATGGGCAGAGCATCACATAACATACTTTTGGAATCTAGAAAATTGGACAATGAGTAAGAAAAAGGCAGAGAAAGAAAACCATACCTTGCAAGAAGGCATATAACCTAACTCTCCTAATACAGACTCAAATGTCCACTAATAGCACATCAAACCTTTCCCAAACAACATCCAAATAACTGCCCACCCAAACCCTCAACATAAGAGGATAAACAGAAGAAAGTATCATACCTGAAAAGATACAAATACATGGAAGGAAAATCATAGCAACAAACCAGCAGGACCCAACCTGCAAGAACAAGCCACAATCCTATACAACAATTCCTGCTAAAGTCATAGATAAACATAAATGTACCCAATTCCTATTACAATCCCAAAGCCCAGTCCCACCAAAGGACCAGCCACACCAAATCAGATAAATAAACTAACAACACATTAGTTCATCATTTGGTCTCCTATCTCAAAATTAACTATCTCAATAGAGTTAATACCACTAATCAATTTGATATTCCATATCGCAGCTGCATTAGAGACATCAACAGAAGGTTTAACCGCAAGACTTAAAAGCTTAAGCCTAATAGAGTTTATAATAATCTTAGTAAGACCATCAACATCTCTAAAAGCCATTCCCATCCTTCTATTATTCCTCTCCTGCCACAAAAAATAAATACTAGCACCAAAAACCAATCTCTGAATAACACTCCATATACTGTTTCTGGCCGGGTAGTTAACAAGATCAGATATAGCATTTGGCCAAGTATTGCCCACATGATCCATTCTAGCCATAGGCTTAAGCCTTTCCCATAGTCTCTTAGAAAACACACATGAGAAAAATAAATGACTATGCGATTCACTATTATCCCCACATAAAAACACGAAGTAACACTAACATTAAACCACTTGGCAAGCCTATCACTAGTTTTGAGTCTCTCTTTGGCATCTAACCAAGCAATAAATGCATGTCAAGGGATACATTGAGTAAACCAAATATGTTTGTGCCATATAACATCAGGACCATCAATCTTGAGTGCTCTCCACACCTCAGTAGCACTAAACTTCCTTTCTATTCCTTTCTTATCCCACCAAACAGCTAAGTCTTTACAATCTTCTCTAATATCATTCACCGGGACCTCAAGAATATCATCAAACTCCCCAATCCAGTCAATAGGCCATGCCCAAGATCCATTAACAATAAGATCACTCACACTACTATTTAAAGATAAACCATCATGTTTAATAGTAGCATGGCAAATGAACTTACTAATCGGACCCCTAGCATGCCATTTGTCAGCCCACACATTACAAGATTTACCATCTCTTATCTTAACAAATACAAAATCTTTAATCATGTCTCTTAAAGCTAACATGTGTTTCCAACACCAAGACATACATCTCGTAGCTTTAATATCCCAAATGTTTTTGACCCTTTAGCTTATGGATTTTCACCCATTTAACCCAGACAGAGTCCTTATCACATAAGACATGCCAAAGGTGTTTAACCATAAGGGCAATGTTCCAACTATGCATCGACTTAAGACCTAAACCCCTTGACTTTTAGGTTTACAAATATCGTCCCATTTTACACTAACAAGAGCACCCGTCTTCCTATTATTCCCCCACAAAAAATTACTTAAGAGATTATCAATATCATCACACACAGCAAGAGGAAGGATAAACAAAGATCCCCAATACACTTGCATTGAAGAAAGAACAGATGCAATAAGTTGTAATCTACCAGCAAATGAGAGACATTTGTTTTTCCATGAGTTTAATTTATTTTGAACAACCTCTAAGAGGTAACTGTAGTCCCTCTTAGTAATCCTTTTAGACACCAAAGGAACACCTAAATACCTAATAGGCAACTTACCCTCGGTAAAGGGCATAACCATTAAGATATCATTCTTCACATCAATAGGGATATTACAAAAGAAAACGTTACTCTTACTCATACTAGGGTATAAACCAGAAGAAAGAGTAAACTCAACTAACCCCCTCCTAAGTATAGAAGCAGACACCATATCACCATGACAAAGCATAAGTAGGTCATCAGCAAAACATAGACTATTTATCTTTAGTTTCTTACATCCATAATGATACTTGAATCTCTTATCGAGTCTAATTTGCCGTTTAACCATAAGATTTAAAACTTCCATAACCAAAGTAAAAAGGTATGGTGATATAGGATCACCCTGCCTTAAACCCCTTTTAGACTTAAAATATCCATGAGTCTCTCCATTAATACACACAGAAAAAGAAGCAGTTTCAAGACACGTCATGATCCAATGTATCATAACATGATGAAAACCAAATTCCTTAAGACAATTTTTTAGAAAACTCCAACTAACCGTATCATAAGCTTTCTGTATATCAATTTTAAACGCACAATTCCTGATGCCACTTTCCCAATTGTAGCTTTTCATAAATTCCCGAGCAAGCAATATATTCTCACTAATAATCCTACCTTGTATAAAAGCACTTTGATTAATATCAACTAATTCATTAAGAATCGGCTTAATCCTATTAGTGATAACCTTACTAATAATCTTATAAAACATATTGCAATAGGAAATGGGCCTATAGTCAGTAACTTTAGCAGGAACAACAATTTTAGGGATAAGGGATATAAGAGTAGAATTAACCTGTCCAAGCATCTTCCCACTAGTGTAGAATTCCCTTACAACAGAGCAAACATTATACTTCACCACCTCCCATGCAGCCTTAAAAAACTTTGAAGTGTAGCCGTCTGGTCCAGAAGCTTTGTTGTCTTCAATACTATTCAGGGCCACTCTAAATTCAGCATCAGATATAGGTTTGATCATGTCCAAAGCCTTACTCCTACTTAGCTTATTAACAAACAAGCCAGCCGGGTCTTCAATGGCATAAACCTCATCACAAGTACCAAAGAAATTACTGAAATGTTCCACAAACTTTTTAGCAACTTCATCACCATAACAAGCCTTACCATCATTATCATAAATCACCTGGATTCTGTTTCTGATAACCCTACCTCTAATCACATTATGAAAATATTTACTATTTGTATCACCATCCTTGAGCCACTTCACTTTAGTCTTCTGCATCAACACCTTCTCTTCATCCATCATCGCTTGCTTGTACGTACAAGCAAAGAAAATCTCTTCCTCTCTAAGCTCACTGTTAGACAGGTCCTTTTCAAGACAAATTTGAACATTCTCCAACTCCTTCTTTAAAACTTTAAAATTCTCAAAGACATTCCCATTATCCTTGTTCAATTTCCTCATATATTTCTTCATAGCTTTGAGTCTTTTTACTAATCTATACATAGAATAGCCTTTAACCTCTATACCCCAGTTTTCCTTAATGACCTCCTTAAACTCTCTTTTATCCGCAATATAGTTCATAAATCTGAATGACTTTTGTTTAAACACACTAACCTCTGGTAAGCTTAAAATAACAGGGCAGTGGTCTGAAGATAGAAAAGGCATGAAGTTGGCAAAACTACTAGGATATTGGTCAACAAAATAAGAGTTACCCATTACCCTATCTAATTTCTTAAAGATACCAAGCTCGGGGTTTCTCATTCTCTGAATCCAGGTATAAAACATACCACGACTCGTAACATCTTCTATACCCACCTGCTCCATACACTCAACAAAATCCCTTCTTTCCTCAAACCTAATGTAAACACCACTAGAATTTTCATTAGTTCTTAATATAACATTAAAGTCACCCAAACACACCAAAGGACAGTTACCAACTACCATCGAATGCTCAACCAGGTTACTCCAAAGCCTACGTCTAGGATTCAAATAGTTTTCCCCATAAATTACAGACACAAAACTTTCCTATTATCTTTCAAGAAAGTAACCAAAAAATGCATAACCTGATCTATCTGAGAAATCAATTGAGCAACAACTAGTTTAGTGTCCCATCCAACAGTGATCCTACAACCTTTAGGACTATCCGTAGAATTAGAACACCAAGACCAGTTACCAAAAACATTATCACAAACCTTGTTAACCATCTTTTTCCGGAGCTGAGTCTCAATGATACCCAAAAAACATATGCCATTATCTCTTATAAAATTACGGATTTTAGTCTGTTTAAGGGTATTTCCCAAACCCTTAATGTTCCATGAAGCAATCTTAACACTCATTATTAACACGTGGAGGGGGTGCAGACATACCCTGCATCTGATTAAAATCAGCGTCCAATACATTTGGGACCACATTGCTTGCCATAAACTGAGCATTGCTACTCAAATCCATAGCCACATCTTCTTCCATATCACCACCGTTGTCACTCTGAATAGCTGCAAGGGCTAGGTCAAAAGCTCTATCACCAATGGATGCCTTATAGAAGTCAATCTTCTCCTCAGACCATGAGTTCAACTCAACAGAAGTAAATACACGACCCGTTTTGAAAAATAACTCTACCTCAGCAAACTGCTTTCTAAGCTCAAGAACACTAATCCTGTCTAATTCATCATTATAAACCTCCTCATAAGCTTCTTGATATGCTTCATCTTCCGATAATCTCTTCTCAACCATAACCGCTTTATATTTCTGATCAGCTACATTCTTACTCTCTATAGCTATCATTTTATTACTATGAATAATTTGCTTCTTAATAATATCAATCTTGGACCTTAACTCATTAACAGAAGCCTTTTTGACCACCTCTTTCATTTTCTTAATAAAGTACTCCCTTAATGTATCATCCCAACACTTTTTCTCTGCAACTGATATCAAAACACCCATTTCACAGTACATATCAATCTTCCTTTTCGTATTTTCCCATTCTAAAACCCTATCAACACCTTCCTCATCACCTAACATATCAAATCTATTTTGACTATTACTTGATGCTTCAACATTATTCTCCTTTCTACTCACTTTTGGGACTCCCTCTTTAGCTATATTACCATTCTGCTTCTTATTATTACTTCCAACCTTATCAATCTCCATATTACTTACTCCCTTTGCAATTGTATCAACACCAACTTTACCAACATCACCATTACCAGTCTTCTTCACTTGATATCTTTGTTCAACACCATCCCAATTATACCTTTGATCACCCAACCCTCTTCCACCCCTACCAATCCCACCTCTGCCCATTCCTCTTCTACTTCGCATATTACCCCTGGCATTGTACCCACCTCTACTCGTGCATTCACCAAAACTATTTCGCTGACCATAGTTCATAGTTCCAACATTTTTATTACCTTTCTTATTACCAACAGTCTTCCATTCTCCCTCTTCATTCAGAATCTCCTCATTCATAACCGTTTTACCCTTATCCACGGTAACCTTAGCCTTTTCAGTCTCGCTCCTCACACGCTTAGAGCATTTATCAAAGTAATGACCAAACACCTTGTAGTGAGCACATCCCGGCGGCCTCTAAGGATACTCAACTTTCAACTCCATCTTCTTACCTATTTTCTCATAGGTCACTTCCACCGCCTCTTGCAACCCTCTCTCAGCATCAACCTCTACTAAGACCCTAGCAAAACTAGCCCTCCCATACGCCCTGTCACACATGGATGTGATAATCGTATCCATCATGATAGGCGTTCCAATACAACTTGTAATCCGGCTAATACCATCATTACTCCATGCCTCTAACGGAACATTCAAAATTCTAACCCACAACGGCACTTTGGTAGGCTCTGGTTTTACCATACACATTCCCGGCTCCTATTTCTGAACAAACAACGGCAACCCATCCACTAACCAAGGGCAATTTTCTAGCACATATTGCATTCCTTCCTCTGTTTTAAATTTAAGGAAATACAACCCGCATTCATTTGTAATTGCCTCACCAAACCCATAATTCCTCCACATTCTTCTTAAATGCCCCATTATCTCTCTATAGCTCATCTTCATTCCCACAAAATAACCAACCAAAGTAAGTTCCCATTTCCTACTTCCTTCTTCAACCACAGGGTCAAGATTAGTGCTCATTATACCCTTTTAATTAACATTTACAGGGAATGTTTTAAGCATATTACTATTACTCTCCACAAACCCTTGTACAGCCTTCTTAAACGCATTTGACAATACAGTATTTACTCCCTCTTCCATAACAGTATCATTGATAGCACCTATTTCTTCAGTCCTATAATTTTTACCATTTGCACCATTCAAAGTAGGCCATACAACATTATCCTTAGACACAACCTTAACCACATTCCTATTACCCCCATCAATCAAATCATCACCCCCTCTTAAGCATCCTAGGACCATCATCTATAATCATCCTATTCAGAATAGGGTTTTCAGCAACAGGCACATGCATAGGACCCAAAACCATATTACTAGTAACTGGCCTACCATTACGATTAGAATTGAAAATAATATTACCTTGTCTTCTTTGAGGATCACTCAAAATCTCATCAACCACCTCATTCTCAATACTAGCATAGACATCACCTTCAGCCAACGACTCACTAACACTCCTAGAATCTTGACTATGAGTTTCAAAACAAGCAACATAACCACCATCTCTACCCTCCCCTGCATCACTATTACCATCATTAACAAGCCCTTCTATATCCTTTCCCCCATAATTCTTATTAACCCCCTTTTTAAAACTAGCATGTGAGGGTTTAGATACCTATTTAGACTGCGTATTCCCTACAAACAAACCCGTCTCCTTGTTCCTAAACTTATTACCCCTCTTAGTGCGAACAATCTCATCCGTAGCCCTAGGAGGCATTTGGGGAGATTCATTGACAGGAGGATCTTGTTTCACCATGGTAGAAGTAGAAATGATCAATAATCGTGATAGAATAGAAGAAACATGGTAAACCGAGATGGATTAATGAATAAATATGATGTACAAGGTTAAGGATGAACAGTGTGTGTTTTTAAGTATGTGTAACGGATACCTAGAAACAGTGATAACTAATTATTTAAAATATCAAATGAAAAGTATAGTGGATGATTTTAATATGTATTGATAGATCAAGAATAGTAGAATCAAAAACAAAAATAAAATCAATGATCCATTGGTTGGATCAAATTTAGATGATAGATTACTTAATAAAATTTCAGGGTTTTTTAGAGAGAGAAAAGGTGAGAGAGAAATAGCATGAGTTTCTTACATGAAATGTCAAATACTTGTTGTTTAGTGTTGTATATTATTCACCTTCTTAGGCTTTCCAAGGATAAATAATATCATCGTTGTTTGGATCAAAAAACGCGACGTGTTGTTAGAGCAAACTCATATCTCGACCGTTATATTATGGTGTGCCGCCGAGATGTTGTTTGTCCGGTGCATTCACAACTACTTCAAATACTAGCTGACCGACTTTTAAACCTGGCTAAACATGACAAAAACAAAACAAACAAAATTCCTAGGTGTGTTTTGTCCATCTAGTATCCGTGCAAATATATTTTCCACGGATTCGAAATGGTCCCCGTGGACTGGAAATATAAAATCCGGTTTTTGCTTAGGTTTGGATGATTTTGGTCGGTTCATCATTTTTTGTTGTTTTGGCCGGTTTTGACCAGTTTTCGACCGGTTTGGTCGCTTTTGACCGAGGTTTTCCGAGAAAAAATTTACTCCTTGTTTCAAGATTTCATTTGCTTAGTCATGTTCTTGAAACGGATTCATGTAGCACATGTTATGGCCTTTTTATTGTAGCCCATATTTTCTGATAATTTCAATCTAAAATTGTTTTTGTGTGTTAGCAATTATGTTTGGGACTTTATTTCTTTACCATATGGAATTAGTAAAACTAACTCCTATTTGTATGCTTTTGTATATGTAGGTTGTATATATGTATGTTTATTATGTGAAGTCGAAGCACAATAGATTGTAAGTAACTTTACAAATACATACACAAATAAAGAAAAAAAAGCGAGTTTAATGTGAAGCCAAAAGCAAAGATCAACAAACTAAACTCCAATCATACCGGTAAGGAGGTTTAACTAAATAATATATTTCATAAATAGCTCGCCATTCAAATGGAATAAAATCTTGAATCGAATATTTCAAAGTTATATGATACTTAAGCATGAGTTTCTTACATGAAATGTCAAATACTTGTTGTTTAGTGTTGTATAATATTCACCTTCTTAGGTTTTCCAAGGATAAATAATATCATCGTTGTTTTGATCAAAAACGCGACGTGTTGTTAGAGCAAAATCATATCTCGACCGTTATATTATGGTGTGCCTCCGAGATGTTGTTTGTCCGGTGCATTCACAACTACTTCAAATACTAGCTGACCGACTTTTAAACCTGGCAAAACACGACAAAAATTAAACAAACAAAATTCCTAGGAGTGTTTTGTCCATCTAGCGTCCGTGCAAATTTATTTTCCACGGATTATAAATGGTCCCTGTGGACTGGAAATCTAAAATCCGGTTTTTGCTTAGGTTTGGATGATTTTGGCCGGTTCGGCATTTTTTGCTGTTTTGGCCGGTTTTGACCAGTTTTCGACCGGTTAGGTCGCTTTTGACTGAGGTTTTCCGAGACAAAATGTACTCCTTGTTTCAAGCTTTCATTTGCTTAGTCATGTTCTTGAAAAAAATTCATGTAGCACATGTTATGGCCTTTTTATTGCAGCCCTCTGATAATTTCAATCTAAATTTGTTTTTGTGTGTTAGCAATTATGTTTGGGACTTTATTTCTTTACCATATGGAATTAGTAAAACTAACACCTATTTGTATGTTTTTGTATATGTAGGTTGTATATATGTATGTTTATTATGTGAAGTCGAAACACAATAGATTGTAAGTAACTTTACAAATACATACACAAATAAAGAAAGAAAAGCGAGTTTAATATGAAGCCAAAAGCAAAGATCAACAAACTAAACTCCAATCATACCGGTAAGAAGGTTTAACTAAATAATAGATTTCATAAATAGCTCTCCATTCAAATGGAATAAAATGTTGAATCGAATATCTCAAAGTCATATGACACTTAAGCATGAGTTTCTTACATGAAATGTCAAATACTTGTTGTTTAGTGTTGTATATTATTCACCTTCTTAGGCTTTCCAAGGATAAATAATATCATCGTTGTTTTGATCAAAAAATGCGACGTGTTGTTAGAGCAAACTCATATCTCGACCATTATATTATGGTGTGCCGCCGAGATGTTGTTTGTCTGGTGCATTCACAACTACTTCAAATACTAGCTGACCGACTTTTAAACCTGGCAAAACACGACAAAAACTAAACAAAAAAAATTCCTAGGTGTGTTTTGTCTATCTAGGATCCGTGCAAATTTATTTTCCACGGATTATAAATGATCCCTGTGGACTGGAAATCTAAAATCCGGTTTTTGCTTAGGTTTGGATGGTTTTAGCCGGTTCGGCATTTTTTGCTGTTTTGGCCGGTTTTGACCATTTTTCGACCGATTAAGTCGCTTTTGACTGAGGTTTTCCGAGACAAAATGTACTCCTTGTTTCAAGCTTTCATTTGCTTAGTCATTTTCTTGAAACGGATTCATGTAGCACATCTTATGGCCTTTTTATTGCAGCCCATATTTTCTGATAATTTCAATCTAAATTTGTTTTTGTGTGTTAGCAATTATGTTTGGGACTTTATTTCTTTACCATATGGAATTAGTAAAGCTAACACCTATTTGTATACTTTTGTATATGTAGGTTGTATATATGTATGTTTATTATGTGAAGTCGAAGCACAATAGATTGTAAGTAACTTTACAAATACATACACATATAAAGAAAGAAAAGCGAGTTTAATGTGAAGCCAAAAGCAAAGATCAACAAAGTAAACTCCAATCATACTGGTAAGGAGGTTTAACTAAATAATAGATTTCATAAATAGCTCGCCATTCAAATGGAATAAAATGTTGAATCGAATATCTCAAAGTCTTATGACACTTAAGCATGAGTTTCTTACATGAAATGTCAAATACTTGTTGTTTAGTGTTGTATATTATTCACCTTCTTAGGCTTTCCAAGGATAAATAATATCATCGTTGTTTTGATCAAAAAACGCGACGTGTTGTTAGATAAAACTCATATCTCGACCGTTATATTATGGTGTGCCGCCGAGATGTTGTTTGTCTGGTGCATTCACAACTACTTCAAATATTAGCTGACCGACTTTTAAACCTGGCAAAACACGACAAAAACTAAACAAACAAAATTCCTAGGTGTGTTTTGTCCATCTAGGATCCGTGCAAATTTATTTTCCATGGATTATAAATGATCCCTGTGGACTGGAAATCTAAAATCCGGTTTTTGCTTAGGTTTGGATGATTTTAGCCGGTTCGGCATTTTTTGCTGTTTTGGCCGGTTTTGACCAGTTTTCGACCTGTTAAGTCGCTTTTGACTGAGGTTTTCCGAGACAAAATGTACTCCTTTTTTCAAGCTTTCATTTTCTTAGTCATGTTCTTGAAACGGATTCATGTAGCACATGTTATGGCCTTTTTATTGCAGCCCATATTTTCTGATAATTTCAGTCTAAATTTGTTTTTGTGTGTTAGCAATTATGTTTGTGTCTTTATTTCATTACCATATGGAATTAGTAAAACTAACACCTATTTGTATGTTTTTGTATATGTAGGTTGTATATACGTACTTTTATTATGTGAAGTCGAAGCAAAATAGATTGTAAGTAACTTTACAAATACATACACAAATAAAGAAAGAAAAGTGAGTTTAATGTGAAGCCAAAAGCAAAGATCAAAAAAGTAAACTCCAATCATACCGGTAAGGAGGTTTAACTAAATAGTTGATTTCATAAATACCTCGCCATTTAAATGGAATAAAATGTTGAATCGAATATCTCAAAGTCATATGACACTTAAGCATGAGTTTCTTACATGAAATGTCAAATACTTGTTGTTTAGTGTTGTATATTATTCACCTTCTTAGGCTTTCCAAGGATAAATAATATCATCGTTGTTTTGATCAAAAAACGCGACGTGTTGTTAGATCAAACTCATATCTCGACCGTTATATTATGGTGTGCCGCCGAGATGTTGTTTGTCTGGTGCATTCACAACTACTTCAAATATTAGCTGACCGACTTTTAAACCTGGCAAAACACGACAAAAACTAAACAAACAAAATTCCTAGGTGTGTTTTGTCCATCTAGGATCCGTGCAAATTTATTTTCCATGGATTATAAATGATCCCTGTGGACTGGAAATCTAAAATCCGGTTTTTGCTTAGGTTTGGATGATTTTAGCCGGTTCGGCATTTTTTGCTGTTTTGGCCGGTTTTGACCAGTTTTCGACCTGTTAAGTCGCTTTTGACTGAGGTTTTCCGAGACAAAATGTACTCCTTTTTTCAAGCTTTCATTTTCTTAGTCATGTTCTTGAAACGGATTCATGTAGCACATGTTATGGCCTTTTTATTGCAGCCCATATTTTCTGATAATTTCAGTCTAAATTTGTTTTTGTGTGTTAGCAATTATGTTTGTGTCTTTATTTCATTACCATATGGAATTAGTAAAACTAACACCTATTTGTATGTTTTTGTATATGTAGGTTGTATATACGTACTTTTATTATGTGAAGTCGAAGCAAAATAGATTGTAAGTAACTTTACAAATACATACACAAATAAAGAAAGAAAAGTGAGTTTAATGTGAAGCCAAAAGCAAAGATCAACAAACTAAACTCCAATCATACCGGTAAGGAGGTTTAACTAAATAATAGATTTCATAAATAGCTCGCCATTCAAATGGAATAAAATGTTGAATCGAATATCTCAAAGTCATATGACACTTAAGCAAGAGTTTCTTACATGAAATGTCAAATACTTGTTGTTTAGTGTTGTATATTATTCACCTTCTTAGGCTTTCCAAGGATAAATAAGATCATTGTTGTTTTGATCAAAAACGCGACGTGTTGTTAGATCAAACTCATATCTCGACCGTTATATTATGGTGTGCCGCCGAGATGTTGTTTGTCTGGTGCATTCACAACTACTTCAAATACTAGCTGACCGACTTTTAAACCTGTAAAAACACGCCAAAAACTAAACAAACAAAATTCCTAGATGTGTTTTGTCCATCTAGGATCCGTGCAAATTTATTTTCCATGGATTATAAATGATCCCTGTGGACTGGAAATCTATAATCCGGTTTTTGCTTAGGTTTGGATGATTTTGGCCGGTTCGGCATTTTTTGCTGTTTTGGCCGGTTTTGACCAGTTTTCGACCGGTTAGGTCGCTTTTGACTGAGGTTTTCCAAGACAAAATTTACTCCTTGTTTCAAGATTTCATTTTCTTAGTCATGTTCTTGAAACGAATTCATGTAGCACATGTTATGGCCTTTTTATTGCAGCCCATATTTTCTGATAATTTCAATCTAAATTTGTTTTTGTGTGTTAGCAATTATGTTTGGGACTTTATTTCTTTACCATATGGAATTAGTAAAACTAACACCTATTTGTATGTTTTTGTATATGTAGGTTGTATATATGTATGTTTATTATGTGAAGTCGAAGCACAATAGATTGTAAGTAACTTTACAAATACATACACAAATAAAGAAAGAAAAGCGAGTTTAATGTTAAGCCAAAAGCAAAGATCAAAAAACTAAACTCCAATCATACCGGTAAGGAGGTTTAACTAAATAATAGATTTCATAAATAGCTCGCCATTCAAATGGAATAAAATGTTGAATCGAATATCTCAAAGTCATATGACACTTAAGCATGAGTTTCTTACATGAAATGTCAAATACTTGTTGTTTAGTGTTGTATATTATTCACCTTTTTAGTCTTTCCAAGGATAAATAATATCATCGTTGTTTTGATCAAAAAACGCGAAGTTTTTTAGAGCAAACTCATATCTCGACCGTTATATTATGGTGTGCCGCCGAGATGTTGTTTGTCTGATGCATTCACAACTACTTCAAATACTAGCTGACCGACTTTTAAGCCTGGCAAAACACGATAAAAACTAAACAAACATAATTCCTAGTTGTGTTTTGTCCATCTAGGATCTGTGCAAATTTATTTTCCACGGATTATTAATGGTCCCTGTGGACTGGAAATCTAAAATCCGGTTTTTGCTTAGGTTTGGATGATTTTGGTCGGTTCGGCATTTTTTGCTGTTTTGGCTGGTTTTGACTAGTTTTCGACCGGTTAGGTCGCTTTTGACTGAGGTTTTCCGAGACAAAATGTACTCCTTGTTTCAAGCTTTCATTTGCTTAGTCATGTTCTTGAAACGGATTCATGTAGCACATGTTATGGCCTTTTTATTGCAGCCCATATTTTCTGATAGTTTCAATCTAAATTTGTTTTTGTGTGTTAGCAATTATGTTTGGGACTTTATTTCTTTACCATATGGAATTAGTAAAACTAACACCTATTTGTATGTTTTTGTATATGTAGGTTGTATATTTGTATGTTTATTATGTGAAGTCGAAGCACAATAGATTGTAAGTAACTTTACAAATACATACACAAATAAAGAAAGAAAAGCGAGTTTAATGTGAAGCCAAAAGCAAAGATCAACAAACTAAACTCCAATCATACCGGTAAGGAGGTTTAACTAAATAATAGATTTCATAAATAGCTCGCCATTCAAAAGGAATAATATGTTGAATCGAATATCTCAAAGTCATATGACACTTAAGCATGAGTTTCTTACATGAAATGTCAAATACTTGTTGTTTAGTGTTGTATATTATTCACCTTCTTAGGCTTTCCAAGGATAAATAATATCCCTATTGTTTTGATCAAAAAACGCGACGTGTTGTTAGAGCAAACTCATATCTCGACCGTTATATTATGGTGTGCCGCCGAGATGTTGTTTGTCTGGTGCATTCACAACTACTTCAAATACTAGCTGACCGACTTTTAAACCTGGCAAAACACGAAAAAAACTAAACAAACAAAATTCCTAGGTGTGTTTTGTCCATCTAGGATCCGTGCAAAATTATTGTCCACGGATTATAAATGGTCCCTATGGACTGGAAATCTAAAATCCGGTTTTTGCTTAGGTTTGGATGATTTTAGCTGGTTCGGAATTTTTTGCTGTTTTGGGCGCTTTTGACCAGTTTTCGACCAGTTAAGTCGCTTTTGACTGAGGTTTTCCGAGACAAAATGTACTCCTTGTTTCAAGATTTCATTTGCTTAGTCATGTTCTTGAAACGGATTCATGTAGCACATGTTATGGCCTTTTTATTGTAGCCCATATTTTCTGATAATTTCAATCTAAATTTGTTTTTGTATGTTAGCAATTATGTTTGGGACTTTATTTCTTTACCATATGGAATTAGTAAAACTAACACCTATTTGTATGTTTTTGTATATGTAGGTTGTATATATGTATGTTTATTGTGAAGTCGAAGCACAATAGATTGTAAGTAACTTTACAAATACATACACAAATAAAGAAAGAAAAGCGAGTTTAACGTGAAGCCAAAAGCAAAGGTCAACAAACTAAACTCCAATCATACCGGTAAGGAGGTTTAACTAAATAATAGATTTCATAAATAGCTCGCCATTCAAATGGAATAAAATGTTGAATCGAATATCTCAAAGTCATATGACACTTAAGCAAGAGTTTCTTACATGAAATGTCAAATACTTGTTGTTTAGTGTTGTATATTATTCACCTTCTTAGGCTTTCCAAGGATAAATAAGATCATTGTTGTTTTGATCAAAAACGCGACGTGTTGTTAGATCAAACTCATATCTCGACCGTTATATTATGGTGTGCCGCCGAGATGTTGTTTGTCTGGTGCATTCACAACTACTTCAAATACTAGCTGACCGACTTTTAAACCTGTAAAAACACGCCAAAAACTAAACAAACAAAATTCCTAGATGTGTTTTGTCCATCTAGGATCCGTGCAAATTTATTTTCCATGGATTATAAATGATCCCTGTGGACTGGAAATCTATAATCCGGTTTTTGCTTAGGTTTGGATGATTTTGGCCGGTTCGGCATTTTTTGCTGTTTTGGCCGGTTTTGACCAGTTTTCGACCGGTTAGGTCGCTTTTGACTGAGGTTTTCCAAGACAAAATTTACTCCTTGTTTCAAGATTTCATTTTCTTAGTCATGTTCTTGAAACGAATTCATGTAGCACATGTTATGGCCTTTTTATTGCAGCCCATATTTTCTGATAATTTCAATCTAAATTTGTTTTTGTGTGTTAGCAATTATGTTTGGGACTTTATTTCTTTACCATATGGAATTAGTAAAACTAACACCTATTTGTATGTTTTTGTATATGTAGGTTGTATATATGTATGTTTATTATGTGAAGTCGATGTCACACCCCCAATTTATCAGAGTAATACAACACAATGGGGTGCGACGGTCATGACTATCAAAAGACATAGATACAAAGAACGACTATTTAAAAGTCGTTTTAATTTAATTAAAAGCATAAAACTTGTTTTGGAAGCGAATTACACCAGATCATAATAAAACGTTGTTTTAAAAGACTTTAACATTGATCCAAATATCCATATACTAGTCACGACCATTTTCATTTAAAAATCTCCCATGCATAACCACGCCACTCCTCCGTCTTGATACCTGAGAAAAACATTGCTAAAGTGTCAACACAAAGGTTGGTGAATTCATAGGTTTAAGTTTAAATAGTGTGATGAACCATAAGATTTTCAAGGCAACCAACATATAATCTTATAACAAATACAAGATTATAATCAAAAGTATACGTTTCAACAACCTACGTCTAAGCTCATGACACCGAAGCGTTAACCAACCAACAAGATATAATAAGAGCCCGAGCAAATGCCTATCCCAAAGCATTCGTGACGACTCAAATGTAAGTGTATCTAATTTGGTCACACAACCAACATTAGATAGGGAGGTCAGTCCCAATAGATCTATCCATAACATTCGCGCTTACACTAAGTAATTAACGGTTCACGATAGTGGGCTAAAGCATCTAGGGATATCGCTACTTAGACATCATGTAGGCAAACGTATCAGTTTAAGGCACTTATGTTCATCCGTTAAAAACAAGCAATGTTCTCACCCCAAAATAGTTAAAACAATTAAAAGTGGGGCTATGAAACTCACCTCGATGAAGTAGGTAAATATGATCAACAAGGATAGCACGGAATATCAAGGCACGCAAAACAATGCGCAAATGATCTACTCGTAACCTAAGTAAAATATCCATACTTAGGATAAATAAATTAAATAATAATGTACAATGCACTTGGTTGATAATTTATACTTGCTATAGATTTATAAAATGTTTTTATACATTTTTCTCGTTCAACCATTTTAGTCACGGGGTCGACTTTGGGCTTTAATAACTCGTTATTTATTAGTCCGAAAAATAATCGGGTTCTTGTTATAAAAAACTAGACCGCGATCTCTTCGATATTCTATAAATATCGCATTTTAATATAGTCTCTAAGTATAGTAAATAATTATGCAAAGTGGTGCACTCACAAGTAAAATAAACATGTAATGTTTCAATTATTTCTAAGGGTCAAACAAGTATTTTTGGAAATTAATTGCGGGTTCGTTACTCAATTTCAAGACAAACGGAAAGTTGTTATGAAAACTAGGCCGCGTCACGTTTAATAGGATATTTTTAGATTTTCGGGGCATGACCTTTAGGTCGGTTAAAACTAGGCATAAAGAGGGGTTTATAAGTCGATGTTTATGTTGTTAAATTTGATTTCCTAGCCATGTTGAAAATAAAAGAGAATGAAACATTTGTGTTCACACTTGCACTTGATATTTAAAAATTGTTTTGGCAGACATATACCCACGAAGATGAACATGTAGGGAACATATGAAAATGACTAGACTTATCTTTTTCATTTACCATATATACATACATGTACCATACATAAAAGGGGAAAATTTATTTTGTTGCATGGTGTTTCTGCCCACGCAGGCTATCCATAAGAGGGGTGGTCCTTCTTTGTTTTCACACAATACACACATACACTCCTACATAATCATACATACATGCATACTATAACTTAGTCCAAAATGAAAAATCTTATGTTGGTGTATCCAGTGTTCGTAAGTCAGGAAAGAAAAGAGGGTTAAGGAAGCTATTTGTTTTTGCAGTTATCTTACATGTACATACATAGCATCATCATTTAAATCACATAGTATATATTACATTGAAAAAGGAAAAAGACGTCTACTATTGTTGCTTTTGGTTTACTATTCCCGTAGGTGCAATAAGGAGAAAAAGGAGTTGTTCATTTTACTTTTCAATGTTTAATACACAATCATACATAGCCTACTATCAGCATAGTCCTATGCATAGTACATGGTGGTTAGTTTTCTGCTCACTGTTTTCGTCAGTCATAACATGGAGGGTACCTATTTGCTTTCCATATTTGTTATTTAGTGTATGTACTATATATAAGTCTACAACTTAGCCATACTTTGGAGTTTATGTTCACACTTTCAAAGTTTCATGTTGACACACACATATACGCAGCACAACAGGTTTCAAAACTCATTTGGAGGACTTGTTTACTTGTTTTCTGTCATTGGTACACATATTTACCCAATTCACCAATATCATACATACAAGGAGGGTGGAAGTCTCAAGTTTCTAGATTACACATAAAATTATAGACATCAAACATGCATACACACGCCTCACTTATTATCTAATGGCTTACTGTTTCTTTTGAGTCACCGTTTTCACAACAATAGAAAGTATTAGCATAAGGGAAGTTGTTACCCTTGGTCTTTCTGGTCACTGTGATTTACTCAGGAAGTATACACACATAACACATGGAAAACCACATAACTTTTAGACAAGAAAAGCGTACTTCTGCTTCTTGCTAAACACGCATATAGGACACACAATTTATACAGGGATTTTGTAAGTAAACGGCCTACACTAATTTGCTACTCCTGCTAGTTATCAATGTGCATACAGATTGCAAGAAAATACCATTTAGAGCAGTGAGGTTTGTTTAAGCATTTGACTCACCAAATTTTACATATGTTTTCTTCACATAAGACTATGCTCGTTCTTTACATAAACTCATACATATTTAGTCCATACTCGACTTTCTTTCAGGTCTAACTAAGTGCGTACATATGCATGTTTTGTTCATTGTTTAGATTGTTTGTTTAAGTCATCAAATAGCCGTTATATTAAACCCTAGTCGTGACCCATTGTTATCATTTTATGTTCATGCGGCTTAGGTTATTATGTAGGATCTCATATCAAGCCCTAACCCGTGACTTTGTCGTTTATTAGTGTATGTAATGTTTACAGCAAGCATAATATCAACCAAAGTGAGATGAACAAGGGCTATGGTGACTTACAAATAGTCCTTAGCTAAGTGATAGAAGGTGATGAACGAGACTAAGGGTTCTTTACCCGATCCCAATTCGAATCTATTTATCCTTAACCAATCCTTGTCGAGCTAAACCCAAACGAGGTCTCCCTCCTTTCCTTACTCGTGTTTAGTAATCTTATCACAGGGAAAAATAGTGTGTTGTATGTGTTTACTGTGAGTGTTTTGTATCTTTTGCTAAGTGTTTTTAGGTTGCTATTTATAGAGCCACAAAAGGGTTTAAGGGTGGTCATCTCCTAGTTAGGTTTTAGTTAGAAGTCTTGTTAGTTTGTAACTAGGGTTTTGCCAGGTGAACTAACATGGGGAATGGCATGGTGTTGGGAAAGAGCTTCAACATTGGGGTTACGCTTCATGACAGTAAAAGAAGGAAAGAGTTTTGTACTTGTTTGACTAATCTTAATGAAGGATGATTGTACATGAGAGCTTTGAGAAAACTATAGGAGTTAGATGGTGTATCCGTTGGTTTATCAAGGGAGGTAGGGGACAAGATGGTACAAGGTATTAATGTTGAGTGTAGTACTAGGATTCAAATATGCATATAAAACGTGGGTAAAGGGGATGGAGAGGGGTCCGGTTTTGCATAGTGATAGGGAAAAGAAAGTTATTTTCTTTTTATTTTGGTATAATAAAATTGTTTGATGGTAGTTTTTATAAAAAGGTAGTAGTAGTTTAATAATTTGCTTTAAGTAAGATTTTAGTAGTTGTGTAGTTTAATAAATTTGGTTTGAAGGGAAAATGAGTCATTTCTAAATGTGTCGAAATTGTATTGAGTGAACTATTAAATTTGCGTAGTGACTCTCTTAAATTACATTACTCTAAATAAGTGTCGACTTCAAAAATAAAAATTCCTAAACGTAAACGAATAGTAGGAGTAATTTTTCATGATTGTCATTCATAAAAATTTAAATTCATACATAAATTACGCGTAAACAGTCGGGAACATCAATAGACACACAAGTCTAACCCGAACCATCGCGTTTCTCGTAAATCAAATAGATTTTAAATTCACGTTTGTGACATCCGACATCCCTTAAATTTGAGCTTCGACCCGAAGCTCATACTTCGATGAAACTTATCTAATTAAAGAGATGAGGGTATTTAAACTTAAATTGGACTTCACTTTCCCAAGTAAACTCAGGTCTTCTTTATGCATTCTAACACACTTTCATGATCGGTATACGACTTTGTCTATGTCGCTTCATATCATAGTCTATAATTTCAATGGGTTATTCAACCCGTTAAATTGAGTTTTACTCAAATGGTGTTTCGTTCTTCACATTATTAAAATTTGGTTTAAATTTTTCCGACTCTTAATCTATTTGAGTTTTATTGTCGTCAAAACAATTGCCGCTCTTAGTATTTTTGTGTCACACACGCCTTTGCTTGTGATTGTGGGTAAGGAAATAATCGTACTAGGTTTACTCGTATCGCATAGACGTTCTTACTTAAGACAGTAGAAAAGTATTCGACCATTATAGCACATAACAAAAAAAAAATTGACGAATAGGGAAACTTGAATATATTCTACTAATACTAATATTTTTCATTTTTACGATGACTACTATGAGCATGTTCGCGTTCGACCACGATCATACGTAGTTGATCAGGCTACGTACGTCTCGGGACCAACGGTTTCATCCTCCTTTTCATCACAATTTAACTCTTTGAGGTTGTAATTTATATATTGGTAGCCCATAGTTCATTTTGTTCGTTACCATTACTCACTTTCAGAATCAGCACATTAGTCCATAGTTCATTTTATTTGTTATTATTGCTCACTTTTAACAATCAACAAAATAATTAGCATACTTATTTGTACTAGTTCTCGTCAAGTTTATCAATAGTTTATGTCTTCCAAATCAAGTTGTTCGAAAAAAAATAGATTTTCCCAAAACTTTACATGGTAGTCCTTACTAAAAATGTTTCAACATTAGTTGCGGTGTTTTATACATTAAGTTGGTCGTCATGCCAGATTTTCCAAAACTTTGCATGATAGTCTATATCAAAACATTTTGTCATTAATTGTGTAGTTTTTGTCAGTAATACCCTTACTGATTTTACCAAAACGTTTTATCACAATTCCTAAGATTCTTACTAATAAAGTTTTCGGTGGTGGTTCCTTCAAAGATATATTTTTTTAAAATGTTTTTCCAAAAATATTTTATAAAACTCCTTTTAAACAAAATTAATTTTTCTCCGACATATATAAAAATATTGCAGGATAAAAAATAATTTCTTAAGTAAAAGTTTTCACAAGATATAAAGATAACCTCTTTTTAAAAATAACTGGAAACAATTTAATAAAAAGTTTTAAAATACGATTACATAACCCAATTTTTGTTGGTGGTGACATCGACGGATGTCGAGTCATTTGATCTTCATAAAAATAAGTTATTTAATATTTCACATCAGCCACTCAATTCTATCACAGAATTTTCCAGAGCTTTAATGATGCTTTATTACATCTCAAACACTTCGGTCAATTTGTTTTTTTTTTTATCCCAAAATTGTTCAATTTGTTTAATCCGATCAACTAGTTAATTCCATTACAAGAATTTTCATCACAAAAGTTGTTCATTTTCTTTTTATCTGCCGTTTGTTCATAATCATTTTATAGACTGCTTATGTTCGACACGCACTATTAGGGTTTCTAAGAAGTGACCACAATTCAAATCGAGGGTTCTCAAGCTTTGTGACATGCGATAACCCCTAGAATTTAAAATATGACACAATTCTCATATAATTGAGTTATTCCTTTAATATTAGTTGTTATATCATACTTCATAAATTTATAATAGCAACTTAGTTGCAAACCAGTGTACTAGAACCTTTAGATCCATCTTTGTACGTTTTCTCCGCCATAATTTTCTCCTTGACGTGCATTCGACTTACACGTCGCCATATTTCTGGTTAGTTTTCATACTTTCGTTATACTAATATATGTTTCTTCCTTATGATATAGTACTTTGTGGAGTATTACAGGAGTAATACTTTGTGTTGAGTGTTTACCGTCGTATGTTGTAAAAAAAAAACAGAGACGACGACTTCCATTATTTTAGTGTTCGCACACCATGCAAACTAACGGTACTAATATACCATACTAGTCAAACGTCAATGAGGCAATCACCTTGTCAGATCATGTAAGTCTTATCCATCCCCGAGGAAATTCACTAAAAATCTTAAGCTGCGTTACAACTGGCACTTGACTAAGCCTCGCAACCCAATCAAACAAGAACAGCCTTGAGGTCCAGTCAAGTATTAGTCGTTAAACTTCTTAACATCTTTGGTGAATTTACTCGTCTTTAGATATTACTCACACAATTTAACATTGATTAAACCTACACAAAACTCATCAAATATGTTATACCCTAACTATCAAACCAATCACGCAAGATGTAAATTCATGAGTTTTACCCATCCACAAGAAAACTCATCAAAAATCCTAAGTTGTATAACGACTGGCACTTAACTTAGTCTCGCAACCCAATCAAACAAGAACAGCCTTGAGACCTTGCTAAGTATCGTTATATTCCTTAACATTTTTGATGAATTGTCTTGGTTTTTGGGTTTACTCACGACTTATCATCAACCACTGCTAAATATCAGCGCGCTCAAGTACTGTTTTGGCGTATATTTTTAATTCGGCGTATATCGATATAGGGTAACATAGAAACACACAAGTGTTTAAATAGTTCATAGTAGTCCAGTGGACTGTTTTTAACAAAATACGTAATAGCATAAGTATGTGTATGCTTTACTCCAAATAAACATGGCACAAACCATCTTAGTTCAATTTAAACATGGCACAAACTATCTTAGTTCGATTAAACATGGCACAAACCATTTTAGAAGCACAACAATCCAACAAGGATGTTAGGTATTTTACTTTAAAACATAAGAAAAATCGTCTTAGTACACATTCATAAAAGTACACCTTACACAAGGATCATTCAAACAAGGCAGGAAATACTTAATGCTAATAACACATAGCAATCAAGTTTAAACTAACATGGCTAGTCACAACTTACTTTTATCGAGGACGCGGAGTGAAGTGGTTCTTGGAGATTTTTTTTTTTTTTTTTTTTTTTTGAGTTAGTTATAGTCTAGAATTATTTTTCCCAAAATTAATTTTTTGACTCACGTTTATAAAAATCATTTTGAAAAATAACCTAGTTCTCTATAACTACAGCTCTGATACCAATCTGTCACACCCCCAATTTATCAGAGTAATACAACACAATGGGGTGCGACGGTCATGACTATCAAAAGACATAGATACAAAGAACGACTATTTAAAAGTCGTTTTAATTTAATTAAAAGCATAAAACTTGTTTTGGAAGCGAATTACACCAGATCATAATAAAACGTTGTTTTAAAAGACTTTAACATTGATCCAAATATCCATATACTAGTCACGACCATTTTCATTTAAAAATCTCCCATGCATAACCACGCCACTCCTCCGTCTTGATACCTGAGAAAAACATTGCTAAAGTGTCAACACAAAGGTTGGTGAATTCATAGGTTTAAGTTTAAATAGTGTGATGAACCATAAGATTTTCAAGGCAACCAACATATAATCTTATAACAAATACAAGATTATAATCAAAAGTATACGTTTCAACAACCTACGTCTAAGCTCATGACACCGAAGCGTTAACCAACCAACAAGATATAATAAGAGCCCGAGCAAATGCCTATCCCAAAGCATTCGTGACGACTCAAATGTAAGTGTATCTAATTTGGTCACACAACCAACATTAGATAGGGAGGTCAGTCCCAATAGATCTATCCATAACATTCGCGCTTACACTAAGTAATTAACGGTTCACGATAGTGGGCTAAAGCATCTAGGGATATCGCTACTTAGACATCATGTAGGCAAACGTATCAGTTTAAGGCACTTATGTTCATCCGTTAAAAACAAGCAATGTTCTCACCCCAAAATAGTTAAAACAATTAAAAGTGGGGCTATGAAACTCACCTCGATGAAGTAGGTAAATATGATCAACAAGGATAGCACGGAATATCAAGGCACGCAAAACAATGCGCAAATGATCTACTCGTAACCTAAGTAAAATATCCATACTTAGGATAAATAAATTAAATAATAATGTACAATGCACTTGGTTGATAATTTATACTTGCTATAGATTTATAAAATGTTTTTATACATTTTTCTCGTTCAACCATTTTAGTCACGGGGTCGACTTTGGGCTTTAATAACTCGTTATTTATTAGTCCGAAAAATAATCGGGTTCTTGTTATAAAAAACTAGACCGCGATCTCTTCGATATTCTATAAATATCGCATTTTAATATAGTCTCTAAGTATAGTAAATAATTATGCAAAGTGGTGCACTCACAAGTAAAATAAACATGTAATGTTTCAATTATTTCTAAGGGTCAAACAAGTATTTTTGGAAATTAATTGCGGGTTCGTTACTCAATTTCAAGACAAACGGAAAGTTGTTATGAAAACTAGGCCGCGTCACGTTTAATAGGATATTTTTAGATTTTCGGGGCATGACCTTTAGGTCGGTTAAAACTAGGCATAAAGAGGGGTTTATAAGTCGATGTTTATGTTGTTAAATTTGATTTCCTAGCCATGTTGAAAATAAAAGAGAATGAAACATTTGTGTTCACACTTGCACTTGATATTTAAAAATTGTTTTGGCAGACATATACCCACGAAGATGAACATGTAGGGAACATATGAAAATGACTAGACTTATCTTTTTCATTTACCATATATACATACATGTACCATACATAAAAGGGGAAAATTTATTTTGTTGCATGGTGTTTCTGCCCACGCAGGCTATCCATAAGAGGGGTGGTCCTTCTTTGTTTTCACACAATACACACATACACTCCTACATAATCATACATACATGCATACTATAACTTAGTCCAAAATGAAAAATCTTATGTTGGTGTATCCAGTGTTCGTAAGTCAGGAAAGAAAAGAGGGTTAAGGAAGCTATTTGTTTTTGCAGTTATCTTACATGTACATACATAGCATCATCATTTAAATCACATAGTATATATTACATTGAAAAAGGAAAAAGACGTCTACTATTGTTGCTTTTGGTTTACTATTCCCGTAGGTGCAATAAGGAGAAAAAGGAGTTGTTCATTTTACTTTTCAATGTTTAATACACAATCATACATAGCCTACTATCAGCATAGTCCTATGCATAGTACATGGTGGTTAGTTTTCTGCTCACTGTTTTCGTCAGTCATAACATGGAGGGTACCTATTTGCTTTCCATATTTGTTATTTAGTGTATGTACTATATATAAGTCTACAACTTAGCCATACTTTGGAGTTTATGTTCACACTTTCAAAGTTTCATGTTGACACACACATATACGCAGCACAACAGGTTTCAAAACTCATTTGGAGGACTTGTTTACTTGTTTTCTGTCATTGGTACACATATTTACCCAATTCACCAATATCATACATACAAGGAGGGTGGAAGTCTCAAGTTTCTAGATTACACATAAAATTATAGACATCAAACATGCATACACACGCCTCACTTATTATCTAATGGCTTACTGTTTCTTTTGAGTCACCGTTTTCACAACAATAGAAAGTATTAGCATAAGGGAAGTTGTTACCCTTGGTCTTTCTGGTCACTGTGATTTACTCAGGAAGTATACACACATAACACATGGAAAACCACATAACTTTTAGACAAGAAAAGCATACTTCTGCTTCTTGCTAAACACGCATATAGGACACACAATTTATACAGGGATTTTGTAAGTAAACGGCCTACACTAATTTGCTACTCCTGCTAGTTATCAATGTGCATACAGATTGCAAGAAAATACCATTTAGAGCAGTGAGGTTTGTTTAAGCATTTGACTCACCAAATTTTACATATGTTTTCTTCACATAAGACTATGCTCGTTCTTTACATAAACTCATACATATTTAGTCCATACTCGACTTTCTTTCAGGTCTAACTAAGTGCGTACATATGCATGTTTTGTTCATTGTTTAGATTGTTTGTTTAAGTCATCAAATAGCCGTTATATTAAACCCTAGTCGTGACCCATTGTTATCATTTTATGTTCATGCGGCTTAGGTTATTATGTAGGATCTCATATCAAGCCCTAACCCGTGACTTTGTCGTTTATTAGTGTATGTAATGTTTACAGCAAGCATAATATCAACCAAAGTGAGATGAACAAGGGCTATGGTGACTTACAAATAGTCCTTAGCTAAGTGATAGAAGGTGATGAACGAGACTAAGGGTTCTTTACCCGATCCCAATTCGAATCTATTTATCCTTAACCAATCCTTGTCGAGCTAAACCCAAACGAGGTCTCCCTCCTTTCCTTACTCGTGTTTAGTAATCTTATCACAGGGAAAAATAGTGTGTTGTATGTGTTTACTGTGAGTGTTTTGTATCTTTTGCTAAGTGTTTTTATGTTGCTATTTATAGAGCCACAAAAGGGTTTAAGGGTGGTCATCTCCTAGTTAGGTTTTAGTTAGAAGTCTTGTTAGTTTGTAACTAGGGTTTTGCCAGGTGAACTAACATGGGGAATGGCATGGTGTTGGGAAAGAGCTTCAACATTGGGGTTGCGCTTCATGACAGTAAAAGAAGGAAAGAGTTTTGTACTTGTTTGACTAATCTTAATGAAGGATGATTGTACATGAGAGCTTTGAGAAAACTATAGGAGTTAGATGGTGTATCCGTTGGTTTATCAAGGGAGGTAGGGGACAAGATGGTACAAGGTATTAATGTTGAGTGTAGTACTAGGATTCAAATATGCATATAAAACGTGGGTAAAGGGGATGGAGAGGGGTCCGGTTTTGCATAGTGATAGGGAAAAGAAAGTTATTTTCTTTTTATTTTGGTATAATAAAATTGTTTGATGGTAGTTTTTATAAAAAGGTAGTAGTAGTTTAATAATTTGCTTTAAGTAAGATTTTAGTAGTTGTGTAGTTTAATAAATTTGGTTTGAAGGGAAAATGAGTCATTTCTAAATGTGTCGAAATTGTATTGAGTGAACTATTAAATTTGCGTAGTGACTCTCTTAAATTACATTACTCTAAATAAGTGTCGACTTCAAAAATAAAAATTCCTAAACGTAAACGAATAGTAGGAGTAATTTTTCATGATTGTCATTCATAAAAATTTAAATTCATACATAAATTACGCGTAAACAGTCGGGAACATCAATAGACACACAAGTCTAACCCGAACCATCGCGTTTCTCGTAAATCAAATAGATTTTAAATTCACGTTTGTGACAGTCGAAGCACAATAGATTGTAAGTAACTTTACAAATACATACACAAATAAAGAAAGAAAAGCGAGTTTAATGTTAAGCCAAAAGCAAAGATCAAAAAACTAAACTCCAATCATACCGGTAAGGAGGTTTAACTAAATAATAGATTTCATAAATAGCTCGCCATTCAAATGGAATAAAATGTTGAATCGAATATCTCAAAGTCATATGACACTTAAGCATGAGTTTCTTACATGAAATGTCAAATACTTGTTGTTTAGTGTTGTATATTATTCACCTTTTTAGTCTTTCCAAGGATAAATAACATCATCGTTGTTTTGATCAAAAAACGCGAAGTTTTTTAGAGCAAACTCATATCTCGACCGTTATATTATGGTGTGCCGCCGAGATGTTGTTTGTCTGATGCATTCACAACTACTTCAAATACTAGCTGACCGACTTTTAAGCCTGGCAAAACACGATAAAAACTAAACAAACATAATTCCTAGTTGTGTTTTGTCCATCTAGGATCTGTGCAAATTTATTTTCCACGGATTATTAATGGTCCCTGTGGACTGGAAATCTAAAATCCGGTTTTTGCTTAGGTTTGGATGATTTTGGTCGGTTCGGCATTTTTTGCTGTTTTGGCTGGTTTTGACTAGTTTTCGACCGGTTAGGTCGCTTTTGACTGAGGTTTTCCGAGACAAAATGTACTCCTTGTTTCAAGCTTTCATTTGCTTAGTCATGTTCTTGAAACGGATTCATGTAGCACATGTTATGGCCTTTTTATTGCAGCCCATATTTTCTGATAGTTTCAATCTAAATTTGTTTTTGTGTGTTAGCAATTATGTTTGGGACTTTATTTCTTTACCATATGGAATTAGTAAAACTAACACCTATTTGTATGTTTTTGTATATGTAGGTTGTATATTTGTATGTTTATTATGTGAAGTCGAAGCACAATAGATTGTAAGTAACTTTACAAATACATACACAAATAAAGAAAGAAAAGCGAGTTTAATGTGAAGCCAAAAGCAAAGATCAACAAACTAAACTCCAATCATACCGGTAAGGAGGTTTAACTAAATAATAGATTTCATAAATAGCTCGCCATTCAAAAGGAATAATATGTTGAATCGAATATCTCAAAGTCATATGACACTTAAGCATGAGTTTCTTACATGAAATGTCAAATACTTGTTGTTTAGTGTTGTATATTATTCACCTTCTTAGGCTTTCCAAGGATAAATAATATCCCTATTGTTTTGATCAAAAAACGCGACGTGTTGTTAGAGCAAACTCATATCTCGACCGTTATATTATGGTGTGCCGCCGAGATGTTGTTTGTCTGGTGCATTCACAACTACTTCAAATACTAGCTGACCGACTTTTAAACCTGGCAAAACACGAAAAAAACTAAACAAACAAAATTCCTAGGTGTGTTTTGTCCATCTAGGATCCGTGCAAAATTATTGTCCACGGATTATAAATGGTCCCTATGGACTGGAAATCTAAAATCCGGTTTTTGCTTAGGTTTGGATGATTTTAGCTGGTTCGGAATTTTTTGCTGTTTTGGGCGCTTTTGACCAGTTTTCGACCAGTTAAGTCGCTTTTGACTGAGGTTTTCCGAGACAAAATGTACACCTTGTTTCAAGATTTCATTTGCTTAGTCATGTTCTTGAAACGGATTCATGTAGCACATGTTATGGCCTTTTTATTGCAGCCCATATTTTCTGATAATTTCAATCTAAATTTGTTTTTGTATGTTAGCAATTATGTTTGGGACTTTATTTCTTTACCATATGGAATTAGTAAAACTAACACCTATTTGTATGTTTTTGTATATGTAGGTTGTATATATGTATGTTTATTGTGAAGTCGAAGCACAATAGATTGTAAGTAACTTTACAAATACATACACAAATAAAGAAAGAAAAGCGAGTTTAACGTGAAGCCAAAAGCAAAGGTCAACAAACTAAACTCCAATCATACCGGTAAGGAGGTTTAACTAAATAATAGATTTCATAAATAGCTCGCCATTCAAATGGAATAAAATGTTGAATCGAATATCTCAAAGTCATATGACACTTAAGCAAGAGTTTCTTACATGAAATGTCAAATACTTGTTGTTTAGTGTTGTATATTATTCACCTTCTTAGGCTTTCCAAGGATAAATAAGATCATTGTTGTTTTGATCAAAAACGCGACGTGTTGTTAGATCAAACTCATATCTCGACCGTTATATTATGGTGTGCCGCCGAGATGTTGTTTGTCTGGTGCATTCACAACTACTTCAAATACTAGCTGACCGACTTTTAAACCTGTAAAAACACGACAAAAACTAAACAAACAAAATTCCTAGATGTGTTTTGTCCATCTAGAATCCGTTCAAATTTATTTTCCACGGATTATAAATGGTCCCTGTGGACTGGAAATCTAAAATCCGGTTTTTGCTTAGGTTTGGATGATTTTGGCCGGTTCGGCATTTTTTGCTGTTTTGGCTGGTTTTGACCAGTTTTCGACCGGTTAGGTCGCTTTTGACTGAGGTTTTTCGGGATAAAATGTACTCCTTGTTTCAAGCTTTCATTTGCTTAGTCATGCTCTTGAAACGGATTCATGTAGCACATGTTATGGCCTTTTTATTGCAGCCCATATTTTCTGATAATTTCAATCTAAATTTGTTTTTGTGTGTTAGCAATTATGTTTGGGACTTTATTTCTTTACCATATGGAATTAGTAAAACTAACACCTGTTTGTATGTTTTTGAATATGTAGGTTTTATATATGTATGTTTATTATGTGAAGTCGAAGCACAATAGATTGTAAGTAACTTTACAAATACATACACAAATAAAGAAAGAAAAGCGAGTTTAATGTGAAGCCAAAAGCAAAGATCAACAAACTAAACTCCAATCATACCGGTAAGGAGGTTTAATTAAAGAATAGATTTCATAAATAGCTCGCCATTCAAATGGAATAAAATGTTGAATCGAATATCTCAAAGTCATATGACACTTAAGCATGAGTTTCTTACTTTTTTTTCTTAACGGTTAATTTATTAAGAAAAGGCCACAAAGGCAAAAGTACAAAAAAGCTCCAAGCTTAACAAAAATTAGATAGGGACACACCACCTACTAACAAGCTTGAGCAACAAAAACATTGGCATGGACAAACATTCCATGCTCAATCTCATGAACAACCAATACAAATACTATCAGTAAAGGCCATGGACAAGCCCATGCTCAATACTTAAAACAAGGAACTAGAAAAAAACTAACTACCTAGCTGCTACCCAAATCTATACTACTAGATCTCAAAACCAAGTCCAAAAACAACTAAGCAACTTATGCAAAGAACATAAATGCTTCCCATACCAACACAAAATGAACCCAATAGATGAGGTTCACCTTGTGCAAATCCATGGCACATCAAACAAAACTAGTCCATAAGTTGAGATAAGGACCCACTTCAGAATACATGATTACTATGATTCAACCCCAAAAGGGAAGCATCAAGAGCAACCAATCCATCCCCCATGGGCAACCTTACCTCAAACTAAGGACAAAGTAAAGCAGGCAACAGAAACCTACTCCAAAAGCCATCAGAAACAAACTGTAGGAAAACAGGAGAGGTGCCAATGTAGCACAACTTGTTCATTGCCTCCTTAAAACCCCCATCTATGTAAAACCCAGTGGGAAACCATAGAGGGGGGAAAGAGTACAACTAAACAAGTCTCCTCTCACATGATGCATAAACCTGTATATCTATCTTCACGACATTAATCAGATATAAGATTTATAAGGATGGACATTGCATCACAAACAAGGTTTGGCAACTAAAAAATTGTACAATGGGTAAAACAAGGGAGAGAAGTGCAAGCACACCCTCACAAGAATACCAAGTTGTCCACTAATAGCACATCAAACCTGACCCGATAACAACCAAAAAACTGTCCACCCAGATCCTCAACACAAGAGGATAAGAGATATTGCGCATATACCTGATAACAGCAACATAAAGCCGAAGAGACATAATATCTTGAATGAGACCCATAGCAGCACACAATCATAGATACAACAATAGCAGTCTTGAATCCTTATAGCAAGCAAAGCAAGACCTGCAATCATACATAAACAGCAACCTCCCAAAATTCCTGCTATGGTTATAAATAAGACATAAGTGAACCCAAATCCTGTTGCAGTCCCAGAGACCAGTCCCACAAATGGACCTCTCAAACCATAAATCCAGATAAAAAAGGCTACACATTAAGATAACATATGGTTATTAATCTCGAAGCTAACTCTCTCACAAGAGTCAATTCTCCTGACAAACTTCACATTCCACACCAAAGCAGCATTAGAAACCTCACTAGAAGGCTTAACCGTAAGACTAAGCAGCTTCATTCTAACAGTGCTAATAACCATCTTGACTAAACATTCCACATCCCTATTTGCCATTCCCATTCTCCTATTATTCCTTTCCTGCCAAAGAAAGTAAATGCACGCACCAAAAACCAACCTTTGTATCACACTCCAAATACTATTCCTAGCAGGACAATTAACAAGGCCAGAGATAACATTAGGCCAAATGTTACTCAAATGGTCCAACCTTGCCATAGGCTTTAACCTTTCCCATAGACGCTTCGAAAAATTACACGAAAAGAACAGATGACTATGAGATTCATTATTATCCCCACATAAAAAACATGAGGTGAAACTAACGTTAAACCATTTGGCCAGCCTATCACTACTTTTGAGTCTCTCCTTGACAGCTAACCAGACAATAAACGCATGTCTAGGAACACATTGGGTGAACCATATATGTTTGTGCCATATAACTTCAGGGCAATCAGTCTTTAGTGCTCTCCAAACCTCAGTAGCACTAAACTTCCTTTCAATCCCTTTCTTATCCCACCAAACAGCAAGGTCTTTACAACCTTCTCTAAGATCAGGAACCGGGACCTCAAGAATATCATCAAACTCCCCAATCCAATCAATAGGCCAAGCCCAAGTCCCATCAACAATAAGATCGCTCACACTATTATTTAAAGAAAAACCGGCCTGTTTAATAATAGCATGGCAAATGAATTTACTAAGAGGACCCCTAGGATGCCACTTATCAGCCCATACATTACAAGACTTACCATATCCTAACTTAACAAATACAAAATTCTTAATCATGTCCCTTAAGGATAAAATGTGTTTCAAACACCAAGACATACCTCTCGTAGGTTTTATATCCCAAATGTTTTGACCTTTTAACTTATGGATCTTCACCCATTTAACCCACATAGTGTCTTTGTCACAAATGACATGCCAAAGATGTTTTACCATAAGCGCAATGTTCCAACTATGCATCGACTTAAGTCCTAAACCCCCTTGATTCTTAGGCCTACAAACATCATCCCATTTAACACTGACAAGAGCACCAGTCATCCTGTTATTTCCCCATAAAAAATTGTTTAACAAAATATCTATATCATCACACACCGCAATAGGGAGAATAAACAGCGAACCCCAATACACTTGCATCGAAGATAAAACAGAAGTAATGAGTTGTAGTCTACCAGCAAAAGAGAGACATTTATTTTTCCAAGAACTCAACTTATTTTGAACAACCTCTAAAAGGTAACTACAATCCCTCTTAGTAATCCTTTTGGATACAAGGGGAACACCTAAATATCTAATAGGCAACTTACCCTCACTAAATGGCATAACCATTAAAATGTCATTCTTCACATCCATAGGGACATTACAGAAAAACACGTTGCTCTTGCTCATACTAGGGTATAAGCCAGAGGAAAGAGTAAATTCATCTAGACCTCTCCTAAGTATGGAAGCAGAAACCATATCACCATGGCACAACATAAGCAAATAATCGGCAAAGCAAAGACTATTAATCTTTAATTTTTGACATCCCGAATAATATTTAAATCTCTTGTCTACTCTAATTTGCCTCTTAACCATAAGATTTAAAACTTCCATCACCAAAGTAAAAAGATAAGGTGATATTGGATCACCCTGCCTTAATCCTCTTTTAGCTTTAAAATAATCATGGGTCTCACCATTTACACACACCGAAAAGTAAGCAGTTTCAAGACAAGTCATAATCCAATGTATCATAACAGGATGAAACCTAAATTCCTTAAGGCAGGTTCTCAAAAAGCTCCAATTAACCGTGTCATAAGCATTCTGAATATCTATCTTAAACGCACAATTCCTAATTCCACATTCCCAATTATAGCTTTTCATAAATTCCTGAGCAAGCAAGATGTTATCACTAATAAGCCTACCCTGAATAAAAGCACTTTTATTGATATCAACTAAATCCTTAAGCACCGGTTTAATCCTATTAGTAATAACCTTGCTAATAATCTTATAAAAAACATTGCAATATGAAATGGGCCTATAGTCAGTAACCTTAGCAGGAATAGCAATTTTTGGGATAAGAGATATAAGAGTAGCATTAACCTGACCAAGCATCTTTCCACTAGCATAAAACTCCCTCACAGCCGAGCAAACATCATGCTTCACCACCTCCCATGCAGCTTTAAAAAACTTTGAAGTGTAACCGTCAGGTCCGGAAGCCTTATTGTCTTCAATACTGTAAAGAGGAACTTTAATTTCCGCCTCAGAAATAGGTTTGATCATGTTCACAGCCTTATTCATACTTAGCTTTCTAACAAATAAGCTTCCCGGGTCTTCAATAGCATAAACCTCATCACAAGTACCAAAAAATTTACTAAAATGTTCCACAAACTTCACAGCAACTTCATCTCCATAACAAGCTTTACCATCGCTATCATAAACCACCTGGATTCTGTTTCTACTCACCCTACCCCTAATCACATTATGAAAATATTTGGTATTAGTATCACCATCCTTGAGCCACTCCACTTTAGTCTTCTGCATCAGCACCTTTTCCTCATCCATCATCGCTTGCTTGTATGCACAAGCAAAATTACTCTCCTCCTCTCTAAGCTCACTAGTAGATGGATCCTTTTCAAGACAAACCTGAACATTCTCCAATTCCTTTTTTATGACTTTAACCTTCTCAAAAACATCCCCATTATCTTTGTTAAGCTTCCTCATGTACTTATTCATAGCTTTGAGTCTTTTAACTAGCCTAAACATAGCATAACCTTTAACATCTAAACCCCATTTCTCAGTAACAGTCTCTATGAACTCCTTCTTATCCGTAATATAATTCGTGAATCTAAATGATTTCTGTCTGAACACACTTACCTTAGGTAAAGATAGAACGGCAGGGCAGTGATCAGATGATAAAAATGGCATAAAGTTAGCAAAACTGGACGGGTAATGGTCAACAAAAAACGAATTTCCCATTACCCTATCCAATTTTTTAAAAATGCCAAGTTCAGGGTTCCTCATTCTCTGAATCCATGTATAAAACATCCCACGACTCGTAATATCTTCCATACCCAAACTCTCCATACACTCCACAAAATCTCTTCTCTCTTCAAACCTGATATAGTTCCCACTTGAATTCTCATTAGTCCTAAGAATAATATTGAAATCACCCATTAGCACCCATGGACAGTTCCCAACCACCAAAGAATGCTCAACAAGATTGTTCCAAAGTCTAATCCTAGGAGTTAAATAATTATCACCATATACCACCGAAACAAATATCTTTTTATTATCCTTCAGGAAAGTAACCAAGAAATGCATAGCTTGATCAAACTGAGAAATTAATTGAGCATCAATCATATTAGTATTCCAACCAACAGCTATCCTACAACCTTTAGGGCTCTCAGCAGAGTTAGAACACCACGACCAACTACCAAACACATTCTCACAGACTTTATTAACCATCTTCTTGCGCAATTGAGTTTCTATAATACCTAAAAATACAATACCATTATCCCTAACAAAATTCCTAACTTCACTTTGTCTAAGGGTATTTCCTAAACCCTTGACATTCCAAGAAGCTAACTTAATACTCATCATTAACAGGTGGGAGGGGTGGAGACATACCCTGCATCTGGCTAATCTCAGAATCCATAACATTCGTCACAATATTACTTGCCATAAAATGAGCATTCCTACTTGTATCAGCAACAACATCTTCATCCATACTCCCATCATTATTGCTAATAGCTTCTAAAGCACGATTGAAAGCAGACTCGCCAATTGATGATTTATAAAACTCAATTTTCTCTTTCGGCCAGCTATTAAGTTCAGTAATGGTAAAAACTTGTCCAGTCTTAAAGAATAGCTCAACTTCAGCAAACTTTTTCCTCAACTCAAGCACCCCAATTCTATCTAACTCATCATTATACACATCTTCATACACATCCTGAAAAGCTTCATCTTCAGATAACCCCTTTTCGATCATAACAGCTCTATATTTTTGGTCAGCAATATTCTTGCATTCAATTGCTATCATTTTGTTACTATGAATAATCTGTTTGTTAATAACATCTATCTTAGACTTCAACTCCTTAACTGACGACTTCTTCACCACATCTTGCATTCTTTTGATAAAATATTCCTTTAACGAATTATCCCAACAATTCTTCTCAGCAACAGAAATCAATACTCCCATTTCACAACACATATCTATCTTCCTCTTCATATTCTCCCATTCAAGAGTATTATTCACTTCATCCTCATTCCCTAATGTAGCAAACCTGTTTACAACACCACTCGAAACTTTTTCATTACCTGCTTTCGAAATCTCTTTTTGGCTTTTCTCTCTAACAACTTTACCAGTACCTTCATTAACACCATTTACCACTTTATCAATTTCCATTTGACTCACTCCCTTAACAATATTACAAACACCATCATTTGACACCTTTCCTGGACCCGTTTTCTTAACTTGAAAATTTTGTTCCACATCATTCCTATTAAATCTTTGATCACCTAAACCCCTTCCATCTCTACCCATATTACCTCTTCCCATATTACCCCTGCCTCTCAAACTATAACCACCCCTACTTGTTCCCTCTCCAAACCTGTTTTTCTGACCATTGTTAACATAGCCCGAAACACCATTACCCTTTCTGTTACCCACAGTCTGCCATTCATTCTCTTCATTCAGATTCACCTCATTAACCTTCGATTTACCCTTTTCCTCTGCCAATTTAGTCTTCTCAGCCTCATTCAAAATACGCTTAGAGCAATTACCAAAATAGTGTCCAAAAACCTTGCAGTGAGAACAAACCGGGGGCCTCCAAGGATAATCAACTCTCAACTCAATCTTCTTACCCAACTTCTCATACGTAACTTCAACAACTTCCAGCAGACCTCTCTCGGCTTCTACTTCAACCAACACCCTAGCAAAACTAGCCCTTCCATACGCTTTATCACACATAGAAGTGGTAACCCTATCCATCATGATAGGTGTACCTATGCAGCTAGCAATACGACTAATCCCCTCATTACTCCAAGCTTCTAACGGAACATTCATAATACGAACCCATAGAGGAACTTTTTTAGGCTCATGTTTAACCATACACATCCCGGGTTCCCACTTTTGCACAAACAATGGAAGCCCATTTACAATCCATGGACCATTCTCCAAAATATATTGCATGTCTTCTACAGTTTTGAACTTAAGAAAATACAACCCACACTCATTTGTAATCACCTCAACAAAACCATAACTCCTCCACATTCTTTTCAAATGACCCATTATATCTCTATACGACATTTTCATACCAACAAAGTATCCGACTAATGTTAAATCCCATTTTTTACTCCCTTCAACAATAATCGGATCCAAGCTAGCACTCATAATACCTTTTTCATTCACTTTCACAGGGAAGGTTCTTAACATATTGCTATTGCTATCCTCCATAACCGTATCACCTACAACTACAACCTCATCAACAACATTAGCATTACCACTTGTTCCATTTAGACTAGGCCAACTCTCACCATTGTTTAAAGAGAGATTAACCTCAGTCCTATTACCCCCATCTGTCAAATTCTCACCTCTCTTAATAATCCTAGGACTTTCATTCACACTAATTTTATTCAAAACAGGGTTCTCTTCCACAGGGACTGGCATTGGACCCAAAACACCCCTACTATCATTACCATTATCCATTCTATTCACAAAATTAAAAGTAACATTACCTTTCTTCCTATTTGGCTCATCAAAAATTTCATTCACAATCTCTTTTTCAAGCCCTGCTAGCACCTCACTCTCAGTCATAGATTCATTCACACCCCTAGAACCCTGACTATAGGTTTCTGAACCAACCACCAAACCACCATCATTAACCTAACCAGCTTCACTGTTTCCATCAATAACTAACCCCTCAATATCCTTCCCCCCATAATTCTTGTTTACCCCCTTCTTAAAACTAGCATGAGAGGGCTTAGACACCTGTTTAGCCTGCGTATTCCCAACAAACAAACCCGTCTCTATGTTTCTAAACTTATTACCCTTCTTAGTGTGAACAACCTCATCCGTAGCCCTAGGAGGCATATGGAGAGATTCATTGACAGGAGGATCTTGTTTCACCATGGTAGAAAAAGAAACGATCAAAAATCATGATAGAATAGGAGAAACATGGTAAACAAAGATGAATTAATGAATGAAATTGATGTACGAGGTTAAGGATAAATAGTGTGTGTTTTTAAGTATGTGTAACGAATACCCAGAAACAGTGAAAACTAATTTTTAAAAATATCAAATGAATTGTTTAGTGAATGGTTTTTATATGAATAGGTAGATCAAGAACAGTAGAATCAAAAACAAAAATAAAATCAATGATCCATTGGATGGATCAAATTTAGATGATAAATTACTTAATAAAATTTCAGGGTTTTTTAGAGAGAGAAAAGGTGAGAGAGAAATAGCATGAGTTTCTTACTTTTTTTTTTCTTAATGGTAAATTTATTAAGAAAAGGCCACAAAGGCAGAGTACAAACTACAAGCTACAAAATTAGAAGGGATACATCCCCTACTAACAAGCTTGAGCAACAACATTGGCATGGACAAATCCCATACTCAATAACATAAACAGCAAATACAATACTAATAGTAAAGGCAATGGACAAATCCCATGCTCAATACATAAACTACAAATAAGCAAACTAGAAAGAAAATAACTAGCTGCTTCCCATAACTCAACAACTTGATCCCTATTGATGAAGACCAAGCTCCTGCATATCCATGGCACTCCAAAACCAATTTGTTCAATAGCTTGATATAGAAACCCCACTTCAGAATACATGGAAGCTTTGATTCAACCACAAAGGGAAGCAATCTAAACTACCAATCCATCCCCCATGGGAATAACTATAAACAATACTATGACACAAAAGCAAGCAAAAAGACTTGCTCACAAACGCCATCAGATCACAAATGCAGGATAAAGGAAAGGTGCCAGTGTAGCACATCTAGTTTATTGCCTCCTCAAAACCCTCAACTATGTAAAACCCAGTGGGAAACCATAGAAGAGGGAAAGAGTACAACTAAACTAGAATCCTTTCACATGATGCACTAACCTAGGTATCTATCATCACAACACTAAACAGATACAAGGTTAGTAAATTACAAGGGAGGACAAAGCATCACAAACAGATTTGGCAACTAACATATTGTACAAAGAGTGAAACTCCATGTCCACTATTAGCACATCAAATCTACCCAATCAACCAATACAGTCCTCCCCGACTCCCAACATAGAGAGAAACCAAAGCTCATACCTGAATACCATAACATGCTTAACAGAAACCTGTAAGCATCCCTATCACCCATCAACAGAATAACCTGCACTAAGAATAGCTTCCAAACCCATTTCTGTTAACATCATAAATCTGACAAAGATGATCCCAACTTTTATTGCATAACCACAAACCAGTCCCACCATAGGACCAGAAGAACCAACAATACAAAAAAGCAGCACCACTCATTGTGACAACAGAAAATCAGTGGGCTCAAACGCAACTCTCATACCATGATTGCTATCATTACATAACTTAATATTCCATATAGCATCAGCTTTAACCACATTAGCAGACGGCTTCATACTTAAACCTAACAACCTAAGTCTAACAGTATCAAAGACCATCTTAACTAACACAGAGATATCCCTATGCTTCATACCCATCCTACGGTTATTTCTTTCCTGCCATAAGAAATAAATACAAGCACCAAACAATAATCTCTGAATAACACTCCAAATGTTATTCCTAGCAGGATTGTTGACAATACCAGAAATAACACAAGGCCACACGTTGCTAATATTATCCATAAGCGCCATCGGTTTAAGTCGTTCCCATAACCTCTTAGAAAAACTACAAGCAAAAAATAAGTGGCTATGTGATTCATTTTTATAGCCACATAGAAAACACGACACATCACTAGCATTAAACCAATTGGCTAACCTATCCCCTGTTTTTAGTCTTTCCTTTATAGCAAGCCATGTAATAAAAGCATGTCTAGGAATACATTGAGTAAACCATACATGTCTATACCAACTAACCTCTGGCTGCTCAATATTTAAAGCTCTCCACACCTCAGTCGGACTAAATTTCTTTTCAATACCATTTTTATTACACCAGATGGTAATATCTCTCTTGTTCTCATCTAAATTAGGAACCGGGACATCAAGCACTTCTCTTAAAACACCATTCCAATTAGCTGGCCACACCCAAACACCATTGTTAATTAGATCATTAACCTTGCTGTTAATGGAGAAACCAGCCAAATCAATCATTCTAACATTAATAAGCTTACTAAGAGGACCCTTAGTGTGCCACCTATCAAACCAAACATTACAAGATTTCCCATCCCCAAGCTTAACAAACACAAACTCCTTAATCATATCTCTAAGGGCTAAAAAATGTCTCCAACACCAAGACATACTTCTAACCGCCTTAATATCCCATATATTCTTACCTTTAAGCTTATGAATCCTAACCCATTTTACCCATATGGAGTCTTTATCACTTAGAATGTGCCATAAATGCTTAGTCATAAGAGCATTGTTCCAACTATGCATAGATTTAAGCCCAAGTCCCCCTTGGCTCTTAGGGACACAAACATCAACCCACCTCACACTAACTTTAGCCCCAACCTTATCCTTATTACCCCAAAGAAAGTTGGCGAGCAGTCTATCAATATCATCACAAACAGCTAACGGTAGAATAAATAAAGAACCCCAATAAACTTGCATAGAAGAAAGGACGGAAGTAATCAATTGAAGTCTACCAGCGAAAGACAAGCTTCTATTCTTCCAACTATTGATCTTATTCTGTAAAACCTCTAAAAGGAAACTACAGTCCTTTTTAGTGATTCTCTTAGACACTAACGGAACACCCAAATACCTAATAGGTAAAATGCCCTCCGAGAAAGGCATAACCATCTTAATCTCATCCTTAACCTCATTAGGAGTATTACAAAAAAACACATTACTTTTGGCCATACTAGGAAACAGCCCTGAAGACATAGTGAACTCATCTAGACCACGTCTAAGAATGGAAGCAGAGACTAAATCAGCATGGCTCAACATCAAAAGGTCATCAGCAAAAAATAAACTCGAAATTTTCAAGAATTGACAACCTGAATGATACTTAAATCTCCTATCCCTCCTAATTTGTCTTTTAACCATAAGATTCAATACCTCCATAACTAAAGTAAATAAATAAGGCGATATAGGATCACCCTGCCTAAGCCCTCTCTTAGCTTTAAAGAAACCATGAGTCTCCCCATTAACAGAAACAGAGAAGGAGGCAGTTTTCAGACAAATCATGATCCAGTGAACCATAACAGGATGAAACCCAAACCTTTTAAGACAGAATTCCAAAAACTCCCAACTCACAGTGTCATAAGCTTTTTGTATATCAATCTTAAAGGCACAATTAGTAACACCCATATCCCAATTATAACCTTTCATGAACTCTTGGGCAAGTAAAATATTGTCACTAATTAACCTACCCGGTATGAAAGCACTTTGATTGACATCAACTAAATCACCTAGAACAACCTTAATTCTATTAGTTATAACTTTACTAATAGTCTTATAGACAACATTGCAACAAGAGATAGGTCTATAGTCCGTGACTTTAGCAGGAGAAGCTATCTTAGGAATAAGAGAAATAAGATTAGTATTGACCTGACCAAGAAGCTTTCCACTAGTGAAAAACTCCTTAACAGCAGCACACATATCATCACCTACAACATTCCAAGCTGCTTTGAAAAACTTTGAAGTGAAGCCATCAGGACTCGATGCTTTATTATCCTCAATGCTAAACAAAGCTTCCTTAATCTCCACATCAGACACCGGCTTTATAAGGTTAACCGACCGCTCAACATCCAGCTTCTTCATAAACAGACTATCCGGATCTTCAATAGGAATAACATCATCACGCTTACCAAGAAAAGAGCTAAAATGTTTAACAAACATACCAGCAACCTTGTTAGCATAACACGCATTACCATTATCATCATAGAGAACCTGAATTCTATTGCGGCTCACCCTTCCCCTAATGACATTGTGAAAATAAGCACTATTTGAGTCACCCTCTTTTAACCATTCAATCTTAGTTTTCTGCTTAAGGACTTTTTCTTCATCAAGTATAGCATCCCTATACTCTCTAACACAAGTCCTCTCTTCATCACGCAAAACAGTATTATTGGGATCTTTATCCAATGCAATCTGAATCCCTTTAAGCTTATCCTTCCATTCCCTAACCTTTTCAAACACATTACCATTCTTTTTATTAAGCAATCTCAAGTCTCTCTTCAAACCCTTAAGTCTCTTAACAAATCTAAACATAGCAAAACCCTTAACATCCACCTTCCACTTATCCTTAACTAAATCCTGGAACTCCTTTTTATCAGCTAAGAAATTCATAAAACGAAACGCTTTAGACTTAAACATGTGAACTTCCGGGATGCATAGGACAGCGGAACAATGATCAGACGATATGTATGGCATAAAATTAGCATAACTTGCCGGATACTTGTCAATAAAATACTTGTTACCCATAACTCTATCAAGTTTCTTAAAAACACCATACTCCGGGTTCCTCATACGCTGAACCCAAGTATAAAACATATCACACATGTTAATGTCTTCCATCTCAAGCTGCTCAACACACTCAACAAAGTCCCTCCTTTCATCAAACCTAATGTACTTACCACTAGAATTCTCATTAGTCCTTAAAATCACATTGAAATCCCCCATCATGACCCACGGACTATTCCTAACAACAAGACTATGATCAATCAAATTACTCCATAACCTCTTCCTAGGCGTAAGATAATTTTCCCCATAAACAATCGAAACATACATATTAACATTGTCTTTAATGAAATTAACCAAGAAATGCATTACTTGGCTACTCTGAGACAACAATATAGCATTGACAGCATTAGTGTTCCATCCTACTGCAATTCGGCAACCCTTACAGCTATCAACAGTATTAGAAACCCAAGACCATCCATTGAAAACCTCATCACAAACCTTATTAACAAACTTCTTCCTCAACTGAGTCTCTATGATTCCCATAAAAACAACACCATTATCTCTAATAAAATTCTTAACTTCTAACTGTCGAAGGGCATTACCTATCCCTTTGACATTCCACACCCCTATTTTTGTACACATAATTAAACAGGAGGGGGTGGTGCATTCATACCCTGCATCTGGCACAAATCTCCATCAATAACATTCGTAGGGACATCACTTGCAACAAACTGAGCACTAGCACTCGCCTCTGCTGCAACATCATCCACCATCTCATCTTGTTTCCCATTCTTAGCCAAATCCACAGCTAACGTAAAAGCTTCAATACCAACAGAAAGTTTATAAAACTCAAGCTTTGCCTCTGACCAAGAGTTCAACTCAAGTAAAGAAAATTCCTGCTTAGTACGGAAAAAAACCTCCACCTCAGCATACTGCTTCCTTAGCTCTAAAACTGCAATCCTTTCCACCTCATCAGTATACAATTCCTCATATACCTTATGAAAAGCTTCATTCTCAGAAATTCCTTTCTCTACCATAACCGCCTTGTATCTCTGATCCGCTCTCTTTTTTACCTCAATTGCTATCATGTCATTACTATGCTGAATTTGTTTCCCAAGCACAACAATGCTAGCCATTAGCACATCCAAAGAAGTTTTCCTAGTCACATCCTGCATCTTCTTAACGAAATAAGACTTCAACTCCTCATCCCATTTCATTCTCTCATCAGTCGAAATATGGATCCCTTTTTCACATGCCATATCAATTCTACTCCTCATCACTTCCCAATCTAAAACCTTGTCCACAACCATCTCACTAGCTAACGTAGCAAATCTATTCACAGATTGAACATTTCCAGCAGCCTTCACATTTCCTTCCTTAGTATTAACACTCACATCCTTATGCTTACAGACCACAACACTCTTTTTATCAACTTCCATCTTAGTAGTTGTATTAACCTTAGGCGCCACATTCTCCTTATTACCAGCAACATCAGCAGCAGACTTCCTCACAATTGGCTTTTGAACATTCATTTCCCTATACAACCTTTGATCACCAAACCCCCTTCCTCCTCTACCCGTATTTCCTCTACCTCGACCATTGAAACCCCCTCCGCCATAACCATCAACCATCCTATTCCTTAGTCCATAAGAAGTGCTTCCCTCATTAACCTGGTTCTTCTTATTTCCCACAGTCGTCCACTCACCATCTTCCTCATTGTGGGTCTCCTCATTAGCCACAGCCTTACCCTTATCAACAACTTTTGCCTTCCTCAACATCTCAATTATACTTTTTTTGGGACAATATTCATAACAGTGACCAAATACTTTACAATGTGAACAAGCCATAGGCCTCCAAGGGTACTCTACCCTAAGATCCATAGACTTGCCTAAACTTTCATAAGTAGCGCGTACAGTCTCTGGTAGTCCCCTAACAGCATCCACTTCTACCAAAACTCTAGCAAAACTCGCTCTTCCATAAGCTTTATCACACATAGAAGCCGTAAGTCTATCCATAATAATAGGCGTACCAACACAGCTAGCCAACCTACTAATACCTTCATTATTCCAAGCCTCGAGTGGAAGGTCCCAAATCTTGACCCACAAAGGAACCTTAGTGGGTTCTGGTTTTACCATACTTAACCCTGGTTCCCATTTTTGCACAAACAATGGAACACCATTAACCATCCAAGGCCCATTCTCTAAAATAAAATTCATCCCCTCTTCCGACTTAAATTTGAAAAAGTATAACCCACACTCATTAGTAACTACATCAATAAAATCATGTCCCCTCCACATTCTCCTTAGGTGGCCCATAATGTCCCTATAACTCATCTTCTCCCCAACAAAATACCCAACCAACGTCATTGCCCACTTCTTGCTTCCCAACTCAATAACCGGATCCAAATTGGCACTAATCCCCCCTTTTTCATTGACATCCACAGGAAACAGCTTAAGTTTTGTACTGGTACTCTCCACCATACCCTGAATCGCCTTCAAAAACGCACTAGATACCTTAGCATCAGTATTTTCCCCCATGATAGTATCAATAACAGTCCCATTTCCATTACCATTCTTACTATCACCTCCACTTTTAGGCAAACTCGGCCACTTCTCAACATTGTTAAAAGAGAAAGCAGCACTAGCATTATGTCCTCCATCAACTAACACTTCACCCCTATTGATAATCCTAGGACCATCACTAACCTTAATCTTATTTAGGACCGGGTTTTCACTAACAGGAACAGGCATAGGTCCTAAAACACCATTACTAGTACTAATACCCTCATTAACAACAGAACAAAAAGTAATACCACTTTTCTTATGCTTAACCTCATTCAAAATTTCACTTACCATTTCACTATCAATACCAGAAGGAACCTCACCATCCATAGCAGCATCACTCACACTTTTTGAATCCAAGCTATGAGTCTCTGAGCACGCAACAGAGCCACCAGCATCGCTATCACCCTCAACATCACATCCTTCAATATCCTTCCCACTATAAGTTTTCTTAGACCCCTTCTTAAAACTCACATGAGAAGGTTTAGAAACCTGTTGATTCTGCGTATTTCCAGTAAACAAACCCGTCTCCTTGCTACGATTCCTATTACCCCTCGTTGTACGAACCACCTCATCCGAGCCCCTAGGTGGGACTTGAGCAGAACTAGAGACAGGAGGATCTTGTTTCACCATGGTAGAAAAAGAAACGATCAAAAATCGTGATAGAATAGAAGAAACATGGTAAACAAAGATGGATTAATGACTGAAATTGATGTACGAGGTTAAGGATAAACAGTGTGTGTTTTTTAAGTATGTGTAACGGATACCCAGAAACAGTGAAAACTAATTTTTAAAAATGTCAAATGAACTTTTTAGTGGATGATTTTTATATGAATAGATAGATCAAGAACAGTAGAATCAAAAACAAAAATAAAATCAATGATCCATTGGATGGATCAAATTTAGATGATAGATTACTTAATAAAATTTCAGGGTTTTTTAGAGAGAGAAAAGGTGAGAGAGAAATAGCATGAGTTTGTTACATGAAATGTCAAATACTTGTTGTTTAGTGTTGTGTATTATTCACCTTCTTAGGCTTTCTAAGGATAAATAATATCATCGTTGTTTTGATCAAAAAAAAAACGCGACATGTTGTTAGAGCAAAATCATATCTTGACCGTTATATTATGGTGTGTCGCCGAGATATTGTTTGTCCGGTGCATTTAAAACTACTTCAAATACAAGTTGACCGACTTTTAAACCTGGCAAAACACGACAAAAACTAAAAAAACAAAATTCCTAGGTGTGTTTTGTCCATCTAGGATCCGTGCAAATTTATTTTCCATGGATTATAGATGGTCCCCGTGGACTGGAAATCTAAAATCCGGTTTTTGCTTAGGTTTGGATGATTTTAGCCGGTTCGGCATTTTTTTACTGTTTTGGCCGGTTTTTACCAGTTTTCGACCGGTTAAGTCGCTTTTGACCGAGGTTTTCCGAGAAAAAATGTACTCCTTGTTTCAAGCTTTCATTTGCTTAGTCATGTTCTTGAAACGGATTCATGTATATGGCCTTTTTATTGCAGCCCATATTTTCTGATAATTTCAATCTAAATTTGTTTTTGTGTGTCAGCAATTATGTTTGGGACTTTATTTCTTTACCATATGGAATTAGTAAAACTAACACCTATTTGTATGCTTTTGTATATGTAGGTTGTATATATGTATGTTTATTATGTGAAGTCGAAGCACAATAGATTGTAAGTAACTTTACAAATACATACACAAATAAAGAAAGAAAAGCGAGTTTAATGTGAAGCCAAAAGCAAAGATCAACAAACTAAACTTTAATCATACCGGTAAGGAGGTTTAACTAAATAATAAATTTCATAAATAACTCGGCATTCAAATGGAATAAAATGTTGAATTGAATATTTCAAAGTCATATGATATTTAAGCATGAGTTTCTTACATGAGTTTCATAAATAGCTCGGCATTCAAATGGAATAAAATGTTGAATTGAATATTTCAAAGTCATATGATATTTAACCGGTGATTGCTGAAGCTATGATCAGGCCTGTTTTGGACGAAGAAGTGAAGACTGCCATGTTTGATATCAAGGATGACAAAGCTGCTGGCCCGGATGGTTACACTTCAAAGTTCTTCAAAAAGGCGTGGAGTGTTGTCGGCCCAGATGTTTGTGATGCTGTGAGAGAGTTCTTTAAATCGGGGAAACTTCTCGGTGAACTTAACACCAATCTGGTATCTCTTATCCCTAAACTTAAGGTTTCTAGGAAATTTGCTGATTATCGACCAATTGCGTGTTGCAATGTGGTGTATAAATGTATTAGTAAAGTTCTTACCAATAGACTTAAGGAGGGATTAGATGGGTTGGTTGATAGGAATCAATGTGCCTTTATACCGGGTAGACATATCAGTGATAACATTTTAATAACGCAAGAACTTATGGCAGGTTATGAGAGAACTACAGGGGCTATGAATTGTGCTTTTAAAGTTGACATTAGGAAAGCGTATGATACTGTTAACTGGAATTTTCTTAAAACTATTCTAGTTAAGTTTGGATTTCATGAAACAATGATTAACTGGATTATGGTTTGCCTAACAACTGCCTCGTTTTCTCTATGTATAAACGGGGAGGTTCACGGGTTTTTCAAAAGTGGAAGAGGTTTGAGACAGGGTGATCCTATATCACCCTATCTCTTTACTTTAGTTATGGAGGTTTTAAATTTAATGATTAAGAGACATATAAGGTTAGATAAAAGGTTTAAGTTCCATTATGGATGTAAAGATCTGAATCTAACACACTTGTGTTTTGCTGATGATCTTTTACTCCTTTGTCATGCGGATGAGCTCTCGGCTAGTATCCTTAGGAGGGGATTGGATGAATTTAGTATGTGTTCTGGCCTATACCCTAGTATGGAGAAGAGTACTGCTTATTTTAACAATGTCCCTAGTGATATCAAGTCTAGGATAAGCCTTGCTTTGCCTTTTAGGGAAGGATCATTATCTATACGTTACTTAGGTGTGCCTATGATCACTAAGAAATTACGCAATGAGGACTGTAGACTTCTAGTTGATAATGTCAAAGTGAGAGTGTTAGATTGGAGGAATCGGTACCTGTCATATGCGGGGAGATTACAGTTGATTTCCTCTGTTTTATCTTCCCTCAGTGTTTATTGGGGTTCTATGTTTGTCTTGCCAAAACACATATGTTATAGCATTGATAGAGTTTTAAAAAACTTTTTGTGGGGGTTTGATGAAGGAAGAAAAGGTTTTACTAGTGTGGCTTGGAAAGATGTTTGTAGGCCTAAGTGTCAGGGTGGGTTGGGCATTAGGTCTACTAGAAACATGAATATAAGTATGATGGCTAGACATCTTTGGAATGTTTTTAGTAGAAAGGACTCGTTATGGGTTAGGTGGATAAACTGTTATAGACTTAAGGGTGGTAGCATTTGGGATTGTCAAGTTCCCAGTCATGCCTCGTGGTCTTGGAAGCATATCCTCTCCCTAAGAGATTCTGTTAAAAATTTTGTGGGTGTTAAGCTTGGAAATGGAAAAGATTGTTTTATGTGGGTTGATAAGTGGCACGAGAAAGGAGTGTTAGGGGTCTTAATCTCTGATGATCTTAAGATGTCTAGTGGCTTTAATGTGAAGGACAAAGTTGCTGATAGGATAGGTGTGGATGGTTGGTCTTGGCCTAGGGTGTGGAATAGAAAGGATAAGAGTTCCCTTGATTTTTCGTCTCCTACTCTAAGTGAAGAAGCTGATAAGGCTATTTGGTTTGATAAGAATAACAAAAAGGTGGACTTCTGTGCGAAAGAGGTGTCGAAATGTTTAAGAGACAATTGTCCTGAGGTTATGTGGAGCAATCATGTCTGGTTTGGCGAATGTATTCCACGACATTCCTTTATCTTGTGGCTTGCTCTTAGGGGTAGACTGTCAACTCAGGATAGGCTTTCTAGGTGGTTTCATGTGGATGTCGTCACATGCCCTCTGTGTAATGCTGAGTTAGAATCCATCTCACATTTGTTCTTTGATTGTACATTTTCTAGTGATATATGGAACAGGTTGAAACCTTTGTCGAGACTTGGTAATATTTCTAATGTTTGGGCAGAAGTTGTGTCTGCTGTTTGTTCCAGGAAAGCTAGTAAGTCTATATGGAGTATCATCCAAAGGTTGGTGTTCGGAGCTTCGGTTTATTTCTTGTGGCAGGAAAGAAACTCAAGGCTGTTTGCTAAGGTGTTTAGGCCTGTGGATTGTCTGTTCTATCATATTTTTAACACTGTCAGGCTCAAACTCCTTGGTCTGCCCATTACCTGGTCTACGGATGTAGGCATTGCTGCAAGGCTTTGGGATCTTCCTGACCTGCTGTCGAAGAAAGGGGTTGATGTGTCGGTTTTCATGGATATTGATGATAGGTAAATCTTTTGCTGTTATTTGGGCTTGTGAGCTTAGGCTGAGCTTGCAAGGTATATGGTTTGTGCTTGGTTTGTCCTGTTTTGCCCAGGTTTGCTGCTTTCTGTGGTGGAACGAAGGTTTTCTAGACGATGGTTATAGTTATTTGAGCAGCCTGGTTACTTCATAGCTTGCTGCTGTTTTCATCAGGTGGTAAAGGAAGGTATGAGCTATTGTTGTACTCTTTTTCCCCTTTCTTGGTTTCCCACTGGGTTTTACTTGAGAGGGCTTTTTAAGGAGGCAAAATGGTTCATACGGCTACTCTGGCTCTTCCTTTGATGGTATTTGTACTCCAGTTTAGTTTATGCAGGTTTTCTATTGCCTGCTTCCATATATTGCTTAGCTTTTGAGTGTGTTCTATGGGGGATGGATTGGGCTATTTTGGATGCTTCCTTATGGGTTGATTCAAGTAGTCCATGTATTCTGAAGTAGACCTCTCATATGGCTAAGCAATTGGAATTGGTTGTCTAATGGAGTGCAATTGGTAGTATTAGTTTGTAATCTAGGGTTCAGGTTTTGTTTATACTTGTTTTCCTTGGATTGTATCTAATATTTGTATTATGAGCTTGGGTATTGTCCAATGCCATATGTTTTTTGATTTGCCAAAGTTTGTCAACAAGGGATGTGTCCTTGTTTGATTTACTCTTTGTGCTTTTGTATCAAACCTTGGCTACGTGCCTTTCTCTCTTTATAAAATTTACCGTTTAGAGTGAAATGTCAAGTACTTGTTGTTTAGTTTTGTATATTATTCACCTTCTTAGGCTTTCCAAGGATAAATAATATCATCGTTGTTTTTATCAAAAAACGCGACGTGTTGTTAGAGCAAAGTCATATCTCGACCGTTATATTACGGTGTGCCACCGAGATGTTGTTTGTTCGGTGCATTCACAACTACTCAAATACTAGCTGACCGACTTTTAAACCTGGCAAAACACGACAAAAACTAAACAAACATAATTCCTTGGTGTGTTTTGTCCATCTAGGTTCCGTGCAAATTTATTTTCCACGGATTCTAAATGGTCCCTGTGGACTGGAAATCTAAAATCCGGTTTTTGCTTAGGTTTGGATGATTTTGGCCGGTTCGGCATTTTTTGCTGTTTTGGCCGGTTTTGACCAGTTTTCGACCGGTTAGGTCGCTTTTGACCGAGGTTTTCCGAGACAAAATGTACTCCTTGTTTCAAGCTTTCATTTGCTTAGTCATGTTCTTGAAACGGATTCATGTAGCACATGTTATGGTCTTTTTATTGCAGCCCATATTTTCTGATAATTTCAATCTAAATTTGTTTTTGTGTGTTAGCAATTATGTTTGGGACTTTATTTATTTACCATATGGAATTAGTAAAACTAACACCTATTTGTATGTTTTTGTATATGTAGGTTGTATATATGTAGGTTGTATATATGTATGTTTATTATGTGAAGTCGAAGCACAATAGATTGTAAGTAACTTTACAAATACATACACAAATAAAGTAAGAAAAGCGAGTTTAATGTGAAGCCAAAAGCAAAGATCAACAAACTAAAGTTCAATCATACCGATAATAGATTTCATAAATTGCTCGCCATTCAAATGGAATAAAATGTTGAATCAAATATTTCAAAGTCATATGATACTTAAGCATGAGTTTCCTACATGAAATGTCAAATACTTGTTGTTTAGTGTGTATATTATTCACCTTCTTAGGCTTTCTAAGGATAAATAATATCATCGTTGTTTTGATCAAAAAACGCGACCTGTTGTTAGAGCAAACTCATATCTTGACCGTTATATTATGGTGTGTCGCCGAGATATTGTTTGTCCGATGCATTTACAACTACTTCAAATACTAGTTGAACGACTTTTAAACCTGGCAAAACACGACAAAAACTAAAAAAACAAAATTCCTAGGTGTGTTTTGTCCATCTAGGATCCGTGCAAATTTATTTTCCATGGATTATAGATGGTCCCAGTGGACTGGAAATCTAAAATCCGGTTTTTGCTTAGGTTTGGATGATTTTAGCCGGTTCGGCATTTTTTGCTGTTTTGGCCGGTTTTTACCAGTTTTCGACCGGTTATGTCGCTTTTGACCGAGGTTTTCCGAGACAAAATGTACTCCTTGTTTCAAGCTTTCATTTGCTTAGTCATTTTCTTGAAACGGATTCATGTAGCACATGTTATGGCCTTTTTATTGCAGCCCATATTTTCTGATAATTTCAATCTAAATTTGTTTTTGTGTGTCAGCAATTATGTTTGGGACTTTATTTCTTTACCATATGGAATTAGTAAAACTAACACCTATTTGTATGCTTTTGTATATGTAGGTTGTATATATGTATGTTTATTATGTGAAGTCGAAGCACAATAGATTGTAAGTAACTTTACAAATACATACACAAATAAAGAAAGAAAAGCGAGTTTAATGTGAAGCCAAAAGCAAAGATCAACAAACTAAACTTTAATCATACAGGTAAGGAGGTTTAACTAAATAATAGATTTCATAAATAGCTCGGCATTCAAATGGAATAAAATGTTGAATTGAATATTTCAAAAGCATGTGATATTTAAGCATGAGTTTCTTACATGAAATGTCAAATACTTGTTGTTTAGTTTTGTATATTATTCACCTTCTTAGGCTTTCCAAGGATAAATAATATCATCGTTGTTTTTATCAAAAAACGCGACATGTTGTTAGAGCAAAGTCATATCTCGACCGTTATATTATGGTGTGCCGCCGAGATGTTGTTTGTCCGGTGCATTCACAACTACTCAAATACTAGCTGACCGACTTTTAAACCTGGCAAAACACGACAAAAACTAAACAAACATAATTCCTTGGTGTGTTTTGTCCATCTAGGTTCCGCGCAAATTTATTTTCCACGGATTCTAATTGGTCCCTGTGGACTGGAAATCTAAAATCCGGTTTTTGCTTAGATTTGGATGATTTTGGCCGGTTCGGCATTTTTTGCTGTTTTGGCCGGTTTTGACCAGTTTTCGACCGGTTAGGTCGCTTTTGACCGAGGTTTTCCGAGACAAAATGTACTCCTTGTTTCAAGCTTTCATTTGCTTAGTCATGTTCTTGAAACGGATTCATGTAGCACATGTTATGGCCTTTTTATTGCAGCCCATATTTTCTGATAATTTCAATCTAAATTTGTTTTTGTGTGTTAGCAATTATGTTTGGGACTTTATTTCGTTACCATATGGAATTAGGAAAACTAACACCTATTTGTATGTTTTTGTATATGTAGGTTGTATATATGTAGGTTGTATATATGTATGTTTATTATGTGAAGTCGAATCACAATAGATTGTAAGTAACTTTACAAATACATACACAAATAAAGAAAGAAAAGCGAGTTTAATGTGAAGCCAAAAGCAAAGATCAACAAACTGAAGTTCAATCATACCGGTAAGGAGGTTTAACTAAATAATAGATTTAATAAATAGCTCGCCATTCAAATGGAATAAAATGTTTAATCAAATATTTCAAAGTCATATGATACTTAAGCATGAGTTTCCTACATGAAATGTCAAATACTTGTTGTTTAGTGTGTATATTATTCACCTTCTTAGGCTTTCTAAGGATAAATAATATCATCGTTGTTTTGATCAAAAAATGCGACGTGTTGTTAGAGCAAACTCATATCTCGACCGTTATATTATGGTGTGTCGTCGAGATGTTGTTTGTCCGGTGCATTCACAACTACTTCAAATACTAGCTGACCGACTTTTAAACCTGGCAAAACACGCCAAAAACTAAACAAACAAAAATCGTAGGTGTGTTTTGTCCATCTAGGATCCGTGAAAATTTATTTTCCACGGATTCTAAATTGTCCCCGTGGACTGGAAATTTAAAATCCGGTTTTTGCTTAGGTTTGGATGATTTTCGCCGGTTCCGCATTTTTTGCTGTTTTGGCCGGTTTTGACCATTTTTCGACAGGTTAGGTCGCTTTTGACCGAGGTTTTCCGAGAAAAAACGTACTCCTTGTTTCAAGCTTTCATTTGCTTAGTCATGTTCTTGAAACGGATTCATGTAGCACATGTTATGGCCTTTTTATTGCATCCCATATTTTCTGATAATTTCAATCTAAATTTGTTTTTGTGTGTTAGCAATTATGTTAGGGAATTTATTTCTTTACCATATGGAATTAGTAAAACTAACACCTATTTGTATGTTTTTGTATATGTAGGTTGTATATATGTATGTTTATTATGTGAAGTCGAAGCACAACAGATTGTAAGTAACTTTACAAATACATACACAAATAAAGAAAGAAAAGCGAGTTTAATGTGAAGCCAAAAGCAAAGATCAACAAACTAAACTCCAATCATACCGGTAAGGAGGTTTAACTAAATAATAGATTTCATAAATAGCTCGCAATTCAAATGGAATAAAATGTTGAATCGAATATTTCAAAGTCATATGATACTTAAGCATGAATTTCCTACATGAAATGTCAAATACTTGTTGTTTAGTGTTGTATATTATTCACCTTCTTAGGATTTCCAAGGATAAATAATATCATCATTGTTTTGATCAAAAAACGCGACGTGTTGTTAGAGCAAACTCATATCTCGACCGTTATATTATGGTGTGTCGCCGAGATGTTGTTTGTCCGGTGCATTCACAACTACTTCAAATACTAGCTGACCGACTTATAAACCTTAAAAAACACGACAAAAACTAAACAAACAAAATTCCTAGGTTTGTTTTGTCCATCTAGGATCCGTGCAAAATTATTTTCCACGGATTATAAATGGTCCCTGTGGACTGGAAATCTAAAATCCGGTTTTTGCTTAGGTTTGGATGATTTTAGCCGGTTCGGCATTTTTTGTTGTTTTGGCCGGTTTTGACCAGTTTTCGACCGGTTAGGTCGCTTTTGACCGAGGTTTTCCGAGAAAAAAAGTACTCCTTGTTTCAAGCTTTCATTTGCTTAGTCATGTTCTTGAAACGGATTCATGTAGCACATGTTATGGCCTTTTTATTGCAGCCCATATTTTCTGATAATTTCAATCTAAATTTGTTTTTGTGTGTTAGCAATTATGTTTGGGACTTTATTTCTTTACCATATGGAATTAGTAAAACTAACACCTATTTGTATGTTTTTGTATATGTAGGTTGTATATATGTATGTTTATTATGTGAAGTCGAAGCACAATAGATTGTAAGTAACTTTACAAATACATACACAAATAAAGAAAGAAAAGCGAGTTTAATGTGAAGCCAAAAGCAAAGATCAACAAACTAAACTTCAATCATACCGGTATGGAGGTTTAACTAAATAATAGATTTCATAAATAGCTCGCCATTCAAATGGAATAAAATGTTGAATCAAATATTTCAAAGTCATATGATACTTAAGCATGAGTTTCCTACATGAAATGTCAAATACTTGTTGTTTAGTGTTGTATATTATTCACCTTCTTAGACTTTCTAAGGATAAATAATATCATCGTTGTTTTGATCAAAAAACGTGACGTGTTGTTAGAGCAAACTCATATCTCGACCGTTATATTATGGTGTGTCGCCGAGATGTTGTTTGTCCGGTGCATTCACAACTACTTCAAATACTAGCTGACCGACTTTTAAACCTGGCAAAACACGCCAAAAACTAAACAAACAAAAATCCTAGGTGTGTTTTGTCCATCTAGGATCCGTGCAAATTTGTTTTCCACGGATTCTAAATGGTCCACGTGGACTGGAAATTTAAAATCCGGTTTTTGCTTAGGTTTGGATGATTTTGGCCGGTTCCGCATTTTTTGCTGTTTTGGCCGGTTTTGACCAGTTTTCGACCGGTTAGGTCGCTTTTGACCGAGGTTTTCCGAGACAAAACGTACTCCTTGTTTCAAGCTTTCATTTTCGTAGTCATGTTCTTGAAACGAATTCATGTAGCACATGTTATGGCCTTTTTATTGCATCACATATTTTCTGATAATTTCAATCTAAATTTGTTTTTGTGTGTTAGCAATTATGTTTGGGACTTTCTTTCTTTACCATATGGAATTAGTAAAACTAACACCTATTTGTATGTTTTTGTATATGTAGGTTGTATATATGTATGTTTATTATGTGAAGTCGAAGCACAATAGATTGTAAGTAACTTTACAAATATATACACAAATAAAGAAAGAAAAGCGAGTTTAATGTGAAGCCAAAAGCAAAGATCAACAAACTAAACTCCAATCATACCGGTAAGGAGGTTTAACTAAATAATAGATTTCATAAATAGCTCGCCATTCAAATGGAATAAAATGTTGAATCGAATATTCCAAAGTCATATGATACTTAAGCATGAGTTTCCTACATGAAATGTCAAATACTTGTTGTTTATTGTTGTATATTATTCACATTCTTAGGCTTTCCAAGGATAAATAATATCATCATTGTTTTAATCAAAAAACGCGACGTGTTGTTAGAGCAAACTCATATCTCGACCGTTATATTATGGTGTGTCGCCGAGATGTTGTTTGTCCGGTGCATTCACAACTACTTCAAATACTAGCTGACCGACTTTTAAACCTGGCAAAACACGACAAAAACTAAACAAACAAAATTCCTAGGTGTGTTTTTTCCATCTAGGATCCGTTCAAATTTATTTTCCATGGATTCTAATGGTCCCCGTGGACTGGAAATCTAAAATCCCGTTTTTGCTTAGGTTTGGATGATTTTGGCCGGTTCAGCATTTTTTGCTGTTTTGGCCGGTTTTGACCTGTTTTCGACCGGTTAGCTCGCTTTTGACCGAGGTTTTCCGAGAAAAAAAGTACTCCTTGTTTCAAGCTTTCATTTGCATAGTCATGTTCTTGAAACGGATTCATGTAGCACATGTTATGGCCTTTTTATTGCAGCCCATATTTTCTGATAATTTCAATCTAAATTTGTTTTTGTGTGTTAGCAATTATGTTTGGGACTTTATTTCTTTACCATATGGAATTAGTAAAACTAACTCCTATTTGTATGCTTTTGTATATGTAGGTTGTATATATGTATGTTTATTATGTGAAGTCGAAGCACAATAGATTGTAAGTAACTTTACAAATACATACACAAATAAAGAAAGAAAAGCGAGTTTAATGTGAAGCCAAAAGCAAAGATGAACAAACTAAACTCCAATCATACCAGTAAGGAAGTTTAACTAAATAATAGGTTTCACAAATAGCTCGCCATTCAAATGGAATAAAATGTTGAATCGAATATTTCAATGTCATATGATACTTAAGCATGAGTTTCTTACATGAAATGTCAAATACTTGTTGTTTAGTGTTGTATATTATTCACCTTCTTAGGCTTTCCAAGGATAAATAATATCATCGTTGTTTTGATTAAAAAACGCGACGTGTTGTTAGATCAAACTCATATCTCGACCGTTATATAATGGTGTGCCGCCGAGATGTTGTTTGTCCGGTGCATTCACAACTACTTCAAATACTAGCTGACCGACTTTTAAACCTGGCTAAACACGACAAAATCTAAACAAAAAAAATTCCTAGGTGTGTTTTGTCCATCTAGTATCCGTGCAAATTTATTTTCCACGGATACTAAATGGTCCCTGTGGATTGGAAATCTAAAATCCGGTTTTTGCTTAAGTTTGGATGATTTTGGCCGGTTCAACATTTTTGCTGTTTTGGCCGGTTTTGACTAGTTTTTGACCGGTTAGGTCGCTTTTGACCGAGGTTTTCCGAGAAAAAATGTACTCCTTGTTTCAAGCTTTCATTTGCTTAGTCATGTTCTTGAAAGGGATTCATGTAGCACATGTTATGGCCTTTTTATTGCAGCCCATATTTTCTGATAATTTCAATCTAAATTTGTTTTTGTGTGTTAGCAATTATGTTTGGGACTTTATTTCTTTACCATATGGAATTAGTAAAACTAACTCCTATTTGTATGCTTTTGTATATGTAGGTTGTATATATGTATGTTTATTATGTGAAGTCGAAGCACAATAGATTGTAAGTAACTTTACAAATACATACACAAATAAAGAAAGAAAAGCGAGTTTAATGTGAAGCCAAAAGCAAAGATCAACAAACTAAACTCCAATCATACCGGTAAGGAGGTTTAACTAAATAATAGATTTCACAAATAGCTCGCCATTCAAATGGAATAAAATGTTGAATCGAGTATTTCAAAGTCATATGATACTTAAGCATGAGTTTCTTACATGAAATGTCAAATACTTGTTGTTTAGTGTTGTATATTATTCACCTTCTTAGGCTTTCCAAGGATAAATAATATCATTGTTGTTTTGATAAAAAAAATGCGACGTGTTGTTAGATCAAACTCATATCTCGACCGTTATATTATGGTGTGCCGCCGAGATGTTGTTTGTCCGGTGCATTCACAACTACTTCAAATACTAGCTGACCGACTTTTAAACCTGGCTAAACACGACAAAATCTAAACAAACAAAATTCCTAGGTGTGTTTTGTCCATCTAGGATCCGTGCAAATTTATTTTCCACGGATACTAAATGGTCCCTGTGGATTGGAAATCTAAAATCCGGTTTTTGCTTAGGTTTGGATGATTTTGGCTGGTTCCACATTTTTGCTGTTTTGGTCGGTTTTGACCAGTTTTTGACCGGTTAGGTCGCTTTTGACCAAGGTTTTCCGAGAAAAATTGTACTCCTTGTTTCAAGCTTTCATTTGCTTAGTCATGTTCTTGAAAGGGATTCATGTAGCACATGTTATGGCCTTTTTATTGCAACCCATATTTTCTAATAATATCAATCTAAATTTGTTTTTGTGTGTTAGCAATTATGTTTGGGACTTTATTTCTTTACCATATGGAATTAGTAAAACTAACTCCTATTTGTATGCTTTTGTATATGTAGGTTGTATATATGTATGTTTATTATGTGAAGTCGAAGCACAATAGATTGTAAGTAACTTTACAAATACATACACAAATAAAGAAAGAAAAGCGAGTTTAATGTGAAGCCAAAAGCAAAGATCAACAAACTAAACTCCAATCATACCGGTAAGGAGGTTTAACTAAATAATAGATTTCACAAATAGCTCGCCATTCAAATGGAATAAAATGTTGAATCGAGTATTTCAAAGTCATATGATACTTAAGCATGAGTTTCTTACATGAAATGTCAAATACTTGTTGTTTAGTGTTGTATATTATTCACCTTCTTAGGCTTTCCAAGGATAAATAATATCATCATTGTTTTGATCAAAAAACGCGACGTGTTGTTAGAGCAAACTCATATCTCGACCGTTATATTATGGTGTGTCGTCGAGATGTTGTTTGTCCGGTGCATTCACAACTACTTCAAATACTAGCTGACCGAATTTTAAACCTGGCAAAACACGACAAAAACTAAACAAACAAAATTCCTAGGTGTGTTTTTTCCATCTAGGATCCGTTCAAATTTATTTTCCACGGATTCTAATGGTCCCCGTGGACTGGAAATCTAAAATCCGGTTTTTGCTTAGGTTTGGATGATTTTGGCCGGTTCAGCATTTTTTGCTGTTTTGGCCGGTTTTGACCAGTTTTCGACCGGTTAGCTCGCTTTTGACCGAGGTTTTCCAAGAAAAAAAGTACTCCTTGTTTCAAGCTTTCATTTGCATAGTCATGTTCTTGAAACGGATTCATGTAGCACATGTTATGGCCTTTTTATTGCAGCCCATATTTTCTGATAATTTCAATCTAAATTTGTTTTTATGTGTTAGCAATTATGTTTGGGACTTTATTTCTTTACCATATGGAATTAGTAAAACTAACTCCTATTTGTATGCTTTTGTATATGTAGGTTGTATATATGTATGTTTATTATGTGAAGTCGAAGCACAATAGATTGTAAGTAACTTTACAAATACATACACAAATAAAGAAAGAAAAGAGAGTTTAATGTGAAGCCAAAAGCAAAGATCAACAAACTAAACTCCAATCATACCGGTAAGGAAGTTTAACTAAATAATAGGTTTCACAAATAGCTCGCCATTCAAATGGAATAAAATGTTGAATCGAATATTTCAAAGTCATATGATACTTAAGCATGAGTTTCTTACATGAAATGTCAAATACTTGTTGTTTAGTGTTGTATATTATTCACCTTCTTAGGCTTTCCAAGGATAAATAATATCATCGTTGTTTTGATAAAAAAACGCGACGTGTTGTTAGATCAAACTCATATCTCGACCGTTATATAATGGTGTGCCGCCGAGATGTTGTTTGTCCGGTGCATTCACAACTACTTCAAATACTAGCTGACCGACTTTTAAACCTGGCTAAACACGACAAAATCTAAACAAACAAAATTCCTAGGTGTGTTTTGTCCATCTAGGATCCGTGCAAATTTATTTTCCACGGATACTAAATGGTCCCTGTAGATTGGAAATCTAAAATCCGGTTTTTGCTTAAGTTTGGATGATTTTGGCCGGTTCAACATTTTTGCTGTTTTGGCCGGTTTTGACCAGTTTTCGACCGGTTAGGTCGCTTTTGACCGAGGTTTTCTGAGAAAAAATGTACTCCTTGTTTCAAGCTTTCATTTGCTTAGTCATGTTCTTGAAAGGGATTCATGTAGCACATGTTATGGCCTTTTTATTGCAACCCATATTTTCTGATAATTTCAATCTAAATTTGTTTTTGTGTGTTAGCAATTATGTTTGGGACTTTATTTCTTTACCATATGGAATTAGTAAAACTAACTCCTATTTGTATGCTTTTGTATATGTAGGTTGTATATATGTATGTTTATTATGTGAAGTCGAAGCACAATAGATTGTAAGTAACTTTACAAATACATACACAAATAAAGAAAGAAAAGCGAGTTTAATGTGAAGCCAAAAGCAAAGATCAACAAACTAAACTCCAATCATACCGGTAAGGAGGTTTAACTAAATAATAGATTTCACAAATAGCTCGCCATTCAAATGGAATAAAATGTTGAATCGAGTATTTCAAAGTCATATGATACTTAAGCATGAGTTTCTTACATGAAATGTCAAATACTTGTTGTTTAGTGTTGTATATTATTCACCTTCTTAGGCTTTCCAAGGATAAATAATATCATCGTTGTTTTGATAAAAAAAACGCGACGTGTTGTTAGATCAAACTCATATCTCGACCGTTATATTATGGTGTGCCGCCGAGATTTTGTTTGTCCGGTGCATTCACAACTACTTCAAATACTAGCTGACCGACTTTTAAACCTGGCTAAACACGACAAAATCTAAACAAACAAAATTCCTAGGTGTGTTTTGTCCATCTAGGATCCGTGTAAATTTATTTTCCACGGATACTAAATGGTCCCTGTGGATTGGAAATCTAAAATCCGGTTTTTGCTTAGGTTTGGATGATTTTGGCTGGTTCCACATTTTTGCTGTTTTGGCCGGTTTTGACCAGTTTTTGACCGGTTAGGTCGCTTTTGACCGAGGTTTTCCGAGAAAAATTGTACTCCTTGTTTCAAGCTTTCATTTGCTTAGTCATGTTCTTGAAAGGGATTCATGTAGCACATGTTATGGCCTTTTTATTGCAGCCCATATTTTCTGATAATTTCAATCTAAATTTGTTTATGTGTGTTAGCAATTATGTTTGGGACTTTATTTCTTTACCATATGGAATTAGTAAAACTAACTCCTATTTGTATGCTTTTGTATATGTAGGTTGTATATATGTATGCATATTATGTGAAGTCGAAGCACAATAGATTGTAAGTAACTTTAAAAATACATACACAAATAAAGAATGAAAAGCGAGTTTAATGTGAAGCCAAAAGAAAGATCAACAAACTAAACTCCAATCATACCGGTAAGGATGTTTAACTAAATAATAGATTTCATAAATAACTCGCCATTCAAATGGAATAAAATGTTGAATCGATTATTTCAAAGTCATATGATACTTAAGCATGATTTTCTTACTTTTTTTTCTTAACGGTTAATTTATTAAGAAAAGGCCACAAAGGCAGAAGTACAAAAAGCTCCAAGCTTAACAAAAATTAGATAGGGACACACCCCCCACTAACAAGCTTGAGCAAACAAAAAACATTGGCATGGACAATCATTCCATGCTCAATCTCATGAACCACCAATACAAACACTATCAGTAAAGGCCATGGACAAATCCCATGCTCAATACTCAAACAACAAATACAAGCAACTAGATAAAAAACTAAATACCTAGCTGCTTCCCATATCTATACTACTTGATCCCATAACAACGACCAAAAAAATAAGCAACTTATGCATAGAACATAAATGCTTCCCATACCAACACAATATGAACACAATAGATGAGGTCCACCTTCTGCAAATCCATGGCACATCAAACAAAAACTAGTCCATAAGCTGAGGTAAGGACCCACTTCAGAATACATGGTTACTTTGATTCAACCCCAAAAGGGAAGCATCAAGAGCAACCAATCCATCCCCCATGGGCAACCTTACCTCAAACTAAGGACAAAGTAAAGCAGGCATCAGATAACCTACTCCAAACGCCATCAGAAACAAACTGCAGGAAAACTGGAGAGGTGCCAGTGTAGCACAACTTGTTCATTGCCTCCTTAAAACCCCCATCTATGTAAAACCCAGTGTGAAACCATAGAGGGGGGAAAGAGTAAACCTAAACAAGTCTCCTCTCACATGATGCATAAACTTGTATATCTATCTTCACGACATTAATCAGATATAAGATTTATAAGGATGGACATTGCATCACAAACAAGGTTTGGCAACTAAAAAATTGTACAACAGGTAAAAACAAGGGAGAGAAGTGCAACCACACCCTCACAAGAATTACCAAGTTGTCCACTAATAGCACATCAAACCTGACCCGATAACAACCAGAAACTTGTCCACCCAGATCCTCAACACAAGAGGATAATAGATATAGTGCATATACCTGATAACAGCAACATAAAGCCGAAGAGAACTAATATCTTGGATGAAACCCATAGCAGCACACAAACAGAGATACAACAGTAGCAGCCATGAATCCTTATAGCAAGCAAAGCAAGACCTACAATCATACATAAACGACAACCTCCCAAAATTCCTGCTATGGTTATAAATAAGATATAAGTGAACCCAAATCCTATTGCAATCCCAGAGACCAGTCCCACCAAAGGACTTCTCAAACCACAAATCAAGATAAAAACGGCTACACATTAAGATAACATATGGTTATTAATCTCGAAACTAACTCTATCACAAGAGTTAATTCCCCTGATAAACTTCACATTCCACACCAATCCAGCATTAGAAATTTCACTAGAGGGCTTAACCGTATGACTAAGCAGCTTCATTCTAACCGTGTTAATAACCATCTTGACTAAGCATTCCACATACCTATTTGCCATTCCCATTCTCCTATTATTCCTCTCCTACCAAAGATAGTAAATGCACGCACCAAAAACCAACCTTTGTATCACACTCCAAATATTATTCCTAGCAGGACAATTAACAAGGCCAGAGATAACATTAGGCCTAGTGTTACTCACATGGTCCAACCTTGCCATAGGCTTTAACCTTTCCCATAGACGATTAGAAAAATTACGCGAAAAGAACAAATGACTATGCGATTCACTATTATCCCCACATAAAAAACATGAAGTAACACTAACATTAAACATTTGGCAAGCCTATCACTAGTTTTGAGTATCTCTTTGACAGCTAACCAAACGATAAACGCATGTCTAGGAATACATTAGGTGAACCATATATGTTTGTGCCATATAACTTCAGGGCAATCAGTCTTAAGAGCTCTCCAAACCTCAGTAGCACTAAACTTCTTTTCAATCCCTTTCTTATCCCACCAAACAGCAAAGTCCTTACAACCTTCTCTAAGATCAGGCACCGGGACCTCAAGAATATCATCAAACACCCCAATCCAGTCAATAGGCCAAGCCCAAGTTCCATCAACAATAAGATTGCTCACACTATTATTTAAAGATAAACCTGCCTGTTTAATAATAGCATGGCAAATGAACTTACTAATAGGACCCCTAGGATGCCACTTGTCAGCCCATATATTACAAGATTTACCATCTCCTAACTTAACAAAAACAAAATTTTTAATCATGTCTCTTAAGGATAAAATGTGTTTCCAACACCAAGACATACCTCTCGTAGGTTTTATATTCCAAATGTTTTGACCCTTTAACTTATGGAGCTTCACCCATTTAACCCAGATAGTGTCTTTGTCACAAATGACATGCCAAAGGTGTTTTACCATAAGCACAATGTTCCAACTATGCATCGACTTAAGTCCTAAACCCCCTTGATTCTTAGGTATACAAACATCATCCCATTTAACACTAACAAGAGAACTAGTCTTCCTGTTATTTCCCAACAAAAAATTGCTTAAAAAAATATCTATATCATCACACACCGCAATAGGGAGAATAAATAGCGAACCCCAATACACTTGCATCGAAGATAAAATAGAAGTAATAAGTTGTAATCTACCAGCAAAAGAGAGACATTTATTTTTCCAAGAATTCAACTTATTTTGAACAACCTCTAAGAGATAACTGCAATCCCTCTTAGTAATCCTTTTGGACACAAGGGGCACACCTAAATATCTAATAGGAAACTTACCCTCATTAAATGGCATAACCATTAAGATGTCATTCTTCACATCCATAGGGACATTACAGAAAAACACGTTGCTCTTACTCATACTAGGATATAGACCAGAAGAAAGGGTAAACACATCTAGACCTCTCCTAAATATGGAAGCAGAGACCATATCACCATGGCACAACATAAGCAAATCATCGGAAAAACACAGACTATTAATATTTAATTTTTGACATCCCGAATGATATTTAAAAATCTTATCTAATCTAATTTGCCTCTTAACCATAAGATTCAAAACTTCCATCACCAAAGTAAAAAGATAAGGTGATATTGGATCACCCTGCCTTAATCCCCTTTTAGCTATAAAATATCCATGGGTCTCACCATTAATACACACAGAAAAATAAACAGTTTCAAGACAAGTCATAATCCAATGGATCATAACTGGATGAAACCCAAATTCCTTAAGGCAGGTTCTCAAAAATCTGCAATTAACCGTGTCATAAGCTTTCAGGATATCTATCTTAAACGCACAATTCCTAATTCCACATTCCCAATTATTACTTTTCATAAATTCCTGAGCAAGCAAGATGTTATCACTAATAAGCCTACCCTGAATAAAAGCACTTTGATTGATATCAACTAAATCATTAAGCACCGACTTAATCCTATTAGTAATAACCTTGCTAATAATCTTATAGAAAACATTGCAACAGGAAATGGGCCTATAGTCACTAACATTAGCAGGAATAGCAATTTTCGGGATTAGAGATATGAGAGTAGCATTAACCTGACCAAGCATCTTTCCACTGGCACAAAATTCCCTCACAGCCGAGCAAACATCATGCCTCACCACCTCCCATGCAGCTTTAAAAAACTTTGAAGTGTAACCGTCTGGTCCGGAAGCCTTGTTGTCTTCAATACTGTTAAGTGCAACTTTAATTTCAGCTTCAGAAATAGGTTTGATCATGTTCACAGCCTTATTCATACTCAGATTTCTAACAAATAAGCTTCCCGGGTCTTCAATAGCATAAACCTCATCACAAGTACCAAAGAATTTACTGAAATGTTTCACAAACTTCTCAGCAACTTCGTCTCCATAACAAGCTTTACCATTGCTATCATAAACCACCTGGATTATGTTTCTACTCACCCTACCCCTAATCACAATATGAAAATATTTGCTATTAGTATCTCCATCCTTGAGCCACTCCACTTTAGTCTTCTGCATCATCACCTTTTTCTTCATCCATCATCGCTTGCTTGTATGCACAAGCAAAAATACTCTCCTCCTCTCTAAGCTTACTATTGGATGGGTCCTTTTCAAGACAAACCTAAACATTCTCCAATTCCTTCTTTAAGGCCTTAACCTTGTCAAAAACATCCCCATTATCATTGCTAAGCTTCCTCGTGTACTTCTTCATAGCTTTGAGTCTTTTAACTAATCTAAATATAGCATAACCTTTCACTTCTAACCCCCATTTCTCAGTAATAGTCTCTATGAACTCTTTCTTATCCGTGATATAATTCATGAACCTAAATGACTTCTGCCTGAAAACACTTACCTTAGGTAAGCATAGAACAGCAGGGCAATGATCCGAAGATAAAAATGGCATAAAGTTAGCAAAACTAGACGGGTATTGGTCAACAAAAAACGAATTTCCCATAACCCTACCCAATTTTTTAAAAATGCCAAGTTCTGGGATCCTCATTCTCTGAATCCACGTATAAAACATCCCACGACTCGTAACATCTTCAATACCCAGAATCTCCATACACCCCACAAAAAGTCTTCTCTCTTCAAACCTGATATAGTTCTCACTTGAATTCTCATTAGTCCTAAGAATAACATTGAAATCTCCCATAAGCACCCATGGACAGTTCCCAACCACCAAAGAATGCTCAAAAAGATTGTTCCAATGTCTACTCCTAGGAGTCAAATAATTTTCACCATATACCACCGAAACAAATATCTTCCTATTATCCTTCAGGAAAGTGACCAAAAAATGCATAGCTTGATCCAACTGAGAAATTAATTGAGCATCAATCATATTAGTATTCCAACCAACAGCTATCCTGCAACCTTTCGGGCTCTCAGCAGAGTTAGAACACCACGACCAACTACCAAACACATTCTCACAAACTTTATTAACCATCTTCTTTGGCAATTGTGTTTCTTTAATACTTAAAAATACAATACCATTATCCCTAACAAAACTCCTAACTTCACTTTGTCTAAGGGTATTTCCTAAGCCCTTGACATTCCATGATGCTAACTTAATACTCATGATTAACAGGTGGAGGGGGTGCAGACATACCCTGCATCTGGCTAATCTCAGAATCTATAACACTCGTCACAATATTACTTGCCATAAATTGAGCATTCCTACTCGTATCAGCGGCGACATCTTCACCCATACTCCCACCATTATTGCTAATAGCTTCTAAAGCACGATTGAAAGCAGCTTCACCAATTGATGATTTATAAAACTAAATTTTCTCTTTCGGCCAGCTATTAAGTTCAGTAATGGTAAAGACTTGTCCAGTCTTAAAGAATAGCTCAACTTCAGCAAACTTTTTCCTCAACTCAAGCACCCCAATTCTGTCTAACTCATAATTATACACATCTTCATACACATCCTGGAAAGCTTCATCTTCATATAATCCCTATTCAATCATAACAGCTCTATATATTTGGTCAGCAACATTCTTACACTCAATTGCTATCATTTCGTTACTATGAATTAACTGACGACTTATTCACCACATCTTGCATTCTGTTGATAAAATATTCCTTTAATGAATCATCCCAACAATTCTTCTCAGCAACATAAATCAACACTCCCATTTCACAACACATATCTATCTTCCTCTTCATATTCTCCCATTCAAGAGCATTATTCACTTCATCCTCATTCCCTAATGTAGCAAACATGTTTACAACACCACTCGACACTTCTTCATTACCTTCTTTCCTAATCTCTTTTTGGCTTTTCTCTCTAACAACTTTACGAGTACCTTCATTAACACTATTTACCACTCTATCAATTTCCATTTGACTCACTCCTTAACAATATTACCAACACCATCATTTAACACCTTTCTTGGACCCGTTTTCTTAACTTGAAATCTTTGTTCCACATCATTCCTATTAAATCTTTGATCACCTAAACCCCTTCCACCTCTACCCATGTTACCTCTTCCCATATTACCTCTGCCTCTCAAACTGTACCCACCCTACTTGTTCCCCCACCAAACCTATTTTTCTGACCATTGTTAACATAGCCCGAAACACCATTAACTTTTCTATTACCCACAGTCTTCCATTCATTCTCTTCATTTAGATTCACCTCATTAACCTTCGTTTTACCCTTTTCCTCAGCCAATTTAGTCTTCTCAGCCTCATTCAAAATACGTTTAGAAAAATTACCAAAGTAGTGTCCAAGAACCTTGCAGTGAGAACAAACCGGGGGCCTCCAAGGATAACCAACTCTCAACTCCATCTTCGTACCCAACTTCTCATATGTAACCTCAACAACTTCCAGCAAACCTCTCTCAGCTTCCACTTCAACCAACACCCTAGCAAAACTAGCCCTTCCATACGCTTTATCACACATAGAAGTGGTAACCCTATCCATCATGATAGGTGTACCTATGCAACTAGCAATACGACTAATCCCCTTATTACTCCAAGCTTCTAATGGAATATACATAATACGGACCTATAGAGGAACTTTTTTAGGCCCAGGTTTAACCATACACATCCCAGGTTCCCACTTTTGCACAAACAATGGAAGCCCATTTACAATTCATGGACCATTCTCCAATATATACTGCATGTCCTCTACAGTTTTGAACTTAAGAAAATACAACCCACACTCATTCGTAATCACCTCAACAAAACCATAACTCTTCCACATTCTTCTCAAATGGCCCATTATATCTCTATACGACATTTTCATACCCACAAAGTATCTGACTAATGTTAAATCCCACTTTTTACTCCCTTCAACAATAATCTGATCCAAACTAGCACTCATAATACCTTTTTCATTCACTTTCACAGGAAAGGTTCTTAACATATTGCTATTGCTATCCACAAAACCTTTCACAACATCCGTAAAAGCACTAGACAGCCTAGTACTATGATTTTCCTCCAAAATCGTATCACCTACAACTACAACCTCATCAACAACATTAGCATTACCACTTGTTCCATTTAGACTAGGCCAACTCTCACCATTGTTCAAAGAGAGATTAACCTCAGTCCTATTACCCCCATCTGTCAAAATCTCACCTCTCTTAATAATCCTAGGACTTTCATCAACACTAATTCTGTTCAAAACAGGGTTCTCTGCCACAGGGTCTGGCATTGGACCCAATACACCCCTATTATCATTACCATTATCCATTCTATTCACAAAATTAAAAGTAACATTACCTTTCTTCCTATTTGGTTCATAAAAAATTTCATTCACAATCTCTTTTTCAATCCCTACTAGCACCTCACTCTTAGTCATAGATTCATTCACACCCCTCGAATCCTGACTATAGGTTTCTAAGCCCACCACCGAACCACCATCATTACCCTCCCCAGCTTCACTGTTACCATCAATAACTAACCCCTCAATATTCTTTCCCCATAATTCTTGTTTACCCTCTTCTTAAAACTAGCATGAGAGGGCTTAGACACCTATTTAGCCTGCGTATTCCCAACAAACAAACCCGTCTCCTTGTTCCTAAACTTATTACCCTTCTTGGTACGAACAATCACATCCGTAGCCCTAGAAGGCATTTGGGGAGATTCATTAACAGGAGGATCCTGTTTCACCATGATGATAACGACGAATCAAGCTAAGATATAGAAAAGGAGAATCATGGTGAAAAATAGGTTTAATAAATGAATTAAGAATACGATGTAAAAGATGACCAATATGTGTTTCTAAGTGTGTGTAACGTAAACCCAGGAATAGTAATAACTAATTTTTAAAAATAGCTAATGAAATGTTTAATAGATGAATTTTATATCAATAAGTACAGGAATAGTAGAACAGTAATAAAAAATAAAATTAATGATCGAATGGTTAGATCAAAATTAAATGGATGATTACTTAATAAAATTTCATTGGTTTTAGAGAGAGAAAAGGTGAGAGAGAAATAGCATGAGTTTCTTACATGAAATGTCAAATACTTGTTGTTTAGTGTTGTATATTATTCACCTTCTTAGGCTTTCCAAGGACAAATATCATCGTTGTTTTGATCAAAAAACGCGACGTGTTGTTAGAGCAAACTCATATCTCGACCGTTATATTATGGTGTGCCGCCGAGATGTTGTTTGTCTGGTGCATTCACAACTACTTCAAATACTAGCTGACCGACTTTTAAACCTGGCAAAACACGACTAAAACTAAACAAACAAAATTCCTAGGTGTGTTTTGTCCATCTAGGATCCGTTGAAATTTATTTTCCACGGATTCTAAATGGTCCCTGTGGACTGGAAATCTAAAATCCGGTTTTTGCTTAGGTTTGGATGATTTTGGCCGGTTCGGCATTTTTTACTGTTTTGGCCGGTTTTGACCAGTTTTCGACCGGTTAGGTCGCTTTTGACCGAGGTTTTTCGAGACAAAATGTACTCATTGTTTCAAGCTTTCATTTGCTTAGTCATGTTCTTGAAACGGATTCATGTAGCACATGTTATGGCCTTTTTATTGTAGCCCATATTTTCTGTTAATTTCAATCTAAATTTGTTTTTGTGTGTTAGCAATTATGTTTGGGACTTTATTTCTTTACCATATGGAATTAGTAAAACTAACACCTATTTATATGTTTTTGTATATGTAGGTTGTATATATGTATGTTTATTATGTGAAGTCGAAGCACAATAGATTGTAAGTAACATTACAAATACATACACAAATAAAGAAAGAAAAGTGAGTTTAATGTGAAGCCAAAAGCAAAGATCAAAAAACTAAACTCCAATCATACCGGTAAGGAGGTTTAACTAAATAATAGATTTCATAAATATCTCGCCATTCAAATGGAATAAAATGTTGAATCGAATATTTCAAAGTCATATGATACTTAAGCATGAGTTTCTTACATGAAATGTCAAATACTTGTTGTTTAGTGTCGTACATTATTCACCTTCTTAGGCTTTCCAAGGATAAATAATATCATCGTTGTTTTGATCAAAGAACACGACTTGTTGTTAGAGCAAACTCATATCTCGACCGTTATATTATGTTGTGCCGTCGAGATGTTGTTTGTCTGGTACATTCACAACTACTTTAAATACTAGCTGACCGACTTTTAAACCTAGCAAAACACGACAAAAACTAAACAAACAAAACTCCTAGGTGTGTTTTGTCCATCTAGGATACGTATAAATTTATTTTCCACGGATTCTAGATGGTCCATGTGGACTGGAAATCTAAAGTCCTGTTTTCACTTAGGTTTGGATGATTTTGGCCGGTTCGGCATTTTTGGCTGTTTTGGCCGGTTTTGACCAGTTTTCGACCGGTTCGGTCGCTTTTGACCGAGATTTTCCGAGACAAAATGTACTCCTTGTTTCAAGCTTTCATTTTCTTAGTCATGTTCTTTAAACGGATTCATGTAGCACATGTTATGGCCTTTTTATTGCAGCCCATATTTTCTGATAATTTCAATATAAATTTGTTTTTGTGTGTTAGCAATTATGTTTGTGACTTTATTTCTTTACCATATGGAATTAGTAAAACTAACTCTTATTTGTATGTTTTTGTATATGTAGGTTGTATATATGTATGTTTATTATGTGAAGTCGAAGCACAATAGATTGTAAGTAACTTTATAAATACATACACAAATAAAGAAAGAAAAGCGAGTTTAATGTGAAGCCAAAAGCAAAGATCAACAAACTAAACTCCAATCATACCGGTAAGGAGGTTAAACTAAATAATAGATTTCATAAATAGCTCGCCATTCAAATGTAATAAAATGTTGAATCAAATATTTCAAAGTCATATAATACTTAAGCATGAGTTTCTTACATGAAATGTTAAATACTTGTTGTTTAGTGTTGTATATTATTCACCTTCTTAGGCTTTCTAAGGATAAATAATATCATCGTTGTTTTGATCAAAGAACGCGAAGTGTTGTTAGAGCAAACTCATATCTCGACCGTTATATTATGGTGTGCCGCCGAGATGTTGTTTATCCGGTGCATTCACAACTACTTTAAATACTAGCTGACCGACTTTTAAACCTGGCAAAACACGACAAAAACTAAACAAACAAAACTCCTAGGTGTGTTTTGTCCATCTAAGATCCGTATAAATTTATTTTCCACGGATTCTAGATGGTCCATGTGGACTGGAAATCTAAAGTCCTGTTTTCACTTAGGTTTGGATGATTTTGGCCGGTTCGGCATTTTTGGCTGTTTTGGCCGGTTTTGACCAGTTTTCGACCGGTTCGGTCGCTTTTGACCGAGATTTTCCGAGACAAAATGTACTCCTTGTTTCAAGCTTTCATTTTCTTAGTCATGTTCTTTAAACGGATTCATGTAGCACATGTTATGGCCTTTTTATTGCAGCCCATATTTTCTGATAATTTCAATATAAATTTGATTTTGTGTGTTAGCAATTATGTTTGTGACTTTATTTCTTTACCATATGGAATTAGTAAAACTAACTCCTATTTGTATGTTTTTGTATATGTAGGTTGTATATATGTATGTTTATTATGTGAAGTCGAAGCACAATAGATTGTAAGTAACTTTACAAATACATACACAAATAAAGAAAGAAAAGCGAGTTTAATGTGAAGCCAAAAGCAAAGATCAACAAACTAAACTCCAATCATACCGGTAAGGAGGTTAAACTAAATAATAGATTTCATAAATAGCTCGCCATTCAAATGTAATAAAATGTTGAATCAAATATTTCAAAGTGATATGATACTTAAGCATGAGTTTCTTACATGAAATGTCAAATACTTGTTGTTTAGTGTTGTATATTATTCACCTTCTTAGGCTTTCTAAGGATAAATAATATCATCGTTGTTTTGATCAAAGAACACGAAGTGTTGTTAGAGCAAACTCATATCTCGACCGTTATATTATGGTGTGCCGCCGAGATGTTGTTTGTCCGGTGCATTCACAACTACTTTAAATACTAGCTGACCGACTTTTAAACCTGGCAAAACACGACAAAAACTAAACAAACAAAATTCCTAGGTGTGTTTTGTCAATCTATGATCCGTGCGAATTTATTTTCCACGGATTCTAGATGGTCCCTGTGGACTGGAAATCTAAAGTCCGGTGTTCGCTTAGGTTTGGATGATTTTGGCCGGTTCGGCATTTTTTGCTGTTTTGGCCGGTTTTGACCAGTTTTCGACCGGTTAGGTCGCTTTTGACCGAGGTTTTCCGAGACAAAATGTACTCCTTGTTTCAAGCTTTCATTTGCTTAATCATGTTCTTGAAACGGATTCATGTAGCACATGTTATGGCCTTTTTATTGCAGCCCATATTTTCTAATAATTTCAATCTAAATTTGTTTTTGTGTGTTAGCAATTATGTTTGAGACTTTATTTCTTTACCATATGGAATTAGTAAAACTAACACCTATTTGTATGTTTTTGTATATGTAGGTTGTATATATTTATGTTTATTATGTGAAGTCGAAGCACAATAGATTGTAAGTAACTTTACAAATACATACACAAACAAAGAAAGAAAAGCGAGTTTAATGTGAAGCCAAAAGTAAAGATCAACAAACTAAACTCCAATCATACAGGTAAGGAGGTTAAACTAAATAATAGATTTCATAAATAGCTCACCATTCAAATGTAATAAAATGTTGAATCAAATATTTCAAAGTCATATGATACTTAAGCATGAGTTTCTTACATGAAATGTCAAATACTTGTTGTTTAGTGTTGTATATTATTCACCTTCTTAGGCTTTCTAAGGATAAATAATATCATCGTTGTTTTGATCAAAGAACGCGAAGTGTTGTTAGAGCAAACTCATATCTCGACCGTTATATTATGGTGTGCCGCCGAGATGTTGTTTGTCTGGTGCATTCACAACTACTTAAAATACTAGCTGATCGACTTTTAAACCTGGTAAAACACGACAAAAACTAAACAAACAAAATTCCTAGGTGTGTTTTGTCCATCTAAGATGCGTTCAAATTTATTTTCCACGGATTCTAGATGGTCCCTGTGGACTGGGAATCTAAAATCCGGTTTTTGCTTAGGTTTGGATGATTTTGGCCGGTTCGGCATTTTTTGCTGTTCTGGCCGGTTTTGACCAGTTTTCGACCGGTTAGGTCGCTTTTGACCGAGGTTTTCCGAGACAAAATGTACTCCTTGTTTCAAGATTTTATTTGCTTAGCCATGTTCTTGAAACGGATTCATGTAGCACATGTTATGGCCTTTTTATTGCAGCCCATATTTTCTGATATTTCAATCTAAATTTGTTTTTGTGTGTTAGCAATTATGTTTGGGACTTTATTTCTTTACCATATGGAATTAGTAAAACTAACACCTATTTGTATGTTTTTGTATATGTAGGTTGTATATATGTATGTTTATTATTTGAAGTCGAAGCACAATAGATTGTAAGTAACTTTACAAATACATACACAAATAAAGAAAGAAAAGCGAGTTTAATGTGAAGCCAAAAGCAAAGATCAACAAATTAAACTCCAGTCATACCGGTAAGGAGGTTTAACTAAATAATAGATTTCATAAATAGCTCGCCATTCAAATGGAATAAAATGTTGAATCGAATATTTCAAAGTCATATGATACTTAATCATGAGTTTCTTACATGAAATGTCAAATACTTGTTGTTTAGTGTCGTACATTATTCACATTCTTAGGCTTTCCAAGGATAAATAATATAATCGTTGTTTTGATCAAAGAACGTGACTTGTTGTTAGAGCAAACTCATATCTCGACCGTTATATTTTGGTGTGTCGCCGAGATGTTGTTTGTCTGCTGCATTCACAACTACTTTAAATACTAGCTGACCGACTTTTAAACCTGGCAAAACACAACAAAAACTAAACAAACAAAACTCCTAGGTGTGTTTTGTCCATCTAGGATCCGTATAAATTTATTTTCCACGGATTCTAGATGGTCCATGTGGACTGGAAATCTAAAGTCCGGTTTTCGCTTAGGTTTGGATGATTTTGGCCGGTTCGGCATTTTTGGCTGTTTTGGCCGGTTTTGACCAGTTTTCGACCGGTTCGGTCGCTTTTGACCAAGGTTTTCCGAGACAAAATGTACTTCTTGTTTCAAACTTTCATTTGCTTAGTCATGTTCTTGAAACGGATTCATGTAGCACATGTTATGGGCTTTTTATTGCAGCCCATATTTTCTGCTAATTTCAATATAAATTTGTTTTTGTGTGTTAGCAATTATGTTTGTGACTTTATTTCTTTACCATATGGAATTAGTGAAACTAACTCCTATTTGAATGTTTTTGTATATGTAGGTTGTATATATGTATGTTTATTATGTGAAGTCGAAGCACAATAGATTGTAAGTAACTTTACAAATACATACACAAATAAAGAAAGAAAAGCGAGTTTAATGTGAAGCCAAAAGCAAAGATCAACAAACTAAAGTTCAATCATACCGGTAAGGAGGTTTAACTAAATAATAGATTTCATAAATAGCTCGCCATTCAAATGGAATAAAATGTTGAATCGAATATTTCAAAGTCATATGATACTTAATCATGAGTTTCTTACATGAAATGTCAAATACTTGTTGTTTAGTGTCGTACATTATTCACATTCTTAGGCTTTCCAAGGATAAATAATATAATCGTTGTTTTGATCAAAGAACGTGACTTTTTGTTAGAGCAAACTCATATCTCGACCGTTATATTTTGGTGTGTCGCCGAGATGTTGTTTGTCTGCTGCATTCACAACTACTTTAAATACTAGCTGACCGACTTTTAAACCTGGCAAAACACAACAAAAACTAAACAAACAAAACTCCTAGGTGTGTTTTGTCCATCTAGGATCCGTATAAATTTATTTTCCACGGATTCTAGATGGTCCATGTGGACTGGAAATCTAAAGTCCGGTTTTCGCTTAGGTTTGGATGATTTTGGCCGGTTCGGCATTTTTGGCTGTTTTGGCCGGTTTTGACCAGTTTTCGACCGGTTCGGTCGCTTTTGACCGAGGTTTTCCGAGACAAAATGTACTCCTTGTTTCAAGCTTTCATTTGCTTAGTCATGTTCTTGAAACGGATTCATGTAGCACATGTTATGGGCTTTTTATTGCAGCCCATATTTTCTGCTAATTTCAATATAAATTTTTTTTTGTGTTAGCAATTATGTTTGTGACTTTATTTCTTTACCATATGAATTAGTGAAACTAACTCCTATTTGTATGTTTTTGTATATATAGGTTGTATATATGTATGTTTATTATGTGAAGTCGAAGCACAATAGATTTTAAGTAACTTTACAAATACATACACAAATAAAGAAAGAAAAGCGAGTTTAATGTGAAGCCAAAAGCAAAGATCAACAAACTAAACTCCAATCATACCGGTAAGGAGGTTTAACTAAATAATAGATTTCATAAATAGCTCGCCATTCAAATGGAATAAAATGTTGAATCGAATATTTCAAAGTCATATGATACTTAATCATGAGTTTCTTACATGAAATGTCAAATACTTGTTGTTTAGTGTCGTACATTATTCACCTTCTTAGGCTTTCCAAGGATAAATAATATCATCTTTGTTTTGATCAAAGAACGCGACTTGTTGTTAGAGCAAACTCATATCTCGACCGTTATATTATGGTGTGCTGCCGAGATGTTGTTTGTCTGGTGCATTCACAACTACTTTAAATACTAGCTGACCGACTTTTAAACCTAGCAAAACACGACAAAAACTAAACAAACAAAACTCCTAGGTGTGTTTTGTCCATCTAGGATCCGTATAAATTTATTTTCCACGGATTCTAGATGGTCCATGTGGACTGGAAATCTAAAGTCCGGTTTTCTCTTAGGTTTGGATGATTTTGGCCGGTTCGGCATTTTTGGCTGTTTTGGCCGGTTTTGACCAGTTTTCGACCGGTTCGGTCGCTTTTGACCGAGGTTTTCCGAGACAAAATGTACTCCTTGTTTCAATCTTTCATTTTTTTAGTCATGTTCTTGAAACGGATTCAGGTAGCACATGTTATGGCCTTTTTATTGTAGCCCATATTTTCTGATAATTTCAATATAAATTTATTTTTGTGTGTTAGCAATTATGTTTGTGACTTTATTTCTTTACCATATGGAATTAGTAAAACTAACTCCTATTTGTATGTTTTTGTATATGTAGGTTGTATATATGTATGTTTATTATGTGAAGTCGAAGCAAAATAGATTGTAAGTAACTTTACAAATACATACACAAATAAAGAAAGAAAAGCGAGTTTAATGTGAAGCCAAAAGCAAAGATCAACAAACTAAACTACAATCATACCGGTAAGGATATTTAACTAAATAATAGATTTCATAAATAGCTCGCCATTCAAATGGAATAAAATGTTGAATCGAATATTTCAAAGTCATATGATACTTAATCATGAGTTTCTTACATGAAATGTCAAATACTTGTTGTTTAGTGTCGTACATTATTCACCTTCTTAGTCTTTCCAAGAATAAATAATATCATCGTTGTTTTGATCAAAGAACGCGACTTGTTGTTAGAGCAAACTCATATCTCGACCGTTATATTATGGTGTGCCGCCGAGATGTTGTTTGTCTGGTGCATTCACAACTACTTTAAATAATAGCTAACCAACTTTTAAACCTGGCAAAACACGACAAAAACTAAACAAACAAAATTCCTAGGTGTGTTTTGTCCATCTAAGATCCGTGAAAATTTAATTTCCACGGATTCTAGATGGTCCTTGTGGACTGGAAATCTAAAGTCCGGTTTTCGCTTAGGTTTGGATGATTTTGGCCGGTTCGGCGTTTTTTTGCTGTTTTGGCCGGTTTTGACCAGTTTTCGACCGGTTAGGTCACTTTTGACCGAGGTTTTCCGAGACAAAATGTACTACTTGTTTCAAGTTTTCATTTGCTTAGTCATGTTCTTGAAACGGATTCATGTAGCACATGTTATGGCCTTTTTATTGCAACCCATATTTTCTGATAATTTCAATCTAAATTTGTTTTTGTGTGTTAGCAATTATGTTTGGGACTTTATTTCTTTACCATATGGAATTAGTAAAACTAACACCTATTTGTATGTTTTTGTATATATGTAGGTTGTATATATGTATGTTTATTATTTGAAGTCGAAGCACAATAGATTGTAAGTAACTTTACAAATACATACACAAATAAAGAAAGAAAAGAGAGTTTAATGTGAAGCCAAAAGCAAAGATCAACAAACTAAACTCCAATCATACCGGTAAGTAGGTTTAACTAAATAATAGATTTCATAAATAGCTCGCCATTCAAATGGAATAAAATGTTGAATCGAATATTTCAAAGTCATATGATACTTAATCATGAGTTTCTTACATGAAATGTCAAATACTTGTTGTTTAGTGTCGTACATTATTCACATTCTTAGTCTTTCCAAGGATAAATAATATCATCGTTGTTTTGATCAAAGAACGCGACTTGTTGTTAGAGCAAACTCATATCTCGACCGTTATATTATGGTGTGCCGCCGAGATGTTGTTTGTCTGGTGCATTCACAACTATTTAAATACTAGCTGACCGAGTTTTAAACCTGGCAAAACACAACAAAAACTAAACAAACAAAACTCCTAGGTGTGTTTAGTCCATCTAGGATCCGTATAAATTTATTTTCCACGGATTCTAGATGGTCCATGTGGACTTTAAATCTAAAGTCCGGTTTTCGCTTAGGTTTGGATGATTTTGGCCGGTTCGGCATTTTTGGCTGTTTTGGCCGGTTTTGACCAGTTTTCGACCGGTTCGGTCGCTTTTGACCGAGGTTTTCCAAGATAAAATGTACTCCTTGTTTCAAGCTTTCATTTGCTTAGTCATGTTCTTGAAACGGATTCATGTAGCACATGTTATGGCCTTTTTATTGCAGCCCATATTTTCTAATAATTTCAATATAAATTTGTTTTTGTGTGTTAGCAATTATGTTTCTGACTTTATTTCTTTACCATATGGAATTAGTGAAACTAACTCCTATTTGCATGTTTTTTTATATGTAGGTTGTATATATGTATGTTTATTATGTGAAGTCGAAGCACAATAGATTGTAAGTAACTTTACATACACAAATAAAGAAAGAAAAGCGAGTTTAATGTGAAGCAAAAAGCAAAGATCAACAAACTAAACTCCAATCATACCGGTAAGGAAGTTTAACTAAATAATAGATTTCATAAATAGCTCGCCATTCAAATGGAATAAAATGTTGAATCGAATATTTCAAAGTCATATGATACTTAATCATGAGTTTCTTACATGAAATGTCAAATACTTGTTGTTTAGTGTCGTACATTATTCACCTTCTTAGGCTTTCCAAGGATAAATAATATCATCGTTGTTTTGATCAAAGAACGGGACTTGTTTTTAGAGCAAACTCATATCTAGACCGTTAGATTATGGTGTGCCGCCGAGATGTTGTTTGTCTGGTGCATTCACAACTACTTTAAATACTAGCTGACCGACTTTTAAACCTAGCAAAACACGACAAAAACAAAACAAACAAAACTCCTAGGTGTGTTTTGTCCATCTAGGATCCGTATAAATTTATTTTCCACGGATTCTAGATGGTCCATGTGAACTGGAAATCTAAAGTCCGGTTTTCGCTTAGGTTTGGATGATTTTGGCCGGTTCGGCATTTTTGGCTGTTTTGGCCGGTTTTGACCAGTTTTCGACCGGTTCGGTCGCTTTTGACCGAGGTTTTCCGAGACAAAATGTACTCCTTGTTTCAAGCTTTCATTTGCTTAGTCATGTTCTTGAAACGGATTCATGTAGCATATGTTATGGGCTTTTTATTGCAGCCCATATTTTCTGCTAATTTCAATATAAATTTTTTTTTGTGTTAGCAATTATGTTTGTGACTTTATTTCTTTACCATATGGAATTAGTGAAACTAACTCCTATTTGTATGTTTTTGTATATATAGGTTGTATATATGTATGTTTATTATGTGAAGTCGAAGCACAATAGATTGTAAGTAACTTTACAAATACATACACAAATAAAGAAAGAAAAGCGAGTTTAATGTGAAGCCAAAAGCAAAGATCAACAAACTAAACTCCAATCATACCGGTAAGGAGGTTTAACTAAATAATAGATTTCATAAATAGCTCGCCATTCAAATGGAATAAAATGTTGAATCGAATATTTCAAAGTCATATGATACTTAATCATGAGTTTCTTACATGAAATGTAAAATACTTGTTGTTTAGTGTCGTACATTATTCACCTTCTTAGGCTTTCCAAGGATAAATAATATCATCTTTGTTTTGATCAAAGAACGCGACTTGTTGTTATATCAAACTCATATCTCGACCGTTATATTATGGTGTGCTGCCGAGATGTTGTTTGTCTGGTGCATTCACAACTACTTTAAATACTAGCTGACCGACTTTTAAACCTTGCAAAACACGACAAAAACTAAACAAACAAAACTCCTAGGTGTGTTTTGTCCATCTAGGATCCGTATAAATTTATTTTCCACGGATTCTAGATGGTCCATGTGGACTGGAAATCTAAAGTCCGGTTTTCTCTTAGGTTTGGATGATTTTGGCCGGTTCGGCATTTTTGGCTGTTTTGGCCGGTTTTGACCAGTTTTCGACCGGTTCGGTCGCTTTTGACCGAGGTTTTCCGAGACAAAATGTACTCCTTGTTTCAATCTTTCATTTTTTTAGTCATGTTCTTGAAACGGATTCAGGTAGCACATGTTATGGCCTTTTTATTGTAGCCCATATTTTCTGATAATTTCAATATAAATTTATTTTTGTGTGTTAGCAATTATGTTTGTGACTTTATTTCTTTACCATATGGAATTAGTAAAACTAACTCCTATTTGTATGTTTTTGTATATGTAGGTTGTATATATGTATGTTTATTATGTGAAGTCGAATTAAAATAGATTGTAAGTAACTTTACAAATACATACACAAATAAAGAAAGAAAAGCGAGTTTAATGTGAAGCCAAAAGCAAAGATCAACAAACTAAACTCCAATCATACCGGTAAGGATATTTAACTAAATAATAGATTTCATAAATAGCTCTCCATTTAAATGGAATAAAATGTTGAATCGAATATTTCAAAGTCATATGATACTTAATCATGAGTTTCTTACATGAAATGTCAAATACTTGTTGTTTAGTGTCGTACATTATTCACCTTCTTAGGCTTTCCAAGAATAAATAATATCATCGTTGTTTTGATCAAAGAACGCGACTTGTTGTTAGAGCAAACTCATATCTCGACCGTTATATTATGGTGTGCCGCTGAGATGTTGTTTGTCTGGTGCATTCACAACTACATTAAATACTAGCTGACCGACTTTTAAACCTGGCAAAACACGACAAAAACTAAACAAAAAAAATTCCTAGGTGTGTTTTGTCCATCTAAGATCCGTGCAAATTTATTTTTCACGGATTCTAGATGGTCCCTGTGGACTGGAAAACTAAAGTCCGGTTTTCGCTTAGGTTTGGATGATTTGGGCCGGTTCGGCATTTTTTGCTGTTTTGGCCGGTTTTGACCAGTTTTCGACCGGTTAGGTCGCTTTTAACCGAGGTTTTCCGAGACAAAATGTACTCCTTGTTTCAAGCTTTCATTTTCTTAGTCATGTTCTTGAAACGAATTCACGTAGCACATGTTATGGCCTTTTTATTGCAGCCCATATTTTCTAATAATTCAATCTAAATTTGTTTTTGTGTGTTAGCAATTAGTTTGGGACTTTATTTCTTTACCATATGGAATTAGTAAAACTAACACCTATTTGTATGTTTTTGTATATGTAGGTTGTATATATGTATGTTTATTATGTGAAGTCGAAGCACAATAGATTGTAAGTAACTTTACAAATACATACACAAATAAAGAAAGAAAAGCGAGTTTAATGTGAAGCCAAAAGCAAAGATCAACAAACTAAACTCCAATCATACCGGTAAGGAGGTTAAACTAAATAATAGATTTCATAAATAGCTCGCCATTTAAAAGTAATAAAATGTTTAATCGAATATTTCAAAGTCATATGATACTTAAGCATGAGTTTCTTACATGAAATGTCAAATACTTGTTGTTTAGTGTTGTATATTATTCACCTTCTTAGGCTTTCTAAGGCTAAATAATATCATTGTTGTTTTGATCAAAGAACGCGAAGTGTTGTTAGAGCAAACTCATATCTCGACCGTTATATTATGGTGTGCCGCCGAGATGTTGTTTGTCTGGTGCATTCACAACTACTTTAAATACTAGCTGACCGACTTTTAAACCTGGCAAAACACGACAAAAACTAAACAAACAAAATTCCTAGGTGTGTTTTGTCCATCTAAGATCCGTGCAAATTTATTTTCCACGGATTCTAGATGGTCCCTGTGGACTGGAAATCTAAAGTCCGGTTTTCGCTTAGGTTTGGATGATTTCGGCCGGTTCGGCATTTTTTGCGGTTTTGGCCGGTTTTGACCAGTTTTCGACCGGTTAGCTCGCTTTTGACCGAGGTTTTCCGAGTCAAAATGTACTCCTTGTTTCAAGCTTTCATTTGCTTAGTCATGTTCTTGAAACGGATTCATGTAGCACATGTTATGGCCTTTTTATTGAAGCCCATATTTTCTAATAATAATCTAAATTTATTTTTGTGTGTTAGCAATTATGTTTGGGACTTTATTTCTTTACCATATCGAATTAGTAAAACTAACACCTATTTGTATGTTTTTGTATATGTAGGTTGTATATATGTATGTTTATTATGTGAAGTTGTTAGACTTACTTTTTGGTAAGCTGGCGCCTTTCACGTGAGTTGGACTAGATATACATCATTTACTAAACATAGGGACTTATTATGTAAAGGTTGTATAGTCCTAGTTTGTTAGGCCTATAAATACCCCCCATGACTCTCCATTTTTTGGTAAGCTGGCGCCTTTCACGTGAGTTGGACTAGATATACATCATTTACTAAACATAGGGACTTATTATGTAAAGGTTGTATAGTCCTAGTTTGTTAGGCCTATAAATACCCCCATGACTCTCCATGGGGGTGTGAAAGTTTGTTTATTTTTCTTGTTTTTCATTTCACTTGGAATAAAACACACAACATTCCTTCACCTCTCTCTAACTTTCTCTCTCTAAGAACAAAAATGGCATATATGTTCTTTGATCATCCCCGACCACCCGAACCATGGTGGGTTTTTGATGCCTTTCAATTGGTATCAGAGCTAACCGGGGGTGTCTTGTATCCGTGTGATTCGTGTTTGTGTTCGTGTTATGTTTATCAGATTCGTACTTTGCTGGTGATTCATGGTTGGTATTTTTTTCCATTTTCATATCTAAAAATATCAACTTTTGATTCATTTTTTATCCCTCGTATCAAGTTGTAGTTGATTTCTGTGTCAAAAGTGCCTCGTTAAACAGTTGTTTCACCCAATTTTTTACCCTGTTTTTTTGTGTTTCTGTCCTCATACATATCTGCTCCTATTTATGGGGATAAGGACAAAAAAGTTTATGGTCAAGTTCCATTTTTTTCGGGGTCACAAAAGCACGGGTCTAAAACCTTTTACGATGGGTTATTTCGATGGGACTTTCAGATGGATATTCCGATGTTTATTGCGATGGGTGCACTTTGCGATGGCTTCTTTTTCGGATGTATTCCGATGGGTTTTTTTTCATTCCGATGGGTTGGGCTGTCCTCATTGCGATGGATGGCCTGATTCATCGAAATGGAAGTTTAAGTCGTCCCAACGATATTGCGATGGATGAAGTCTCATTGCGATGAACAGATAGAAAAGTATTGCGATGGAAATCATTAAAACATTGCGATGAGTTTAAATCAATTACTTTAACATATCAGATTTAGACTCATTTCCTTTTAAAAACCATCAGATAATTCATTACATAAATCCAATAATCTGTAACATTCAAAAAAAAAATCGACTCATACCAACCAGTAAATCCAAAACCCATTTTTTTCCCACAACATGCAATACCAGTTCAGCAGTAACATTCAACTCGATCTTCCTAATCACTTCGTCACCTATCCCATCATCTAGACTCGTATCTCATTGACTCGAAATCCCTACTTAGTTAAAACGTTCGTTTTTAATCTTTAAAAAGATTTTTTTTCTCGTTTGACTCATCTCATCACTGACATGCAACAATAGAAAAAAAAAACCAAATGATCTCAGATAAATCTACTCGGGTTTTTTTAGATCTTTTTAGATCATGTAACCCGAATGAAAAAAACCCATCACTGATCTTTCTCGAAAAAATAAAAAAACCGACATGCATAACTTTTACCTACCCAGGACCTTGTTTTCCAAGATCTTGATGCCAATATCTTCGGTTGATTCGTCATTCGTGGGTTTGGTTTTTCATCCGATGGGTTAAAAGTTGCATGTGATGAGAGAAAGGGATATGTGGTGATTTTGATGATTAGTGGGATCTAATTAAGTTAAGAGTTGGAGTCAGATGGTATTGTAGTGAGATGGAGAGAAAAGGTTGCTGGTGATTAAGGTGTAGATTTGAGATTGGGAGTTTGAAATGGTTTTGTGTGTGGTGACTGCTAAATGATGGCAGTTTGGATAGAGATGATAGGGGGCGGAGTATTTGATGGAGTGAGATTAGGTTTTGTACTGTGAAGATAATTATGGTTTATACATATCTCATTTCTTGCCTCTCACACACGTGGCCTTCTAGACAAAAGAAAACAAAAGGGCGGATATCACAAGAATATTTGGATTGTGGGTTGGCTTTTGGGTTAGCCGCAACTCAAGGTGGGCCGTATATTTGTTTTTCAAATGGGCCATTTAAGATATCTTGTTTTATTAACCCCTTCGGATGTTGAAGATTTTATGGACAAAAACATAAGATTAACGGGCCGTTCACTACATTTATCGAAGGCATCGAGTAGGCCGATTATTTTTGCGAGATTATTCGGGTCGATAGATTTTATATCCGAATCTTGCAAAATTAATCATCTAAGTTACGAGGTCATTGGATTGAGCCGGGTATTTCGAAAGAACCAAGTAGTACAATTGTTGTCGAGTTAAAGACTTTTGGGACAGGATTTTATTACTTTGGCTGGCCGTTTAAACAGTGACATTCAGGCCGGATATCCGTTTTCGCTTAGAAATTTTTTCACGAACTACAAACACAACACACACGGTACATTACACTAAAACGATCCTTATCAAAAATTCACCTAAATTCCTAACGGCTATTACGGATTATGTGAATACGAAGATGATTCGATGCTACTTATTTGAGGTTGAAGTGAGATTTTTCAGAGGCGTTCTTATTTTATCTTGAAAGGAGTACTTACGACTTTCTAAGATAACTTGTTCAAACATATACGGTTATGAATAAGACTTGAAGTATCTAGTTTCCATTGTCAAGGGGAGGATAGACGACGACATGGATAACTATCATTTTTTGGGAGCTTCGTTGCGGTTCTCAGTGTCACACGCACTTGCAGTTGTGGATTTCTTCAAGAGATGTAGTATCTTTTCATATACCGCCTGTTTTGGTATAGGGTACTTTAGAGAGGTTGTACCTTTTTAATACCGCTGTTTGGTATGGGGTACGTTTAAGACTTCTCTGCATCGCTCTTCATTCTACTATAGTGCAAGCTTAAGATCAAGTTTCGGGAATTCTACTTCAGTTTCAAGTTTGGATTATCGGGTTATCTTCATCAGTGGTCACTATCAATAGCCAACAGAATTGATAAGGGGATTCAGTTCGGGGTGATCTTGAGAGAATTTTGTTTAGAGAGATACTGTTGACATCTTCTCACATAGTATTGGTTGCTAAGTAAGCGGTTCCAGTTGACATACCACGTACACACATGAAGGATGATTCCCTTATTAGGTATCATCCTGGAGGGAGAAATGTGTACATGCGGGGTCACTTGACTTTGGTGTTACCGTTTCTACATAGAGGGATAAGTTGACTACATTCGGGACTTAATTGACTTTGATGTGGCAACTTTTTATCATCACTGTCCTGTTAGGAGAAATGTGCATTTCCGGGACTTAATTGACTCTGGTGCTACAATTTGACTTCATGTTCGGGATAGAGTGCGTACTTCTGGTAATCTATCATAGAATCAAGACTGGGATTGCTTCAATTTGTGAGAAAATGTTGATGACGTTATCACCTCCCACAGATTTCCTCTGTATGATCTGTTTGGGAGGGAGCAGTCTTTACTGCTTGTTTTATGAAAGGCCTTCTAGTTGGGAGGGAGTAAAACTCAACTAGATTCTACAATGCTAAAGAAATAGAGCTGGAGTATTCAAGAAGATGAAGGTCGCTGAAGACTGTCTCAAGGAATGCTGGAATTCAAGCTTATCATTTTCCGTTAGTTTTTTGCTTGTAGGAAACTTTGTAACCAACTCACGTGAGTCACCATCTTGGAGGGAGATTGTTAGACTTACTTTTTGGTAAGATGGCGCCTTTCACGTGAGTTGGACTATATATACATCATTTACTAAACATAGGGACTTATTATGTAGAGGTTGTATAGTCCTAGTTTGTTAGGCCTATAAATACCCCCATGACTCTCCATGGGGGTGTGAAAGTTTGTTTATTTTTCTTGTTTTTCATTTCACTTGGAATAAAACACACACCATTCCTTCACCTCTCTCTAACTTTCTCTCTCTAAGAACAACAATGGCATATATGTTCTTTGATCATCCCCGACCACCCGAACCATGGTGGGTTTTTGATGCCTTTCAGAAGTCGAAGCACAATAGATTGTAAGTAACTTTACAAATACATACACAAATAAAGAAAGAAAAGCGAGTTTAATGTGAAGCCAAAAGCAAATATCAACAAACTAAACTCCAATCATACTGGTAAGGAGGTTAACTAAATAATATATTTCATAAATAGCTCGCCATTCAAATGTAATAAAATGTTGAATCGAATATTTCAAAGTCATATGATACTTAAGCATGAGTTTCTTACATGAAATGTCAAATACTTGTTGTTTAGTGTTGTATATTATTCACCTTCTTAGGCTTTCGAAGGATAAATAATGTCATCGTTGTTTTGATCAAAGAACGCGAAGTGTTGTTAGAGCAAACTCATATCTCGACCGTTATATTATGGTGTGCCGCCGAGATGTTGTTTGTCCGGTGCATTCACAACTACTTTAAATACTACCTGACCGACTTTTAAACCTGGCAAAACACGACAAAAACTAAACAAACAAAATTCCTAGGTATGTTTTGTCCAACTAAGATCCGTGCAAATTTATTTTCCACGGATTCTAGATGGTCCCTGTGGACTGGAAATCTAAAGTACGGTTTTCGCTTAGGTTTGGATGATTTTGGCCGGTTCGATATTTTTTGCTGTTTTGGCCGGTTTTGACCGGTTTTCGACCGGTTAGCTCGCTTTTGACCGAGGTTTTCTGAGACAAAATGTACTCCTTTTTTCAAGCTTTCATTTGCTTAGTCATGTTCTTGAAACGGATTCATGTAGCACATGTTATGGCCTTTTTATTGCAGCCCATATTTTCTAATAATAATCTAAATTTGTTTTTGTGTGTTAGCAATTATGTTTGGGACTTTATTTCTTTACCATATGGAATTAGTAAAACTAACACCTATTTGTATGTTTTTGTATATGTAGGTTGTATATATGTATGTTTATTATGTGAAGTCGAAGCACAGTAGATTGTAAGTAACTTTACAAATACATACACAAATAAAGAAAGAAAAGCGCGTTTAATGTGAAGCCAAAAGCAAAGATCAACAAACTAAACTCCAATCATACCGGTAAGGAGGTTAAACTAAATAATAGATTTCATAAATAGCTCGCCATTTGTGACAATCCGTCAATTTATGGTTGATATTTTATTCTCAATATTTATTGAAAACATTATTTTAATGTTACAATATGAACTCACTTATTTTTGGAAAGTAATTTGGATTTACTTCTTGAAGTAGCGTCGACTACGTCTAAACCGGAGGATTTAACGTTACGTGTTTACGTTTACATACACCGTCTTTGGTGGCAGTCCGACATTTCAGAAAATAAATTTGTCCATGAATATTATTTTGGAGTTTTAAATTTGTGTTGGTTCATAAACTCACAAATTTACGAGAAGAGATTAGTACTTAAAGATTTTATTTTAACGTCCTTTACGACTAAACCGGAAACCCTAGGATTACGTATTTACGTTTTCGAACTCCGTTTTTGATGAGACAATTTTATTGGATTCGTTTTGTGACGTTGATTCATAATTTATAAAAACGTTTTTCGTAAAATGACCCGACGGCACGCAAATCGAGGAAACTAGAATCGAGGAGTACCCATAAATAAATGGGGATGAGACAAGTGGGACACTTGCCCCACCCCGATCAAAACCGGCCCAAGCATGCTACACCTAACCTATTATGTGTCCAAGCTTCACTAGAAAGCCAAGACACTTGTAACTAGCTTAATTCTTAAGCTAGACAAGTTAACTAACTTGTCAAAACCACAGGCTATTACCACTTTTACAATTTCACACATGCAAACAACTACACATTTCTCTCTACCCTCTTGTTTATGCTGTCCCATTCCCCCCTTAAACACCAATTTTGATCAAAATCAACCATGAAATCTTATGTTATATACACATATGTTGAAGCCCTTTTGAAACCCTATTGATTGGTGGTGCTTATAACATCAAAAGAGGAGTTTTCATGGAGTAGTAGGGCTGATTTTCCACAAGGTGTTTATGAAGAATGGTGGTCTTGAAGATGGTCATGGTTATTCACATGTTTCTCCATCAAAAACCATGTCCAAATCATAACCTACATCAACTTGGTGGTATAAAGATTGTCCTCCTCATCCTCTTGTTATTTTTGATTCTGTAATCTTGTATTTATTTTACTTATGTATATGTATATGATGATGAATGTTGATTAAAAGTGTTGTGTGGGGATTTGTTGTTGATAAACATGCTTCAAAAGGTGAAAAACTATAAGAAACAAGGTTAAAATCTTGGTTAAATTTGTTGGCTGTATAAAACAGTAAAGAATAAAATGATGAACTGATAAAAATGGCATAGATTAATGGATTTACAGTAAGCTATGGGTCTTATACACATGTGAGAGTTGGCCATACAATGGAATCATTGTAATGAGTGATATATGATCAAAACAAGTTTAAGGTACAAATCTGAGTTTACTGTTTTGTACGATTTTTAGAAAATACTTAGAAGATGATTCAACAGTAGTTATAGAAGAGTTAAATGGAGCACATATCATGTAGTTTATTTGATAAAAACTTGAGCTTCTATCTCCATATAGAACTCTAGATATGGCAGTTTTGGTGAAAGTGAAGATAAAAATCAGATTTTGGAAATTAAAATATAATACTATTATATAAGCACTCAAAATTTAATAGTATAAAATATAAATTATAACCCACTAACTTATATAATACATTTATATAAATATGTACAATGGTAAATAAGTGGACATTTTATAAAAATGGTAACTTGTTAAGTTTTATAAGTTATAAAATTATAAACATGATTTTTACGACTTTTTCGGCTATTACCGTAAAATTAACGTTTTTGTTAAATAAAACTTAGATGGTTGTACCCGTCTAATATAAACTTTATAAAACTCATATACTGATATATAAACATATATAACAAGTAAAAACCGATAAAACCCGAACTATAGGACATACAGACATTAACGAGCTAAGTAAACATATTGGACTAATAATTGGACTAAATAAGTTAAACTCTTATAAAAAGAATTTATCGGGCTTAACCCATTTGGGCCCAACATATAAAGTATAACTACTGATAATATAAGTATGAAAAGGATTAATAAGAGTTAAAGAACTTATAATAAGTATATTGGACTTAAAACACGTAAATAGGTAAAACTAGAAAACTAGTATAAAAGTTATCGACATATAACACAAAAATGAGTAAATGAGAATATGTAAACCCACTTGATCATCATATATATAAAATCATCATATGTATACATAATTGTTATTTTTATAAAGTCATTGGACCTGAGTCTAAGACGAGTATCATTTGTCTAGGTTTCCGTGATTGAAGCACGTACCGTACGTCCGAATTGCCGATAACCCGCCTTCCCACATCAACGTGAGTTCATAGCCTCGCACTCTTTTAAATGTTTTTATGAAATGTATTATAAACCCGCGAGGGAGATAACATGTTAGTTTTTATAAAATAGGACACCATTTGTCCCAATTGTTTGTTTATTGATTTGGACCCGAATGATTGAATGACCCGATTGTATGACCCGATAAATGATTAAAGGACCCGATAGATGAAATCAAATGGATTATTAAAGTTAGGTTATGTCACTAAAAGTCCCATTAGCATGAATTGTAAACTACCGGGATTTGGTAGACGCTTGTGCATATAATAGTACTATTTGGGGACGATCACCCCAGTTCGCGCCTTGACGGTTGATCCCCGTCGTGCCACATTGATTGGTAAGCGAATTTATGTATGAGAAGATTTCCATAGCGTGACCTTTGTGACGACACGCTACTTTAGATGGGCAAATTGAGAATCGGGTTAGCTACCCGTTTTTGGTTTAGTAAGGTAACAATGTCATGCGACTTATAATAATCCAATCATCGAAATACTACTAGACGCACCGAATAACGATGTATTGCCTGACTAGCAATACAGGGTCATACTATTGATATTATGTTCGTGTTTTGATTTTTATAACCATATTCATATAAACGGTTTTTATTTAACTTTATACAACGTCGTAAGACGTATTGTATGATGTTTTTACGGCATTGGCTCGTATAATGATTTTTAAGGCAAATGCCTATATTATGATTTTCGATAAGGATTTGTATAAAAATGACTTTGGCTATTTTATGGCCTATTACAATGATTTGTACGAAATGAATTTTGGTAATAATTTTATACCAAAGTTATATTGATGGAATTTATTAAACTCTATGAATTCACTCGGCGTTATCGCTGACCTTTTCTTTTAACATGTTTTATCTCAGGTACTTGAAGGTAATTCTCGGGAAGACGACAAGAATTCATGGCCCGCACTGAAACAATATTTTCCATTCAAATACTTTGTAAAAATTTGTATGAAATATAATGACTTGGGACCGATGTAACTTTGATGTTTATGAATGGAAATGATTTATTATTAAACGACGCGATTTTTATGCGTTGTCTATGATGTGAGTAATGTGGTATCCCGTAACACCAACGAGTCTTCCGCTGTATTGAGTTGTATAAATTTGGGGGTGTTACAGTTTGGTACCAGATCTCTCGTTATAGAGAACGAAAGATTTTTAAAACTAAGGTTTTGAATAAAACATTTCAAAATCTTTTAACCATAAACATTTTCTAAAAATGTCTAAAATTTTTTTGACTATAACCGTGCCGAAGAATTCCCGAGTTACCAACAAGGCCAGACTGAGAAGTGTTATTTTTATATATATATAACTTGGATTATATATATATATATATATGATGTAATTTTATTACATGATTGTTTGATGATTATTTTGATATTTATACGAGGTATTTATACGACGTAGATTGTCACAAGAAACCCTAACTTGCCTAGCAAAATTAATCGAAACTATTCTCGTAGGAATTCTAGCTATCCTAGATCTAAACCAAGTTGTGGATATTTACGATCCCAACAATTGGTTGATATTCGTAGAAATATAGATATTAGTTGATTGTGATATTGAAAAATAATTGGCGAGATTAAATCTGATATCGATGTCATGACTATCTTTCCTTATAGAGTGGAGTTTGACAAAACGTTACCACCTAGAAAGATGTCATCTGACTCGTTGTCATCCAATTCTTAAATTTGAAATCGAAAGGGTGAATGTTGCACTTGAGGCTGTCATTGGAACCATTACCCAAAAGCCTCATGCCACTATACCTTTCCGAGAAGTCTAGTTGAATGATCAAGTCATTTCATACTAGTGATTCATTTGATAATTGTTGTTGAAAGAGCTATAGGATTGGAAATTAAGTGTTGATTCATATCGAGCTTTTATTGCCCTTTTAAGGTCTAAGAATAAGGTTGAAGTATTGGATAATGAGGTAGGATATCGAATTGAGTATAAAATTGGTTGAAACCTGAATAAAGTAAAATTTAACTTGTATGGAATATGAGATTTATAAGAGGAAGTCGTTAAGTTCTGTGATTAGATTATAAGGTTTTAATTGATTGTTGATTCGTGTTAAGGGTTGTTCCTAGGCCATTTTCGACTAACGAGGACGCCCAGTGTCCAAGAAATAAATTGAAGAAATCTTCTTCTGAATTGGGACCGATGGATCTTCCGGGACATGTGGAACACCTGATGACTCTTGTAGGTTAGTATTCATTGTGGTATCTTTTAAAAATCCCTAACTTAACTGAGATCAAGTTGATAGGATGAGTTTATGAAATTGTATGACATAGTGACACGCAATGTGTTACGGTAGAATTTGACTTGTTTGTGATTAAAGAAAAGACTACCTTTGATTGCTAAATCCTACATGTATCGATGTTATCTATCTTTTATTGCTTCATCCTAATGTTCGCATTAGTGATGCAACCATTGAACAAGTACTCATCTCGAATTGAGTTACGTTGTGGATTATTCTCTTTGTATTCCTGAGTGCCATCGAAGTCATGAACCTCATGATTATTTGGCTAAGCTCATTTCCTGATATATTGAAGTTAGTTCTTGGTGAACAACTTTTCATCACTCTTTTGCAGATCACTCATTGTTTTTATAAGACAAAACCATATTCCTTTGAGAAAATTTAATTTTCATCACTAAAAGGATTATTCAAAGTGAGATTTATCAATGATCGTTATTGAAACGAAGTTGTTTATAAAACACCTTGGAAAACTTAATTGTTTTCATAACAAAGAAAATCTTTGTAAATTTATTCTTGATTCTTATTTAAGAATTAAGCGTGAAAATGTTTTTATTATAAACATGATGATAAAATTTTGACGAACTGAGTGTTGCATCGTTAATCTTGAAATTGTATATAGTTGCGCGCCTACATACAATTTGGAATGGACCATGCAAGGCTGACTAGTTGTCACCATACAACTAATGAATAAACACTACATTTTCTTTGAAGATTGTGAAGGATTAAATTTTATGAGATTTGCAAGAAGTGAAAAATAGGGACATAGTGTTAGGAACACCTACATATGTGCATGTACCATCTATTCTTCTGAGTCGAATTACTCATCTGTGGAAATTGTCTTATTTGACAATTGACAATTTTTTCTTGTCCAATTTCCCCGTAGTGAGATTCTTAGGAAAAGTATCTGATTACCGAGTGTTGATACCCGACTGGATGTATTGACGTTCTTGTCATTTCTTATGATTTGATTTCATTTGAATGACCCGGGTAACGATCCGAGGAGCTTTCGAATGCGTACTCAAATTATGAAAACATGGGATATAATCATATTCATTAAATGTTTTTGTCTGTATCTGATTTGAAATTCTCTCGCGTGGATTATGCGTTGACCTTACTCTTTTGATAGTAGTTGTGTATCCTAATATTCCTGAATTTGTGAAGGATTATGAATTATTATTAGTCTTTTGAGAAGTTCACATCTTATTGACGGCAATGCAACTGGAAAGTTGATAGTGCCCGTAGAATGGATTGATTGATTATGACATGACGACATTGTCTTAATTAATGGGAACTCGAGTAGAATTCCCCTAAATGATAAGATGTTGATTATCAAAAGTGATCTAAATAATTCTTGATGGATGACTATATCCTGCATCTAGACTTGAAATTATAACGTGAATGGTTGTGAACTAGTTATAGATATTGTAATCTAGAAGAACCTAATATGAATTTATTGGAAAGATAATTCTGTTATTTGAAACTTTAGTAAGAATTTGTTAATTAATTACCTAGACTTTTGCCATTAAGGCAAGTTGAAACTGGTATTGATTATATTTCCGGTGCTGCACCTATGGCTTGTGCACTGTACGTCAGCACCATCTAAATTAAAGGAATTACCGTACAACTGAGAGAGTTGTCGGAGAAAGATTTTATTATACCAAGCCTGTCATCATGAAGAGATATGGTGTTATCATTCCTTATATTTATAGATTACTATGAACTGAGTAAATTGACAATCGAAAACGATATCCATAACTCGAAATGGAAGATTTGTTCGATCATTTACAAGGTACTAAGTGTATATTTTAAAGATTTGATCCACGGCATGGTTATTATCAACTTCGCGTCCGCGAAGAAGATTATCTATTCCAATCACTACATCCGGTACTTGTAATGAACGTTATGAGTTTCACGTGATGTCGTATGGATTGAAAATGCACATGTAGTATTAATAAACATGATGAATCACGTGTGTAGGCTGTAATTTGATAAATTCATGCTCGTGATCATTAAGGACCATTTGTTTGTTTACAAGAATAAGAATGAAGTTAATAATTAATTATAGATTGCCCTGAATTGGCCGAACAATTAAAAATTTTACCTTGAATATTTAACGTAAGACTTAAGACTTAATACTTTACATGATTTAACCATGTGATTAATAGATAATGGAATATAAATTGACTCTTCAAAAATTAGAAGTCATTTAAGACTTTGGGTTATACTAAAAAGAAAGTGCAAATATATTTTGACAAATGTTTTAACAAATGATTTTTAAGGGATTATTCCCTTATACACAAACCATTTAACTAAACTTTTGTTTAGGGGTAAATGTTTGTGTATACCTCAAGATAGCCTAAAAGGGATTGAGGAAACCATTTGAACCATGACTTGAAATTTGAAACGATAATTTACGCTTTTCAAACTAAGAAAATTTTGACCACAGTATAACCAAAGATTTTTCGAACATTTACGAATCCTATTAATTATTTTCGATAAATCAACAAAAATCGTGTTAATTAAATTCAAATTTATTTTTGAACATTTTATACAATTGGTCGAACTAAGAAATCTAAAACTTTTACGTTTACGCTTCATAAAAATTAACTAATAATTATTTAATTAATTATAATAATTATCGACGCTTTAAACGACAGATTGAGTAAAACGGATAAAGATGATAGTTGAGAAGAAACTAAAACTCAGAAAATGTGAAGAAATATTTTTGAATAAATATGGACATGATAATTATATCATCAGGAAAAATCAATATAAATACTGACACAATATATAGAAAATATAAAGAACCAATTAGGATGTGTTCCTTAATAATGAAGGTGCAAAATAAATTGCTGAACGATATAAAAATAAACAATGTTTGTAAAAAGGATAATATAAATAGTGAAAGGTTTCACGGCTAGTGTGACCCATTAGAGTTGAGAAGCCGATAGCGTTAAATGTTTTAAAGACCACATGTGATTGTCTAAATATGGAGGATTGTGAGATATAGTTATGATGGAATTTGTAAGTATAAGTATTATATGTATGTCATTTTTGACTAAAAGTATCTTTGTTTGAAGAAGTTGTACTAATGGCAATTATGAAGGAAAACATCGCCTCATACATTAGTAAACGTCTAGTTATTGCAAAGGTCATCATCTGAATTTGATTCGATTAGGGTCATCGTCGACAGACTGACCAAATCTGCTAATATCATTCCCGTTAGTGATAAATGCAAAGAGTTATGTAAACATAGTGTGCCTGTATCGAACATCTTTATCAAGAACCTCGCTTCGCATCGAATTTCTAGAGATTTGCTCAGAAATCATTGAGAACGAACCTTGATGATAGTACTATGTACCACCCCAATCGAAGGGACGAGGTAAAGTAACGATACAAAATACTATAAGCACTGTTCTATGTTTAAATGGTTGACCTTTGGTAATAGACCGTATAATCGTTTTCCTTTGGAGAGATTATCATTGATAATTATCGTATTAGGATCGAGATCTAATTGTTAGGATCTATATTAGAGCAATTGTAAGCAGGAATTGAGATAAAGACACCCGACATACACCCAATGTGAGTTGGACATGTCTTTTAGGTTTAAGGTTTCCTATAATGGCGAACCTAACCTTGCAAAATATTCGACCCGCGAGACCTAAAATGATTGTTGAAATTAGGATCTGATTACTGACTGCCGGTAGTGGGCAAGAGGTTATGTGAATATGAATTGTAGATCTTGAAGTGCCAAATGGGTAGCGAAGTTATGCCACAATTTTTAACCTTAGAAAAAAAAATGAATTCATGATCTGACAAATCATGGGATATAAGTCCCCGTTGCATGGGACCATTGAGATAATATAAAAGATTGGTTTGAAAGGCATATAAGCTGGATCTACCCAAGGACTTCAAGAGATGCATGAATTATGTTTCGTATATCGAACTTGATGGAATATCTATCAAGTGAAAATCTGATTGTTCTTAGTAAAGCTTAGATCGGCGAAAAGTTGCATTCATCAGAAACCCGTGAACATCATGGATAGAGAAAGTAAGTCAACATTTAGCCTGATCTTATTCTCGTAGTTATGTTTGATGAAACTCGCGTATTGTAATGGATTACACTTGTGAGAAAAGACCGAATGTGGAGGAAATACACACAAGGCTTTAACTCTATAAGAAGCGAGTAGTAAGATGATCTTTGAGGACAAAGATCCTGTTTAGGGGTAAATGCTGTGACAAGCCGTCAATTTATTGTTGATATTTTATTCTCAATATTTATTGAAAACATTATTTTAATGTTACAATATGAACTCACTTATTTTTGGGAAGTAATTTGGATTTACGTCTTGTAGTAGCGTCGACTACGTCTAAACCGGAGGATTTAACGTTACGCGCTTACGTTTACATACACCGTCTTTGGTGGCAGTCTGACATTTCAGAAAATAAATTTGTCCATGAATATTATTTTGGAGTTTTAAATTTGTGTTGGTTCATAAACTCACAAATTTACGAGAAGAGATTAGGACTTACGATTTTATTTTAACGTCCTTTACGACTAAACCGGAAACCCTAGGATTACATATTTACGTTTTCGAACTACGTTTTTGATGAGACAATTTTTATTGGATTCGTTTTGTGACGTTGAATCATAATTTATAAAAACGTTTTTCGTAAAACGACCCGAGGGCACGCAAATCGAGGACACTAGAATCGAGGAGTACCCGTAAATAAATGGGGATGAGACAAGTGGGACACTTGCCCCACCCCCATAAAAACCGGCCAAAGCATGCTACACCTCACCTATTATGTGTCCAAGCTTCACTAGAAAGCCAAGACACTTGTAACTAGCTTATTTCTTAAGCTAGACAAGTTAACTAACTTGTCAAAACCACTAGCTATTACCACTTTTCCCATTTCACACATGCAAACAACTACACATTTCTCTCTACCCTCTTGTTTATGCCGTCCCATTTCCCCCCTTAAACACCAATTTTGATCAAAATCAACCATGAAATCTTATGTTATATACACATATGTTGAAGCCCTTTTGAAACCCTATTGATTGGTGGTGCTTATAACATCCAAGGAGAAGTTTTCATGGAGTAGTAGGGCTGATTTTCCACAAGGTGTTTATGAAGAATGGTGGTCTTGAAGATGGTCATGGTTATTCACAAGTTTCTCCATCAAAAACCATGTCCAAATCATAACCTACATCAACTTGGTGGTATAAAGATTGTCCTCCTCATCCTCTTGTTATTTTTGATTATGTAATCTTGTATTTATTTTACTTATGTATTGTATATGATGATGAATGATGATTAAAAGTGTTGTGTGGGGATTTGTTGTTGATAAACATGCTTAAAAAGGTGAAAAACTATAAGAAACACGGTTAAAATCTTGGTTAAATTTGTTGGCTGTATAAAACAGTAAAGAATCAAATTATGAACTGATAAAAATGGCATAGATTAATGGATTTACAGTAAGCTATGGGTCTTGTACACATGTGAGAGTTGGCCATACAATGGAATCATTGTAATGAGTGAGATATGATCAAAACAAGTTTAAGGTACAAATCTGAGTTTACTGTTTTGGACAATTTTTAGAAAATACTTAGAAGATGATTCAGCAGTAGCTATAGAAGAGTTAAATGGAGCACATATAATGTAGTTAATGTGATAAAAACTTGAGCTTCTATCTCCATATAGAACTTTAGATATGGCAGTTTTGGTGAAAGTGAAGATAAAAATCAGATTTTGGAAATTAAAGTATAATACTTTTATATAAGCACTCAAAATTTAATAGTATAAAATATAAATTAAAACCCACTAACTTATATAATACATTTATATAAATATGTACAATGGTAAATAAGTGGACATTTTATAAAAATGATAACTTGTTAAGTTTTATAAGTTATAAAACTATAAACATGATTTTTACGACTTTTTCGGCTATTACCGTAAAATTAACGTTTTTGTTAAATAAAACTTAGATGGTTGGACCCGTATAATGTAAACTTTATAAAACTCATATACTGATATATAAACATATATAACAAGTAAAAACCGATAAAACCCGAACTATAGGACATACGGACATTAACGAGCTAAGTAAACATATTGGACTAATAATTGGACTAAATAAGTTAAACTCTTATAAAAATACTTTATCGAGCTTAACCCATTTGGGCCCAACATATAAAGTATAACTACTGATAATATAAGTATGAAAAGGATTAATAAGAGTTAAAGAACTTATAATAAGTATATTGGACTTAAAACACGTAAATAGGTAAAACTAGAAAACTAGTATAAAAGTTATCGACATATAACACAAAAATGAGTAAATGAGAATATGTAAACCCACTTGATCATCATATATATAAAATCATCATATGTATTCATAATTGTTATTTTTATAAAGTCATTGGACATGAGTCTAAGACGAGTATTATTTGTCTAGGTTTCCGTGATTGAAGCACGTACCGTACGTCCGAATTGCCGATAACCCGCCTTCCCACATCAACGTGAGTTCATAGCCTCGCACTCTTTTAAATGTTTTTATGAAATGTTTTATAAACCCGCGAGGGAGATAACATGTTAGTTTTTATAAAATAGGACACCATTTGTCCCGATTGTTTGTTTATTGATTTGGACCCGAATGATTGAATGACCCGATTGTATGACCCGATAAATGATTAAAGGACCCGATAGATGAAATCAAATGGATTATTAAAGTTAGGTTATGTCACTAAAAGTCCCATTAGCATGAATTGTGAACTACCGGGATTTGGTAGACGCTTGTGCATATAATAGTACTATTTGGGGACGATCACCCCAGTTCGCGCCTTGACGGTTGATCCCCGTCGTGCCACATTGATTGGTAAGAGAATTTATGTATGAGAAGATTTCTATAGCGTGACCTTTGTGACGACACGCTACTTTAGATGGGCAAATTGAGAATCGGGTTAGCTACACGTTGTTGGTTTAGTAAGGTAACAATGTCATGCGGCTTATAATAATCCAATCACCGAAATACTACTAGACGCACCGAGTAACGATGTATTGCCTGACTAGCAATACAGGGTCATACTATTGATATTATGTTCGTGTTTTGGTTTTTATAACCATATTCATATAAACGGTTTTTATTTAACTTTATACAAAGTCGTAAGACGTATTGTATGATGTTTTTACGGCATTGGCTCGTATAATGATTTTTAAGGCAAATGCCTATATTATGATTTTCGATAAGGATTTGTATAAAAATGACTTTGGCTATTTTATGGCCTATTACAATGATTTGTACGAAATGATTTTTGGTAATAATTTTATACCAAAGTTATATTAATGGAATTTATTAAACTCTATGAATTCACTCGGCGTTATCGCTGACCTTTTCTTTTAACATGTTTTATCTCAGGTACTTGAAGGTAATTCTCGGGAAGACGACAAGAATTCATGGCCCGCACTTAAACGATATTTTCCATTCAAATACTTTGTAAAACTTTGTGTGAAATATAATGACTTGGGACCGATGTAACTTTGATTTTTATGAATGGAAATGATTTATTATTAAACGACGCGATTTTTATGCGTTGTCTATGATGTGAGTAATTTGCTATCCCGTAACACCAACGAGTCTTCTGCTGTATTGAGTTGTATAAATTTGGGGGTGTTACACCATTCAAATGTAATAAAATGTTGAATCGAATATTTCAAAGTCATATGATACTTAAGCATTAGTTTCTTATATGAAATGTCAAATACATGTTGTTTAGTGTTGTATATTATTCACCTTCTTAGGCTTTCGAAGGATAAATAATGTCATTGTTGTTTTGATCAAAGAACGCGAAGTGTTGTTAGAGCAAACTCATATCTCGACCGTTATATTATGGTGTGCCGCCGAGATGTTGTTTGTCCGGTGCATTCACAACTACTTTAAATACTAGTTGACCGACTTTTAAACCTGGCAAAACACGACAAAAACTAAACAAACAAAATTCCTAGGTGTGTTTTGTCCATCTAAGATCCGTGCAAATTTATTTTCCACGGATTCTAGATGGTCCCTGTGGACTGGAAATCTAAAGTCCGGTTTTCGCTTAGGTTTGGATGATTTTGGCCGTTTCGGCATTTTTTGCTGTTTTGACCGGTTTTGACCAGTTTTCAACCGGTTAGGTCGCTTTTGACCGAGGTTTTCCGAGACAAAATGTACTCCTTGTTTCAAGGTTTCATTTTCTTAGTCATGTTCTTGAAACGGATTCATGTAGCACATGTTATGGCCTTTTTATTGCAGCCCATATTTTCAAATAATTTCAATCTAAATTTGTTTTTGTGTGTTAACAATTATGTTTGGGACTTTATTTCTTTACCATATGGAATTAGTAAAATTAACACCTATTTGAATGTTTTTGTATATGTAGGTTGTATATATGTATGTTTATTATGTGAAGTCGAAGCACAATAGATTGTAAGTAACTTTACAAATACATACACAAATAAAGAAAGAAAAGTGAGTTTAATGTGAAGCCAAAAGCAAAGATCAAGAAACTAAACTCCAATCATACGGGTAAGGAGGTTAAACTAAATAATAGATTTCATAAATAGCTTGCCATTCAAATGTAATAAAATGTTGAATCGAATATTTCAAAGTCATATGATACTTAAGCATGAGTTTCTTACATGAAATGTCAAATACTTGTTGTTTAGTGTTGTATATAATTCACCTTCTTAGGCTTTCTAAGGATAAATAATATCATCGTTGTTTTGATCAAAGAACGCGAAGTGTTGTTAGAGCAAACTCATATCTCGACCGTTATATTATGGTGTGCCGCCGAGATGTTGTTTGTCCGGTGCATTCACAACTACTTTAAATACTAGCTGACCGACTTTTAAACCTGGCAAAACACGACAAAAACTAAACAAAAAAAATTCCTAGGTGTGTTTTGTCCATCTAAGATCCGTGCAAATTTATTTTCCACGGATTCTAGATGGTCCATGTAGATTGGAAATCTAAAATTCGGTTTTTGCTTAGGTTTGGATGATTTTGGCCGGTTCGGCATTTTTTGCTGTTTTGGCCAGTGTTGACCAGTTTTTGACCGTTTAGGTCGCTTTTGATCGAGGTTTTCCGAGACAAAATGTACTCCTTGTTTCAAGCTTTCATTTTCTTAGTCATGTTCTTGAAACGGATTCATGTAGCACATGTTATGGCCTTTTTATTGCAGCCCATATTTTCTGATAATTTCAATCTAAATTTGTTTTTGTGTGTTAGCAATTATGTTTGGGACTTTATTTTTTTACCATATGGAATTAGTAAAACTAACACCTATTTCAATGTTTTTTGTATATGTAGATTGTATATGTGTATGTTTATTATGTGAAGTCGAAGCACAATAGATTGTAAGTAACTTTACAAATACATACACAAATAAAGAAAGAAAAGCGAGTTTAATGTGAAGCCAAAAGCAAAGATCAACAAACTAAAATCCAATCATACGGGTAAGGAGGTTAAACTAAATAATAGATTTCATACATAGCTCGCCATTTAAATGTAATAAAATGTTGAATCGAATATTTCAAAGTCATATGATACTTAAGCATGAGTTTCTTACATGAAATGTCAAATACTTGTTGTTTAGTGTTGTATATTATTCACCTCCTTAGGCTTTCTAAGGATAAATAATATCATCATTGTTTTGATCACAGAACGCGAAGTGTTGTTAGAGCAAACTCATATCTCGACCGTTATATTATGGTGTGCCGCCGAGATGTTGTTTGTCCGGTGCATTCACAACTACTTTAAATACTAGCTGACCGACTTTTAAACCTGGCAAAACACGACAAAAACTAAACAAACAAAATTCCTAAGTGTGTTTTGTCCATCTAAGATCCGTGCAAATATATTTTCCACGGATTCTAGATGGTCCCTGTGGACTGGAAATCTAAAATCCGGTTTTTGCTTAGGTTTGGATGATTTTGGCCGGTTCGGCATTTTTTGCTGTTTTGGCCGGTTTTGACCAGTTTTCGACCGGTTAGGTCGCATTTGACCGAGGTTTTCCGAGACAAAATGTACTCCTTGTTTCAAGCTTTCATTTGCTTAGTCATGTTCTTGAAACGGATTCATGTAGCACATGTTATGGCCTTTTTATTGCAGCCCATATTTTCTGATAATTTCAATCTAAATTTGTTTTTGTGTGTTAGCAATTATGTTTGGGACTTTATTTCTTTACCATATGGAATTAGTAAAACTAACACCTATTTCAATGTTTTTGTATATGTAGGTTGTATATATGTATGTTTATTATGTGAAGTCGAAGCACAATAGATTGTAAGTAACTTAACAAATACATACACAAATAAAGAAAGAAAAGCGAGTTTAATGTGAAGCGAAAAGCAAAGATCAACAAACTAAACTCCAATCATACCGGTAAGGAGGTTTAACTAAATAATAGATTTCATAAATAGCTCGCCATTCAAATGGAATAAATGTTGAATCGAATATTTCAAAGTCATATGATACTTAATCATGAGTTTCTTACATGAAATGTCAAATACTTGTTGTTTAGTGTCGTACATTATTCACATTCTTAGGCTTTCCAAGGATAAATAATATCATCGTTGTTTTGATCAAAGAATGCGACTTGTTTTTAGAGAAAACTCATATCTCGACCATTATATTATGGTGTGCCGCCGAGATGTTGTTTGTCTGGTGCATTCACAACCACTTTAAATACTAGCTGACCGACTTTTAAACCTGGCAAAACACAACAAAAACTAAACAAACAAAACTCCTAGGTGTGTTTTGTCCATCTAGGATCCGAATAAATTTATTTTCCACGGATTCTAGATGGTCCCTGTGGACTGGAAATCTAAAGTCCGGTTTTCAATTAGGTTTGGATGATTTTCGCCGGTTCGGCATTTTTTGCTGTTTTGGCCGGTTTTGACCAGTTTTCGACCGGTTAGCTCGCTTTTGACCGAGGTTTTCCGAGACAAAATGTACTCCTTGTTTCAAGCTTTCATTTTCTTAGTCATGTTCTTGAAACAGATTCATGTAGCACATGTTATGGCCTTTTTATTGCAGCCCATATTTTCTGATAATTTCAATCTAAATTTGTTTTTGTGCTTTAGCAATTATGTTTGGGACTTTATTTCTTTACCATATGGAATTAGTAAAACTAACACCTATTTGTATGTTTTTTATATGTAGGTTGTATATATGTATGTTTATTATGTGAAGTCGAAGCACAATAGATTGTAAGTAACTTTACAAATACATACACAAATAAAGAAAGAAAAGCGAGTTTAATGTGAAGCCAAAAGCAAAGATCAACAAACTAAAATCCAATCATACGGGTAAGGAGGTTAAACTAAATAATAGATTTCATACATAGCTCACCATTCAAATGTAATAAAATGTTGAATCGAATATTTCAAAGTCATATGATACTTAAGCATGAGTTTCTTACATGAAATGTCAAATACTTGTTGTTTAGTGTTGTATATTATTCACCTTCTTAGGCTTTCTAAGGATAAATAATATCATCATTGTTTTGATCACAGAACGCGAAGTGTTGTTAGAGCAAACTCATATCTCGACCGTTATATTATGGTGTGCCGCCGAGATGTTGTTTGTCCGGTGCATTCACAACTACTTTAAATACTAGCTGACCGACTTTTAAACCTGGCAAAACACGACAAAAACTAAACAAACAAAATTCCTAGGTGATTTGTCCATCTAAGATCCGTGCAAATATATTTTCCACGGATTCTAGATGGTCCCTGTGGACTGGAAATCTAAAATCCGATTTTTGCTTAGGTTTGGATGATTTTGGCCGGTTCGGCATTTTTTGCTGTTTTGGCCGGTTTTGACCAGTTTTCGACCGGTTAGGTCGCATTTGACCGAGGTTTTCCGAGACAAAATGTACTACTTGTTTCAAGCTTTCATTTGCTTAGTCATGTTCTTGAAACGGATTCATGTAGCACATGTTATGGCCTTTTTATTGCAGCCCATATTTTCTGATAATTTCAATCTAAATTTGTTTTTATGTGTTAGCAATTATGTTTGGGACTTTATTTCTTTACCATATGGAATTAGTAAAACTAACACCTATTTCAATGTTTTTGTATATGTAGGTTGTATATATGTATGTTTATTATGTGAAGTCAAAGCACAATAGATTGTAAGTAACTTAACAAATACATACACAAATAAAGAAAGAAAAGCGAGTTTAATGTGAAGCGAAAAGCAAAGATCAACAAACTAAACTCCAATCATACCGGTAAGGAGGTTTAACTAAATAATAGATTTCATAAATAGCTCGCCATTCAAATGGAATAAATGTTGAATCGAATATTTCAAAGTCATATGATACTTAATCATGAGTTTCTTACATGAAATGTCAAATACTTGTTGTTTAGTGTCGTACATTATTCACATTCTTAGGCTTTCCAAGGATAAATAATATCATCGTTGTTTTGATCAAAGAACGCGACTTGTTTTTAGAGAAAACTCATATCTCGATCATTATATTATGGTGTGCCGCCGAGATGTTGTTTGTCTGGTGCATTCACAACCACTTTAAATACTAGCTGACCGACTTTTAAACCTGGCAAAACACAACAAAAACTAAACAAACAAAACTCCTAGGTGTGTTTTGTCCATCTAGGATCCGAATAAATTTATTTTCCCCGGATTCTAGATGGTCCCTGTGGACTGGAAATCTAAAGTCCGGTTTTCGCTTAGGTTTGGATGATTTTCGCCGGTTCGGCATTTTTTGCTGTTTTGGCCGGTTTTGACCAGTTTTCGACCGGTTAGCTCGCTTTTGACCGAGGTTTTCCGAGACAAAATGTACTCCTTGTTTCAAGCTTTCATTTTCTTAGTCATGTTCTTGAAACAGATTCATGTAGCACATGTTATGGCCTTTTTATTGCAGCCCATATTTTCTGATAATTTCAATCTAAATTTGTTTTTGTGCTTTAGCAATTATATTTGGGACTTTATTTCTTTACCATATGGAATTAGTAAAACTAACACCTATTTGTATGTTTTTTATATGTAGGTTGTATATATGTATGTTTATTATGTGAAGTCGAAGCACAATAGATTGTAAGTAACTTTACAAATACATACACAAATAAAGAAAGAAAAGCGAGTTTAATGTGAAGCCAAAAGCAAAGATCAACAAACTAAAATCCAATCATACGGGTAAGGAGGTTAAACTAAATAATAGATTTCATACATATCTCGCCATTCAAATGTAATAAAATGTTGAATCGAATATTTCAAAGTCATATGATACTTAAGCATGAGTTTCTTACATGAAATGTCAAATACTTGTTGTTTAGTGTTGTATATTATTCACCTTCTTAGGCTTTCTAAGGATAAATAATATCATCATTGTTTTGATCACAGAACGCGAAGTGTTGTTAGAGCAAACTCATATCTCGACCGTTATATTATGGAGTGCCGCCGAGATGTTGTTTGTCCGGTGCATTCACAACTACTTTAAATACTAGCTGACCGACTTTTAAACCTGGCAAAACACGACAAAAACTAAACAAACAAAATTCCTAGGTGATTTGTCCATCTAAGATCCGTGCAAATATATTTTCCACGGATTCTAGATGGTCCCTGTGGACTGGAAATCTAAAATCCGATTTTTGCTTAGGTTTGGATGATTTTGGCCGGTTCGGCATTTTTTGCTGTTTTGGCCGGTTTTGACCAGTTTTCGACCGGTTAGGTCGCATTTGACCGAGGTTTTCCGAGACAAAATGTACTCCTTGTTTCAAGCTTTCATTTGCTTAGTCATGTTCTTGAAACGGATTCATGTAGCACATGTTATGGCCTTTTTATTGCAGCCCATATTTTCTGATAATTTCAATCTAAATTTGTTTTTATGTGTTAGCAATTATGTTTGGGACTTTATTTCTTTACCATATGGAATTAGTAAAACTAACACCTATTTCAATGTTTTTGTATATGTAGGTTGTATATATGTATGTTTATTATGTGAAGTCAAAGCACAATAGATTGTAAGTAACTTAACAAATACATACACAAATAAAGAAAGAAAAGCGAGTTTAATGTGAAGCGAAAAGCAAAGATCAACAAACTAAACTCCAATCATACCGGTAAGGAGGTTTAACTAAATAATAGATTTCATAAATAGCTCGCCATTCAAATGGAATAAATGTTGAATCGAATATTTCAAAGTCATATGATACTTAATCATGAGTTTCTTACATGAAATGTCAAATACTTGTTGTTTAGTGTCGTACATTATTCACATTCTTAGGCTTTCCAAGGATAAATAATATCATCGTTGTTTTGATCAAAGAACGCGACTTGTTTTTAGAGAAAACTCATATCTCGACCATTATATTATGGTGTGCCGCCGAGATGTTGTTTGTCTGGTGCATTCACAACCACTTTAAATACTAGCTGACCGACTTTTAAACCTGGCAAAACACAACAAAAACTAAACAAACAAAACTCCTAGGTGTGTTTTGTCCATCTAGGATCCGAATAAATTTATTTTCCCCGGATTCTAGATGGTCCCTGTGGACTGGAAATCTAAAGTCCGGTTTTCGCTTAGGTTTGGATGATTTTCGCCGGTTCGGCATTTTTTGCTGTTTTGGCCGGTTTTGACCAGTTTTCGACCGGTTAGCTCGCTTTTGACCGAGGTTTTCCGAGAGAAAATGTACTCCTTGTTTCTAGCTTTCATTTGCTTCATCATGTTCTTGAAACGGATTCATGTAGCACATGTTATGGCCTTTTTATTGCAGCCCATATTTTCTAATAATAATCTAAATTTGTTTTTGTGTGTTAGCAATTATGTTTGGGACTTTATTTCTTTATCATATGGAATTAGTAAAACTAACACCTATTTGTATGTTTTTGTATATGTAGGTTGTATATATGTATGTTTATTATGTGAAGTCGAAGCACAATAGATTGTAAGTAACTTTACAAATACATACACAAATAAAGAAAGAAAAGCGAGTTTAATGTGAAGCCAAAAGCAAAGATCAACAAACTAATCTCCAATCATACCGGTAAGGAGGTTAAACTAAATAATAGATTTCATAAATAGCTCGCCATTCAAATGTAATAAAATGTTGAATCGAATATTTCAAAGTCATATGATACTTAAGCATGAGTTTCTTACATCAAATGTCAAATACTTGTTGTTTAGTGTTGTATATTATTCACCTTCTTAGGCTTTCTAAGGATAAATAATATCATCGTTGTTTTCATCAAAGAACGCGAAGTGTTGTTAGAGCAAACTCATATCTCGACCGTTATCTTATGGTGTGCCGCCGAGATGTTGTTTGTCTGGTGCATTCACAACTACTTTAAATACTAGCTGACCGACTTTTAAACCGGGCAAAACACGACAAAAACTAAACAAACAAAATTCCTAGGTGTGTTTTGTCCATCTAAGATCCGTGCAAATTTATTTTCCACGGATTCTAGATGGTCCCTGTGGACTGGAAATCTAAAGTCCGGTTTTCGCTTAGGTTTGGATGATTTTGGCCGGTTCGGCATTTTTTCCTGTTTTGGCCGGTTTTGACCAGTTTTCGACTGGTTAGGTCGCTTTTGACCGAGGTTTTCCGAGACAAAATGTACTCCTTGTTTCAAGCTTTCATTTTCTTAGTCATGTTCTTGAAACAGATTCATGTAGCACATGTTATGGCCTTTTTATTGCAGCCCATATTTTCTGATAATTTCAATCTAAATTTGTTTTTGTGTGTTAGCAATTATGTTTGTGACTTTATTTCTTTACCATATGGAATTAGTAAAACTAACACCTATTTGTATGTTTTTTATATGTAGGTTGTATATATGTATGTTTATTATGTGAAGTCGAAGCACAATAGATTGTAAGTAACTTTACAAATACATACACAAATATAGAAAGAAAAGAAAGTTTAATGTGAAGCCAAAAGCAAAGATCAACAAACTAAAATCCAATCATACGGGTAAGGAGGTTAAACTAAATAATAGATTTCGTACATAGCTCGCCATTCAAATGTAATAAAATGTTGAATCGAATATTTCAAAGTCATATGATACTTAAGCATGAGTTTCTTACATGAAATGTCAAATACTTGTTGTTTAGTGTTGTATATTATTCACCTTCTTAGGCTTTCTAAGGATAAATAATATCATCATTGTTTTGATCAAAGAACGCGAAGTGTTGTTAGAGCAAACTCATATCTCGACCGTTATATTATGGTGTGCCGCCGAGATGTTGTTTGTCCGGTGCATTCACAACTACTTTAAATACTAGCTGACCGACTTTTAAACCTGGCAAAACACGACAAAAACTAAACAAACAAAATTCCTAGGTGTGTTTTGTCCATCTAAGATCCGTGCAAATTTATTTTCCACGGATTCTAGATGGTCCCTGTGGACTGGAAATCTAAAGTCCGGTTTTCGCTTAGGGTTGCTGTTTTGGCCGGTTTTGACCAGTTTTCGACCGGTTAGCTCGCTTTTGACCGAGGTTTTCCGAGAGAAAATGTACTCCTTGTTTCTAGCTTTCATTTGCTTCATCATGTTCTTGAAACGGATTCATGTAGCACATGTTATGGCCTTTTTATTGCAGCCCATATTTTCTAATAATAATCTAAATTTGTTTTTGTGTGTTAGCAATTATGTTTGGGACTTTATTTCTTTATCATATGGAATTAGTAAAACTAACACCTATTTGTATGTTTTTGTATATGTAGGTTGTATATATGTATGTTTATTATGTGAAGTCGAAGCACAATAGATTGTAAGTAACTTTACAAATACATACACAAATAAAGAAAGAAAAGCGAGTTTAATGTGAAGCCAAAAGCAAAGATCAACAAACTAATCTCCAATCATACCGGTAAGGAGGTTAACTAAATAATAGATTTCATAAATAGCTCGCCATTCAAATGTAATAAAATGTTGAATCGAATATTTCAAAGTCATATGATACTTAAGCATGAGTTTCTTACATCAAATGTCAAATACTTGTTGTTTAGTGTTGTATATTATTCACCTTCTTAGGCTTTCTAAGGATAAATAATATCATCGTTGTTTTCATCAAAGAACGCGAAGTGTTGTTAGAGCAAACTCATATCTCGACCGTTATCTTATGGTGTGCCGCCGAGATGTTGTTTGTCTGGTGCATTCACAACTACTTTAAATACTAGCTGACCGACTTTTAAACCGGGCAAAACACGACAAAAACTAAACAAACAAAATTCCTAGGTGTGTTTTGTCCATCTAAGATCCGTGCAAATTTATTTTCCACGGATTCTAGATGGTCCCTGTGGACTGGAAATCTAAAGTCCGGTTTTCGCTTAGGTTTGGATGATTTTGGCCGGTTCGGCATTTTTTCCTGTTTTGGCCGGTTTTGACCAGTTTTCGACTGGTTAGGTCGCTTTTGACCGAGGTTTTCCGAGACAAAATGTACTCCTTGTTTCAAGCTTTCATTTTCTTAGTCATGTTCTTGAAACAGATTCATGTAGCACATGTTATGGCCTTTTTATTGCAGCCCATATTTTCTGATAATTTCAATCTAAATTTGTTTTTGTGTGTTAGCAATTATGTTTGTGACTTTATTTCTTTACCATATGGAATTAGTAAAACTAACACCTATTTGTATGTTTTTTATATGTAGGTTGTATATATGTATGTTTATTATGTGAAGTCGAAGCACAATAGATTGTAAGTAACTTTACAAATACATACACAAATATAGAAAGAAAAGCAAGTTTAATGTGAAGCCAAAAGCAAAGATCAACAAACTAAAATCCAATCATACGGGTAAGGAGGTTAAACTAAATAATAGATTTCGTACATAGCTCGCCATTCAAATGTAATAAAATGTTGAATCGAATATTTCAAAGTCATATGATACTTAAGCATGAGTTTCTTACATGAAATGTCAAATACTTGTTGTTTAGTGTTGTATATTATTCACCTTCTTGGGCTTTCTAAGGATAAATAATATCATCATTGTTTTGATCAAAGAAAGCGAAGTGTTGTTAAAGCAAACTCATATCTCGACCGTTATATTATGGTGTGCCGCCGAGATGTTGTTTGTCCGGTGCATTCACAACTACTTTAAATACTAGCTGATCGACTTTTAAACCTGGCAAAACACGACAAAAACTAAACAAACAAAATTCCTAGGTGTTTTTTGTCCATCTAAGATCCGTGCAAATTTATTTTCCACGGATTCTAGATGGTCCCTGTGGACTGGAAATCTAAAATCCGGTTTTTGCTTAGGTTTGGATGATTTTGGCCGGTTCGGCATTTTTTGATGTTTTGGCCGGTTTTGACCAGTTTTCGACCGGTTAGGTCGCTTTTGACCGAGGTTTTCCGAAACAAAATGTACTCCTTGTTTCAAGCTTTCATTTGCTTAGTCATGTTCTTGAAACGGATTCATGTAGCACATGTTATGGCCTTTTTATTGCAGCCCATATTTTCTGATAATTTCAATCTAAATTTGTTTTTGTGTGTTAGCAATTATGTTTGGGACTTTATTTCTTTACCATATGGAATTAGTAAAACTAACACCTATTTCAATGTTTTTATATATGTAGGTTGTATATATGTATGTTTATTATGTGAAGTCGAAGCACAATAGATTGCAAGTAACTTAACAAATACATACACAAATAAAGAAAGAAAAGCGAGTTTAATGTGAAGCCAAAAGCAAAGATCAACAAACTAAACTCCAATCATACCGGTAAGGAGATTTAACTAAATAATAGATTTCATAAATAGCTCGCCATTCAAATGGAATAAAATGTTGAATCGAATATTTCGAAGTCATATGATACTTAATCATGAGTTTCTTACATGAAATGTCAAATACTTGTTGTTTAGTGTCGTACATTATTCACATTCTTAGGCTTTCCAAGGATAAATAATATCATCGTTGTTTTGATCAAAGAACGCGACTTGTTTTTAGAGAAAACTCATATCTCGACCATTATATTATGGTGTGCCGCCGAGATGTTGTTTGTCTGGTGCATTCACAACCACTTTAAATACTAGCTGACCGACTTTTAAACCTGGCAAAACACAACGAAAACTAAACAAACAAAACTCCTAGGTGTGTTTTGTCCATATAGGATCCGAATAAATTTATTTTCCACGGATTCTAGATGGTCCCTGTGGACTGGAAATCTAAAGTCCGGTTTTCGCTTAGGTTTGGATGATTTTCGCCGGTTCGGCATTTTTTGTTGTTTTGGCCGGTTTTGACCAGTTTTCGCCCGGTTAGCTCGCTGTTGACCGAGGTTTTCCGAAACAAAATGTACTCCTTGTTTCAAGCTTTCATTTGCGTGGTCATGTTCTTGAAACGGATTCATGTAGCACATGTTATGGTCTTTTTATTGCAGCCCATATTTTCCAATAATAATCTAATTTGTTTTGTGTGTTAGCAATTATGTTTGGGACCTTATTTCTTTACCATATGGAATTAGTAAAACTAACACCTTTTTGTATGTTTTTGTATATGTAGGTTGTATATATGTATGTTTATTATGTGAAGTCGAAGCACAATAGATTGTAAGTAACTTTACATACATACACAAATAAAGAAAGAAAAGCGAGTTTAATGTGAAGCCAAAAGCAAAGATCAACAAACTAAACTCCAATCATACCGGTAAGGAGGTTAAACTAAATAATAGATTTCATAAATAGCTCTCCATTCAAATGTAATAAAATGTTGAATCGAATATTTCAAAGTCATATGATTCTTAAGCATGAGTTTCTTACATAAAATGTCAAATACTTGTTGTTTAGTGTTGTATATTATTCACCTTCTTAGGCTTTCTAAGGATAAATAATATCATCGTTGTTTTGATCAAAGAATGCGAAGTGTTGTTAGAGCAAACTCATATCTCGGCCGTTATCTTATGGTGTACCGCCGAGATGTTGTTTGTCTGGTGCATTCACAACTACTTTAAATACTAGCTGACCGACTTTTAAACATGGCAAAACACGACAAAAACTAAACAAACAAAATTCCTAGGTGTGTTTTGTCCATCTAAGATCCGCGCAAATTTATTTTCCACGGATTCTAGATGGTCCCTGTGGACTGGAAATCAAAAGTCCGGTTTTCGCTTAGGTTTTGATGATTTTGGCCGGTTCGGCATTTTTTGCTGTTTTGGCCGGTTTTGACCAGTTTTCGACCGGTTAGGTCGCGTTTGACCGAGGTTTTCCGAGACAAAATGTACTCTTTGTTTCAAGCTTTCATTTGCTTAGTCATGTTCTTGAAACGGATTCATGTAGCACATGTTATGGCCTTTTTATTGCAGCCCATATTTCTGATAATTTCAATCTAAATTTGTTTTTGTGTGTTAGCAATTATGTTTGGGACTTTATTTCTTTACCATATGGAATTAGTAAAACTAACACCTATTTCAATGTTTTTGTATATGTAGGTTGTATATATGTATGTTTATTATGTGAAGTCGAAGCACAATAGATTGTAAGTAACTTTACAAATACATACACAAATAAAGAAAGAAAAGCGAGTTTAATGTGAAGCCAAAAGCAAAGATCAACAAACTAAACTCCAATCATATCGGTAAGGAGGTTTAACTAAATAATAGATTTCATAAATAGCTCGCCATTCAAATGGAATAAAATTTTGAATCGAATATTTCAAAGTCATATGATACTTAATCATGAGTTTCTTACATGAAATGTCAAATACTTGTTGTTTAGTGTCGTACATTATTCACATTCTTAGGCTTTCCAAGGATAAATAATATCATCGTTTTTTTGATCAAAGAACGCGACTTGTTTTTATAGAAAACTCATATCTCGACCGTTATATTATGGTGTGCCGCCTAGATGTTGTTTGTCTGGTGTATTCACAACTACTTTAAATACTAGCTGACCGACTTTTAAACCTGGCTAAACACAACAAAAACTAAACAAACAAAACTCCTAGGTGTGTTTTGTCCATCTAGGATCCGAATAAATTTATTTTCCACGGATTCTAGATGGTCCCTGTGGACTGGAAATCTAAAGTCCGGTTTTCGCTTAGGTTTGGATGATTTTGGCCGGTTTGGCATTTTTTGCTGTTTTGGCCGGTTTTGACCAGTTTTCGACCGGTTAGCTCGCTTTTGACCGAGTTTTTCCGAGACAAAATGTACTCCTTGTTTCAAATTTTCATTTTCTTAGTCATGTTCTTGAAACGGATTCATGTAGCACATGTTATGGCCTTTTTATTGCAGCCCAAATTTTCTAATAATAATCTAAATTTGTTTTTGTGTATTAGCAATTATGTTTGGGACTTTATTTCTTTACCATATGGAATTAGTAAAACTAACACCTATTTGTATGTTTTTGTATATATAGGTTGTATATATGTATGTTTATTATGTGAAGTCGAAGCACAATAGATTGTAAGTAACTTTACAAATACATACACAAATAAAGAAAGAAAAGCGAGTTTAATGTGAAGCCAAAAGCAAAGATCAACAAACTAAACTCCAATCATACCGGTAAGGAGGTTAAACTAAATAATAGATTTCATAAATAGCTCGCCATTCAAATGTAACAAAATGTTGAATCGAATATTTCAAAGTCATATGATACTTAAGCATGAGTTTCTTACATGAAATGTCAAATACTTGTTGTTTAGTGTTGTATATTATTCACCTTCTTAGGCTTTCTAAGGATAAATAATATCATCGTTGTTTTGATCAAAGAACGCGAAGTGTTGTTAGAGCAAACTCATATCTCGACCGTTATATTATGGTGTGCCGCCGAGATGTTGTTTGTCTGGTGCATTCACAACTACTTTAAATACTAGCTGACCGACTTTTAAACCTGGCAAAACACGACAAAAACTAAACAAACAAAACTCAAGTGTGTTTTGTCCATCTAGGATCCGTGCAAATTTATTTTCCACGGATTCTAGATGGTCCCTGTGGACTGGAAATCTAAAATCCGGTTTTTGCTTAGGTTTGGATGATTTTGGCCGGTTCGACATTTTTTCCTGTTTTGGCCGGTTTTGACCAGTTTTCGACCGGTTAGGTCGCTTTTGACCGAGGTTTTCTGAGACAAAATGTACTCCTTGTTTCAAGCTTTCATTTGCTTAGTCATTTTCTTGAAACGGATTCATGTAGCACATGTTATGGCCTTTTTATTGCAGCCCGTATTTTCTGATAATTTCAATATAAATTTGTTTTTTTGTGTTAGCAATTATGTTTGGGACTTTATTTCTTTACCATATGGAATTAGTAAAACTAACACCTATTTGTATGTTTTGTATATGTAGGTTGTATATATGTATGTTTATTATGTGAAGTCGAAGCACAATAGATTGTAAGTAACTTTACAAATACATACACAAATAAAGAAAGAAAAGCGAGTTTAATGTGAAGCCAAAAGCAAAGATCAACAAACTAAACGCCAATCATACCGGTAAGGAGGTTTAACTAAATAATAGATTTCATAAATAGCTCGCCATTCAAATGGAATAAAATGTTGAATCGAATATTTCAAAGACATATGATACTTAATCATGAGTTTCTTACATGAAATGTCAAATACATGTTGTTTAGTGTCGTACATTATTCACCTTCTTAGGCTTTCCAAGGATAAATAATATCATCGTTGTTTTGATCAAAGAACGCGACTTGTTGTTAGAGAAAACTCATATATCGACCGTTATCTTATGGTGTGCCGCCGAGATGTTGTTTGTCTGGTGCATTCACAACAACTTTAAATACTAGCTGACCGACTTTTAAACCTGGCAAAACACGACAAAAACTAAACAAACAAAACTCCTAAGTGTGTTTTGTCCATCTAGGATCCGTGCAAATTTATTTTCCACGGATTCTAGATGGTCCATGTGGACTGGAAATCTAAAGTCCGGTTTTCGCTTAGGTTTGGATGATTTTGGCCGGTTCGGCATTTTTTGCTGTTTTGGCCGGTTTTGACCAGTTTTCGACCGGTTAGGTCGCTTTTGACCGAGGTTTTCCGAGACAAAATGTACTCCTTGTTTCAAGATTTCATTTGCTTAGTCATGTTCTTGAAACGTATTCATGTAGCACATGTTATGGCCTTTTTATTGCAGCCCATATTTTCTGATAATTTCAATATAAATTTGTTTTTGTGTGTTAGCAATTATGTTTGTGACTTTATTTCTTTACCATATGGAATTAGTAAAACTAACACCTATTTGTATGTTTTTGTATATGTAGGTTGTATATATGTATGTTTATTATGTGAAGTCGAAGCACAGTAGATTGTAAGTAACTTTACAAATACATACACAAATAAAGAAAGAAAAGCGAGTTTAATGTGAAGCCAAAAGCAAAGATCAACAAACCAAACTCCAATCATACGGGTAAGGAGGTTAAACTAAATAATATATTTCTTAAATAGCTCGCCATTCAAATGTAATAAAATGTTGAATCGAATATTTCAAAGTCATATGATACTTAAGCATGAGTTTCTTACATGAAATGTCAAATACTTGTTGTTTAGTGTTGTATATTGTTCACCTTCTTAGGCTTTCTAAGGATAAAAAGTATCATCGTTGTTTTGATCAAAGAACGCGAAGTGTTGTTAGAGCAAACTCATATCTCGACCGTTATATTATGGTGTGCCGCCGAGATGTTGTTTGTCTGGTGCATTCACAACTACTTTAAATACTAGCTGACCGACTTTTAAACCTGGCAAAACACGACAAAAACTAAACAAACAAAACTCCTAAGTGTGTTTTGTCCATCTAGGGTCCGTGCAAATTTATTTTCCACGGATTCTAGATGGTCCCTGTGGACTGGAAATCTAAAATCCGGTTTTTGCTTAGGTTTGGATGATTTTGGCCGGTTCGGCATTTTTTGCTGTTTTGGCCGGTTTTGACCAGTTTTCGACCGGTTAGGTCGCTTTTGACCGAGGTTTTTTGAGACAAAATGTACTCCTTGTTTCAAGCTTTCATTTGCTTAGTCATGTTCTTGAAACGGATTCATGTAGCACATGTTATGGCCTTTTTATTGCAGCCCATATTTTCTGATAATTTCAATATAAATTTGTTTTTTTGTGTTAGCAATTATGTTTGGGACTTTATTTCTTTACCATATGGAATTAGTAAAACTAACACCTATTTGTATGTTTTTGTATATGTAGGTTGTATATATGTATGTTTATTATGTGAAGTCGAAGCACAATAGATTGTAAGTAACTTTACAAATACATACACAAATAAAGAAAGAAAAGCCAGTTTAATGTGAAGCCAAAAGCAAAGATCAACAAACTAAACTCCAATCATACGGGTAAGGAGGTTAAAATAAATAATAGATTTCATAAATAGCTCGCCATTCAAATGTAATAAAATGTTGAATCAAATATTTCAAATTCATATGATACTTAAGCATGAGTTTCTTACATGAAATGTCAAATACTTTTTGTTTAGTGTTGTATATTATTCACCTTCTTAGGCTTTCTAAGGATAAATAATATCATCGTTGTTTTGATCAAAGAACGCGAAGTGTTGTTAGAGCAAACTCATATCTCGACCGTTATATTATGGTGTGCCGCCGAGATGTTGTTTGTCTGGTGCATTCACAACTACTTTAAATACTAGCTGACCGACTTTTAAACCTGGCAAAACACGACAAAAACTAAACAAACAAAACTCCTAAGTGTGTTTTGTCCATCTAGGATCCGTGCAAATTTATTTTCCACGGATTCTAGATGGTCACTGTGGACTGGAAATCTAAAATCCGGTTTTTGCTTAGGTTTGGATGATTTTGGCCGGTTCGGCATTTTTTGCTGTTTTGGCCGGTTTTGACCAGTTTTCGATCGGTTAGGTCGCTTTTGACCGAGGTTTTCCGAGACAAAATGTACTCCTTGTTTCAAGCTTTCATTTGCTTAGTCATGTTCTTGAAACGGATTCATGTAGCACATGTTATGGCCTTTTTATTGCAGCCCATATTTTCTGATAATTTCAATATAAATTTGTTTTTTTGTGTTAGCAATTATGTTTGGGACTTTATTTCTTTACCATATGGAATTAATAAAACTAGCACCTATTTGTATGTTTTTGTATATGTAGGTTGTATATATGTATGTTTATTATGTGAAGTCGAAGCACAATAGATTGTAAGTAACTTTACAAATACATACACAAATAAAGAAAGAAAAGCCAGTTTAATGTGAAGCCAAAAGCAAAGATCAACAAACTAAACTCCAATCATACGGGTAAGGAGGTTAAACTAAATAATAGATTTCATAAATAGCTCGCCATTCAAATGTAATAAAATGTTGAATCGAATATTTCAAATTCATATGATACTTAAGCATGAGTTTCTTACATGAAATGTCAAATACTTTTTGTTTAGTGTTGTATATTATTCACCTTCTTAGGCTTTCTAAGGATAAATAATATCATCGTTGTTTTGATCAAAGAACGCGAAGTGTTGTTAGAGCAAACTCATATCTAGACCGTTATATTATGGTGTGCCGCCGAGATGTTGTTTGTCTGGTGCATTCACAACTATTTTAAATACTAGCTGACCGACTTTTAAACCTGGCAAAACACGACAAAAACTAAACAAACAAAACTCCTAAGTGTGTTTTGTCCATCTAGGATCCGTGCAAATTTATTTTCCACGGATTCTAGGTGGTCCCTGTGGGCTGGAAATCTAAAATCCGGTTTTTGCTTAGGTTTGGATGATTTTGGCCGGTTCGGCATTTTTTGCTGTTTTGGCCGGTTTTAACCAGTTTTCGACCGGTTAGGTCGCTTTTGACCGAGGTTTTCCGAGACAAAATGTACTCCTTGTTTCAAGCTTTCATTTGCTTAGTCATGTTCTTGAAACGGATTCATGTAGCACATGTTATGGCCTTTTTATTGCAGCCCATATTTTCTGATAATTTCAATATAAATTTGTTTTTTTGTGTTAGCAATTATGTTTGGGACTTTATTTCTTTACCATATGGAATTAGTAAAACTAACACCTATTTGTATGTTTTTGTATATGTAGGTTGTATATATGTATGTTTATTATGTGAAGTCGAAGCACAATAGATTGTAAGTAACTTTACAAATACATACACAAATAAAGAAAGAAAAGCGAGTTTAATGTGAAGCCAAAAGCAAAGATCAACAAACTAAACTCCAATCATACGGGTAAGGAGGTTAAACTAAATAATGGATTTCATAAATAGCTCGCCATTCAAATGTAATAAAATGTTGAATCAAATATTTCAAATTCATATGATACTTAAGCATGAGTTTCTTACATGAAATGTCAAATACTTGTTGTTTAGTGTTGTATATTATTCACCTTCTTAGGCTTTCTAAGGATAAATAATATCATCGTTGTTTTGATAAAAGAACGCGAAGTGTTGCTAGAGCAAACTCATATCTCGACCGTTATATTATGGTGTGCCGCCGAGATGTTGTTTGTCCGGTGCATTCACAACTACTTTAAATACTAGCTGACCGACTTTTAAACCTGGCAAAACACGACAAAAACTAAACAAAAAAAATTCCTAGGTGTGTTTTGTCCATCTAGGATCCGTGCAAATTTATTTTCCACGGATTCTAGATGGTCCCTTTGGACTGGAAATCTAAAATCCGGTTTTTGCTTAGGTTTGGATGATTTTGGCCGGTTCGGCATTTTTTGCTGTTTTGGCCGGTTTTGACTAGTTTTCGACCGGTTAGGTCGCTTTTGACCGAGGTTTTCCGAGACAAAATGTACTCCTTTTTTCAAGCTTTCATTTGCTTAGTCATGTTCTTGAAACGGATTCATGTAGGGCATGTTATGGCCTTTTTATTGCAGCCCATATTTTCTGATAATTTCAATCTAAATTTGTTTTTGTGTGTTAGCAATTATGTTTGGGACTTTATTTCTTTACCATATGGAATTAGTAAAACTAACACCTATTTCAATGTTTTTGTATATGTAGGTTGTATATATGTATGTTTATTATGTGAAGTCGAAGCACAATAGATTGTAAGTAACTTTACAAATACATACACAAATAAAGAAAGAAAAGCGAGTTTAATGTGAAGCCAAAAGCAAAGATCAACAAACTAAACTCCAATCATACCGGTAAGGAGGTTTAACTAAATAATAGATTTCATAAATAGCTCGCCATTCAAATGGAATAAAATGTTGAATCGAATATTTCAAAGTCATATGATACTTAATCATGAGTTTCTTACATGAAATGTCAAATACTTGTTGTTTAGTGTCGTACATTATTCACATTCTTAGGCTTTCCAAGGATAAATAATATCATCGTTGTTTTGATCAAAGAACGTGACTTGTTGCTAGAGCAAACTCATATCTCTTCCGTTATATTATGGTGTGTCGCCGAGATGTTGTTTGTCTGGTGCATTCACAACTACTTTAAATACTAGCTGACCGACTTTTAAACCTGGCAAAACACAACAAAAACTAAACAAACAAAACTCCTAGGTGTGTTTTGTCCATCTAGGATCTGTATAAATTTATATTCCACGGATTCTAGATGGTCCCTGTGGACTGGAAATCTAAATTCCGGTTTTCGCTTAGGTTTGGATGATTTTGGCCGGTTCGGCATTTTTTGCTGTTTTGGCCGGTTTTGACCAGTTTTCGACCGGTTAGCTCGCTTTTGACCGAGGTTTTCCGAGACAAAATGTACTCCTTGTTTCAAGCTTTCATTTGCTTAGTCGTGTTCTTGAAACGGATTCATGTAGCACATGTTATGGCCTTTTTATTGCAGCCCATATTTTCTGATAATTTCAATATAAATTGTTTTTGTGTGTTAGCAATTATGTTTGGGACTTTATTTCTTTACCATATGGAATTAGTAAAACTAACACCTATTTGTATGTTTTTGTATATGTAGGTTGTATATATGTATGTTTATTATGTGAAGTCGAAGCACAATAGATTGTAAGTAACTTTACAAATACATACACAAATAAAGAAAGAAAAGCGAGTTTAATGTGAAGCCAAAAGCAAAGATCAACAAACTAAACTCCAATCATACGGGTAAGGAGGTTAAACTAAATAATAGATTTCATAAATAGCTCGCCATTCAAATGTAATAAAATGTTGAATCGAATATTTCAAAGTCATATGATACTTAAGCATGAGTTTCTTACATGAAATGTCAAATACTTTTTGTTTAGTGTTGTATATTATTCACCTTCTTAGGCTTTCTAAGGATAAATAATATCATCGTTGTTTTGATCAAAGAACGCGAAGTGTTGTTAGAGCAAACTCATATCTCGACCGTTATATTATGGTGTGCCGCCGAGATGTTGTTTGTCTGGTGCATTCACAACTACTTTAAATACTAGCTGACCGACTTTTAAACCTGGCAAAACACGACAAAAACTAAACAAACAAAACTCCTAAGTGTGTTTTGTCCATCTAGGATCCGTGCAAATTTATTTGCCACGGATTCTAGATGGTCCCTGTGGACTGGAAATCTAAAATCCGGTTTTTGCTTAGATTTGGATGATTTTGGCCGGTTCGGCATTTTTTGCTGTTTTGGCCGGTTTTGACCAGTTTTCGACCGGTTAGGTCGCTTTTGACCGAGGTTTTCCGAGACAAAATGTACTCCTTGTTTCAAGCTTTCATTTGCTTAGTAATGTTCTTGAAACGGATTCATGTAGCACATGTTATGGCCTTTTTATTGCAGCCCATATTTTCTGATAATTTCAATATAAATTTGTTTTTTTGTGTTAGCAATTATGTTTGGGAATTTATTTCTTTACCATATGGAATTAGTAAAACTAACACCTATTTGTATGTTTTTGTATATGTAGGTTGTATATATGTATGTTTATTATGTGAAGTCGAAGCACAATAGATTGTAAGTAACTTTACAAATACATACACAAATAAAGAAAGAAAAGCCAGTTTAATGTGAAGCCAAAAGCAAAGATCAACAAACTAAACTCCAATCATACGGGTAAGGAGGTTAAACTAAATAATAGATTTCATAAATAGCTCGCCATTCAAATGTAATAAAATGTTGAATCGAATATTTCAAATTCATATGATACTTAAGCATGAGTTTCTTACATGAAATGTCAAATACTTTTTGTTTAGTGTTGTATATTATTCACCTTCTTAGGCTTTCTAAGGATAAATAATATCATCGTTGTTTTGATCAAAGAACGCGAAGTGTTGTTAGAGCAAACTCATATCTAGACCGTTATATTATGGTGTGCCGCCGAGATGTTGTTTGTCTGGTGCATTCACAACTACTTTAAATACTAGCTGACCGACTTTTAAACCTGGCAAAACACGACAAAAACTAAACAAACAAAACTCCTAAGTGTGTTTTGTCCATCTAGGATCCGTGCAAATTTATTTTCCACGGATTCTAGATGGTCCCTGTGGACTGGAAATCTAAAATCCGGTTTTTGCTTAGGTTTGGATGATTTTGGCCGGTTCGGCATTTTTTGCTGTTTTGGCCGGTTTTAACCAGTTTTCGACCGGTTAGGTCGCTTTTGACCGAGGTTTTCCGAGACAAAATGTACTCCTTGTTTCAAGCTTTCATTTGCTTAGTCATGTTCTTGAAACGGATTCATGTAGCACATGTTATGGCCTTTTTATTGCAGCCCATATTTTCTGATAATTTCAATATAAATTTGTTTTTTTGTGTTAGCAATTATGTTTGGGACTTTATTTCTTTACCATATGGAATTAGTAAAACTAACATCTATTTGTATGTTTTTGTATATGTAGGTTGTATATATGTATGTTTATTATGTGAAGTCGAAGCACAATAGATTGTAAGTAACTTTACAAATACATACACAAATAAAGAAAGAAAAGCCAGTTTAATGTGAAGCCAAAAGCAAAGATCAACAAACTAAACTCAAATCATACGGGTAAGGAGGTTAAACTAAATAATAGATTTCATAAATAGCTCGCCATTCAAATGTAATAAAATGTTGAATCGAATATTTCAAATTCATATGATACTTAAGCATGAGTTTCTTACATGAAATGTCAAATACTTTTTGTTTAGTGTTGTATATTATTCACCTTCTTAGGCTTTCTAAGGATAAATAATATCATCGTTGTTTTGATCAAAGAACGCGAAGTGTTGTTAGAGCAAACTCATATCTAGACCGTTATATTATGGTGTGCCGCCGAGATGTTGTTTGTCTGGTGCATTCACAACTACTTTAAATACTAGCTGACCGACTTTTAAACCTGGCAAAACACGACAAAAACTAAACAAACAAAACTCCTAAGTGTGTTTTGTCCATCTAGGATCCGTGCAAATTTATTTTCCACGGATTCTAGATGGTCCCTGTGGACTGGAAATCTAAAATCCGGTTTTTGCTTAGGTTTGGATGATTTTGGCCGGTTTGGCATTTTTTGCTGTTTTGGCCGGTTTTAACCAGTTTTCGACCGGTTAGGTCGCTTTTGACCGAGGTTTTCCGAGACAAAATGTACTCCTTGTTTCAAGCTTTCATTTGCTTAGTCATGTTCTTGAAACGGATTCATGTAGCACATGTTATGGCCTTTTATTGCAGCCCATATTTTCTGATAATTTCAATATAAATTTGTTTTTTTGTGTTAGCAATTATGTTTGGGACTTTATTTCTTTACCATATGGAATTAGTAAAACTAACACCTATTTGTATGTTTTTGTATATGTAGGTTGTATATATGTATGTTTATTATGTGAAGTCGAAGCACAATAGATTGTAAGTAACTTTACAAATACATACACAAATAAAGAAAGAAAAGCCAGTTTAATGTGAACCCAAAAGCAAAGATCAACAAACTAAACTCCAATCATACGGGTAAGGAGGTTAAACTAAATAATAGATTTCATAAATAGCTCGCCATTCAAATGTAATAAAATGTTGAATCGAATATTTCAAATTCATATGATACTTAAGCATGAGTTTCTTACATGAAATGTCAAATACTTTTTGTTTAGTGTTGTATATTATTCACCTTCTTAGGCTTTCTAAGGATAAATAATATCATCGTTGTTTTGATCAAAGAACGCGAAGTGTTGTTAGAGCAAACTCATATCTAGACCGTTATATTATGGTGTGCCGCCGAGATGTTGTTTGTCTGGTGCATTCACAACTACTTTAAATACTAGCTGACCGACTTTTAAACCTGGCAAAACACGACAAAAACTAAACAAACAAAACTCCTAAGTGTGTTTTGTCCATCTAGGATCCGTGCAAATTTATTTTCCACGGATTCTAGATGGTCCCTGTGGACTGGAAATCTAAAATCCGGTTTTTGCTTAGGTTTGGATGATTTTGGCCGGTTCGGCATTTTTTGCTGTTTTGGCCGGTTTTAACCAGTTTTCGACCGGTTAGGTCGCTTTTGACCGAGGTTTTCCGAGACAAAATGTACTCCTTGTTTCAAGCTTTCATTTTCTTAGTCATGTTCTTGAAACGGATTCATGTAGCACATGTTATGGCCTTTTTATTGCAGCCCATATTTTCTGATAATTTCAATATAAATTTGTTTTTTTGTGTTAGCAATTATGTTTGGGACTTTATTTCTTTACCATATGGAATTAGTAAAACTAACACCTATTTGTATGTTTTTGTATATGTAGGTTGTATATATGTATGTTTATTATGTGAAGTCGAAGCACAATAGATTGTAAGTAACTTTACAAATACATACCTAAATAAAGAAAGAAAAGCGAGTTTAATGTGAAGCCAAAAGCAAAGATCAACAAACTAAACTCCAATCATACGGGTAAGGAGGTTAAACTAAATAATGGATTTCATAAATAGCTCGCCATTCAAATGTAATAAAATGTTGAATCAAATATTTCAAATTCATATGATACTTAAGCATGAGTTTCTTACATGAAATGTCAAATACTTGTTGTTTAGTGTTGTATATTATTCACCTTCTTAGGCTTTCTAAGGATAAATAATATCATCGTTGTTTTGATAAAAGAACGCGAAGTGTTGCTAGAGCAAACTCATATCTTGACCGTTATATTATGGTGTGCCACCGAGATGTTGTTTGTCCGGTGCATTCACAACTACTTTAAATACTAGCTGACCGACTTTTAAACCTGGCAAAACACGACAAAAACTAAACAAACAAAATTCCTAGTTGTGTTTTGTCCATCTAGGATCCGTGCAAATTTATTTTCCACGGATTCTAGATGGTCCCTGTGGACTGGAAATCTAAAATCCGGTTTTTGCTTAGGTTTGGATGATTTTGGCCGGTTCGGCATTTTTTGCTGTTTTGGCCGGTTTTGACTAGTTTTCGACCGGTTAGGTCGCTTTTGACCGAGGTTTTCCGAGACAAAATGTACTCCTTGTTTCAAGCTTTCATTTGCTTAGTCATGTTCTTGAAACGGATTCATGTAGCACATGTTATGGCCTTTTTATTGCAGCCCATATTTTCTGATAATTTCAATATAAATTTGTTTTTTTGTGTTAGCAATTATGTTTGGGAATTTATTTCTTTACCATATGGAATTAGTAAAACTAACACCTATTTGTATGTTTTTGTATATGTAGGTTGTATATATGTATGTTTATTATGTGAAGTCGAAGCACAATAGATTGTAAGTAACTTTACAAATACATACACAAATAAAGAAAGAAAAGCCAGTTTAATGTGAAGCCAAAAGCAAAGATCAACAAACTAAACTCCAATCATACGGGTAAGGAGGTTAAACTAAATAATAGATTTCATAAATAGCTCGCCATTCAAATGTAATAAAATGTTGAATCGAATATTTCAAATTCATATGATACTTAAGCATGAGTTTCTTACATGAAATGTCAAATACTTTTTGTTTAGTGTTGTATATTATTCACCTTCTTAGGCTTTCTAAGGATAAATAATATCATCGTTGTTTTGATCAAAGAACGCGAAGTGTTGTTAGAGCAAACTCATATCTAGACCGTTATATTATGGTGTGCCGCCGAGATGTTGTTTGTCTGGTGCATTCACAACTACTTTAAATACTAGCTGACCGACTTTTAAACCTGGCAAAACACGACAAAAACTAAACAAACAAAACTCCTAAGTGTGTTTTGTCCATCTAGGATCCGTGCAAATTTATTTTCCACGGATTCTAGATGGTCCCTGTGGACTGGAAATCTAAAATCCGGTTTTTGCTTAGGTTTGGATGATTTTGGCCGGTTCGGCATTTTTTGTTGTTTTGGCCGGTTTTAACCAGTTTTCGACCGGTTAGGTCGCTTTTGACCGAGGTTTTCCGAGACAAAATGTACTCCTTGTTTCAAGCTTTCATTTGCTTAGTCATGTTCTTGAAACGGATTCATGTAGCACATGTTATGGCCTTTTTATTGCAGCCCATATTTTCTGATAATTTCAATATAAATTTGTTTTTTTGTGTTAGCAATTATGTTTGGGACTTTATTTCTTTACCATATGGAATTAGTAAAACTAACATCTATTTGTATGTTTTTGTATATGTAGGTTGTATATATGTATGTTTATTATGTGAAGTCGAAGCACAATAGATTGTAAGTAACTTTACAAATACATACACAAATAAAGAAAGAAAAGCCAGTTTAATGTGAAGCCAAAAGCAAAGATCAACAAACTAAACTCAAATCATACGGGTAAGGAGGTTAAACTAAATAATAGATTTCATAAATAGCTCGCCATTCAAATGTAATAAAATGTTGAATCGAATATTTCAAATTCATATGATACTTAAGCATGAGTTTCTTACATGAAATGTCAAATACTTTTTGTTTAGTGTTGTATATTATTCACCTTCTTAGGCTTTCTAAGGATAAATAATATCATCGTTGTTTTGATCAAAGAACGCGAAGTGTTGTTAGAGCAAACTCATATCTAGACCGTTATATTATGGTGTGCCGCCGAGATGTTGTTTGTCTGGTGCATTCACAACTACTTTAAATACTAGCTGACCGACTTTTAAACCTGGCAAAACACGACAAAAACTAAACAAACAAAACTCCTAAGTGTGTTTTGTCCATCTAGGATCCGTGCAAATTTATTTTCCACGGATTCTAGATGGTCCCTGTGGACTGGAAATCTAAAATCCGGTTTTTGCTTAGGTTTGGATGATTTTGGCCGGTTTGGCATTTTTTGCTGTTTTGGCTGGTTTTAACCAGTTTTCGACCGGTTAGGTCGCTTTTGACCGAGGTTTTCCGAGACAAAATGTACTCCTTGTTTCAAGCTTTCATTTGCTTAGTCATGTTCTTGAAACGGATTCATGTAGCACATGTTATGGCCTTTTATTGCAGCCCATATTTTCTGATAATTTCAATATAAATTTGTTTTTTTGTGTTAGCAATTATGTTTGGGACTTTATTTCTTTACCATATGGAATTAGTAAAACTAACACCTATTTGTATGTTTTTGTATATGTAGGTTGTATATATGTATGTTTATTATGTGAAGTCGAAGCACAATAGATTGTAAGTAACTTTACAAATACATACACAAATAAAGAAAGAAAAGCCAGTTTAATGTGAAGCCAAAAGCAAAGATCAACAAACTAAACTCCAATCATACGGGTAAGGAGGTTAAACTAAATAATAGATTTCATAAATAGCTCGCCATTCAAATGTAATAAAATGTTGAATCGAATATTTCAAATTCATATGATACTTAAGCATGAGTTTCTTACATGAAATGTCAAATACTTTTTGTTTAGTGTTGTATATTATTCACCTTCTTAGGCTTTCTAAGGATAAATAATATCATCGTTGTTTTGATCAAAGAACGCGAAGTGTTGTTAGAGCAAACTCATATCTAGACCGTTATATTATGGTGTGCCGCCGAGATGTTGTTTGTCTGGTGCATTCACAACTACTTTAAATACTAGCTGACCGACTTTTAAACCTGGCAAAACACGACAAAAACTAAACAAACAAAACTCCTAAGTGTGTTTTGTCCATCTAGGATCCGTGCAAATTTATTTTCCACGGATTCTAGATGGTCCCTGTGGACTGGAAATCTAAAATCCGGTTTTTGCTTAGGTTTGGATGATTTTGGCCGGTTCGGCATTTTTTGCTGTTTTGGCCGGTTTTAACCAGTTTTCGACCGGTTAGGTCGCTTTTGACCGAGGTTTTCCGAGACAAAATGTACTCCTTGTTTCAAGCTTTCATTTTCTTAGTCATGTTCTTGAAACGGATTCATGTAGCACATGTTATGGCCTTTTTATTGCAGCCCATATTTTCTGATAATTTCAATATAAATTTGTTTTTTTGTGTTAGCAATTATGTTTGGGACTTTATTTCTTTACCATATGGAATTAGTAAAACTAACACCTATTTGTATGTTTTTGTATATGTAGGTTGTATATATGTATGTTTATTATGTGAAGTCGAAGCACAATAGATTGTAAGTAACTTTACAAATACATACCTAAATAAAGAAAGAAAAGCGAGTTTAATGTGAAGCCAAAAGCAAAGATCAACAAACTAAACTCCAATCATACGGGTAAGGAGGTTAAACTAAATAATGGATTTCATAAATAGCTCGCCATTCAAATGTAATAAAATGTTGAATCAAATATTTCAAATTCATATGATACTTAAGCATGAGTTTCTTACATGAAATGTCAAATACTTGTTGTTTAGTGTTGTATATTATTCACCTTCTTAGGCTTTCTAAGGATAAATAATATCATCGTTGTTTTGATAAAAGAACGCGAAGTGTTGCTAGAGCAAACTCATATCTTGACCGTTATATTATGGTGTGCCACCGAGATGTTGTTTGTCCGGTGCATTCACAACTACTTTAAATACTAGCTGACCGACTTTTAAACCTGGCAAAACACGACAAAAACTAAACAAACAAAATTCCTAGTTGTGTTTTGTCCATCTAGGATCCGTGCAAATTTATTTTCCACGGATTCTAGATGGTCCCTGTGGACTGGAAATCTAAAATCCGGTTTTTGCTTAGGTTTGGATGATTTTGGCCGGTTCGGCATTTTTTGCTGTTTTGGCCGGTTTTGACTAGTTTTCGACCGGTTAGGTCGCTTTTGACCGAGGTTTTCCGAGACAAAATGTACTCCTTTTTTCAAGCTTTCATTTGCTTAGTCATGTTCTTGAAACGGATTCATGTAGGGCATGTTATGGCCTTTTTATTGCAGCCCATATTTTCTGATAATTTCAATCTAAATTTGTTTTTGTGTGTTAGCAATTATGTTTGGGACTTTATTTCTTTACCATATGGAATTAGTAAAACTAACACCTATTTCAATGTTTTTGTATATGTAGGTTGTATATATGTATGTTTATTATGTGAAGTCGAAGCACAATAGATTGTAAGTAACTTTACAAATACATACACAAATAAAGAAAGAAAAGCGAGTTTAATGTGAAGCCAAAAGCAAAGATCAACAAACTAAACTCCAATCATACCGGTAAGGAGGTTTAACTAAATAATAGATTTCATAAATAGCTCGCCATTCAAATGGAATAAAATGTTGAATCGAATATTTCAAAGTCATATGATACTTAATCATGAGTTTCTTACATGAAATGTCAAATACTTGTTGTTTAGTGTCGTACATTATTCACATTCTTAGGCTTTCCAAGGATAAATAATATCATCGTTGTTTTGATCAAAGAACGTGACTTGTTGCTAGAGCAAACTCATATCTCTTCCGTTATATTATGGTGTGTCGCCGAGATGTTGTTTGTCTGGTGCATTCACAACTACTTTAAATACTAGCTGACCGACTTTTAAACCTGGCAAAACACAACAAAAACTAAACAAACAAAACTCCTAGGTGTGTTTTGTCCATCTAGGATCTGTATAAATTTATATTCCACGGATTCTAGATGGTCCCTGTGGACTGGAAATCTAAATTCCGGTTTTCGCTTAGGTTTGGATGATTTTGGCCGGTTCGGCATTTTTTGCTGTTTTGGCCGGTTTTGACCAGTTTTCGACCGGTTAGCTCGCTTTTGACCGAGGTTTTCCGAGAAAAAATGTACTCCTTGTTTCAAGCTTTCATTTGCTTAGTCGTGTTCTTGAAACGGATTCATGTAGCACATGTTATGGCCTTTTTATTGCAGCCCATATTTTCTGATAATTTCAATATAAATTGTTTTTGTGTGTTAGCAATTATGTTTGGGACTTTATTTCTTTACCATATGGAATTAGTAAAACTAACACCTATTTGTATGTTTTTGTATATGTAGGTTGTATATATGTATGTTTATTATGTGAAGTCGAAGCACAATAGATTGTAAGTAACTTTACAAATACATACACAAATAAAGAAAGAAAAGCGAGTTTAATGTGAAGCCAAAAGCAAAGATCAACAAACTAAACTCCAATCATACGGGTAAGGAGGTTAAACTAAATAATAGATTTCATAAATAGCTCGCCATTCAAATGTAATAAAATGTTGAATCGAATATTTCAAAGTCATATGATACTTAAGCATGAGTTTCTTACATGAAATGTCAAATACTTTTTGTTTAGTGTTGTATATTATTCACCTTCTTAGGCTTTCTAAGGATAAATAATATCATCATTGTTTTGATCAAAGAACGCGAAGTGTTGTTAGAGCAAACTCATATCTCGACCGTTATATTATGGTGTGCCGCCGAGATGTTGTTTGTCTGGTGCATTCACAACTACTTTAAATACTAGCTGACCGACTTTTAAACCTGGCAAAACACGACAAAAACTAAACAAACAAAACTCCTAAGTGTGTTTTGTCCATCTAGGATCCGTGCAAATTTATTTTCCACGGATTCTAGATGGTCCCTGTGGACTGGAAATCTAAAATCCGGTTTTTGCTTAGATTTGGATGATTTTGGCCGGTTCGGCATTTTTTGCTGTTTTGGCCGGTTTTGACCAGTTTTCGACCGGTTAGGTCGCTTTTGACCGAGGTTTTCCGAGACAAAATGTACTCCTTGTTTCAAGCTTTCATTTGCTTAGTCATGTTCTTGAAACGGATTCATGTAGCACATGTTATGGCCTTTTTATTGCAGCCCATATTTTCTGATAATTTCAATATAAATTTGTTTTTTTGTGTTAGCAATTATGTTTGGGACTTTATTTCTTTACCATATGGAATTAGTAAAACTAACACCTATGTGTATGTTTTTGTATATGTAGGTTGTATATATGTATGTTTATTATGTGAAGTCGAAGCACAATAGATTGTAAGTAACTTTACAAATACATACACAAATAAAGAAAGAAAAGCCAGTTTAATGTGAAGCCAAAAGCAAAGATCAACAAACTAAACTCCAATCATACGGGTAAGGAGGTTAAACTAAATAATAGATTTCATAAATAGCTCGCCATTCAAATGTAATAAAATGTTGAATCGAATATTTCAAATTCATATGATACTTAAGCATGAGTTTCTTACATGAAATGTCAAATACTTTTTGTTTAGTGTTGTATATTATTCACCTTCTTAGGCTTTCTAAGGATAAATAATATCATCGTTGTTTTGATCAAAGAACGCGAAGTGTTGTTAGAGCAAACTCATATCTAGACCGTTATATTATGGTGTGCCGCCGAGATGTTGTTTGTCTGGTGCATTCACAACTACTTTAAATACTAGCTGATCGACTTTTAAACCTGGCAAAACACGACAAAAACTAAACAAACAAAACTCCTAAGTGTGTTTTGTCCATCTAGGATCCGTGCAAATTTATTTTCCACGAATTCTAGATGGTCCCTGTGGACTGGAAATCTAAAATCCGGTTTTTGCTTAGGTTTGGATGATTTTGGCCGGTTCGGCATTTTTTGCTGTTTTGGCCGGTTTTAACCAGTTTTCGACCGGTTAGGTCGCTTTTGACCGAGGTTTTCCGAGACAAAATGTACTCCTTGTTTCAAGCTTTCATTTGCTTAGTCATGTTCTTGAAACGGATTCATGTAGCACATGTTATGGCCTTTTTATTGCAGCCCATATTTTCTGATAATTTCAATATAAATTTGTTTTTTTGTGTTAGCAATTATGTTTGGGACTTTATTTCTTTATCATATGGAATTAGTAAAACTAACACCTATTTGTATGTTTTTGTATATGTAGGTTGTATATATGTATGTTTATTATGTGAAGTCGAAGCACAATAGATTGTAAGTAACTTTACAAATACATACACAAATAAAGAAAGAAAAGCCAGTTTAATGTGAAGCCAAAAGCAAAGATCAACAAACTAAACTCAAATCATACGGGTAAGGAGGTTAAACTAAATAATAGATTTCATAAATAGCTCGCCATTCAAATGTAATAAAATGTTGAATCGAATATTTCAAATTCATATGATACTTAAGCATGAGTTTCTTACATGAAATGTCAAATACTTTTTGTTTAGTGTTGTATATTATTCACCTTCTTAGGCTTTCTAAGGATAAATAATATCATCGTTGTTTTGATCAAAGAACGCGAAGTGTTGTTAGAGCAAACTCATATCTAGACCGTTATATTATGGTGTGCCGCCGAGATGTTGTTTGTCTGGTGCATTCACAACTACTTTAAATACTAGCTGACCGACTTTTAAACCTGGCAAAACACGACAAAAACTAAACAAACAAAACTCCTAAGTGTGTTTTGTCCATCTAGGATCCGTGCAAATTTATTTTCCACGGATTCTAGATGGTCCCTGTGGACTGGAAATCTAAAATCCGGTTTTTGCTTAGGTTTGGATGATTTTGGCCGGTTCGGCATTTTTTGCTGTTTTGGCCGGTTTTAACCAGTTTTCGACCGGTTAGGTCGCTTTTGACCGAGGTTTTCCGAGACAAAATGTACTCCTTGTTTCAAGCTTTCATTTGCTTAGTCATGTTCTTGAAACGGATTCATGTAGCACATGTTATGGCCTTTTATTGCAGCCCATATTTTCTGATAATTTCAATATAAATTTGTTTTTTTGTGTTAGCAATTATGTTTGGGACTTTATTTCTTTACCATATGGAATTAGTAAAACTAACACCTATTTGTATGTTTTTGTATATGTAGGTTGTATATATGTATGTTTATTATGTGAAGTCGAAGCACAAAAGATTGTAAGTAACTTTACAAATACATACACAAATAAAGAAAGAAAAGCCAGTTTAATGTGAAGCCAAAAGCAAAGATCAACAAACTAAACTCCAATCATACGGGTAAGGAGGTTAAACTAAATAATAGATTTCATAAATAGCTCGCCATTCAAATGTAATAAAATGTTGAATCGAATATTTCAAATTCATATGATACTTAAGCATGAGTTTCTTACATGAAATGTCAAATACTTTTTGTTTAGTGTTGTATATTATTCACCTTCTTAGGCTTTCTAAGGATAAATAATATCATCGTTGTTTTGATCAAAGAACGCGAAGTGTTGTTAGAGCAAACTCATATCTAGACCGTTATATTATGGTGTGCCGCCGAGATGTTGTTTGTCTGGTGCATTCACAACTACTTTAAATACTAGCTGACCGACTTTTAAACCTGGCAAAACACGACAAAAACTAAACAAACAAAACTCCTAAGTGTGTTTTGTCCATCTAGGATCCGTGCAAATTTATTTTCCACGGATTCTAGATGGTCCCTGTGGACTGGAAATCTAAAATCCGGTTTTTGCTTAGGTTTGGATGATTTTGGCCGGTTCGGCATTTTTTGCTGTTTTGGCCGGTTTTAACCAGTTTTCGACCGGTTAGGTCGCTTTTGACCGAGGTTTTCCGAGACAAAATGTACTCCTTGTTTCAAGCTTTCATTTGCTTAGTCATGTTCTTGAAACGGATTCATGTAGCACATGTTATGGCCTTTTTATTGCAGCCCATATTTTCTGATAATTTCAATATAAATTTGTTTTTTTGTGTTAGCAATTATGTTTGGGACTTTATTTCTTTACCATATGGAATTAGTAAAACTAACACCTATTTGTATGTTTTTGTATATGTAGGTTGTATATATGTATGTTTATTATGTGAAGTCGAAGCACAATAGATTGTAAGTAACTTTACAAATACATACACAAATAAAGAAAGAAAAGCCAGTTTAATGTGAAGCCAAAAGCAAAGATCAACAAACTAAACTCAAATCATACGGGTAAGGAGGTTAAACTAAATAATAGATTTCATAAATAGCTCGCCATTCAAATGTAATAAAATGTTGAATCGAATATTTCAAATTCATATGATACTTAAGCATGAGTTTCTTACATGAAATGTCAAATACTTTTTGTTTAGTGTTGTATATTATTCACCTTCTTAGGCTTTCTAAGGATAAATAATATCATCGTTGTTTTGATCAAAGAACGCGAAGTGTTGTTAGAGCAAACTCATATCTAGACCGTTATATTATGGTGTGCCGCCGAGATGTTGTTTGTCTGGTGCATTCACAACTACTTTAAATACTAGCTGACCGACTTTTAAACCTGGCAAAACACGACAAAAACTAAACAAACAAAACTCTTAAGTGTGTTTTGTCCATCTAGGATCCGTGCAAATTTATTTTCCACGGATTCTAGATGGTCCCTGTGGACTGGAAATCTAAAATCCGGTTTTTGCTTAGGTTTGGATGATTTTGGCCGGTTCGGCATTTTTTGTTGTTTTGGCCGGTTTTAACCAGTTTTCGACCGGTTAGGTCGCTTTTGACCGAGGTTTTCCGAGACAAAATGTACTCCTTGTTTCAAGCTTTCATTTGCTTAGTCATGTTCTTGAAACGGATTCATGTAGCACATGTTATGGCCTTTTATTGCAGCCCATATTTTCTGATAATTTCAATATAAATTTGTTTTTTTGTGTTAGCAATTATGTTTGGGACTTTATTTCTTTACCATATGGAATTAGTAAAACTAACACCTATTTGTATGTTTTTGTATATGTAGGTTGTATATATGTATGTTTATTATGTGAAGTCGAAGCACAAAAGATTGTAAGTAACTTTACAAATACATACACAAATAAAGAAAGAAAAGCCAGTTTAATGTGAAGCCAAAAGCAAAGATCAACAAACTAAACTCCAATCATACGGGTAAGGAGGTTAAACTAAATAATAGATTTCATAAATAGCTCGCCATTCAAATGTAATAAAATGTTGAATCGAATATTTCAAATTCATATGATACTTAAGCATGAGTTTCTTACATGAAATGTCAAATACTTTTTGTTTAGTGTTGTATATTATTCACCTTCTTAGGCTTTCTAAGGATAAATAATATCATCGTTGTTTTGATCAAAGAACGCGAAGTGTTGTTAGAGCAAACTCATATCTAGACCGTTATATTATGGTGTGCCGCCGAGATGTTGTTTGTCTGGTGCATTCACAACTACTTTAAATACTAGCTGACCGACTTTTAAACCTGGCAAAACACGACAAAAACTAAACAAACAAAACTCCTAAGTGTGTTTTGTCCATCTAGGATCCGTGCAAATTTATTTTCCACGGATTCTAGATGGTCCCTGTGGACTGGAAATCTAAAATCCGGTTTTTGCTTAGGTTTGGATGATTTTGGCCGGTTCGGCATTTTTTGCTGTTTTGGCCGGTTTTAACCAGTTTTCGACCGGTTAGGTCGCTTTTGACCGAGGTTTTCCGAGACAAAATGTACTCCTTGTTTCAAGCTTTCATTTGCTTAGTCATGTTCTTGAAACGGATTCATGTAGCACATGTTATGGCCTTTTTATTGCAGCCCATATTTTCTGATAATTTCAATATAAATTTGTTTTTTTGTGTTAGCAATTATGTTTGGGACTTTATTTCTTTACCATATGGAATTAGTAAAACTAACACCTATTTGTATGTTTTTGTATATGTAGGTTGTATATATGTATGTTTATTATGTGAAGTCGAAGCACAATAGATTGTAAGTAACTTTACAAATACATACACAAATAAAGAAAGAAAAGCGAGTTTAATGTGAAGCCAAAAGCAAAGATCAACAAACTAAACTCCAATCATACGGGTAAGGAGGTTAAACTAAATAATGGATTTCATAAATAGCTCGCCATTCAAATGTAATAAAATGTTGAATCAAATATTTCAAATTCATATGATACTTAAGCATGAGTTTCTTACATGAAATGTCAAATACTTGTTGTTTAGTGTTGTATATTATTCACCTTCTTAGGCTTTCTAAGGATAAATAATATCATCGTTGTTTTGATAAAAGAACGCGAAGTGTTGCTAGAGCAAACTCATATCTTGACCGTTATATTATGGTGTGCCGCCGAGATGTTGTTTGTCCGGTGCATTCACAACTACTTTAAATACTAGCTGACCGACTTTTAAACCTGGCAAAACACGACAAAAACTAAACAAACAAAATTCCTAGGTGTGTTTTGTCCATCTAGGATCCGTGCAAATTTATTTTCCACGGATTCTAGATGGTCCCTGTGGACTGGAAATCTAAAATCCGGTTTTTGCTTAGGTTTGGATGATTTTGGCCGGTTCGGCATTTTTTGCTGTTTTGGCCGGTTTTGACTAGTTTTCGACCGGTTAGGTCGCTTTTGACCGAGGTTTTCCGAGACAAAATGTACTCCTTTTTTCAAGCTTTCAATTGCTTAGTCATGTTCTTGAAACGGATTCATGTAGGGCATGTTATGGCCTTTTTATTGCAGCCCATATTTTCTGATAATTTCAATCTAAATTTGTTTTTGTGTGTTAGCAATTATGTTTGGGACTTTATTTCTTTACCATATGGAATTAGTAAAACTAACACCTATTTCAATGTTTTTGTATATGTAGGTTGTATATATGTATGTTTATTATGTGAAGTCGAAGCACAATAGATTGTAAGTAACTTTACAAATACATACACAAATAAAGAAAGAAAAGCGAGTTTAATGTGAAGCCAAAAGCAAAGATCAACAAACTAAACTCCAATCATACCGGTAAGGAGGTTTAACTAAATAATAGATTTCATAAATAGCTCGCCATTCAAATGGAATAAAATGTTGAATCGAATATTTCAAAGTCATATGATACTTAATCAAGAGTTTCTTACATGAAATGTCAAATACTTGTTGTTTAGTGTCGTACATTATTCACATTCTTAGGCTTTCCAAGGATAAATAATATCATCGTTGTTTTGATCAAAGAACGTGACTTGTTGCTAGAGCAAACTCATATCTCTTCCGTTATATTATGGTGTGCCGCCGAGATGTTGTTTGTCTGGTGCATTCACAACTACTTTAAATACTAGCTGACCGACTTTTAAACCTGGCAAAACACAACAAAAACTAAACAAACAAAACTCCTAGGTGTGTTTTGTCCATCTAGGATCTGTATAAATTTATATTCCACGGATTCTAGATGGTCCCTGTGGACTGGAAATCTAAATTCCGGTTTTCGCTTAGGTTTGGATGATTTTGGCCGGTTCGGCATTTTTTGCTGTTTTGGCCGGTTTTGACCAGTTTTCGACCGGTTAGCTCGCTTTTGACCGAGGTTTTCCGAGACAAAATGTACTCCTTGTTTCAAGCTTTCATTTGCTTAGTCGTGTTCTTGAAACGGATTCATGTAGCACATGTTATGGCCTTTTTATTGCAGCCCATATTTTCTGATAATTTCAATATAAATTGTTTTTGTGTGTTAGCAATTATGTTTGGGACTTTATTTCTTTACCATATGGAATTAGTAAAACTAACACCTATTTGTATGTTTTTGTATATGTAGGTTGTATATATGTATGTTTATTATGTGAAGTCGAAGCACAATATATTGTAAGTAACTTTACAAATACATACACAAATAAAGAAAGAAAAGCGAGTTTAATGTGAAGCCAAAAGCAAAGATCAACAAACTAAACTCCAATCATACGGGTAAGGAGGTTAAACTAAATAATAGATTTCATAAATACCTCGCCATTCAAATGTAATAAAATGTTGAATCGAATATTTCAAAGTCATATGATACTTAAGCATGAGTTTCTTACATGAAATGTCAAATACTTTTTGTTTAGTGTTGTATATTATTCACCTTCTTAGGCTTTCTAAGGATAAATAATATCATCGTTGTTTTGATCAAAGAACGCGAAGTGTTGTTAGAGCAAACTCATATCTCGACCGTTATATTATGGTGTGCCGCCGAGATGTTGTTTGTCTGGTGCATTCACAACTACTTTAAATACTAGCTGACCGACTTTTAAACCTGGCAAAACACGACAAAAACTAAACAAACAAAACTCCTAAGTGTGTTTTGTCCATCTAGGATCCGTGCAAATTTATTTTCCACGGATTCTAGATGGTCCCTGTGGACTGGAAATCTAAAATCCGGTTTTTGCTTAGATTTGGATGATTTTGGCCGGTTCGGCATTTTTTGCTGTTTTGGCCGGTTTTGACCAGTTTTCGACCGGTTAGGTCGCTTTTGACCGAGGTTTTCTGAGACAAAATGTACTCCTTGTTTCAAGCTTTCATTTGCTTAGTCATGTTCTTGAAACGGATTCATGTAGCACATGTTATGGCCTTTTTATTGCAGCCCATATTTTCTGATAATTTCAATATAAATTTGTTTTTTTGTGTTAGCAATTATGTTTGGGACTTTATTTCTTTACCATATGGAATTAGTAAAACTAACACCTATTTGTATATTTTTGTATATGTAGGTTGTATATATGTATTTTTATTATGTGAAGTCGAAGCACAATAGATTGTAAGTAACTTTACAAATACATACACAAATAAAGAAAGAAAAGCGAGTTTAATGTGAAGCCAAAAGCAAAGATCAACAAACTAAACTCCAATCATACGGGTAAGGAGGTTAAACTAAATAATAGATTTCATAAATAGCTCGCCATTCAAATGTAATAAAATGTTGAATCGAATATTTCAAAGTCATATGATACTTAAGCATGAGTTTCTTACATGAAATGTCGAATACTTTTTGTTTAGTGTTGTATATTATTCACCTTCTTAGGCTTTCTAAGGATAAATAATATCATCGTTGTTTTGATCAAAGAACGCGAAGTGTTGTTAGAGCAAACTCATATCTCGACCGTTATATTATGGTGTGCCGCCGAGATGTTGTTTGTCTGGTGCATTCACAACTACTTTAAATACTAGCTGACCGACTTTTAAACCTGGCAAAACACGACAAAAACTAAACAAACAAAACTCATAAGTGTGTTTTGTCCATCTAGGATCCGTGCAAATTTATTTTCCACGGTTCTAGATGGTCCCTGTGGACTGGAAATCTAAAATCCGTTTTTTGCTTATGTTTGGATGATTTTGGCCGGTTCGGCATTTTTTGCTGTTTTGGCCGGTTTTGACCAGTTTTCGACCGGTTAGGTCGCTTTTGACCGAGGTTTTCCGAGACAAAATGTACTCCTTGTTTCAAGCTTTCATTTGCTTAGTCATGTTCTTGAAACGGATTCATGTAGCACATGTTATGGCCTTTTTATTGCAGCCCATATTTTCTGATAATTTCAATATAAATTTGTTTTTTTGTGTTAGCAATTATGTTTGGGACTTTATTTCTTTACCATATGGAATTAGTAAAACTAACACCTATTTGTATGTTTTGTATATGTAGGTTGTATATATGTATGTTTATTATGTGAAGTCGAAGCACAATAGATTGTAAGTAACTTTACAAATACATACACAAATAAAGAAAGAAAAGCGAGTTTAATGTGAAGCCAAAAGCAAAGATCAACAAACTAAACTCCAATCATACGGGTAAGGAGGTTAAACTAAATAATAGATTTCATAAATAGCTCGCCATTCAAATGTAATAAAATGTTGAATCGAATATTTCAAAGTCATATGATACTTAAGCATGAGTTTCTTACATGAAATGCCAAATACTTTTTGTTTAGTGTTGTATATTATTCACCTTCTTAGGCTTTCTAAGGATAAATAATATCATTGTTGTTTTGATCAAAGAACGCGAAGTGTTGTTAGAGCAAACTCATATCTCGACCGTTATATTATGGTGTGCCGCCGAGATGTTGTTTGTCTGGTGCATTCACAACTACTTTAAATACTAGCTGACCGACTTTTAAACCTGGCAAAACACGACAAAAACTAAACAAACAAAACTCATAAGTGTGTTTTGTCCATCTAGGATCCGTGCAAATTTATTTTCCACGGTTCTAGATGGTCCCTGTGGACTGGAAATCTAAAATCCGGTTTTTGCTTATGTTTGGATGATTTTGGCCGGTTCGGCATTTTTTGCTGTTTTGGCCGGTTTTGACCAGTTTTCGACCGGTTAGGTCGCTTTTGACCGAGGTTTTCCGAGACAAAATGTACTCCTTGTTTCAAGCTTTCATTTGCTTAGTCATGTTCTTGAAACGGATTCATGTAGCACATGTTATGGCCTTTTTATTGCAGCCCATATTTTCTGATAATTTCAATATAAATTTATTTTTTTGTGTTAGCAATTATGTTTGGGACTTTATTTCTTTACCATATGGAATTAGTAAAACTAACACCTATTTGTATGTTTTGTATATGTAGGTTGTATATATGTATGTTTATTATGTGAAGTCGAAGCACAATAGATTGTAAGTAACTTTACAAATACATACACAAATAAAGAAAGAAAAGAGAGTTTAATGTGAAGCCAAAAGCAAAGATCAACAAACTAAACTCCAATCATACGGGTAAGGAGGTTAAACTAAATAATAGATATCATAAATAGCTCGCCATTCAAATGTAATAAAATGTTGAATCAAATATTTCAAAGTCATATGATACTTAAGCATGAGTTTCTTACATGAAATGTCAAATACTTTTTGTTTAGTGTTGTATATTATTCACCTTCTTAGGCTTTCTAAGGATAAATAATGTCATCGTTGTTTTGATCAAAGAACGCGAAGTGTTGTTAGAGCAAACTCATATCTCGACCGTTATATTATGGTGTGCCGCCGAGATGTTGTTTGTCTGGTGCATTCACAACTACTTTAAATACTAGCTGACCGACTTTTAAACCTGGCAAAACACGACAAAAACTAAACAAACAAAACTCCTAAGTGTGTTTTGTCCATCTAGGATCCGTGCAAATTTATTTTCCACGGATTCTAGATGGTCCCTGTGGACTGGAAATCTAAAATCCGGTTTTTGCTTAGGTTTGGATGATTTTGGCCGGTTCGGCATTTTTTGCTGTTTTGGCCGGTTTTGACCAGTTTTCGACCGGTTAGGTCGCTTTTGACCGAGGTTTTCCGAGACAAAATGTACTCCTTGTTTCAAGCTTTCATTTGCTTAGTCATGTTCTTGAAACGGATTCATGTAGCACATGTTATGGCCTTTTTATTGCAGCCCATATTTTCTGATAATTTCAATATAAATTTGTTTTTTTGTGTTAGCAATTATGTTTGGGACTTTATTTCTTTACCATATGGAATTAGTAAAACTAACACCTATTTGTATGTTTTTGTATATGTAGGTTGTATATATGTATGTTTATTATGTGAAGTCGAAGCACAATAGATTGTAAGTAACTTTACAAATACATACACAAATAAAGAAAGAAAAGCGAGTTTAATGTGAAGCCAAAAGCAAAGATCAACAAACTAAACTCCAATCATACGAGTAAGAAGGTTAAACTAAATAATAGATTTCATAAATAGCTCGCCATTCAAATGTAATAAAATGTTGAATCGAATATTTCAAATTCATATGATACTTAAGCATGAGTTTCTTACATGAAATGTCAAATACTTTTTGTTTAGTGTTGTATATTATTCACCTTCTTAGGCTTTCTAAGGAAAAATAATATCATCGTTGTTTTGATCAAAGAACGCGAAGTGTTGTTAGAGCAAACTCATATCTCGACCGTTATATTATGGTGTGCCGCCGAGATGTTGTTTGTCTGGTGCATTCACAACTACTTTAAATACTAGCTGACCGACTTTTAAACCTGGCAAAACACGACAAAAACTAAACAAACAAAACTCCTAAGTGTGTTTTGTCCATCTAGGATCCGTGCAAATTTATTTTCCACGGATTCTAGATGGTCCCTGTGGACTGGAAATCTAAAATCCGGTTTTTGCTTAGGTTTGGATGATTTTGGCCGATTCGGCATTTTTTGCTGTTTTGGCCGGTTTTGACCAGTTTTCGACCGGTTAGGTCGCTTTTGACCGAGGTTTTCCGAGACAAAATGTACTCCTTGTTTCAAGCTTTCATTTGCTTAGTCATGTTCTTGAAACGGATTCATGTAGCACATGTTATGGTCTTTTTATTGCAGCCCATATTTTCTGATAATTTCAATATAAATTTGTTTTTTTGTGTTAGCAATTATGTTTGGGACTTTATTTCTTTACCATATGGAATTATTAAAACTAACACCTATTTGTATGTTTTTGTATATGTAGGTTGTATATATGTATGTTTATTATGTGAAGTCGAAGCACAATAGATTGTAAGTAACTTTACAAATACATACACAAATAAAGAAAGAAAAGCGAGTTTAATGTGAAGCCAAAAGCAAAGATCAACAAACTAAACTCCAATCATACGGGTAAGAAGGTTAAACTAAATAATAGATTTCATAAATAGCTCGCCATTCAAATGTAATAAAATGTTGAATCGAATATGTCAAATTCATATGATACTTAAGCATGAGTTTCTTACATGAAATGTCAAATACTTTTTGTTTAGTGTTGTATATTATTCACCTTCTTAGGCTTTCTAAGGATAAATAATATCATCGTTGTTTTGATCAAAGAATGCGAAGTGTTGTTAGAGCAAACTCATATCTCGACCGTTATATTATGGTGTGCCGCCGAGATGTTGTTTGTCTGGTGCATTCACAACTACTTTAAATACTAGCTGACCGACTTTTAAACCTGGCAAAACACGACAAAAACTAAACAAACAAAACTCCTAAGTGTGTTTTGTCCATCTAGGATCCGTGCAAATTTATTTTCCATGGATTCTAGATGGTCCCTGTGGACTGGAAATCTAAAATCCGGTTTTTGTTCAGGTTTGGATGATTTTGGCCGGTTCGGCATTTTTTGCTGTTTTGGCCGGTTTTGACCAGTTTTCGACCGGTTAGGTCGCTTTTGACCGAGGTTTTCCGAGACAAAATGTACTCCTTGTTTCAAGCTTTCATTTGCTTAGTCATGTTCTTGAAACGGATTCATGTAGCACATGTTATGGCCTTTTTATTGCAGCCCATATTTTCTGATAATTTCAATATAAATTTGTTTTTTTGTGTTAGCAATTATGTTTGGGACTTTATTTCTTTACCATATTGAATTAGTAAAACTAACACCTATTTGTATGTTTTTGTATATGTAGGTTGTATATATGTATGTTTATTATGTGAAGTCGAAGCACAATAGATTGTAAGTAACTTTACAAATACATACACAAATAAAGAAAGAAAAGCGAGTTTAATGTGAAGCCAAAAGCAAAGATCAACAAACTAAACTCCAATCATACGGGTAAGAAGGTTAAACTAAATAATAGATTTCATAAATAGCTCGCCATTCAAATGTAATAAAATGTTGAATCGAATATTTCAAATTCATATGATACTTAAGCATGAGTTTCTTACATGAAATGTCAAATACTTTTTGTTTAGTGTTGTATATTATTCACCTTCTTAGGCTTTCTAAGGATAAATAATATCATCGTTGTTTTAATCAAAGAACGCGAAGTGTTGTTAGAGCAAACTCATATCTCGACCATTATATTATGGTGTGCCGCCGAGATGTTGTTTGTCTGGTGCATTCACAACTACTTTAAATACTAGCTGACCGACTTTTAAACCTGGCAAAACACGACAAAAACTAAACAAACAAAACTCCTAAGTGTGTTTTGTCCATCTAGGATCCGTGCAAATTTATTTTCCACGGATTCTAGATGGTCCCTGTGGACTGGAAATCTAAAATCCGGTTTTTGCTTAGGTTTGGATGATTTTGGCCGGTTCGGCATTTTTTGCTGTTTTGGCCGGTTTTAGCCAGTTTTCGACCGGTTAGGTCGCTTTTGACCGAGGTTTTCCGAGACAAAATGTACTCCTTGTTTCAAGCTTTCATTTGCTTAGTCATGTTCTTGAAACGGATTCATGTAGCACATGTTATAGCCTTTTTATTGCAGCCCATATTTTCTGATAATTTCAATATAAATTTGTTTTTTTGTGTTAGCAATTATGTTTGGGACTTTATTTCTTTACCATATGGAATTAGTAAAACTAACACCTATTTGTATGTTTTTGTATATGTAGGTTGTATATATGTATGTTTATTATGTGAAGTCGAAGCACAATAGATTGTAAGTAACTTTACAAATACATACACAAATAAAGAAAGAAAAGCGAGTTTAATGTGAAGCCAAAAGCAAAGATCAACAAACTAAACTCCAATCATACGGGTAAGGAGGTTAAACTAAATAATAGATTTCATAAATAGCTCGCCATTCAAATGTAATAAAATGTTGAATCGAATATTTCAAATTCATATGATACTTAAGCATGAGTTTCTTACATGAAATGTCAAATACTTGTTGTTTAGTGTTGTATATTATTCACCTTCTTAGGCTTTCTAAGGATAAATAATATCATCGTTGTTTTGATAAAAGGACGCGAAGTGTTGCTAGAGCAAACTCATATCTCGACCGTTATATTATGGTGTGCCGCCGAGATGTTGTTTGTCCGGTGCATTCACAACTACTTTAAATACTAGCTGACCGACTTTTAAACCTGGCAAAACACGACAAAAACTAAACAAACAAAATTCCTAGGTGTGTTTTGTCCATCTAGGATCCGTGCAAATTTATTTTCCACGGATTCTAGATGGTCCCTGTGGACTGGAAATCTAAAATCCGGTTTTTGCTTAGGTTTGGATGATTTTGGCCGGTTCGGCATTTTTTGCTGTTTTGGCCGGTTTTGACTAGTTTTCGACCGGTTAGGTCGCTTTTGACCGAGGTTTTCCGAGACAAAATGTACTCCTTTTTTCAAGCTTTCATTTGCTTAGTCGTGTTCTTGAAACGGATTCATGTAGGGCATGTTATGGCCTTTTTATTGCAGTCCATATTTTCTGATAATTTCAATCTAAATTTGTTTTTGTGTGTTAGCAATTATGTTTGGGACTTTATTTCTTTACCATATGGAATTAGTAAAACTAACACCTATTTCAATGTTTTTGTATATGTAGGTTGTATATATGTATGTTTATTATGTGAAGTCGAAGCACAATAGATTGTAAGTAACTTTACAAATACATACACAAATAAAGAAAGAAAAGCGAGTTTAATGTGAAGCCAAAAGTAAAGATCAACAAACTAAACTCCAATCATACCGTTAAGGAGGTTTAACTAAATAATAGATTTCATAAATAGCTCGCCATTCAAATGGAATAAAATGTTGAATCGAATATTTCAAAGTCATATGATACTTAATCATGAGTTTCTTACATGAAATGTCAAATACTTGTTGTTTAGTGTCGTACATTATTCACATTCTTAGGCTTTCCAAGGATAAATAATATCATCGTTGTTTTGATCAAAGAACGTGACTTGTTGCTAGAGCAAACTCATATCTCTTCCGTTATATTATGGTGTGTCGCCGAGATGTTGTTTGTCTGGTGCATTCACAACTACTTTAAATACTAGCTGACCGACTTTTAAACCTGGCAAAACACAACAAAAACTAAACAAACAAAACTCCTAGGTGTGTTTTGTCCATCTAGGATCTGTATAAATTTATTTTCCACGGATTCTAGATGGTCCCTGTGGACTGGAAATCTAAATTCCGGTTATCGCTTAGGTTTGGATGATTTTGGCCGGTTCGGCATTTTTTGCTGTTTTGGCCGGTTTTGACCAGTTTTCGACCGGTTAGCTCGCTTTTGACCGAGGTTTTCCGAGACAAAATGTACTCCTTGTTTCAAGCTTTCATTTGCTTAGTCGTGTTCTTGAAACGGATTCATGTAGCACATGTTATGGCCTTTTTATTGCAGCCCATATTTTCTGATAATTTCAATATAAATTGTTTTTGTGTGTTAGCAATTATGTTTGGGACTTTATTTATTTACCATATGGAATTAGTAAAACTAACACCTATTTGTATGTTTTTGTATATGTAGGTTGTATATATGTATGTTTATTATGTGAAGTCGAAGCACAATAGATTGTAAGTAACTTTACAAATACAAACACAAATAAAGAAAGAAAAGCGAGTTTAATGTGAAGCCAAAAGCAAAGATCAACAAACTAAACTCCAATCATACGGGTAAGGAGGTTAAACTAAATAATAGATTTCATAAATAGCTCGCCATTCAAATGTAATAAAATGTTGAATCGAATATTTCAAAGTCATATGATACTTAAGCATGAGTTTCTTACATGAAATGTCAAATACTTTTTGTTTAGCATTGTATATTATTCACCTTCTTAGGCTTTCTAAGGATAAATAATATCATCGTTGTTTTGATCAAAGAACGCGAAGTGTTGTTAGAGCAAACTCATATCTCGACCGTTATATTATGGTGTGCCGCCGAGATGTTGTTTGTCTGGTGCATTCACAACTAATTTAAATACTAGCTGACCGACTTTTAAACCTGGCAAAACACGACAAAAACTAAACAAACAAAACTCCTAAGTGTGTTTTGTCCATCTAGGATCCGTGCAAATTTATTTTCCACGGATTCTAGATGGTCCCTGTGGACTGGAAATCTAAAATCCGGTTTTTGCTTAGGTTTGGATGATTTTGGCCGGTTCGGCATTTTTTGCTGTTTTGGCCGGTTTTGACCAGTTTTCGACCGGTTAGGTCGCTTTTGACCGAGGTTTTCCGAGACAAAATGTATTCCTTGTTTCAAGCTTTCATTTTCTTAGTCATGTTCTTGAAACGGATTCATGTAGCACATGATATGGCTTTTTTATTGCAGCCCATATTTTCTGATAATTTCAATATAAATTTGTTTTTTTGTGTTAGCATTTATGTTTGGGACTTTATTTCTTTACCATATGGAATTAGTAAAACTAACACCTATTTGTATGTTTTTGTATATGTAGGTTGTATATATGTATGTTTATTATGTGAAGTCCAAGCACAATAGACTGTAAGTAACTTTACAAATACATACACAAATAAAGAAAGAAAAGCGAGTTTAATGTGAAGCCAAAAGCAAAGATCAACAAACTAAACTCCAATCATACGGGTAAGGAGGTTAAACTAAATAATAGATTTCATAAATAGCTCGCCATTCAAATGTAATAAAATGTTGAATCGAATATTTCAAAGTCATATGATACTTAAGCATGAGTTTCTTACATGAAATGTCAAATACTTGTTGTTTAGTGTTGTATATTATTCACCTTCTTAGGCTTTCTAAGGATAAATAATATCATCGTTGTTTTGATAAAAGAACGCGAAGTGTTGCTAGAGCAAACTCATATCTCGACCGTTATATTATGGTGTGCCGCCGAGATGTTGTTTGTCCGGTGCATTCACAACTACTTTAAATACTAGCTGACCGACTTTTAAACCTGGCAAAAAACGACAAAAACTAAACAAACAAAATTCCTAGGTGTGTTTTGTCCATCTAGGATCCGTGCAAATTTATTTTCCACGGATTCTAGATGGTCCCTGTGGACTGGAAATCTAAAATCCGGTTTTTTCTTAGGTTTGGATGATTTTGGCCGGTTCGGCATTTTTTGCTGTTTTGGCCGGTTTTGACCAGTTTTCGACCGGTTAGGTCGCTTTTGACCGAGGTTTTCCGAGACAAAATGTACTCCTTTTTTCAAGCTTTCATTTGCTTAGTCATGTTCTTGTACGGATTCATGTAGGGCATGTTATGGCCTTTTTATTGCAGCCCATATTTTCTGATAATTTCAATCTAAATTTGTTTTTGCGTGTTAGCAATTATGTTTGGGACTTTATTTCTTTACCATATGGAATTAGTAAAACTAACACCTATTTCAATGTTTTTGTATATGTAGGTTGTATATATGTATGTTTATTATGTGAAGTCGAAGCACAATAGATTGTAAGTAACTTTAAAAATACATACACAAATAAAGAAAGAAAAGCGAGTTTAATGTGAAGCCAAAAGCAAAGATCAACAAACTAAACTCCAATCATACCGGTAAGGAGGTTTAACTAAATAATAGATTTCATAAATAGCTCGCCATTCAAATGTAATAAAATGTTGAATCGAATATTTCAAAGTCATATGATACTTAATCATGAGTTTCTTACATGAAATGTCAAATACTTGTTGTTTAGTGTCGTACATTATTCACATTCTTAGGCTTTCCAAGGATATATAATATCATCGTTGTTTTGATCAAAGAACGTGACTTGTTTTTAGAGAAAACTCATATCTCTTCCGTTATATTATGGTGTGTCGCCGAGATGTTGTTTGTCTGGTGCATTCACAACTACTTTAAATACTAGCTGACCGACTTTTAAACCTGGCAAAACACAACAAAAACTAAACAAACAAAACTCCTAGGTGTGTTTTGTCCATCTAGGATCTGTATAAATTTATTTTCCACGGATTCTAGATGGTCCCTGTGGACTGGAAATCTAAATTCCGGTTTTCGCTTAGGTTTGGATGATTTTGGCCGGTTCGGCATTTTTTGTTGTTTTGGCCGGTTTTGACCAGTTTTCGACCGGTTAGCTCGCTTTTGACTGAGGTTTTCCGAGACAAAATGTACTCCTTGTTTCAAGCTTTTATTTGCTTAGTCGTGTTCTTGAAACGGATTTATGTAGCACATGTTATGGCCTTTTTATTGCAGCCCATATTTTCTAATAATAATCAAAATTTGTTTTTGTGTGTTAGCAATTATGTTTGGGACTTTATTTCTTTACCATATGGAATTAGTAAAACTAACACCTATTTGTATGTTTTTGTATATGTAGGTTGTATATATGTATGTTTATTATGTGAAGTCGAAGCACAATAGATTGTAAGTAACTTTACAAATACATACACAAATAAAGAAAGAAAAGCGAGTTTAATGTGAAGCCAAAAGCAAAGATCAACAAACTAAACTCCAATCATACCGGTAAGGAGGTTAAACTAAATAATAGATTTCATAAATAGCTCGCCATTCAAATGTAATAAAATGTTGAATCGAATATTTCAAAGTCATATGATACTTAAGCATGAGTTTCTTACATGAAATGTCAAATACTTGTTGTTTAGTGTTGTATATTATTCACCTTCTTAGGCTTTCTAAGGATAAATAATATCATCGTTGTTTTGATCAAAGAACGCGAAGTGTTGTTAGAGCAAACTCATATCTCGACCGTTATCTTATGGTGTGCCGCCGAGATGTTGTTTGTCTGGTGCATTCACAACTACTTTAAATACTAGCTGGCCGACTTTTAAACCTGGCAAAACACGACAAAAACTAAACAAACAAAATTCCTAGGTGTGTTTTGTCCATCTAACATCCGTGCAAATTTATTTTCCACGGATTCTAGATGGTCCCTGTGGACTGGAAATCTAAAGTCCGGTTTTCGCTTAGGTTTGGATGATTTTGGCCGGTTCGGCATTTTTTGCTGTTTTGGCCGGTTTTGACTAGTTTTCGAAAGGTTAGGTCGCTTTTGACCGAGGTTTTCCGAGACAAAATGTACTCCTTGTTTCAATCTTTCATTTGCTTAGTTATGTTCTTGAAACGGATTCATGTAGCACATGTTATGGCCTTTTTGTTGCTGCCCATATTTTCTGATAATTTCAATATAAATTTGTTTTTTTGTGTTAGCAATTATGTTTGGGACTTTATTTCTTTACCATATGGAATTAGTAAAACTAACACCTATTTGTATGTTTTTGTATATGTAGGTTGTATATATGTATGTTTATTATGTGAAGTCGAAGCACAATAGATTGTAAGTAACTTTACAAATACATAGACAAATAAAGAAAGAAAAGCGAGTTTAATGTGAAGCCAAAAGCAAAGATCAACAAACTAAACTCCAATCATACGGGTAAGGAGGTTAAACTAAATAATAGATTTCATAAATAGCTCGCCATTCAAATGTAATAAAATGTTGAATCGAATATTTCAAAGTCATATGATACTTAACCATGAGTTTCTTACATGAAATGTCAAATACTTGTTGTTTAGTGTTGTATATTATTCACCTTCATAGGCTTTTTAAGGATAAATAATATCATCGTTGTTTTGATAAAAGAACGCGAAGTGTTGCTAGAGCAAACTCATATCTCGACCGTTATATTATGGTGTGCCGCCGAGATGTTGTTTGTCTGGTGCATTCACAACTACTTTAAATACTAGCTGACCGACTTTTAAACCTGGCAAAACACGACAAAAACTAAACAAAAAAAATTCCTAGGTGTGTTTTGTCCATCTAGGATCCGTGCAAATTTTTTCCCACGGATTCTAGATGGTCCCTGTGGACTGGAAATCTAAAATCCGGTTTTTTCTTAGGTTTGGATGATTTTGGCCGGTTCGGCATTTTTTGCTGTTTTGGCCGGTTTTGACCAGTTTTCGACCGGTTAGGTCGCTTTTGACCGAGGTTTTTCGAGACAAAATGTACTCCTTTTTTCAAGCTTTCATTTGTTTAGTCATGTTCTTGAAACGGATTCATGTAGCACATGTTATGGCCTTTTTATTGCAGCCCATATTTTCTGATAATTTCAATCTAAATTTGTTTTTGTGTGTTAGCAATTATGTTTGGGACTTTATTTCTTTACCATATGGAATTAGTAAAACTAACACCTATTTCAATGTTTTTGTATATGTAGGTTGTATATATGTATGTTTATTATGTGAAGTCGAATCACAATAGATTGTAAGTAACTTTACAAATACATACACAAATAAAGAAAGAAAAGCGAGTTTAATGTGAAGCCAAAAGCAAAGATCAACAAACTAAACTCCGATCATACCGGTAAGGAGGTTTAACTAAATAATAGATTTCATAAATAGCTCGCCATTCAAATGGAATAAAATGTTGAATCGAATATTTCAAAGTCATATGATACTTAATCATGAGTTTCTTACATGAAATGTCAAATACTTGTTGTTTAGTGTCGTACATTATTCACATTCTTAGGCTTTCCAAGGATAAATAATATCATCGTTGTTTTGATCAAAGAACGTGACTTGTTTTTAGAGAAAACTCATATCTCTTCCGTTATATTATGGTGTGTCGCCGAGATGTTGTTTGTCTGGTGCATTCACAACTACTTTAAATACTAGCTGACCGACTTTTAAACCTGGCAAAACACAACAAAAACTAAACAAACAAAACTCCTAGGTGTGTTTTGTCCATCTAGGATCTTTATAAATTTATTTTCCACGGATTCTAGATGGTCCCTGTGGACTGGAAATCTAAATTCCGGTTTTCGCTTAGGTTTGGATGATTTTCGCCGGTTCGGCATTTTTTGCTGTTTTGGCCGGTTTTGACCAGTTTTCGACCGGTTAGCTCGCTTTTGACCGAGGTTTTCCGAGACAAAATGTACTCCTTGTTTCAAGCTTTCATTTGCTTAGTCGTGTTCTTGAAACGGATTCATGTAGCACATGTTATGGCCTTTTTATTGCAGCCCATATTTTCTAATAATAATCTAAATTTGTTTTTGTGTGTTAGCAATTATGTTTGGGACTTTATTTCTTTACCATATGGAATTAGTAAAACTAACACCTATTTGTATGTTTTTGTATATGTAGGTTTTATATATGTATGTTTATTATGTGAAGTCGAAGCACAATAGATTGTAAGTAACTTTACAAATACATACACAAATAAAGAAAGAAAAGCGAGTTTAATGTGAAGCCAAAAGCAAAGATCAACAAACTAAACTCCAATCATACCGGTAAGGAGGTTAAACTAAATAATAGATTTCATAAATAGCTCGCCATTCAAATGTAATAAAATGTTGAATCGAATATTTCAAAGTCATATGATACTTAAGCATGAGTTTCTTACATGAAATGTCAAATACTTGTTGTTTAGTGTTGTATATTATTCACCTTCTTAGGCTTTCTAAGGATAAATAATATCATCATTGTTTTGATCAAAGAACGCGAAGTGTTGTTAGAGCAAACTCATATCTCGACCGTTATCTTATGGTGTGCCGCCGAGATGTTGTTTGTCTGGTGCATTCACAACTACTTTAAATACTAGCTGGCCGACTTTTAAACCTGGCAAAACACGACAAAAACTAAACAAACAAAATTCCTAGGTTTGTTTTGTCCATCTAACATCCGTGCAAATTTATTTTCCACGGATTCTAGATGGTCCCTGTGGACTGGAAATCTAAAGTCCGGTTTTCGCTTAGGTTTGGATGATTTTGGCCGGTTCGGCATTTTTTGCTGTTTTGGCCGGTTTTGACCAGTTTTCGACAGGTTAGGTCGCTTTTGACCGAGGTTTTCCGAGACAAAATGTACTCCTTGTTTCAATCTTTCATTTTCTTAGTTATGTTCTTGAAACGGATTCATGTAGCACATGTTATGGCCTTTTTGTTGCAGCCCATATTTTCTTATAATTTCAATATAAATTTGTTTTTTTGTGTTAGCAATTATGTTTGGGACTTTATTTCTTTAACATATGGAATTAGTAAAACTAACACCTATTTGTATGTTTTTGTATATGTAGGTTGTATATATGTATGTTTATTATGTGAAGTCGAAGCACAATAGATTGTAAGTAACTTTACAAATACATACACAAATAAAGAAAGAAAAGCGAGTTTAATGTGAAGCCAAAAGCAAAGATCAACAAACTAAACTCCAATCATACGGGTAAGGAGGTTAAACTAAATAATAGATTTCATAAATAGCTCGCCATTCAAATGTAATAAAATGTTGAATCGAATATTTCAAAGTCATATGATACTTAAGCATGAGTTTCTTACATGAAATGTCAAATACTTGTTGTTTAGTGTTGTATATTATTCACCTTCTTAGGCTTTCTAAGGATAAATAATATCATCGTTGTTTTGATAAAAGAACGCGAAGTGTTGCTAGAGGCCAACTCATATCTCGACCGTTATATTATGGTGTGCCGCCGAGATGTTGTTTGTCCGGTGCATTCACAACTACTTTAAATACTAGCTGACCGACTTTTAAACCTGGCAAAACACGACAAAAACTAAACAAAAAAAATTCCTAGGTGTGTTTTGTCCATCTAGTATCCGTGCAAATGTATTTTCCACGGATTCTAGATGGTCCCTGTGGACTGGAAATATAAAATCCGGTTTTTGCTTAGGTTTGGATGATTTTGGCCGGTTCGGCATTTTTTGCTGTTTTGGCCGGTTTTGACCAGTTTTCGACCGGTTAGGTCGCTTTTGACCGAGGTTTTCCGAGACAAAATGTACTCCTTTTTTCAAGCTTTCATTTGCTTAGTCATGTTCTTGAAACGGATTCATGTAACACATGTTATGGCCTTTTTATTGCAGCCCATATTTTCTGATAATTTCAATCTAAATTTGTTTTTGTGTGTTAGCAATTATGTTTGGGACTTTATTTCTTTACCATATGGAATTAGTAAAACTAACACCTATTTCAATGTTTTTGTATATGTAGGTTGTATATATGTATGTTTATTATGTGAAGTCGAAGCACAATAGATTGTAAGTAACTTTACAAATACATACACAAATAAAGAAAGAAAAGCGAGTTTAATGTGAAGCCAAAAGCAAAGATCAACAAACTAAACTCCAATCATACCGGTAAGGAGGTTTAACTAAATAATAGATTTCATAAATAGCTCGCCATTCAAATGGAATAAAATGTTGAATCGAATATTTCAAAGTCATATGATACTTAATCATGAGTTTCTTACATGAAATGTCAAATACTTGTTGTTTAGTGTCGTACATTATTCACATTCTTAGGCTTTCCAAGGATAAATAATATCATCGTTGTTTTGATCAAAGAACGTGACTTGTTTTTAGAGAAAACTCATATCTCTTCCGTTATATTATTGTGTGTCGCTGAGATGTTGTTTGTCTGGTGCATTCACAACTACTTTAAATACTAGCTGACCGACTTTTAAACCTGGCAAAACACAACAAAAACTAAACAAACAAAACTCCTAGGTGTGTTTTGTCCATCTAGGATCTGTATAAATTTATTTTCCACGGATTCTAGATGGTCCCTGTGGACTGGAAATCTAAATTCCGGTTTTCGCTTAGGTTTGGATGATTTTCGCCGGTTCGGCATTTTTTGCTGTTTTGGCCGGTTTTGACCAGTTTTCGACCGGTTAGCTCGCTTTTGACCGAGGTTTTCCGAGACAAAATGTACTCCTTGTTTCAAGCTTTCATTTGCTTAGTCGTGTTCTTGAAACGGATTCATGTAGCACATGTTATGGCCTTTTTATTGCAGCCCATATTTTCTAATAATAATCTAAATTTGTTTTTGTGTGTTAGCAATTATGTTTGGGACTTTATTTCTTTACCATATGGAATTAGTAAAACTAACACCTATTTGTATGTTTTTGTATATGTAGGTTTTATATATGTATGTTTATTATGTGAAGTCGAAGCACAATAGATTGTAAGTAACTTTACAAATACATACACAAATAAAGAAAGAAAAGCGAGTTTAATGTGAAGCTAAAAGCAAAGATCAACAAACTAAACTCCAATCATACCGGTAAGGAGGTTAAAATAAATAATAGATTTCATAAATAGCTCGCCATTCAAATGTAATAAAATGTTGAATCGAATATTTCAAAGTCATATGATACTTAAGCATGAGTTTCTTACATGAAATGTCAAATACTTGTTGTTTAGTGTTGTATATTATTCACCTTCTTAGGCTTTCTAAGGATAAATAATATCATCATTGTTTTGATCAAAGAACGCGAAGTGTTGTTAGAGCAAACTCATATCTCGACCGTTATCTTATGGTGTGCCGCCGAGATGTTGTTTGTCTGGTGCATTCACAACTACTTTAAATACTAGCTGGCCGACTTTTAAACCTGGCAAAACACGACAAAAACTAAACAAACAAAATTCCTAGGTTTGTTTTGTCCATCTAACATCCGTGCAAATTTATTTTCCACGGATTCCAGATGGTCCCTGTGGACTGGAAATCTAAAGTCCGGTTTTCGCTTAGGTTTGGATGATTTTGGCCGGTTCGGCATTTTTTGCTGTTTTGGCCGGTTTTGACCAGTTTTCGACAGGTTAGGTCGCTTTTGACCGAGGTTTTCCGAGACAAAATGTACTCCTTGTTTCAATATTTCATTTTCTTAGTTATGTTCTTGAAACGGATTCATGTAACACATGTTATGGCCTTTTTGTTGCAGCCCATATTTTCTTATAATTTCAATATAAATTTGTTTTTTTGTGTTAGCAATTATGTTTGGGACTTTATTTCTTTACCATATGGAATTAGTAAAACTAACACCTATTTGTATGTTTTTGTATATGTAGGTTGTATATATGTATGTTTATTATGTGAAGTCGAAGCACAATAGATTGTAAGTAACTTTACAAATACATACACAAATAAAGAAAGAAAAGCGAGTTTAATGTGAAGCCAAAAGCAAAGATCAACAAACTAAACTCCAATCATACGGGTAAGGAGGTTAAACTAAATAATAGATTTCATAAATAGCTCGCCATTCAAATGTAATAAAATGTTGAATCGAATATTTCAAAGTCATATGATACTTAAGCATGAGTTTCTTACATGAAATGTCAAATACTTGTTGTTTAGTGTTGTATATTATTCACCTTCTTAGGCTTTCTAAGGATAAATAATATCATCGTTGTTTTGATAAAAGAACGCGAAGTGTTGCTAGAGGCAAACTCATATCTCGACCGTTATATTATGGTGTGCCGCCGAGATGTTGTTTGTCCGGTGCATTCACAACTACTTTAAATACTAGCTGACCGACTTTTAAACCTGGCAAAACACGACAAAAACTAAACAAAAAAAATTCCTAGGTGTGTTTTGTCCATCTAGTATCCGTGCAAATGTATTTTCCACGGATTCTAGATGGTCCCTGTGGACTGGAAATATAAAATCCGGTTTTTGCTTAGGTTTGGATGATTTTGGCCGGTTCGGCATTTTTTGTTGTTTTGGCCGGTTTTGACCAGTTTTCGACCGGTTAGGTCGCTTTTGACCGAGGTTTTCCGAGACAAAATGTACTCCTTTTTTCAAGCTTTCATTTGCTTAGTCATGTTCTTGAAACGGATTCATGTAGCACATGTTATGGCCTTTTTATTGCAGCCCATATTTTCTGATAATTTCAATCTAAATTTGTTTTTGTGTGTTAGCAATTATGTTTGGGACTTTATTTCTTTACCATATGGAATTAGTAAAACTAACACCTATTTCAATGTTTTTGTATATGTAGGTTGTATATATGTATGTTTATTATGTGAAGTCGAAGCACAATAGATTGTAAGTAACTTTACAAATACATACACAAATAAAGAAAGAAAAGCGAGTTTAATGTGAAGCCAAAAGCAAAGATCAACAAACTAAACTCCAATCATACCGGTAAGGAGGTTTAACTAAATAATAGATTTCATAAATAGCTCGCCATTCAAATGGAATAAAATGTTGAATCGAATATTTCAAAGTCATATGATACTTAATCATGAGTTTCTTACATGAAATGTCAAATACTTGTTGTTTAGTGTCGTACATTATTCACATTTTTAGGCTTTCCAAGGATAAATAATATCATCGTTGTTTTGATCAAAGAACGTGACTTGTTTTTAGAGAAAACTCATATCTCGACCGTTATATTATGGTGTGCCGCCGAGATGTTGTTTGTCTGGTGCATTCACATCTACTTTAAATACTAGCTGACCGACTTTTAAACCTGGCAAAACACAACAAAAACTAAACAAAAAAAACTCCTAGGTGTGTTTTGTCCATCTAGGATCTGTATAAATTTATTTTCCACGGATTCTAGATGGTCCCTGTGGACTGGAAATCTAAATTCCGGTTTTCGCTTAGGTTTGGATGATTTTGGCCGGTTCGGCATTTTTTGCTGTTTTGGCCGGTTTTGACCAGTTTTCGACCGGTTAGCTCGCTTTTGACCGAGGTTTTCCGAGACAAAATGTACTCCTTGTTTCAAGCTTTCATTTGCTTAGTCATGTTCTTGAAACGGATTCATGTAGCACATGTTATGGCCTTTTTATTGCAGCCCATATTTTCTAATAATAATCTAAATTTGTTTTTGTGTGTTAGCAATTATGTTTGGGACTTTATTTCTTTACCATATGGAATTAGTAAAACTAACACCTATTTGTATGTTTTTGTATATGTAGGTTGTATATATGTATGTTTATTATGTGAAGTCGAAGCACAATAGATTGTAAGTAACTTTACAAATACATACACAAATAAAGAAAGAAAAGCGAGTTTATTGTGAAGCCAAAAGCAAAGATCAACAAACTAAACTCCAATCATACCGGTAAGGAGGTTAAACTAAATAATAGATTTCATAAATAGCTGGCCATTCAATTGTAATAAAATGTTGAATCGAATATTTCAAAGTCATATGATACTTAAGCATGAGTTTCTTACATGAAATGTCAAATACTTGTTGTTTAGTGTTGTATATTATTCACCTTCTTAGGCTTTCTAAGGATAAATAATATCATCGTTTTTTAGATCAAAGAACGCGAAGTGTTGTTAGAGCAAACTCATATCTCGACCGTTATCTTATGGTGTGCCGCCGAGATGTTGTTTGTCTGGTGCATTCACAACTACTTTAAATACTAGCTGGCCGACTTTTAAACCTGGCAAAACACGACAAAAACTAAACAAACAAAATTCCTAGGTGTGTTTTGTCCATCTAAGATCCGTGCAAATTTATTTTCCACGGCTTCTAGATGGTCCCTGTGGACTGGAAATCTAAAGTCCGGTTTCGCTTAGGTTTGGATGATTTTGGCCGGTTCGGCATTTTTTGCTGTTTTGGCCGGTTTTGACCAGTTTTCGACCGGTTAGGTCGCTTTTGACCGAGGTTTTCCGAGACAAAATGTACTCCTTGTTTCAAGCTTTCATTTTCTTAGTCATGTTCTTGAAACAAATTCATGTAGCATATGTTATGGCTTTTTTATTGCAGCCCATATTTTCTGATAATTTCAATCTAAATTTGTTTTTGTGTGTTAGCAATTATGTTTGGGACTTTATTTCTTTACCATATGGAATTAGTAAAACTAACACCTATTTGTATGTTTTTGTATATGTAGGTTGTATATATGTATGTTTATTATGTGAAGTCGAAGCACAATAGATTGTAAGTAACTTTACAAATACATACACAAATAAAGAAAGAAAAGCGAGTTTAATGTGAAGCTGATAAAGAGATTTTGATAACTCTTTTTTATTTCTTTTATCGTTCCTCGATTCGACTCGAATTTGATTTCCAATTTATCGTTATGACTTAACTTTGTTTTTGGTAAATAATATTTTTGGTGTTTTAACTATTTAATATTAAAAACTAATAAAACTAATCTAATTTAAAAATTAAGCTAATAAAAACTTTTAAATGAAATCTATTTTTAAAATAAAACTTTAAACCTAATTAATTTTAAACTAAAAACTTTTTAATTTAAATCTAAAGAAATTTTAAACTAAATTTAATGACATAAAAGTTAACTATTTTTTTTAAAATAAAAGTAAATGAAAACTAATTTAGAATATTTTTCTATCTTTTTAAATTTTTTAAAAGCAAATAAAAACGGAATTACAAAAAAAAACTAATTTAAATCTTTTTAATTAAAATTAAACTTAAAACTTAACTAAACTTGATTTAAACTAATTAAAATAAACTGCCAAATTTAATTAACCTACATTAATTAAGAAGAAGGAAATCAAACACAAAAGAGTTGCTAGAGCAATGGGTGGGGCGTTTGGTGGTTATGCGAAAGGTCAGGGGTTCGAAACCCTGGCCAGACGTTATTTTTTTTAGCTATTTAATATTTATTGTTGGACTTTTAATTTTGGAATACTTATATACACACAGATCAATTGGATCTGTATGGTAAAGCAAATAAATAAACTCTCAATATCAGCACTAAAAAAAAAAAAAAAAAAAAAAAAAAAAAACTTAACAATAAGCAGATTATCGCAAAATAAGCCAAATAAGCAGTTTAGAAAGCTGAAAACTAAAAAGCAAGTAAACGAACGAAACCAATAAGCAAATAATCAAATTATAACAAATCCTAAATAAGCACATAATACTAATAAGCAGGCTAGCAAAATAAGCAAAATAAAACAAAAACTAAATAAGCATTCAAAACAAAAACAGAAAAGCAGTTAATAAGCTGAAACAAATTAAAATAAGCAAAATTTCACTCAAGTAGAAAATGACAAAACTAGATTCAAACTAAATAAAAAAAAACCGTAAACAATTAAACAAACTTTCATCAATTTATAAACTACACAAATAAGCAGAATAAGCAATGGCAAACGCATCTATGTAAACTTAACAAAAATAAAAACAGACAGAAATAAATAAACCTGATAACCAAACAGAAACTATATAACTGGCAGATTCAAAAGCAGATTTATCAACTAAACTTGAATCTAAAATTAACAAGAAAATTAAAATAGACAAAGCACCTTGTGTCGATCCGTTGTGACGAAGGTAGGCGCTGTGCCTCCTTGTTATCCGCAACAAACACCACCCTTAATCAACTCAAACTAACACCACTCGGATCACCACTCGAACCAAAAAAATAATCTCGAACAGTAACTAAGAACAACATCTTTTTTTTATATTTCCCAGTGGGGGAAATTATATATTCCACTTTCCTTTATCTTTTTTTTTTAACCGAATAATATATAAAAAATGATGAACAAGAACAGTAATTAAAAATGCATTCAAGATTAAATCAAATTAAAATAAGACGAAAATTTATAAAAAGGTACTTTTCATTAATAATAAAAATCTTACAATAACTGAAATTGAAAAATTACAATATTAATTCTAAGACTAATTTACTGAAAATTAAACCTAATTAAATCTACTCCTAATTAATTAAAATAAACTGAAAGAAAAAAAAAAGAAAAGCTTGAATGATGATTTACACAATGATTTGGGGGTTATATAGGCAAACCCTAATCTTGGTGCCCACGTTCTTGAATCTTGATCGTTGATTTCTTCTCTCTCTTTTTCTTCACATCGGACGGCTGAGAATCAATCTTGACCACGGATTGCCAGGGTGTCACGATTTGGACAACCATTGTGCTTGATGCGATTTTTGGGGGGATTTAATTCCCACTCATGTGAATTACCCATTTCTAGTAAAACCCCCAATATTTCTTGGGTAATTTTTGATCAAGGTAAATTAGGGTTTCATGGTGGTGGCTGTGTGTGTTGAGAGAAAAAAGGGTAGCTGTACTTTGTAAATATCGAATAATGGTAACGTGGGGTAAAAAAACAAAAGCATTATATAAATGTGTGTTGGGGAAGTGGGGTAAATTGTTTTCGTTTGTGGTGTGTTGGACAGGTCAAAGTTAAATCGTGTGGGGGGAGTGTACATTTGTGGGGAAGTAATCAAGTGTAGGGAGGTGCACCATAACAAAATGAAAAGTTATTACGTTTATTATATAAACGTGAATGTGAATTGGGGGGGTCGGTTGAGTGGTTTACACGTGGGGGAAGGGTAGGGGTTGCGTTTGATAGATGTTGACTGGGAATGAGTAGGAGTTTGACAAAAGTGAATACATAATTCACTTTCTAACTTTAACCGTCCATGCTTGTTAGTTTTATTCACCCTAATGGGCTTTTGTATCCAAAACTGCAACTACCTCCTTCGTCTCATTTATTTGGTATGGTGAATATGGGCTTGGGCCCAAAAAAGTTACATCCGTCTCATTTTTCAATCAAATGGGCTTGAGATGGGCTTATGATAGCATTTTAGTTCAATTCTCCAAATGAGCTTGTGGGCTCAATAAGCAATGTGGGACCCATAAGGCCCATTAAACTCAAATGATATTAAATCCACTAAGTACGAGCTCGATTTCGGTTTTCTTTGATCATTTCTTCAAAACCGTGTCGGTTTTGTCGGGTTTCGTGATCGTTGGCACACTTTTGACCTTTTTGACTTTGTCCTTGACTCTTTCTTGACTTTTCTTCGATATTTGACCGTGAAATCACGTGTTTTCTCTTCTTTTGATCATTTGTACCTATTTAAACACAAGAACACAAAACCACGCGTAATTCCGACATTTATGATATAAAACACATGATTAAGTCTTGTTTTTCCTTGATTTTAGTGGCAAAAGGATAAGTGTTTTCACACTTATTAAATCCCCTACACTTGACCATTGCAATGACCCCATGCAATGCATAGTTTTAAAGTATAAATTGCATTTTTCTCATAATTAATCCATCTCGGCCTTTATTAAGATCTACGATTATTACTATAACGAAAAGACAAAAACTTCAAAAGGAGACAAAAGTTATAACAATTTTATTAGCTTGAAATTATTTGATGGAAGAAACTCGTGAAGAAATCTAAGACTTTAATTAGGGCTTTGGTGTCATGAATATTAATCACCCTCAAGTTTCACGTTCCCCATACCAAGCTTAAAAACGAGATCTTTAAAACTACAAGTTAGCACAACTAACACTTACTCATGTGGTTTAATTAATCACTTAGACCCCCTTATTCCTACGGTGTATCTCTTGTATTTTATTTTTGTCTTGAATGATCACGAGGATGCATTTTTGACTTATTTCGATAATTTATTAAGGCCGAAAATAAAGTGGGACGATTTAATCAATAGTTAGCTAAAGGACAAAATCTTTTAAAACTGCTTCTCGAAACCTCATAAAGTTCATATCTTGGCATAACTCGTTTCACGATTTGAGACCTTTCTCGGACCGATATTTGGCTTGTACTTCAAACTTCAAATCTTGAGAGACGATCTTGAAATTATGGTCTTCTCTTCATTTTGGTATACATCTTCATTAGGAGTGAAAGATGCTTCAAACGTTGACCACGACTTCTTCATTTATCCTCTTCTTTATTTAGGATTTTGATATACAACGATCCGCCTCCTTTTCGGACTTGGATCTATTTATCCTCATACCTTGTTAGGGTCTTTTTGGATAGACTTCTCCATGATCTTTAGGGGAGTAATTGCTTCTCGTCGTGTTCTAGATCCATAATATTGATTTGGATTAATGATCTTCACGTCATCTTAGGATCTTTAGCAAAAAGTGAATCCGCATGCCTTGTGAGGGCCTTTTTGGACTCGGGTATCCTCATGCCTTGTTAGGGCCTTTTTGGATAAGCCAAAATTCGCGTCCCCCTTCAATAAGTTATGCCTTGGCTATGAACTCTAATTAATACCGAGCAACTTTTAAACGATCTTGTGCTAGAAGCTAAGTAACCTTTTAAATCGTACAACCTTATTTATTGCAAATATATTTATTAACAAGTGATGGGAGAAAAAGCTCATAACTAACTCACATAAGTTAATGAAAGAATACCAAACTTATAATTAACTCTATCATCTCTCGTTCTCCACAATTCACAATTTAAAATCTCAAGGAATGAGACTCGTGGATGCTTAGCCTAATAAACCAATTAAGGTCCATATGGTTAAGGATACTAGCTAGAGTAAACTTGGATAGGGTTGAGTCAAAATATTCACGACGGGTCTAATATATCAAAGACATCTAAACTTGTTAAAACCATTTTATTTATTTATTTATTTTGACTTTATTCTAGAAAATATGAATACGATGCGATGACAAAAAGAAAATAAAATAAAAGAAAATACTACAAGGCCAAAATAGATCAAAATTTTGAAAAACGTTGAAAAAATTTTAAATTTTCCGGTAAAAAAAAGGGGTCAAATTCATGGAAAAGGCCACTAAAATTTCGATAGAAATCCCCCTACACTTATTATAAACATCGTCCTCAATGTTTAAGCATGTGGGAGAATAAACTCCCCTACACTTAGGACATTGAGTACGTTGTTTAAAATCGAGCTAAGGAAGGGACAACTAAAGTGATTACAATTATTCGTTTTATTTATATACAAGATAGAATCACAATAGCAAAAACTTATCAAAGGAACCGGGTACACGGGCAAACACGGGTTGAGTCAAAAGCACCAAAAGTGGATCAATTAAGCACATGTCCCTGCACAATCACAACACACAAAACAACCTACATGGCTCCCCCTACACTTATTCTAGAAAATAGATAGAAAAATAGATCATCGGGTTGTCTCCCGAGAAGCGCTTGTTTTTGTTAACCGTGTCACGAGCCTGACTCGACCCCGAATTAAATGGTCCATGGGGAAGCCTCGAATGTTATACCGGGATAAAAAATCTTGTCCTCGGTCCCGGAGGAACATAGTAAATGAGAGGCGGGAGGATAAGTCATGAAAGGGAGAAAAGTCCGCTCAACATACGAGAAGTATGTGAGGTCATGATCCACGGGAGGTGGGGTGGGTAGAGGAGACAAATTGTCATCCCCCAAAGACATAGGATGGTCACTATTCAGCAAAGCCGTAAAGGTATCAATCAAAGAATGGTCAATGTCACCTCCCGGGTCAAATCATTCATCCTCATGAACGTGAATCTCTTCGATTTCTTCATCATAGATAGGCTCGTCAAACAAAGGTTTGTCGTTCCCCTCATTTAGGATTTTAGAAATTCTCTCGAAAAGATCACGATCAAGTACGAAACCATCATTCATTTGTGGGATTTGTTGATAAGTTAAATCCTCACGAATGTGGTAAACGTAATTCTCATTAGAGGAGTGTTGATTAGGTAACTCCTCGAGAATTGGATGATAATCGATAGTAGAATCAAAAGTAATTGGCGAAGAGGCAAATGTGAATTTATCAAAATCCAAGATCTCAAAATCAATATCAATATCAAGTTTTAAAACAACATTTGCCTTCTCATCAATACCATGATCACAATTAAGCTCATGCGAGAAATCCAATAACACGGGATCATAAAAAGCATCCTCGTGATGCAATTTCTCGATACTCGGGGTATAAAAGTCATCACTAAGGAGTAAAGAATCCGATAAATCATTAGTCTCATGGTTTTCAAAAGTCGGTTTTGGTAAAATAGGTGAATCATCCTCATCCGATCCCGAGGAATAATTAAAAATGTAGTCGGAATCATAAGATAACTCATCCCTATCTACAAACTCCTTAGGTGTAGGACAACTTATGGGTTCTTCTTCTATGCACTCACACTCCACAAAAATTGGTTTCTCAAAACATGTCTCGCTAAGAGGATTGGAAGAAAGCATAAAGTCATTTGAAGGGGTAGGTAAAAGAGGCATAAAAGAAATGGGGTCATCAATGGGTAATGGAGGCTCAAGAATAATCTCGGGATTTTCCTCAATAGGTGAGCTAATAGTAACCGTGGGTGTCAACACCGGAGGGTGAGTAAAACTCATGATAATCTCCGGGTCTTGTCTCTCCTTTATTGGCGGAGAGATGGAAGGATCCACAGTGGGAACATCACTACTAGTAGTGGTGTTAGCCTCAATATCATCACTCAAAGACGGCTCAATCTCAAATTGATCTTGATAGGTTTCTAAAATGAGCATGAATTTCCTATCGGTGGACTCTTGCATTTGTCGAGTAGATTCTTGCATTTCTTCCATGATTTTCTCATGTTCGGTCAATTTTTGTAGAATCAAGTCCATTTGAGGGTTGTGCATGTCGATTTGATTAAAGTTTTGAAAATTTCCGTCATTTGGAAAACCTTCATTATTTGAAAACCCTTGATTTTAAAATTCCCCATAAAACCGTTGATCATATTGTGGTGGGTCACTAGTCGTAGGAAAACTAGGGGAGCCAAAATAAGTATTAGTATCATAACACATACTTTCCTCATTATTATAAACCTCCTCATAATTTTTGTCACAATTAAAATAAGCATGAGGCCCACCACAAGTCGAACACTCCTCGGATATAATCTTATAACGCTCTTCTTGTAATATTTCCCAAATCGGACGATTATCCATGGTAGTGTCGAAATAAATCGAAAATAACAATAATTATTATGCTACGTAATATATAAAAGAAAAATCTTTTTGTATTTTTTTAGAAAAATATATATTTACAATAAAAACCAATAGAAATCGAACTAAAAAAATTAACACTAATACGTAATATTTTTGGTGTAATACTTTTAGGAAAAAGTATTACTTTTGGATTTTTTTAATTTTTTTGGTGCAATTCTTAGGAAAGAAATTGCTTTTGTGATTTTTTTATTTTTTTGTATTTTTTAAGTTTTTTATTTTTTTTGTATTTTCGATTTTGTTAACAAGAAACGTAACATTCAAAATGAACGGATCCCAAAATCCAAACGTCTTCACGAAAAATCGTCAATCGTACGATCGAAGCGGCAGCGGCGCCATTTGATAAAGAGATTTTGATAACCCTTTTTTATTTCTTTTATCGTTCCTCGATTCGACTCGAATTTGATTTCCAATTAATCGTTACGACTTAACTTTGTTTTTGGTAAATAATATTTTTGGTGTTTTAACTATTTAATATTAAAAACTAATAAAACTAATCTAATTTAAAAATTAAGCTAATAAAAACTTTTAAATGAAATCTATTTTTAAAATAAAACTTTAAACCTAATTAATTTTAAACTAAAAACTTTTTTAATTTAAATCTAAAGAAATTTTAAACTAAATTTAATGACATAAAAGTTAACTATTTTTTTTTTAAATAAAAGTAAATGAAAACTAATTTAGAATATTTTTCTATCTTTTTAAATTTTTGAAAAGCAAATAAAAACGGAATTAAAAAAACTAATTTAAATCTTTTTAATTAAAATTAAACTTAAAACTTAACTAAACTTGATTTAAACTAATTAAAATAAACTACCAAATTTAATTAACCTACATTAATTAAGCAAAAGGAAATCAAACACAAAAGAGTTGCTAGAGCAGTGGGTGGGGCGTTTGGTGGTTATGCGAAAGGTCAGGGGTTCGAAACCCTGGCCAGACGTTATTTTTTTTAGCTATTTAATTTTTATTGTTGGACTTTTAATTTTGGAATACTTATATACGCACAGATCAATTGGATCTGTATGCTAAAGCAAATAAATAAACTCTCAATATCAGCACTAAAAAAAAACTAAACTAAACAATAAGCAGTAATAAGCCAAATAAGCAGTTTAGAAAGCTGAAAACTAAAAAGCAAGTAAACGAACGAAACCAATAAGCAAATAATCAAATTATAACAAATCCTAAATAAGCACATAATACTAATAAGCAGGCTAGCAAAATAAGCAAAATAAAACAAAAACTAAATAAGCATTCAAAACAAAAACAGAAAAGCAGTTAATAAGCTGAAACAAATTAAAATAAGCAAAATTTCACTCAAGTAGAAAATGACAAAACTAGATTCAAACTAAATAAAAAAAAACAATAAACAATTAAACAAACTTTCATAAATTTATAAACTACACAAATAAGCAGAATAAGCAATAGCAAAATTCGCATCTATGTAAACTTAACAAAAATAAAAACAGAAGCAGAAATAAATAAACCTGATAACCAAACAGAAACTATATAACTGGCAGATTCAAAAGCAAATTTATCAACTAAATTTGAAACTAAAATTAACAAGAAAATTAAAATAGACAAAGCACCTTGTGTCGATCCGTTGTGACGAAGGTAGGCGCTGTGCCTCCTTGTTATCCGCAACAAACACCACCCTTAATCATCTCAAACCAACACCACTCGGATCAACACTCGAACCAAAAAAATAATCTCGAACAATAACTAAGAACAGTATCTTTTTTTTTTTATATTTCCTAGTGGGGGAAATTATATATTCCACTTTCCTTGATCTTTTTTTTTATCCGAATAATATATAAAAATGATGAACAAGAACAGTAATTAAAAATGCATTCAAGATTAAATCAAATTAAAATAATACGAAAATTTATAAAAAAGGAACTTTTCATTAATAATAAAAATGTTACAATAACTGAAATTGAAAAATTACAATATTAATTCTAAGACTAATTTACTGAAAATTAAACCTAATTAAATCTACTCCTAATTAATTAAAATAAATTGAAAGAAAAAAAAAATAAAGAAAAGCTTGAATGATGATTTACACAATGATTTGGGGGTTATATAGGCAAACCCTAATCTTGGTGCCCACGTTCTTGAATCTTGATCGTTGATTTCTTCTCTCTCTTTTTCTTCACATCGAACGGCTGAGAATCAATCTTGACCACGGATTGCCAGGGTGTCACGATTTGGACCACCATTGTGCTTGATGCGATTTTTGGGGGGATTTAATTCCCACTCATGTGAATTACCCATTTCTAGTAAAACCCCCAATATTTCTTGGGTAATTTTTGATCAAGGTAAATTAGGGTTTCATGGTGGTGGCTGTGTGTGTTGAGAGAAAAAAGGGTAGGTGTACTTTGTAAATAGCGAATAATGGTAACGTGGGGTAAAAAACAAAAGCATTATATAAATGTGTGTTGGGGTAGTGGGGTAAACTGTTTTCGTTTGTGGTGTGTTGGACAGGTCAAAGTTAAATCATGTGTGGGGGAGTGTACATTTGTGGGGAAGTAATCAAGTGTAGGGAGGTGCACCATAACAAAATGAAAAGTTATTACGTTTATTATATAAACGTGAATGTGAATTGGGGGGGTTGGTTGAGTGGTTTACACGTGGGGGAAGGGTAGGGGTTAGGTTTGATAGATGTTGACTGGGAATGAGTAGGAGTTTGACAAAAGTGAATACATAATTCACTTTCTAACTTTAACCGTCCATGCTTGTTAGTTTTATTCACCCTAATGGGCTTTTGTATCCAAAACTACAACTACCTCCTTCATCTCATTTATTTGGTATGGTGAATATGGGCTTGGGCCATTTAAGTAGAATACTTCATCCGTCCCACATGGAGTTCATGTTATAGTAGTTGGGCTTGGGCCCAAAAAAGTTCCATCCGTCTCATTTTTCAATCAAATGGGCTTGAGATGGGCTTATGATAGCATTTTAGTTCAATTCTCCAAATGGGCTTGTGGGCCCAATAAGCAATGTGGGACCCACAAGGCCCATTAAACTCAAATGATATTAAATCCACTAAGTACGAGCTCGATTTCGGTTTTATTTGATCATTTCTTCAAAACCGTGTCGGTTTTGTCGGGTTTCGTGATCGTCGGCACACTTTTGACCTTTTTGACTTTGTCCTTGACTCTTTCTTGACTTTTCTTCGATATTTGACCGTGAAATCCCGTGTTTTCTCTTCTTTTGATCATTTGTACCTATTTAAACACAAGAACACAAAACCACGCGTAATTCCGACATTTATGATATAAAACACATGATTAGGTCCTGTTTTTCCTTGATTTTAGTGGCAAAAGGATAAGTGTTTTCACACTTATTAGAAGCCAAAAGCAAAGATCAACAAACTAAACTCCAATCATACGGGTAAGGAGGTTAAACTAAATAATAGATTTCATAAATAGCTCGCCATTCAAATGTAATAAAATGTTGAATCGAATATTTCAAAGTCATATGATACTTAAGCACGAGTTTCTTACATGAAATGTCAAATACTTGTTGTTTAGTGTTGTATATTATTCACCTTCTTAGGCTTTCTAAGGATAAATAATATCATTGTTGTTTTGATCAAAGAACGCGAAGTGTTGTTAGAGCAAACTCATATCTCGACCGTTATATTATGGTGTGCCGCCGAGATGTTGTTTGTCCGATGCATTCACAACTACTTTAAATACTAGCTGACCGACTTTTAAACCTGGCAAAACACGACAAAAACTAAACAAACAAAACTCCTAGGTGTGTTTTATCCATCTAGGATCCGTATAAATTTATTTTCCACGGATTCTAGATGGTCCCTGTGGACTGGAAATCTAAAGTCTGGTTTTCGCTTAGGTTTGGATGATTTTGGCCGGTTCGGCATTTTTTGCTGTTTTGGCCGGTTTTGACCAGTTTTCGACCGGTTAGGTTGCTTTTGACCAAGGTTTTCCGAGACAAAATGTACTCCTTGTTTCAAGCTTTCATTTTCTTAGTCATGTTCTTGAAACAGATTCATGTAGCACATGTTATGGCCTTTTTATTGCAGCCCATATTTTCTTATAATTTCAATCTAAATTTGTTTTTGTGTGTTAGCAATTATGTTTGGTACTTTATTTCTTTACCATATGGAATTAGTAAAACTAACACCTATTTGTATGTTTTTGTATATGTAGGTTGTATATATGTATGTTTATTATGTGAAGTCGAAGCACAATAAATTGTAAGTAACTTTACAAATACATACACAAATAAAGAAAGAAAAGCGAGTTTAATGTGAAGCCAAAAGCAAAGATCAACAAACTAAACTCCAATCATACGGGTAAGGAGGTTAAACTAAATAATAGATTTCATAAATAGCTCGCCATTCAAATGTAATAAAATGTTGAATCGAATATTTCAAAGTCATATGATACTTAAGCACGAGTTTCTTACATGAAATGTCAAATACTTGTTGTTTAGTGTTGTATATTATTCACCTTCTTAGGCTTTCTAAGGATAAATAATATCATCGTTGTTTTGATCAAAGAACGCGAAGTGTTGTTAGAGCAAACTCATATCTCGACCGTTATATTATGGTGTGCCGCCGAGATGTTGTTTGTGCGGTGCATTCACAACTACTTTAAATACTAGCTGACCGACTTTTAAACCTGGCAAAACACGACAAAAACTAAACAAACAAAACTCCTAGGTGTGTTTTATCTATCTAGGATCCGTATAAATTTATTTTCCACGGATTCTAGATGGTCCCTGTGGACTGGAAATCTAAAGTCCGGTTTTCGCTTAGGTTTGGATGATTTTGGCCGGTTCGGCATTTTTTGCTGTTTTGGCCGGTTTTGACCAGTTTTCGACCGGTTAGGTTGCTTTTGACAAAGGTTTTCCGAGACAAAATGTACTCCTTGTTTCAAGCTTTCATTTTCTTAGTCATGTTCTTGAAACAGATTCATGTAGCACATGTTATGGCCTTTTAATTGCAGCCCATATTTTCTGATAATTTCAATCTAAATTTGTTTTTGTGTGTTAGCAATTATGTTTGGGACTTTATTTCTTTACCATATGGAATTAGTAAAACTAACACCTATTTGTATGTTTTTGTATATGTAGGTTGTATATATGTATGTTTATTATGTGAAGTCGAAGCACAATAGATTGTAAGTAACTTTACAAATACATACACAAATAAAGAAAGAAAAGCGAGTTTAATGTGAAGCCAAAAGCAAAGATCAACAAACTAAACTCCAATCATACGGGTAAGGAGGTTAAACTAAATAATAGATTTCATAAATAGCTCGCCATTCAAATGTAATAAAATGTTGAATCGAATATTTCAAAGTCATATGATACTTAAGCACGAGTTTCTTACATGAAATGTCAAATACTTGTTGTTTAGTGTTGTATATTATTCACCTTCTTAGGCTTTCTAAGGATAAATAATATCATCGTTGTTTTGATCAAAGAACGCGATGTGTTGTTAGAGCAAACTCATATCTCAACCATTATATTATGGTATGCCGCCGAGATGTTGTTTGTCTGGTGCATTCACAACTACTTTAAATACTAGCCGACCGACTTTTAAACCTGGCAAAACACGACAAAAACTAAACAAACAAAACTCCTAGGTGTGTTTTGTCCATCTAGGATCCGTATAAATTTATTTTCCACGGATTCTAGATGGTCCCTGTGGACTGGAAATCTAAAGTCCGGTTTTCGCTTAGGTTTGGATGATTTTGGCCGGTTCGGCATTTTTTGCTGTTTTGGCCGGTTTTGACCAGTTTTTGACCGGTTAGGTTGCTTTTGACAAAGGTTTTCCGAGACAAAATGTACTCCTTGTTTCAAGCTTTCATTTTCTTAGTCATGTTCTTGAAACAGATTCATGTAGCACATGTTATGGCCTTTTTATTGCAGCCCATATTTTCTGATAATTTCAATCTAAATTTGTTTTTGTGTGTTAGCAATTATGTTTGGGACTTTATTTCTTTACCATATGGAATTAGTAAAACTAACACCTATTTGTATGTTTTTGTATATGTAGGTTGTATATATGTATGTTTATTATGTGAAGTCGAAGCACAATAGATTGTAAGTAACTTTACAAATACATACACAAATAAAGAAAGAAAAGCGAGTTTAATGTGAAGCCAAAAGCAAAGATCAACAAACTAAACTCCAATCATACGGGTAAGGAGGTTAAACTAAATAATAGATTTCATAAATAGTTCGCCATTCAAATGTAATAAAATGTTGAATCGAATATTTCAAAGTCATATGATACTTAAGCATGAGTTTCTTACATGAAATGTCAAATACTTGTTGTTTAGTGTTGTATATTATTCACCTTCTTAGGCTTTCTAAGGATAAATAATATCATCGTTGTTTTGATCAAAGAACGCGATGTGTTGTTAGAGCAAACTCATATCTCAACCATTATTGTTGATCCCAAACTTAGATCGATTAAGCTTTGTGTATACGAGATTAGATCAAGTACTACACGTAGAGAAACCTTTGCTTATGAATAAAGTAACAAAGTGTTATGCGGAATTAACACTTGATCTAAAACACAATGATGTTAAACAAACTTTCACTTGTATTAGAATAATCGTACTTGGTTACAATGAAAGGGTTTAACAATCGAAAACTTATGAAAACTGATATATGACTTTAACCTAAAGACCTTCTTTTATAGAACAAGAAGTCTTGTACAATAAGCTACGAATCAACTATTCTAGGTAAAGATAATAATAGAAAATACAATGTTGTGCTTATCTTTACCATACATAAATAAAGAAACAAATAAACAAAAGATACGTATGAAGATATTCCATCAGTGTCAATCTTCAAGGCTGTCAGCGTTGACTTCTTCAATGTCAACGCTTGGCTGTCAGCGTCCAATGTCTTCTTATCAGCGTTGACATTCTTCTTATCAGCGTCTAGTGAACTGACCCATATTTTATTCCCAACAATCCTCCCCTAAACTTGATATCCATTCCAATGATCAAGTTTCTGAATAAAAACTAAAGGCTTAGGAGGAATCTTGCAAAAACTTCTTATGTTGGTGATAAACATATCTGATCAAGTCCTTGGCCACGTCACTAGTATAATCAATCTCCAAGGGTGTCTCTAGCATCTTCTCCAACACTTCTTTGGACAAGAAATAGTCAGCATCCACAAGTAAATACTCTGAAAACTTTGTAGAGATCATATGAAATACACCACAAGTAGAATATAGCCTCCAATGAAGATTACTGAGATCATCTTCAAGATCCTTCCAAATGGCAGGATCTGCTTCTTTTGGACCACACAAAGTCATAAATGTGTTCCAAAGTCTTATTCCATTTGCTGAAGTAGGTGCTTCAGCTGTATACTTGGCCTCTATTAACCTCCATAGATGCACCAAGTCTTCCCTGTCTATGCTTGCAAATATAGAAATAACTGAAGTGAAAGTATGTACCTCCTTTCCAAATCGTCCAATCTTCCAAAATCCACACTCATCTTCATCAAAACTGATAATTGGATTTCTGTCATCTAGAGGTACCACATTTACCAAATCTGAAGCTTCCAATGGAGAAAGCTTGAGATGCTTCCTTATTACACCTTCAGTTGGAAAATACACATCCATGTCTTTAGGAAATTGGAAAGGATCTCCTTTCTTCACTGGTCTCTGAGCAATCCTTATTTCCTTTTGAATCTGCATTTCCTCTGCAAGCTCTTGTTTTCTTTCTTCTGAAAGAAACTGGTAGACATTCTGTTCTTGCACCTTCCTCCAAATAGGATGTGCCCTATACTCTAGCTCCTCAAAAGATAAGGCCAGCAACTTCTTTGATGTCCAATTAGGCTGGTGACATCTAAGCAACTTATAGTACAACTGCCTTCTATCCCTTTTGAGCCAGGTCTTGACCTCTTGTGCATTAAATCTCAAAATCACCTTTATGTCATCTTGTACCCTAAGCAGAACTTCCAACCCCCAAATTTGATCTGATAAGCTCATTCCTGGGTTGTCCATAACCTTGTCTTCCCAAGCATGGTACATTCTGGTGATTTCTGGTAGATCCCAATCAATCTGATTCTTCAACTCACTCAACCTTTCCTTTGCTAGCTCATCCCCATATTCAAGCCTTTCTGGATCTTCAATAATCTGAATACTTGAATCTGAGCTATCACTTTCTTTTCCATCACCACTTTCTTCCTCACTCTCAGAAACAACAAATGGTGATCTTCTACTCCTCTTCAAATCTCTTTCCACAAGTTGTGCAGCCAACTGTTCATCAAAAGCAATTTGTGCTGCATCCTTCTTTGGAACATCTTCTTCAATCAAAATACCTTTACCTTTGTCTTTTGGATCAATAATTGGTAAAGTAGAAGAAGAAACCTGTGTGGACACCTCTTTAATGATTGTTGATGGCTGGAATACATCAACACTACCTGCAACTTTGTCAGCGTTCAAGTTGCTCCTATCAGCGCCACGATTACCTTTATCAGCGCTGGATGTGTCAGCGTCCAAACCTGTATCAGCGCCCAATGTTTCTTTGAAAGATCCTTCCAAGTTCTTTGGTGTCATCTTGGATGTATCAACAACTGGGTGCTTTTTCAAGTTGGTGAGAGCTTCAGCAACCTGCAAAGATTCACTAAATTGTGAACTCTTTTCTGAACTCTTCTCACTAGCTGTGTGAATCAACTCATCCTCCTCATTCTCTTCATCCTCCCCTTTGGAAGATTCCTCCATTAGACTCCTGCTACTTGGATTCTCCAAAACAGTGACTCTTTCCCTCAAAGCTTGGAGTTCACGTCCCTGTTTGTTGACAGTTTGTACAAGACTGACATTTTGCTTTTGCAAGCTAATGACAGCCGCCGTCAATTCAGTCATAGTCATAGGTTCCAATCTGCCCTCAGCTAGAATGGGGATTTGACCTCCCAAAATAGAATCATGGGGCATGGATGAGGTCTTAATGATGTTGGGACTATCTTGACCAGCTTCTAAGCCTGTGTCAATAGCCCCAGCCTCACCCATTTCACCAGCCACACTTGTGGAGGTGGTTCTCTCTGCTACAAGGCTAGGATCACTAGAGGAGAACACTCCAGTAACCCTTTGGCGTTTAGGTAACCTAGATTGTAATGGGGTGGAAGATGAAGTAGATTGTGTGGGTGTTGGTTGGATAAGGGGTGTTTGGGATTGTTCAGGAATTGTATCAGTGTTGGGATTGGCTGTGTCAGTGCCCACATTGTGAGTGTCAGCGCTGGGTTGGTCAATGTCCATGTTTTCTGGTGAAGGTGAGGGTTCATGAATAGGCTCAAGTTGGGGTTCAGGGTCTGGTTGTGGTTGTGGTTGTGGTTGTGGTTGTGGTTGTGTAGCCTGAATTACTTCAAGCATGGGTTGGGTAAGAGGTATGGAGTCATTTGTGGAGCTCATTTTAGCAAAAATGGTTTTCTGTTGTTTAGGGATCTCATAAAAAGTATCATGATCCCTAGAACAATATTCTTGTAAATCAAAGACCATTTGCAAAAATCGAGGGTAAGCCAAAGTCATTTTACTTCCCTTGTTTTTACACATCCCTTCAAAAATCATTTTTGAAAAAATATACTTAAGCCCACGTGTGATACAAACCAAAGCACTTGCTATTGACCTGTTTATTTCATTAAAAGAAGTACATTTTGGACTTAAGCATTGTAAAAGGACATGTATCAAATATTTCCAGTCAGAGGGAAATTCCTGCTTATGATATTTATTTAAAGTGACATCAGCAGGAATAGGATAACCCAATTCCCTAAGACCCTGTTCTATTGTTGCAATGGCAAGAGTAGTCACACCATCAGCGTCATCAAGACGCAAAGCTTGGCGAACCAAGGCTTCAGTGACCACCCAAGTTCTTCCATGAACAGTAGATGTTAATGTGGTCACTCCATTAGTTGTTGTGGAACTTACATTGTTCCAAAACTGTCTAATGTGTGCGACAGGGACTAATGGTGTATGAGAAAGTGCATACCTCAATGAAGATGCATTTAAAAATGCCACCATCTGTGAATACTGAGGAAACAAATCATCAGCAGTCAAGTAAGCTACCATATTGTGTTGGCTCTTGAACTCCAATGTTAAATTCTTTGAGTTGAATTTGGGTGCCATGATTGAAAGCTGTTTAGGTTATGTGATATGGGAAAAATCTAGGAGAAAAAGTGTTAGAAAAGAAAATATGAATACCCAGAATAAAAAGATTAGCCAAATTTATAGGAGAGATGCATGATTTTGATTGGTCAAAAATGAGGCAGTTATATTCAAAGAGCAATCATGAAAATCTTGAATCAAATATAACTTATCTCATGCATTAATTAAAAGTAACTTCTCCCCAAAATTACGGCCAAAGATTAGTCAAAAATAACAACTGGGTAGGGCCCACTAGGTGTCAACGGTCAAAAATAGCCCATCAGCGCCCAACGGCTATATTTTCTTGTCAGCGTCACGATTGGACGTAACAGCGTTTGGAGAAAAACTTGTCAGCGTCTAAAAAGTAAAAATAAAAATATTTAAAAAGAAAAAGACCTTAACAAAGTAATTTATCCTAAGGGAAATATCTTACAAGTTGATAATAATTACTGGGCGGCAAGCACTGTCCATATATGCACACTTGCTTAAGCAAGATAGACACAAATGTCCTCTAGAGTCCCTTGCTAACCAAAATACTTACCAACAAAGTTATTTCATAAAATTCTTTGTAACTCCCTGGTAAACCCATAACCAAAGTATTCCCAAGTCTCCCATCAGACCACAACCAATTCTAGGCCAAAAATGTCTTGGCAGCATGCACAGTTTATCAACTTTGCATGCTACAGTGCCTCATGGTTTAGTAAAACTAACCCATACTCACCTGTGGACACAATCTAGAATTGTGATAAGAGTATTATAAGAATACCCAAGAGTCCTAAAGGTTCCTTAAACCTCCCCTCAAACTATGATACATGAGTACTCAAAATATATATGAACATTAAAAATTTATGTCAAGATAGGAATATAAATATTCCAACCATCATCCATAAACAAAACATGTCCAAAGAGCTCTTCAAAGATCCATAAGCAACTCTGTATCAAATGGCATAAAGCTACCACCTAACTACACATTTAGATGAAAACCACAAAACTAACGTTTGTTGCTGACAGCGTCCCGACAACACTTATCAGCGTTGAAGGAACTCTTGTCAGCGTTAGACAATAATATCTCCAACAACGGCAAAATAACACTTGACAGCGTTACATTTACCTTTGTCAGTGTTAGAAAAATAAAGTGGAAAATCTAAAACATCACAAAGACCAATAACAATGCATTATCCTGTACATACTTTTACAAAGAGATTCCAAAACACATATTAAGAGAGATTAACCATTCCAATATTTGTTACCAAATATTGAAATCTTCCAGCATCAAAAGGTTTAGTTAATAAATCAGCCACATTATCTTCTGTGTCTACCCTATCTAGTTGTATTAAACCTTTCTCAAAGCAATCTCTTATAAAATGATGTCTAATTTCTATGTGTTTGGTTTTAGAATGATGTACAGGATTTTTAATAATGCATAAAGTACTGTTATTGTCTACAAAAATCTTGGTATGCATAAAATTATACCCATAATCCAACAGCTGGTTCTGAATCCATAAGACTTGTCCACAACAAGCAGCTGCAGCCACATATTCTGCTTCAGTTGTAGAGTTTGCCACCACTGTTTGTTTCTTGCATTGCCAAGATATTAATCTGCTCCCAAGAAATTGGCATCCACCAGTTGTAGATTTCCTATCAAACTTGTCACCACCATAGTCACTGTCTGAATATGCAATAAGATCCAAGGGAGAATCTTTTGGGTACCACAATCCAAGATCTGGATAACACCTTAGGTACCTAAAAATTCTCTTCACAGCAAAAAGGTGACATTCTTTGGGAGTCACTTGATGGCGTGCACATGCACACACAGCAAACATGATGTCAGGTCTTGAGGCTGTAAGATACATCAATGATCCAATCATTGATCTATAGTGCCTAACATCCACATCCTTTCCAGCTCCAATTTTTCCCCAAGGGTGTTGCCTATCCATAGGAGTGGAAGCCTCCTTTTCATGTGGAGAAAAACCATATTTCTTCAAGATTTCAGCTACATACTTGTCTTGTGAGATGAAGATACCATCTTCTTTCTGTTGAACTTGTAACCCTAGAAAGAAGTTCATCTCACCCATTGCACTCATCTTGAATTTATCTGTCATGAGCTTGGAAAAGTCCTCACTCATTTTTGGATCAGTAGACCCAAAAATGATGTCATCAACATAGACCTGCACAAGCAACACATGTTTTCCTTTCATCTTTGTAAATAGGGTCTGATCTATGGTGCCCCTTTTGAAACCATTTTCCACCAAGTAGGTGGATAATGTACCATACCATGCTCTTGGGGCTTGATGAAGTCCATACATTGCTTTCTTCACTCTATAAACCTTGTCTGGATTCTCAGGATCTTCAAAACCAGGAGGTTGCATGACATATACTTCCTCAACAATTGTCCCATAGAGGAAAGCACTCTTCACATCCATTTGATAAACAGTGAAGTTCATACAAGAGGCAGAAGCTAGAAAAATTCTTATAGCTTCAATTCTTGCAACTGGTGCAAAAACTTCTTCATAATCAATTCCTTCCTCTTGTGTATAACCCTGAGCTACCAAACGTGCCTTGTTTCTGACCACAATGCCTCTTTCATCTTTCTTGTTCCTTAGAACCCATCTTGTCCCAATTGGTCTCACATATCTAGGACAATCAACCAGCTCCCAAACATCCTGTATAGCAAATTGGTGAAGCTCATCCTGCATTGCTTCCACCCAACTAGGTTCTTTGAGAGCATCAAAAATCTTCTTGGGTTCTTCTTGTGACAGAAAACAGGCAAACAAACATGCTTGTACAAGAGGGGTATCAACCTTCTTGTGAATATTGGCAATAAATCCACCAAGACCTTGATGGGATCTTCTTGTCTGAACTGGAGCCATAACATCACCAATGATCTGTGATGTAGGGTGATCCTTTGCTGTGGAAGTGAGAACTCCTCCTTCAATAAGTCTGGTGTCCTCAATTTCACGTTCCATGTTGCCAATATCTTCTTCATCTGACTCTGTTTGATCAACATGAATCTCTTCATGAACATTAGAACGTCCACCTTGTTCAAAATGTGAAGAGAAAAGATGTGCAAAGGTGTTGTCAAATTCTGATCCTTGTTTGTCAGCGTTAGGGCTAACAACGCTTGAACTGCTTGTGTCAGCGTCGGATCCATCAGCGTCTGAATTGCTCTTGTCAGCGCTTGATTTCCCTTTGTCAGCGCCTGAAGAAGTATGCACGTTTGTATTTGGTGGTATTTGAAAACCACCATTATCGTTTCTAGCAGCAGCAGCAGCAGCATAATACTCATCTGTCCATATAGGGAGTGTAACATATTCTTGTGTGGGAGATGATATAACTGCTGGTGGTCCATCCTCCTTAGCAACCTGTATACCTGAAACATTACCAATTCTCTTTTCCAAAACACTTGAAGTTACCTTCACAATGTCTGGATCAGTAACAGGCATATAATTTAAAGCTCTAGATAAAGGTTCTAAGTCAAACAACCAATTTGGACCATTTTCAGGATCACTAGGTTTACTTTCTAAAAACCTAACATGTACTTTTTCAAGTATACGTTTTTCCTTTTTAATGTAAACCCTGTATCCTTTGCTCTGCACTGAATAACCCATGAAGTTGCCTTCATCACCTTTTGAATCAAATTTACCTAGGGCCTCACTAGTTTCTAGAACAACTACATGACATCCAAAAGGCTTGAGGAAGCCAATATTGGGCTTCCTTCCCCAAAGTAATTCATAAGGTGTCTTATTATGTATCTTGTTGACCAATGCCCTATTTTGAACATAACAAGCTGTGTTAACAGCTTCAGCCCAAAAGGCTATAGGAAAGTGGGCATCAGCCAACATGGTTCTGGCTGCTTCAATAAGGGTCCTATTTTTCCTTTCAGCAACCCCATTTTGCTGTGGGGTTCTAGCTATGCTAAACTGCCTAGTAATCCCTTTCTTGGCACAAAAATCATCTAACAACTGATTTCTAAACTCACCCCCATTGTCACTTCTAATAATCTTGACCTCATTACCATTCTTCTTTTCTATCTGGGTAATGAAATTAATCAGACTTTGGGCAGTTTCACTTTTCTTGGCTAAAAAGAAAGTCCATGTAAACCTGGAATAATCATCAGTGATAACAAAACAATATGATTTACCCTTCAGACTTTCTATATTAGTTGGACCAAAGAGGTCCATATGCAATAAGTGAAGTGGTTTAGAACTAGAGTGCACCTGTTTGGACCTGAATGAGACCTTGTGCTGCTTGCCCTTAAGACATGCAACACAAGAGTGGTCATTGTGGAAAGCTTTTTCAGGCAAACCATCAACTAAACCAAGCCTCACAAGTCTATTGATATTCTTAAAGTTTATGTGCCCTAATCTCCTGTGCTAAAGATTACTTTCATCTACTGAGGCTTTAGCATACAGACATGACATTTTATTATTTATCTTAATTCCATTAAGATTCACATTATATATGTCTTTATGCCTTGGTGTTCTAAAATCTATGTATTTTTCCTCTGGAAGCTTATAATCTTTGCTTAACACCAAGCACTCAGTATCTGTGAAAAGAACCTTATTTTTGTTATCACACACTTGTGATACACTAAACAAATTATAATCCAGTTCTTTTACCAAGAAGACATTCTCAAACCGTAGATTGTTGGTGACAAGGGTTCCTTTTCCTGTGATTGTTCCATAGCCCCCTCCAAAGTATACCTTATCACCATCTTGAATAGGAGAGAAATTGGTCAGATAGTCTTCCTTTCCTGTCATGTGCCTTGAGCATCCACTATCCCAGTATCCATAATCATTGATCTTCTTCTGAATGCCCTGCACATAAAGAAAACACATTAGTTTTCTTTGGGAACCCAAGCCGTGGAAGACTTGGATTCATTTGGTTGTTCAACAAGAACAGACATGGTTCTCATAACAACCCCATTTTCATCCCTGTTTGAATGAAATTCCCAGTTAATCCCAATTGGTGTTGACAATGCCTTTGAAATATAATGAAACCTGTTGCATGTCATAGAAATACCAGTAGAATTAGGGTTTTGGTCTTGTTTTGGTCTCCATGTTAAGCTAGTAGAAGCTTTAGACCTATTTCCCTGTGGTTGCAAATACCTAGGTTTAGCAGTGTGTCTGTCACCGTTGAAATTTCTTTTGTCAGCGCCCCGATTGCTCCTATCAGCGTTGAACCTAGGGTTTGCTACAGGAACCCATTGCCTATTTGACCAAGTGTTTGACTTTTGAAAAGGTCTTAGGCCTTGTGTGTTAGACCCTCTAGAAAAGAATGGGGCTGGTCTAACAACTTGTGAACTTTTGTTCACAAAGGTATTGGGTCTGACAGTGTTTGACCTACGTTGACTTTTGTCAGCGCTGAAATGGTTCCTATCAGCGTTGACATTGGAAGCGTTGACACATTTGTAGGCCAAATGTGAGAAGCTACCACATGTGTAACAAGCTTTTCTAGACATAGTCTTAGGTCTAGAAGCAAAGAAGCCTGTTCCATGATCACTAACTTGGCTTTTTGGTGACCTAGTATTTCTATACATCTCAGCATACTTAACACTAGGTTTTCTAACAGTTTGTGGGCCAAGGTCAACAGCTTTGCCAGTGGTAGGGTGTGTGATCTTAATAGGTTTAGGATCATAGGACTCCACAATTGGTATCATGTTTGGTGTGGGCTCATTTGGACTTTCACACAACAACCCTCCCTTAACAAACAAGGTGTGGTTAGCTTTCTTCCACTCATCTAGGTCAGTCAGTTTTTGCTTGTATTCCTCAACTGGGGAAATCACTCTAGGTGGAGGAATGAATTCCTCCTCTTGGCATTCTGGCAAGCCAGTCCAAGATAAGTCCTTTGATTGGACACCATAGAAATCCCCAGCTGGTGGTGGAACAACAGTATAATTATTCATCCCAATCCCACTCATATCCTTAGAGTCTCTTTTTATTTTTGTTAGCCTCCTCTAACTGAGCTATCAAATCAAGATTAACCCTATTTACTATATCTTGAACATCTTTACTCTGATATAACTCATGTTTTAAGATGTTTATTTGATCCTTTAAATCAAACTCCATTTTCTTATACTCAGCTACTGTCTTTTCTGTTTGGGTAAGAGCAATTTGGTAATTAGATACTTTGCATCTTTCAGTACTTGCCTCATCTAATAATTTAACTATCTCTTGTTTTAATTTTTCAGTATTTAAACGACAACCCTTAGAACAGAAAGCATCATCATATACCTTATTATCTGATGAAGAGGAGGAGTGTGCCATGAGAGCATATTCAACATGCTCTTCTTTAACTTCAGCAACCAAAGCTCTGTCCTCTTCCTCATTCTTAGCCATCCAGCTCCAATCCCATTCTCCAACACCATCAATTTGTTGAACAGCAACCATGGCCTTGGGATCTGAGCTCTTAATCATTTGGCTTGAAGGCTTCCCAGCATCAGATCTTCTTGGAGATCTACATTCCCTCATAAAGTGCCCCATCCTATGACAGTTGTAGCACTCAACCTTGGACTTGTCAAAACCAGCAACATCCTTAGCATTAAAGGTCATCTTCTTCTTGAACCTTTTATTGAACCTGTTTGCTCTTAAACTTACAAGAGCCATAGTCCATTTGATGTCCATCTCTTCCAATTGTTCATCACTTATCTGCTCAAGATCTTCATATGTAATCCTTGAATCACTGGGCAAAGAAGCAATGAATGCACACACAGTATCTAGATCAAAACCAGCAGGTTTAATTCTATCAGCGCCATGATTGTGTGTGTCAGCGCTTGAGTACAAAGCGTTGACAGGATATGATCCAGCGCTGACAGGCTGAGATCCAGCGTTGACACAATGAGATCCAGGGGCTGAATGTCCATAGAAGTTCATGGAATCAAATTGGCCTTCACTTTGTGAGAAGAAGGCCATGTTGCTACTGGAAGATTTATTATCACTATCTAATTGCCATTCATTCTCCAACAATCTTAGTTTGTTGAAGATGTCATCAAACCTGGAAGTCTTGTGGGTGTTGTTGACAAGAATGGATCTTGTCTCAATCTTCTATACATCACCAAGGCTTTTGAGAAAAGTAGCATTCAATTCAGGGTCATCAATCTGTGTTCCCATGAAGGAAAGTTGACTTGTGATGTCAAGAAGTCTACTTCTCACACTGCTGAGATTTTCATTGGGTTGAGCTTTAAAGACAGCATACTCATGCAAGAGTTGCTTCTTCTTTTCTTCTTTTGTGTCAGCATTGCCACCATATGCTACTTCAAGAGCTTCCCAAAGCTCTTTTGCAGACTCAAAGCGTTTGTACTTGTGCTGATTCTCATGACCTAGGGCGTGTTTCATGATGTTCAAGATTTTCATGTCCACCCTCTTCTTGGCTATATCTTCAACAGCTACAGCTCTCCCATCTCCAGGCTTTTCCACCTTATCAGCTTCAGGACAATTAGGAACAGCTGTCCTTGTGGCAATTGCAGCAGTAATCTTTGCTGCTTTGTCGAATGTGTTCCCATATTCGACAATCTCCCAAAGAGTATAGTCATAAATAGATATATACTGCTCAAAGTTAGACTTCCAAAGCTCAAAGTTTCTGGCATCAAACATGGGAATTTTGATGCTAGGGTTTGAGGAGTTGTTTTGTAGCAAAGCAGCAGCTTGATCTGTGCCTGACATGGTGTTTTTAGGGTTTTGAGAATTTTAGAGTTTTTAGGGTTTTTGGTGTTTTAGGGTTCTTGCGTTACTTAAAGATCAAAAGTTTCTCAACAAGCTCTGATACCACTTGTTGATCCCAAACTTAGATCGATTAAGCTTTGTGTATACGAGATTAGATCAAGTACTACACGTAGAGAAACCTTTGCTTATGAATAAAGTAACAAAGTGTTATGCGGAATTAACACTTGATCTAAAACACAATGATGTTAAACAAACTTTCACTTGTATTAGAATAATCGTACTTGGTTACAATGAAAGGGTTTAACAATCGAAAACTTATGAAAACTGATATATGACTTTAACCTAAAGACCTTCTTTTATAGAACAAGAAGTCTTGTACAATAACTACGAATCAACTATTCTAGGTAAAGATAATAATAGAAAATACAATGTTGTGCTTATCTTTACCATACATAAATAAAGAAACAAATAAACAAAAGATACGTATGAAGATATTCCATCAGTGTCAATCTTCAAGGCTGTCAGCGTTGACTTCTTCAATGTCAACGCTTGGCTGTCAGCGTCCAATGTCTTCTTATCAGCGTTGACATTCTTCTTATCAGCGTCTAGTGAACTGACCCATATTTTATTCCCAACAATTATATTATGGTATGCCGCCGAGATGTTGTTTGTCTGGTGCATTCACAACTACTTTAAATACTAGCCGACCGACTTTTAAACCTGGCAAAACACGACAAAAACTAAACAAACAAAACTCCTAGGTGTGTTTTGTCCATCTAGGATCCGTATAAATTTATTTTCCACGGATTCTAGATGGTCCCTGTGGACTGGAAATCTAAAGTCCAGTTTTCGCTTAGGTTTGGATGATTTTGGCCGGTTCGGCATTTTTTGCTGTTTTGGCCGGTTTTTACCAGTTTTCGACCGGTTAGCTCGCTTTTGACCGAGGTTTTCCGAGACAAAATGTACTCCTTGTTTCAAGCTTTCATTTTCTTAGTCATGTTTTTGAAACGGATTCATGTAGCACATGTTATAGCCTTTTTATTGCAGCCCATATTCTATAATAATAATCTAAATTTGTTTTTGTGTGTTAGCAATTATGTTTGGGACTTTATTTCTTTACCATATGGAATTAGTAAAACTAACACCTATTTGTATGTTTTGGTATATGTAGGTTTTATATATGTATGTTTATTATGTGAAGTCGAAGCACAATAGATTGTAAGTAACTTTACAAATTCATACACAAATAAAGAAAGAAAAGCGAGTTTAATGTGAAGCCAAAAGCAAAGATCAACAAACTAAACTCCAATCATACCGATAAGGAGGTTAAACTAAATAATAGATTTCATAAATAGCTCGCCATTCAAATGTAATAAAATGTTGAATCGAATATTTCAAAGTCATATGATACTTAAGCATGAGTTTCTTACATGAAATGTCAAATACTTGTTGTTTAGTGTTGTATATTATTCACCTTCTTAGGCTTCTAAGGATAAATAATATCATCGTTGTTTTGATCAAAGAACGTGAAGTGTTGTTCGAGCAAACTCATATCTCGACCGTTATCTTATGGTGTGCCGCCGAGATGTTGTTTGTCTGGTGCATTCACAACTACTTTAAATACTAGCTGACCGACTTTTAAACCTGGCAAAACACGACAAAAACTAAACAAACAAAATTCCTAGGTGTGTTTTGTCCATCTAAGATCCGTGCAAATTTATTTTCCACGGTTTCTAGATGGTCCCTATGGAATGGAAATCTAAAGTCCGGTTTTCGCTTAGGTTTGGATGATTTTGGCCGGTTCGGCATTTTTTGCTGTTTTGGCCGGTTTTGACCAGTTTTCGACCGGTTAGGTCGCTTTTGACCGAGGTTTTCCGAGACAAAATGTACTCCTTGTTTCAAGCTTTCATTTTCTTAGTCATGTTCTTGAAACAGATTCATGTAGCACATGTTATGGCCTTTTTATTGCAGCCCATATTTTCTGATAATTTCAATCTAAATTTATTTTTGTGTGTTAGCAATTATGTTTGGGACTTTATTTCTTTACCATATGGAATTAGTAAAACTAACACCTATTTGTATGTTTTTGTATATGTAGGTTGTATATATGTATGTTTATTATGTGAAGTCAAAGCACAATAGATTGTAAGTAACTTTACAAATACATACACAAATAAAGAAAGAAAAGCGAGTTTAATGTGAAGCCAAAAGCAAAGATCAACAAACTAAACTCCAATCATACGGGTAAGGAGGTTAAACTAAATAATAGATTTCATAAATAGCTCGCCATTCAAATGTAATAAAATGTTTAATCGAATATTTCAAAGTCATATGATACTTAAGCATGAGTTTCTTACATGAAATGTCAAGTACTTGTTGTTTAGTGTTGTATATTATTCACCTTCTTAGGCTTTCTAAGGATAAATAATATCATCGTTGTTTTGATCAAAGAACGCGAAGAGTTGTTAGAGCAAACTCATATCTCGACCGTTATATTATGGTGTGCCGCCTAGATGTTGTTTGTCCGGTGCATTCACAACTACTTTAAATACTAGCTGACCGACTTTTAAACCTGGCAAAACACGACAAAAACTAAACAAACAAAACTCCTAGGTGTGTTTTGTCCATCTAGGATCCGTGCAAATTTATTTCCCACGGATTCTAGATGGTCCTTGTGGACTGGAAATCTAAAATCCGGTTTTTTATTATGTTTGGATGATTTTGGCCGGTTCGGCATTTTTTGCTGTTTTGGCCGGTTTTGACCAGTTTTCGACCGGTTAGGTCGCTTTTGACCGAGGTTTTCCGAGACAAAATGTACTCCTTGTTTCAAGCTTTCATTTGCTTAGTCATGTTCTTGAACGGATTCATGTAGCACATGTTATGGCCTTTTTATTGCAGCCCATATTTTCTGATAATTTCAATATAAATTTGTTTTTGTGTGTTAGCAATTATGTTTGTGACTTTATTTCTTTACCATATGGAATTAGTAAAACTAACTCCTATTTAAATGTTTTTGTATATGTAGGTTGTATATATGTATGTTTATTATGTGAAGTCGAAGCACAATAGATTGTAAGTAACTTTACAAATACATACACAAATAAAGAAAGAAAAGCGAGTTTAATGTGAAGCCAAAAGCAAAGATCAACAAACTAAACTCCAATCATACCGGTAAGGAGGTTTAACTAAATAATAGATTTCATAAATAGCTCGCCATTGAAATGGAATAAAATGTTGAATCGAATATTTCAAAGTCATATGATACTTAATCATGAGTTTCTTACATGAAATGTCAAGTACTTGTTGTTTAGTGTTGTATATTATTCACCTTCTTAGGCTTTCTAAGGATAAATAATATCATCGTTGTTTTGATCAAAGAACGCGAAGAGTTGTTAGAGCAAACTCATATCTCGACCGTTATATTATGGTGTGCCGCCTAGATGTTGTTTGTCCGGTGCATTCACAACTACTTTAAATACTAGCTGACCGACTTTTAAACCTGGCAAAACACGACAAAAACTAAACAAACAAAATTCCTAGGTGTGTTTTGTCCATCTAAGATCCGTGCAAATTTATTTTCCACGGTTTCTAGATGGTCCCTGTGGAATGGAAATCTAAAGTCCGGTTTTCGCTTAGGTTTGGATGATTTTGGCCGGTTCGGCATTTTTTGCTGTTTTGGCCAGTTTTGACCAGTTTTCGACCGGTTAGGTCGCTTTTGACCGAGGTTTTCCGAGACAAAATGTACTCCTTGTTTCAAGCTTTCATTTTCTTAGTCATGTTCTTGAAACAGATTCATGTAGCACATGATATGGCCTTTTTATTGCAACCCATATTTTCTGATAATTTCAATCTAAATTTGTTTTTGTGTGTTAGCAAATATGTTTGGGACTTTATTTCTTTACCATATGGAATTAGTAAAACTAACACCTATTTGTATGTTTTTGTATATGTAGGTTGTATATATGTATGTTTATTATGTGAAGTCGAAGCACAATAGATTGTAAGTAACTTTACAAATACATACACAAATAAAGAAAGAAAAGCGAGTTTAATGTGAAGCCAAAAGCAAAGATCAACAAACTAAACTCCAATCATACCGGTAAGGAGGTTTAACTAAATAATAGATTTCATAAATAGCTCGCCATTGAAATGGAATAAAATGTTGAATCGAATATTTCAAAGTCATATGATACTTAATCATGAGTTTCTTACATGAAATGTCAAATACTTGTTGTTTAGTGTCGTACATTATTCACCTTCTTAGGCTTTCCAAGGATAAATAATATCATTGTTGTTTTGATCCAAGAACGCGACTTGTTGTTAGAGCAAACTCATATCTCGACCGTTATCTTATGGTGTGCCGCCGAGATGTTGTTTGTCTGGTGCATTCACAACTACTTTAAATACTAGCTAACCGACTTTTAAACCTGGCAAAACACGACAAAAACTAAACAAACAAAACTCTTAGGTGTGTTTTGTCCATCTAGGATCCGTATAAATTTATTTTCCACGGATTCTAGATGGTCCATGTGGACTGGAAATCTAAAGTCCGGTTTTCGCTAAGGTTTGGATGATTTTGGCCGGTTCGGAATTTTTTGCTGTTTTGGCCGGTTTTGACCAGTTTTTGACCGGTTAGGTCGCTTTTGACCGAGGTTTTCCGAGACAAAATGTACTCCTTGTTTCAAGCTTTCATTTTCTTAGTCATGTTCTTGAAACAGATTCATGTAGCACATGTTATGGCCTTTTTATTGCAGCCCATATTTTCTTATAATTTCAATCTAAATTTGTTTTTGTGTGTTAGCAATTATGTTTGGGACTTTATTTCTTTACCATATGGCATTAGTAAAACTAACACCTATTTGTATGTTTTTGTATATGTAGGTTGTATATATGTATGTTTATTATGTGAAGTCGAAGCACAATAGATTGTAAGTAACTTTACAAATACATACACAAATAAAGAAAGAAAAGCGAGTTTAATGTGAAGCCAAAAGCAAAGATCAACAAACTAAACTCCAATCATACGGGTAAGGAGGTTAAACTAAATAATAGATTTCATAAATAGCTCGACATTCAAATGTAATAAAATGTTGAATCGAATATTTCAAAGTCATATGATACTTAAGCATGAGTTTCTTTCATGAAATGTCAAATACTTGTTGTTTAGTGTTGTATATTATTCACCTTCTTAGGCTTCTAAGGATAAATAATATCATCGTTGTTTTGATCAAAGAACGTGAAGTGTTGTTCGAGCAAACTCATATCTCGACCGTTATCTTATGGTGTGCCGCCGAGATGTTGTTTGTCTGGTGCATTCACAACTACTTTAAATACTAGCTGACCGACTTTTAAACCTGGTAAAACACGACAAAAACTAAACAAACAAAATTCCTAGGTGTGTTTTGTCCATCTAAGATCCGTGCAAATTTATTTTCCATGGTTTCTAGATGGTCCCTGTGGAATGGAAATCTAAAGTCCGGTTTTCGCTTAGGTTTGGATGATTTTGGCCGGTTCGGCATTTTTTGCTGTTTTGGCCGGTTTTGACCAGTTTTCGACCGGTTAGGTCGCTTTTGACCGAGGTTTTCCGAGACAAAATGTACTCCTTGTTTCAAGCTTTCATTTTCTTAGTCATGTTCTTGAAACAGATTCATGTAGCACATGTTATGGCCTTTTTATTGCAGCCCATATTTTCTGATAATTTCAATCTAAATTTGTTTTTGTGTGTTAGCAAATACGTTTGGGACTTTATTTCTTTACCATATGGAATTAGTAAAACTAACACCTATTTGTATGTTTTTGTATATGTAGGTTGTATATATGTATGTTTATTATGTGAAGTCGAAGCACAATAGATTGTAAGTAACTTTACAAATACATACACAAATAAAGAAAGAAAAGCGAGTTTAATGTGAAGCCAAAAGCAAAGATCAACAAACTAAACTCCAATCAAACCGGTAAGGAGGTTTAACTAAATAATAGATTTCATAAATAGCTCGCCATTCAAATGGAATAAAATGTTGAATCGAATATTTCAAAGTCATATGATACTTAATCATGAGTTTCTTACATGAAATGTCAAATACTTGTTGTTTAGTGTCGTACATTATTCACCTTCTTAGGCTTTCCAAGGATAAATAATATCATTGTTGTTTTGATCCAAGAACGCGACTTGTTGTTAGAGCAAACTCATATCTCGACCGTTATCTTATGGTGTGCCGCCGAGATGTTGTTTGTCTGGTGCATTCACAACTACTTTAAATACTAGCTAACCGACTTTTAAACCTGGCAAAACAGGACAAAAACTAAACAAACAAAACTCTTAGGTGTGTTTTGTCCATCTAGGATCCGTATAAATTTATTTTCCACGGATTCTAGATGGTCCATGTGGACTGGAAATCTAAAGTCCGGTTTTCGCTAAGGTTTGGATGATTTTGGCCGGTTCGGAATTTTTTGCTGTTTTGGCTGGTTTTGACCAGTTTTTGACCGGTTAGGTCGCTTTTGACGGAGGTTTTCCGAGACAAAATGTACTCCTTGTTTCAAGCTTTCATTTTCTTAGTCATGTTCTTGAAACAGATTCATGTAGCACATGTTATGGCCTTTTTATTGCAGCCCATATTTTCTTATAATTTCAATCTAAATTTGTTTTTGTGTGTTAGCAATTATGTTTGGGACTTTATTTCTTTACCATATGGAATTAGTAAAACTAACACCTATTTGTATGTTTTTGTATATGTAGGTTGTATATATGTATGTTTATTATGTGAAGTCGAAGCACAATAGATTGTAAGTAACTTTACAAATACATACACAAATAAAGAAAGAAAAGCGAGTTTAATGTGAAGCCAAAAGCAAAGATCAACAAACTAAACTCCAATCATACCGGTAAGGAGGTTTAACTAAATAATAGATTTCATAAATAGCTCGCCATTGAAATGGAATAAAATGTTGAATCGAATATTTCAAAGTCATATGATACTTAATCATGAGTTTCTTACATGAAATGTCAAATACTTGTTGTTTAGTGTCGTACATTATTCACCTTCTTAGGCTTTCCAAGGATAAATAATATCATTGTTGTTTTGATCCAAGAACGCGACTTGTTGTTAGAGCAAACTCATATCTCGACCGTTATCTTATGGTGTGCCGCCGAGATGTTGTTTGTCTGGTGCATTCACAACTACTTTAAATACTAGCTAACCGACTTTTAAACCTGGCAAAACACGACAAAAACTAAACAAACAAAACTCTTAGGTGTGTTTTGTCCATCTAGGATCCGTATAAATTTATTTTCCACGGATTCTAGATGGTCCATGTGGACTGGAAATCTAAAGTCCGGTTTTCGCTAAGGTTTGGATGATTTTGGCCGGTTCGGAATTTTTTGCTGTTTTGGCCGGTTTTGACCAGTTTTTGACCGGTTAGGTCGCTTTTGACCGAGGTTTTCCGAGACAAAATGTACTCCTTGTTTCAAGCTTTCATTTTCTTAGTCATGTTCTTGAAACAGATTCATGTAGCACATGTTATGGCCTTTTTATTGCAGCCCATATTTTCTTATAATTTCAATCTAAATTTGTTTTTGTGTGTTAGCAATTATGTTTGGGACTTTATTTCTTTACCATATGGCATTAGTAAAACTAACACCTATTTGTATGTTTTTGTATATGTAGGTTGTATATATGTATGTTTATTATGTGAAGTCGAAGCACAATAGATTGTAAGTAACTTTACAAATACATACACAAATAAAGAAAGAAAAGCGAGTTTAATGTGAAGCCAAAAGCAAAGATCAACAAACTAAACTCCAATCATACGGGTAAGGAGGTTAAACTAAATAATAGATTTCATAAATAGCTCGACATTCAAATGTAATAAAATGTTGAATCGAATATTTCAAAGTCATATGATACTTAAGCATGAGTTTCTTACATGAAATGTCAAATACTTGTTGTTTAGTGTTGTATATTATTCACCTTCTTAGGCTTCTAAGGATAAATAATATCATCGTTGTTTTGATCAAAGAACGTGAAGTGTTGTTCGAGCAAACTCATATCTCGACCGTTATCTTATGGTGTGCCGCCGAGATGTTGTTTGTCTGGTGCATTCACAACTACTTTAAATACTAGCTGACCGACTTTTAAACCTGGTAAAACACGACAAAAACTAAACAAACAAAATTCCTAGGTGTGTTTTGTCCATCTAAGATCCGTGCAAATTTATTTTCCATGGTTTCTAGATGGTCCCTGTGGAATGGAAATCTAAAGTCCGGTTTTCGCTTAGGTTTGGATGATTTTGGCCGGTTCGGCATTTTTTGCTGTTTTGGCCGGTTTTGACCAGTTTTCGACCGGTTAGGTCGCTTTTGACCGAGGTTTTCCGAGACAAAATGTACTCCTTGTTTCAAGCTTTCATTTTCTTAGTCATGTTCTTGAAACAGATTCATGTAGCACATGTTATGGCCTTTTTATTGCAGCCCATATTTTCTGATAATTTCAATCTAAATTTGTTTTTGTGTGTTAGCAAATACGTTTGGGACTTTATTTCTTTACCATATGGAATTAGTAAAACTAACACCTATTTGTATGTTTTTGTATATGTAGGTTGTATATATGTATGTTTATTATGTGAAGTCGAAGCACAATAGATTGTAAGTAACTTTACAAATACATACACAAATAAAGAAAGAAAAGCGAGTTTAATGTGAAGCCAAAAGCAAAGATCAACAAACTAAACTCCAATAAAACCGGTAAGGAGGTTTAACTAAATAATAGATTTCATAAATAGCTCGCCATTCAAATGGAATAAAATGTTGAATCGAATATTTCAAAGTCATATGATACTTAATCATGAGTTTCTTACATGAAATGTCAAATACTTGTTGTTTAGTGTCGTACATTATTCACCTTCTTAGGCTTTCCAAGGATAAATAATATCATTGTTGTTTTGATCCAAGAACGCGACTTGTTGTTAGAGCAAACTCATATCTCGACCGTTATCTTATGGTGTGCCGCCGAGATGTTGTTTGTCTGGTGCATTCACAACTACTTTAAATACTAGCTAACCGACTTTTAAACCTGGCAAAACACGACAAAAACTAAACAAACAAAACTCTTAGGTGTGTTTTGTCCATCTAGGATCCGTATAAATTTATTTTCCACGGATTCTAGATGGTCCATGTGGACTGGAAATCTAAAGTCCGATTTTCGCTAAGGTTTGGATGATTTTGGCCGGTTCGGAATTTTTTGCTGTTTTGGCTGGTTTTGACCAGTTTTTGACCGGTTAGGTCGCTTTTGACGGAGGTTTTCCGAGACAAAATGTACTCCTTGTTTCAAGCTTTCATTTTCTTAGTCATGTTCTTGAAACAGATTCATGTAGCACATGTTATGGCCTTTTTATTGCAGCCCATATTTTCTTATAATTTCAATCTAAATTTGTTTTTGTGTGTTAGCAATTATGTTTGGGACTTTATTTCTTTACCATATGGAATTAGTAAAACTAACACCTATTTGTATGTTTTTGTATATGTAGGTTGTATATATGTATGTTTATTATGTGAAGTCGAAGCACAATAGATTGTAAGTAACTTTACAAATACATACACAAATAAAGAAAAAAAAGCGAGTTTAATGTGAAGCCAAAAGCAAAGATCAACAAACTAAACTCCAATCATACGGGTAAGGAGGTTAAACTAAATAATAGATTTCATAAATAGCTCGCCATTCAAATGTAATAAAATGTTGAATCGAATATTTCAAAGTCATATGATACTTAAGCATGAGTTTCTTACATGAAATGTCAAATACTTGTTGTTTAGTGTTGTATATTATTCACCTTCTTAGGCTTCTAAGGATAAATAATATCATCGTTGTTTTGATCAAAGAACGTGAAGTGTTGTTCGAGCAAACTCATATCTCGACCGTTATCTTATGGTGTGCCGCCGAGATGTTGTTTGTCTGGTGCATTCACAACTACTTTAAATACTAGCTGACCAACTTTTAAACCTGGCAAAACACGACAAAAACTAAACAAACAAAATTCCTAGGTGTGTTTTGTCCATCTAAGATCCGTGCAAATTTATTTTCCACGGTTTCTAGATGGTCCCTGTGGAATGGAAATCTAAAGTCCGGTTTTCGCTTAGGTTTGGATGATTTTGGCCGGTTCGGCATTTTTTGCTGTTTTGGCCGGTTTTGACCAGTTTTCGCCGGTTAGGTCGCTTTTGACCGAGGTTTTCCGAGACAAAATGTACTCCTTGTTTCAAGCTTTCATTTTCTTAGTCATGTTCTTGAAACAGATTCATGTAGCACATGTTATGGCCTTTTTATTGCAGCCCATATTTTCTGATAATTTCAATCTAAATTTGTTTTTGTGTGTTAGCAATTATGTTTGGGACTTTATTTCTTTACCATATGGAATTAGTAAAACTAACACCTATTTGTATGTTTTTGTATATGTAGGTTGTATATATGTATGTTTATTTTGTGAAGTCAAAGCACAATAGATTGTAAGTAACTTTACAAATACATACACAAATAAAGAAAGAAAAGCGAGTTTAATGTGAAGCCAAAAGCAAAGATCAACAAACTAAACTCCAATCATACGGGCAAGGAGGTTAAACTAAATAATAGATTTCATAAATAGCTCGCCATTCAAATGTAATAAAATGTTGAATCGAATATTTCAAAGTCATATGATACTTAAGCATGAGTTTTTTACATGAAATGTCAAGTACTTGTTGTTTAGTGTTGTATATTATTCACCTTCTTAGGCTTTCTAAGGATAAATAATATCATCGTTGTTTTGATCAAAGAACGTGAAGAGTTGTTAGAGCAAACTCATATCTCGACCGTTATATTATGGTGTGCCGCCTAGATGTTGTTTGTCCGGTGCATTCACAACTACTTTAAATACTAGCTGACCGACTTTTAAACCTGGCAAAACACGACAAAAACTAAACAAACAAAACTCCTAGGTGTGTTTTGTCCATCTAGGATCCGTGCAAATTTATTTCCCATGGATTCTAGATGGTCCTTGTGGACTGGAAATCTAAAATCCGGTTTTTTATTATGTTTGGATGATTTTGGCCGGTTCGGCATTTTTTGCTGTTTTGGCCGGTTTTGACCAGTTTTCGACCGGTTAGGTCGCTTTTGACCGAGGTTTTCCGAGACAAAATGTACTCCTTGTTTCAAGATTTCATTTGCTTAGTCATGTTCTGGAACGGATTCATGTAGCACATGTTATGGCCTTTTTATTGCAGCCCATATTTTCTGATAATTTCAATATAAATTTGTTTTTGTGTGTTAGCAATTATGTTTGTGACTTTATTTCTTTACCATATGGAATTAGTAAAACTAACTCCTATTTAAATGTTTCTGTATATGTAGGTTGTATATATGTATGTTTATTATGTGAAGTCGAAGCACAATAGATTGTAAGTAACTTCACAAATACATACACAAATAAAGAAAGAAAAGCGAGTTTAATGTGAAGCCAAAAGCAAAGATCAACAAACTAAACTCCAATCATACCGGTAAGGAGGTTTAACTAAATAATAGATTTCATAAATAGCTCGCCATTCAAATGGAATAAAATGTTGAATCGAATATTTCAAAGTCATATGATACTTAATCATGAGTTTCTTACATGAAATGTCAAATACTTGTTGTTTAGTGTCGTACATTATTCACCTCCTTAGGCTTTCCAAGGATAAATAATATCATTGTTGTTTTGATCCAAGAACGCGACTTGTTGTTAGAGCAAACTCATATCTCGACCGTTATCTTATGGTGTACCGCCGAGATGTTGTTTGTCTGGTGCATTCACAACTACTTTAAATACTAGCTAACCGACTTTTAAACCTGGCAAAACACGACAAAAACTAAACAAACAAAACTCTTAGGTGTGTTTTGTCCATCTAGGATCCGTATAAATTTATTTTCCACGGATTCTAGATGGTCCATGTGGACTGGAAATCTAAAGTCCGGTTTTCGCTAAGGTTTGGATGATTTTGGCCGGTTCGGAATTTTTTGCTGTTTTGGCCGGTTTTGACCAGTTTTTTACCGGTTAGGTCGCTTTTGACCGAGGTTTTCCGAGACAAAATGTACTCCTTGTTTCAAGATTTCATTTTCTTAGTCATGATCTTGAAACAGATTCATGTAGCACATGTTATGGCCTTTTTATTGCAGCCCATATTTTCTTATAATTTCAATCTAAATTTGTTTTTGTGCGTTAGCAATTATGTTTGGGACTTTATTTCTTTACCATATGGAATTAGTAAAACTAACACCTATTTGTATGTTTTTGTATATGTAGGTTGTATATATGTATGTTTATTATGTGAAGTCGAAGCACAATAGATTGTAAGTAACTTTACAAATACATACACAAATAAAGAAAGAAAAGCGAGTTTAATGTGAAGCCAAAAGCAAAGATCAACAAACTAAACTCCAATCATACCGGTAAGGAGGTTTAACTAAATAATAGATTTCATAAATAGCTCGCCATTCAAATGGAATAAAATGTTGAATCGAATATTTCAAAGTCATATGATACTTAATCATGAGTTTCTTACATGAAATGTCAAATACTTGTTGTTTAGTGTCGTACATTATTCACCTTCTTAGGCTTTCCAAGGATAAATAATATCATTGTTGTTTTGATCCAAGAACGCGACTTGTTGTTAGAGCAAACTCATATCTCGACCGTTATCTTATGGTGTACCGCCGAGATGTTGTTTGTCTGGTGCATTCACAACTACTTTAAATACTAGCTAACCGACTTTTAAACCTGGCAAAACACGACAAAAACTAAACAAACAAAACTCTTAGGTGTGTTTTGTCCATCTAAGATCCGTATAAATTTATTTTCCACGGATTCTAGATGGTCCATGTGGACTGGAAATCTAAAGTCCGGTTTTCGCTAAGGTTTGGATGATTTTGGCCGGTTCGGAATTTTTTGCTGTTTTGGCCGGTTTTGACCAGTTTTTGACCGGTTAGGTCGCTTTTGACCGAGGTTTTCCGAGACAAAATGTACTCCTTGTTTCAAGATTTCATTTTCTTAGTCATGTTCTTGAAACAGATTCATGTAGCACATGTTATGGCCTTTTTATTGCAGCCCATATTTTCTTATAATTTCAATCTAAATTTGTTTTTGTGCGTTAGCAATTATGTTTGGGACTTTATTTCTTTACCATATGGAATTAGTAAAACTAACACCTATTTGTATGTTTTTGTATATGTAGGTTGTATATATGTATGTTTATTATGTGAAGTCGAAGCACAATAGATTGTAAGTAACTTTACAAATACATACACAAATAAAGAAAGAAAAGCGAGTTTAATGTGAAGCCAAAAGCAAAGATCAACAAACTAAACTCCAATCATACGGGTAAGGAGGTTAAACTAAATAATAGATTTCATAAATAGCTCGCCATTCAAATGTAATAAAATGTTGAATCGAATATTTCAAAGTCATATGATACTTAAGCATGAGTTTCTTACACGAAATGTCAAATACTTGTTGTTTAGTGTTGTATATTATTCACCTTTTTAGGCTTTCTAAGGATAAATAATATCATCGTTGTTTTGATCAAAGAACGCGAAGTGTTGTTAGAGCAAACTCATATCTCGACCGTTATATTATGGTGTGCCGCCTAGATGTTGTTTGTCCGGTGCATTCATAACTACTTTAAATACTAGCTGACCGACTTTTAAACCTGGCAAAACACGACAAAAACTAAACAAACAAAACTCCTAGGTGTGTGAAAGTCCCTAATCAATGCAAGAAACCCTAATCTTAACTTAATCAACACAAGGTATTACTTTTCAACGTAATCTTATTATTGTATAATAAAGAATTACAAGTGTTATAGATAACACCGTTTGATGACAATGTGTTGTGCACACTTTGGACAACAATAAACCCTAACTTATGAATACAGTCGTAGCTGTTTGTTTCACTAAGTTATACGCACTAATGTTCTTAATATCTCAAAGTGTTAAACATTAATGCATGGATGCACATCCTATTTATAGTGTTACGAGTTTGACTTAAACAGTACTTGATGTCGACTACACAAGCTTTTACAAGTTCCCACATCAGTCACATGATGTCCTTCTATTCTTGGTAGTCTTCCATTATGCTTTAAGGAACAGTTGTCAAAAACAGTTTCCTTATTCTTCATAATCTCGAACACACAAATGGCATGTCCAAAGTGTGCTGAGAGTTATCAGGGTATTGCCACCCCTGTTAACTCTCAACCCCTCAGAGTCCCTAATACATCTTGGCTGTTATCCATCACAGCCAAGGAGTATGTCTTCAGGTAATCTTCGACTTCCCTGACAATGTCTCTGACATGGACTCCTCTGAGGTTGCTCACAGAGACTTGGATCTCTGTGAGTCTTGCGAAACTTGCCTGCCTCCTAGGCACAGGCAAGGGACTATCTATCAGCCTAATTATGTTTAAATCAATGATCAGGGAATCTAACAAGTTTAGATTCCCAACAATCTCCCCCTATTTAAACATAAATAATGCTAGATCTAACTAAGTTAAGGTAAGTGAGTTTAACAGCTTCTTCTTACACATAACAGATCTAAACAAACATACCTCATGATTTTATTAAGACTTAAAGAAAATTACAAATTCATTACATAAGTAAAATAAAAGATGAATGTAAAAAGGGCTGACACCATCTTCAATAGTCATCATTTTTTATTCTTTCTTCAGCTTCGGCCACATCTAATCTGTTATCAATTTCATCCTGCAAAGTCTTTGCAAACTTCTTGGAATACTCTATGTTGATCTTGAGACACTTCTTGTGACAGAGTAGCTGAATAGTTGAAGCCAAGCACAGCTCATCTTCCCTCTGAAAAGCATACTGGCAAGCCTTGTTCATAAAAGCCATTCCTCTTTCAGGCACTGAGTATGTCTGACCATCAACAGGGCCAACAATATCATTTGGAAGGATCAAATCCCTGTGCATACCATCCACACGAACATCTTCAGTAACAAAAGTTTCATCAACAATTTGTGAAATTCTTCTTCTTTTGTTGCTTGTCTTTGGAGGTTCTTGTTCAAAAAGCTGTGGTGGGGGATCAATCTTGAGTTTGGCAGCTGTTACCTTGATCCAGTTAAACTTTTCCTTAAGAGTTTTAAGCAGAAGCAAATTTGCCTGTCCAGACTTTTTGGCAGCTAAGGCTTCGAGTTCAAACCATTCTGATAACCCAAGTGTCTTTAACCTGAAGTTGTCAAACACATCCATATTCCTCCGTTGGTTTTCCCTCCATAAGATCATCTGTGGGGTGTTTGTGGATTTGTGAATGGTGTATTTAAACTTGGTTATCTTGCCAGCAACATACCTGTTGTTCACGCAGGCATCATAGTCAGCTTTGACTTTCTTTAAGGCCTCAGCGCGTTTTAGTTCCATTTCCCTCAACCTTTGTTTTTGTTTTTCCCTTTCAGGTGGTGTCATCTTCCTCAGAGTAGCTTCATTTAATTCTTTGGCTGTCTTGAGCTCATTTAGTCTTTTGAATTCTTCAGCCTGTTGCTATATTTCTTCAGGGGTTAAAGGAATCTCATCGGAAGGTGTAAAGGTTGAAAAGTGGGAAAGGTCTGTGGTGGATCCTCCTGTCTCTAGCATCGCAGCTATCTTCTTAAGTTTGGTGTCAGTATCCACCAAAACTATCTCCTTTCCTTTCTTCAAGACAGAGGACTCCACACTTATGTTTTTCAAAACATCAGCTCTTTTGAGAAACGCTGTCTGAGCCTGAGTTTGAATAGATTTGGGGAGTGAGCTCACAGTGAATTTTAGTTTCTTGGCTGCTGGCTCATCATCATCCTCAGGCTTGCTGATGTTAACTAAGATCATGGATTTAGATGAGTCAGCTCCATCTTGTGTTTGTTGCTCCCCCTGAGTATCATCCTCATCATTAGGTACTATAACTGGTGTGATGACTTGTAGAGGAACAGGTGTAGTTGAGGGATTGGCTGATGATGAGCCTTGTTCAGCAGATGCAAGGCTGAGTGTAGTATTCTTCTCCCCCTCACGTTCATCCTTACTTCGCTGATGCTTGGATGAACGTGCCTGAAAACTTCTTGCAATCTACTCCACAGAGGCAGCCATGGCACGTTGTCTCTTTCTCGAAGCCCTGGCAATCTTCAGCAAGAGGTTGGCATTGGCATTAGTATTTGCCTGAACACGCCTGACAATAAAGTTTGCATGGTTGTATTGCCTGTTGCGAACAGCATTAAATTGCCTATCTAGGGTGAGTTCATGTTCACGAAACAAAGCAGGGACAGATGAGTCAATAGCATCCTTGATTCGAGTTGAGAGATGACTAAGTCCATGGGCTACACCTTTTCGTGCACCATCCTGAATTGGCTCAGTGACAGCCTCAGTCACAGCCTTCTTTATGATGCCTGGAAATGTCACAATAAAATTGTGCATCTCTGACTTGATCACATCCAGCTTCCTTGATAAGCGCTCAATATCAGATTGATGATGTACGGGCTGAAGATTCTTGATATTGAGGCTTTGCTGAGCAAAATCATCCCCCCTTGGAATTAAGTCAAAATTGGTCTGGGCAGGATGATCAAACATGAGGAATTCGGCTGTTGGATCATATGTTGGTCTTTGGAAGACTGTTGTTGCAGATGTGGCAGAGTTTGGAGTGTCAACAGCTTCCTTGAGAGGAGAAGTCTTGTCATCAGCTGGTGTGGACACAACTATATCTTTAGGAGGAGAGGCAGACAGCTGGTCGTCCTCATCTTCTTCATCCTCTTCATCAAACATTCCCTCAGGGAATTCATCTTCAGGCATGGGCTCAAACTCAGAGACATAATCTTCTACTGAGAGCATTTCTTCATCAGCATTTAACAGAGGTTCATCATCATTTGGAATGTCCTGAGTAATTGTTTCAGCCTCCTTTTCATGTACCTGAGACTCTTTGACTGGCTGTACAATATCAGTCTGCAAATTTGTTGTAATTAGTAACAAGGAAAAATATAAGGTGAATGGTCTCCATTTCGCTGTCCCAGAGAGGCTGAGGGTGATTACTCAGCCACTCCAAAGGATAAATCCTTAGGATTCTTTTAAGTGTGAATGAAGTGTGGTTAATGGTCGCCATTCGCTGCCCCTAGGAAAGCTGAGTGTGATTATTCAGCCCCCCCAAAAGGTAAAAAACCTTTGGGACTCTTTTGATTGTGAAACATATGTTGTTTAATGATCGCCAGTCGCTGCCCCTAGGAAAGCTGAGTGTGATTATTCAGCCCCCCCAAAAGGTAAAACCTTTGGGACTCTTTTAAGAGTGAAATATATGTTGTTGTAGGTCGCCTATTACGCTGCCCCTAGGAAGGCTGAGGGTGATGATTCAACTCCCCCTGAAAGGATAAATCCTTTGGGACTCTTTTAAGGAGGGAACCAAGAGGCTGTGTGAAGTACAGCTGATCAAGGTTAAGACATTAATGTATTCAGGTTGTTGTTAGCCTGAATACTGTCTAGAGGGTTCAGGGTCATCGGGGTGCTTTATAAACACAAATGAATCATTCCCTGGTGCAAAGACAGGGTGTACAGAAGTCTTAAAGTATTCTAAGTGTAATGACAGACTTCTATGGGTCGAGGATTACCCTAACTTCACCACTCTCTCCTACAGACAAATGAGAGTGGTTGCTTGTGAACCTCTAAAAATGTACACTGATTACCTGTGAGATATCAGCTTGGTTTGGCTGGTTTCCTGTTGTCTCTGCTGACCTAGAGACACTAGACGCCTGTTGTTTGTCAGCCAAAGATTCTGAATCCACAAGAGTATCTGGACCAGAGGCGGTGTCAATCTTCTTTTCCTTGGCCTTACTAACAGCTTTGGAGTGGGAAGAAGAGGGGATTTTCTTCTTCTTTGGTTGTTGGCCAGATGAAGCCTTGGACTTAGTAGTGTGCTGCCCAGAGGTCAAAGACATAGACTTGCCAGCGACACTAGAAGTATTCACCTTCTCAGAGGAAGGGAGCAAGGGCTTTTCAGCGTTAGGTACCTGGTTGGCCACGTTCAGCATGTGTGCGGTGACAGGGATATCCTCAGCTCCTATTTCCTTGTAGATGGTGCCAGTGATGCGATAGGGCTTAAGGGCAGTCAAAGCCTTGTTGTGGTAATTTTCTCCCAGCAAACTCTCAAAGATCAGGGACAGGAAGCGCACATAACAGATGTTCTTTTCCCTGACCTGATTCCTTCCCTTCAGTTGTTCTACCAGGTTTGAGAATAGGATGCTTCCAACGTCAACATCAGCTCCCCAGATTAATCCATACGCAATAGCCTGATGATTAGACGACATCTGATCCTGTGATCCCTGCATTCCTCCCAGGGACTTCACAATGTGGGTGAAGAGGACACGCCACATAGGGGTGAAATACTTAATCTTCAGAGGGGATTTGGCGAGGACTTCAGCTGGTGTAAGGGCAGGATTAACATCATGGCAAGGGTTTAGTGTGGCCAGGGCTTCCTTGACAGCCTTTTTGTCAACAGTCTTCAAGCATTCATCTCTATGTTTTAGTCCGGCCACACTAGAAAAGTCTTTAAGGGAAAAGGCAAAGGGATGTTCATTGCATGAGAGGCTAAATGTAATGGTGTCTTCTACTACTTCAGCAGAATACCAGAATTCCCTAAGGTATTCTTGGTAAAAAGTGGATGGAGATTTGGTGAAGGCTTCATTTAGGTCACAATTCTGCATGAAATTTACCAGATCTGAATAGGTGCTGTTTGGTGCCTTAATCCATCCAATGGCGTTGTTGGAGGCGATGATGCTCTCGTTGATCTCGAAGTTTACATTGGAGGATTTTGGAACGGGAAACGCCATTGATTTGAGGTTGAAGGTGAATGAAAATGGCGGATGGTTGAGAGAGATAAGAATTTGGAGAGAGAAGTAGATTTTAGAATGGTGGTGGGTGAGAAGAGAAAGAAGACAATATATATTCAAACTTAAGTGAACAGTTATTCAACCGTATTAAATGCAAGGGCGAAAATGACTGCTCAAGTGGGTCCCCTTGACCTTTCAAAAAGTTTGTCTCCTCGTTATCCAAAAAATAAATGATTAAATATTTTAGAATGTTTTTTGCATTTACTTGGAAAGTAACTACCTAGTTTCATGTGAAAAAAATTTAATAAACATTTAATATAGAATCAATCATTTAATGAACACATTTAATATCAAGCCACAGGCTTTGAGATATTGAGCATCCCTAGCTCAGCAACTAGCCTGTTGAACGAAGGTTCAGCCAAAGGCTTTGTAAAGATATCAGCTAGTTGCAGCTCTGTGGGAACAAAATGCAGCTCAATATCTCCCTTCATTATATGATCCCTGATAAAATGATACTTGATATCAATGTGTTTGGTACGAGAGTGAAGAACAGGGTTGTTGGATATGGCAATGGCGCTGGTGTTGTCACAAAAGATTGGTACTTTGTCATACAAGATTTCATAGTCAGCCAATTGACTTTTCATCCAGAGCACCTGAGCACAACAGCTGGCTGCAGCGACATATTCTACTTCAGCTGAAGACATAGCCACAGAGTTTTGCTTCTTAGCACTCCATCCAACCAATTTTCCTCCTAGGATTTGACAGCTGCCTGAAGTACTTTTCCTGTCAATACAGCATCCAGCATAATCTGAATCTGAATAGGCCTTGAGATCAAAGCCTGATTCCTTTGGATACCATAGACCTAGGGATGGTGTTCCTTTGAGATACCTGAAAATTCTCTTAACAGCCACTAGATGGGATTCTTTTGGGTTAGCTTGGTACCTTGCACAGAGACATGTGGAGAATTGGATATCTGGACGACTGGCTGTTAGATACATCAGTGACCCAATCATGCCTCTATATAAAGTCTCATTGACAGAGCCCCCTGACTCATCAGGGCCCAAGTTGTTGGGTGGAAGCATGGGGCATTTCACTGATGCACAATCAGCTAAGTCATTTTTTTTAAGTAAATCCTTAACATACTTTTCTTGACAAATAGAAATTCCCTTAGGACATTGTTTAATTTGAAAGCCCAAAAAGTAAGTTAATTCACCCATCATACTCATCTCATATTTCTTGGTCATTAATTTAGCAAAATGTTTACTAAGATTGACATTTGTTGACCCAAAGATGATATCATCCACATAAATCTGCACAATGATGAAATCACTCTTGTCCTTGAAGGTAAAGAGTGTTTTATCAATAGAACCCCTGATAAATTTATTTTCAGATAATAAATTTGAAAGAGTTTCATACCATGCTCTTGGAGCTTGTTTCAAACCATACATTGCCTTGTGAAGTCTGTACACATGGTTGGGAAACTCGCTGTTCTCAAATCCTTCAGGTTGTGTAACATAGACTTCCTCATCCAAATCACCATTGAGGAAGGCACTCTTTACATCCATCTGATATACAGTGATGTTCATATAGGCAGCATAAGCAAGAAAGTTTCTGATGGCCTCAAGTCTAGCAACAGGTGCAAAAGTTTCATCATAATCAATTCCTTCAGTCTGAGAGAACCCCTGTGCTACCAGTCTTGCCTTGTTCCTGATGATGTTCCCAATTTCATCCATCTTATTTCTATAGATCCATCTAGTGCCTGTGATATTCTTTCCAGGTGGAGCTGGCACTAGTGTCCATACTTTGTTCCTTTTGAACTGATTGATTTCTTCTTGAATAGCAGCTACCCATCCTTCTTCTACCAGAGCCTCAGCAACTCTTTTAGGTTCAATTTGAGAAAGAAATTTAGCAAATAGACATTCATTGGCTGAGGCTGACTCTGAGTCTTAGATTCGCTGTCTGGTTGTGACCCCTGCATTTGGTTCCCCAATAATGTTGACAAGAAGAATGTGTTTATCTCTTGACCATTATTTTGAGGAGCTGGGGATTCAAGAACAGGGGTACTTGAGGGCACAGCTGGTACAATTTGAGTCTCATCCTGCTGACTAGGAGGGATTTCTTCAAAGACTACTTCAGTGTCAGAGTCTTCTTCAGCCATATCAAGGGAAGCTATTTGAGGTTCTTCTTCATCAAGTTCCTGAGAGGTAGGAACTTCTATGTTGTGAGTAGACAGAGGGTCAAAAGCAGGAACATAAGGAGTGAGAGTGTTGGAGTGGTGATGACTGGTAGGTCTGGGTTCTGTGAACTCATCACTTGGGAAAGAAATATTTTCATTAAAATCTACTTCATCACCCTCTGTTCCTGTCCTCTGTATGACTTCATCATCTTCATTGAATCTGACATGGAAAGTTTCTTCTACTTCTTGTCTTCTGATGTTGAATACTCTGAAGGCTTTGGCTGTTGGAGAGTATCCCAAAAAGAAACCATCATCAGCTTTTTCATCAAACTTTCCAAGTTTATCCCTGTAGTTATAAATAAACACAGGGCATCCAAACACATGAAAATAGCTGACGTCTGTAGATCTTTTTCTGAAAACTTCATGGGAGGTTTTGCCATGTCTTTTGACAATGATTGATCTGTTTTGAGTGTAGCAGGCAGTGTGTACAGCTTCTCCCCAAAATTGCTTTGGTAAGGCTGCACCATTTAACATAGTTCTTGCTTCTTCAATCAGAGTCCTGTTTCTTCTTTCAGCCACACCATTTTGTTCAGGAGTGCCAGCTGAAGAGAAGTTCTGAGAAATCCCTTTTTCATCACAAAATGATTCAAGTTGACGATTCTTGAATTCTGTACCATTATCACTTCTTAGAGCTTTGACTCTAACATCATTCATATTTTCAACCTGTCTGATGAAGGACATGATGGTATCAGCTGCATCACTTTTCCTTCTGAGGAAGAACACCCATGTATATCTTGAAAATTCATCAACTATGACCAAGGTGTATTTGTTGTGATTAATGGTTTGAGGTTTGACAGGCCCAAACAAGTCCATGTGAAGGAGATGTAAGCACTTGTCAATAGAGAATGATTGCCTAGTCTTGAATGAAGACCTGTGATGTTTTCCTTTGACACAGGCAGAACAAGTTTTGTCTTTGGAAAACATTACTGAAGGTAGACCAGCAACCAAGTTTTGAGTGGCTATCTTATTGATGTTCTTGAAGTTGAGATGAGACAGTCTTTTGTGCCACAGCCAGTTGACACTTTCAGAGGCTTTGGCAAGAAAACAATTTGAACTGTCTTCAGAGCACACAGCCATGTTGATGACATAAACATCTCTCCTTCTAGGTGCAACCAGCACAACATCATTATTTTTGTTGAATATGGTTCCCTGAGTCTTAGTAAACAAAACCTTATAGTCAGCATCACATAATTGGCTGATGCTAATAAGATTGTGTTTAAGACCATTTACATATGCAACCCTGGTAAATGTGATCCCATTGCAATTCACTGAGCCATATCCTTCTGTGTCACCTGAAGAGTTATCTCCAAACACCACTTTGGGACCTGGCTCCTTTGAGAATCTGTGCATGTATTGTTGAATCCCTGTCATGTGTCTAGAACAGCCACTATCTAGATACCATACCGATTCCTTGAGATATTTCTGCACAGATACATAGAAACAGATTAGTTCCTATGGTGAACCCACTTTCCAGTAGGTTCCCTGAATTGCTTGTTAGCAACTCTTGTGTTCCTGAAAAACTGTTGGCGTTGGGATGGACAGTTCATTGTTTCATGGTTATAACTCCCACAGATATCACACCCAGGGAAGTCACCACACTCGTCTGAGTGATGGTCTGTGAACCCACAGAATTTACAGGGAGGATAAGATTTGTAATTTCCCTGTTGTCTTTTGGAACTCTGTGGTCTGTCCCTAGAGGGTGTCTGAGCTCTTTTAGCTGCCATGTGTCTGTCATGATCTAAGGTCGAATGGTGAGAATTTTTACAAACATTGCAATAAGGTTTGATTAACCTTTCCCCTTTGGGTTCACCTAGGACTGACTTAGGTTCATGAGAAGTAGAGCATTCAACGGAAGGCTTAATGTGTTGTTTCAAGAGTTCTACTTCTTTCATAAGAGACAATAGGCGATCTTCAGTGGTGGGGTCAACCTTATTCACAGCTTTAGTAGTAACAGGCTTAAAAGCTACTTGTTTACCAGTTTGTTTAGCAGGCACACGAAAAACTTTGGCTGGAGGATTCTCAATATCTGTCCTAAGTTCGTCCTTAGAAGATCTAGAAGAACTGCTAGGTTCAACTCCAGAGAGTTTGGGAAAAGGTGGTAGCTCAGCCACATCTTCAGAGACAGGGTCATTAGTCAAAGAGGTATCTGACATATGAATAGTCTCTGTAGATTTAAAGACAATGTCTTTGGGTTTGGTGAGAATCCTTAGCTTTTTATTCTTAGCAGTTATATCCCTGTTTAAGTCAGCAGGCACTTCATCCCTAATCAATTCATCAATAGTAAACCTAGCACACAGCCATTTTTCAATAATCTTGTTCAATTCAGTGACTTAATCATTTAAAGCTATGTTTTTCAAGGTTAATCTAGCTACTTCATTTTGCAGGGATATTTTCTCTAAGTTAACCCGCCTGAGAGTTTCACATTCAGCCTTAGCATTTATCATTTCAGATTTAACAGAGTGAAACTTATCAAGTAGGTTCTTCCTTTGTTCCTCAACAAAGTGCAAATCAACAATGGTGTAATCAAGGACATGCTTACGTTCATCACTATCAGACATAGATAAAAGCTTGTGTACCTTTTTCATTGTGATGTCAACCCATTGTCCTGATCTTGCATCATCTTTTCCAACAGCTGCTTCATCCTCAGCTATCGCCATAAAAGCCCTGACTCTTGTGGTGTCTTCTTCATCTGAGGTTAGTGGTTCATCATTCCAATCATAAGTTTCAGCAACCAACCCTTTCTCTGTCTTTTTCTCACCACCTTTCTTTTTGGACATGGCTTCAATCTTCAAGTTCATTTGTTCTAACTCAGCTTTAAGTGCCTTGTACTTATTTTTGTAATCTTTCTTCTCAGTGTCTGAAGAATTGGATTGAGATGAGTTGTTATGTTGTTTGAACTTGTATGGTTTGGATGAAGATGATGGATAGGAGGGTGAGGATGTCTTGGTGGAAGGACACTCTTTTTGATAATGTCCAAGCTTTCCACAGGCAAAACATGTTTCTTTTGACCTGTCAGTTGGTTTGCTAGCTGATCCTACTCTTCCAGATCTTTTATAGTATCTTCTTTGGTTGGCTAGCAATGCTCTTTCATGGAATTCTGCATTGAGGTCTGACAAGAACTCTTGGCTGCTACGGGTATCTTCTTCAATATCAGAATCGCTGTCATGAGGATGTGTTGCAGAGATCAAAGCTTTGGAAGATGCTCCTTGGACTACAAATCTTTCAGTCTCTAATTTGTAGATAGTATCGATCAGCCCTTCTTCATAATTGTACTTACCATAGAGCTGAGCAAGGGTATCATTTTTTATTGAGTTGTTAGCTCTCTGAGTCTGATTCATGCTCAGCCACTTTCTTGGAAGGCTGTTGACAAAAGTAGCATTGATCTCAGCTTGACCAATAGTGACATCATTCATAGCGAGGTCATTTAGAAGAATCTTCAGCCTAGTATAGGTTTGCTGAACCTTTTCACCTTCAAGTGACTTAAAGGCATTAAATTGAAGTCTGAGTGCCTGAATCTTTGTCTCTCTTGTTTCAGAGGGTCCTTCATGGCCAAGAATGAGGTCTGTCCACATTTGTTTAGCAGTGGGACACTGAATGACAGACTTCATGATATGCTTGGGAAGACAGGAAATTATGATGCTTTTGAGACGTTTATCTTGGTTTGCTAATTTCCTATCAGCTGAGGTCCATTGTTTGACAGGTTTGGGAAGAGGGTTTTCTTCAGTAGATGTAAGCGCCATGGGAATATATGGACCATTTTCTAAAATTTCTAAGAGAAAAGGTTCAAGTCCATCAAGGTATACAAGAAATTGACTCTTCCAACTGGCAAAGTCTTCTTCATCAAAGACTGGTACACTGGTTACGTGTGATCCACCTCTTGAGTCAAGAAGTTGGGGTAGATCATCGGCATTTGCTGGAGGGTTAAGTCTTGGTGAAGATGGGTTTGTGGAAGGTGATTGTGGGCTAGAAGTTTCCGGCATGGTGGATCTTGATTATAAAACTAAGAACGATGTTTCTTGAAGGTTTTAATATCAAACACCGCTCGGATACCAATTGAAAGTCCCTAATCAATGCAAGAAACCCTAATCTTAACTTAATCAACACAAGGTATTACTTTTCAAACGTAATCTTATTATTGTATAATAAAGAATTACAAGTGTTATAGATAAAACCGTTTGATGACAATGTGTTGTGCACACTTTGGAAAACAATAAACCCTAACTTATGAATACAGTCGTAGCTGTTTGATTCACTAAGTTATACGCACTAATGTTCTTAATATCTCAAAGTGTTAAACATTAATGCATGGATGCACATCCTATTTATAGTGTTACGAGTTTGACTTAAACAGTACTTGATGTCGACTACACAAGCTTTTACAAGTTCCCACATCAGTCACATGATGTCCTTCTATTCTTGGTAGTCTTCCATTATGCTTTAAGGAACAGTTGTCAAAAACAGTTTCCTCATTCTTCATAATCTTGAACACACAAATGGCATGTCCAAAGTGTGCTGAGAGTTATCAGGGTATTGACACCCCTGTTAACTCTCAACCCCTCAGAGTCCCTAATACATCTTGGCTGTTATCCATCACAGCCAAGGAGTATGTCTTCAGGTAATCTTCGACTTCCCTGACAATGTCTCTAACATGGACTCCTCTGAGGTTGCTCACAGAGACTTGGATCTCTGTGAGTCTTGCGAAACTTGCCTGCCTCCTAGGCACATGCAAGGGACTATCTATCAGCCTAATTATGTTTAAATCAATGATCAGGGAATCTAACAAGTTTAGATTCCCAACAGTGTGTTTTGTCCATCTAGGATCCGTGCAAATTTATTTTCCACGGATTCTAGATGGTCCCTGTGGACTGGAAATCTAAAATCCGGTTTTTGCTTAGGTTTGGATGATTTTGGCCGGTTCGGCATTTTTTGCTGTTTTGGCCGATTTTGACCAGTTTTCGACCGGTTAGGTCACTTTCTTGAAACGGATTCATGTAGCACATGTTATGGCCTTTTTATTGCAGCCTATATTTTCTGATAATTTCAATATAAATTTGTTTTTGTGTGTTAGCAATTATGTTTGTGACTTAATTTCTTTACCATATGGAATTAGTAAAACTAACTCCTATTTAAATGTTTTTGTATATGTAGGTTGTATATATGTATGTTTATTATGTGAAGTCGAAGCACAATAGATTGTAAGTAACTTTACAAATACATACACAAATAAAGAAAGAAAAGCGAGTTTAATGTGAAGCCAAAAGCAAAGATCAACAAACTAAACTCCAATCATACCGGTAAGGAGGTTTAACTAAATAATAGATTTCATAAATAGCTCGCCATTCAAATGGAATAAAATGTTGAATCGAATATTTCAAAGTCATATGATACTTAATCATGAGTTTCTTACATGAAATGTCAAATACTTGTTGTTTAGTGTCGTACATTATTCACCTTCTTAGGCTTTCCAAGGATAAATAATATCATTTTTGTTTTGATCAAAGAACGCGACTTGTTGTTAGAGCAAACTCATATCTCGACCGTTATCTTATGGTGTGCCGCCGAGATGTTGTTTGTCTGGTGCATTCACAACTACTTTAAATACTAGCTGACCGACTTTTAAACCTGGCAGAACACGACAAAAACTAAACAAACAAAACTCTTAGGTGTGTTTTGTCCATCTAGGATCCGTATAAATTTATTTTCCACGGATTCTAGATGGTCCATGTGGATTGGAAATCTAAAGTCCGGTTTTCGCTAAGGTTTGGATGATTTTGGCCGGTTCGGCATTTTTTGCTGTTTTGGCCGGTTTTGACCAGTTTTCGACCGGTTAGGTCGCTTTTGACCGAGGTTTTCCGAGACAAAATGTACTCCTTGTTTCAAGCTTTCATTTTCTTAGTCATGTTCTTGAAACAGATTCATGTAGCACATGTTATGGCCTTTTTATTACAGCCCATATTTTCTGATAATTTCAATCTAAATTTGTTTTTGTGTGTTAGCAATTATGTTTGGGACTTTATTTCTTTACCATATGGAATTAGTAAAACTAACACCTCTTTGTATGTTTTTGTATATGTAGGTTGTATATATGTATGTTTATTATGTGAAGTCGAAGCACAATAGATTGTAAGTAACTTTACAAATACATACACAAATAAAGAAAGAAAAGCGAGTTTAATGTGAAGCCAAAAGCAAAGATCAACAAACTAAACTCCAATCATACGGGTAAGGAGGTTAAACTAAATAATAGATTTCATAAATAGCTCGCCATTCAAATGTAATAAAATGTTGAATCGAATATTTCAAAGTCATATGATACTTAAGCATGAGTTTCTTACATGAAATGTCAAATACTTGTTGTTTAGTGTTGTATATTATTCACCTTCTTAGGCTTTCTAAGGATAAATAATATCATCGTTGTTTTGATCAAAGAAAGCGAAGTGTTGTTAGAGCAAACTCATATCTCGACCGTTATATTATGGTGTGCCTCCTAGATGTTGTTTGTCCGGTGCATTCACAACTACTTTAAATACTAGCTGACCGACTTTTAAACCTGGCAAAACACGACAAAAACTAAACAAACAAAACTCCTAGGTGTGTTTTGTCCATCTAGGATCCGTGCAAATTTATTATCCATGGATTCTAGATGGTCCCTGTGGACTGGAAATCTAAAATCCGGTTTTGCTTAGGTTTGGATGATTTTGGCCGGTTCGGCATTTTTTTGTTGTTTTGGCCGGTTTTGACCAGTTTTCGACCGGTTAGGTCGCTTTTGACCGAGGTTTTCCAAGACAAAATGTACTCCTTGTTTCAAGCTTTCATTTGCTTAGTCATGTTCTTGAAACGGATTCATGTAGCACATGTTATGGCCTTTTTATTGCAGCCCATATTTTCTGATAATTTTAATATAAATTTGTTTTTGTGTGTTAGCAATTATGTTTGTGACTTTATTTCTTTACCATATGGAATTAGTAAAACTAACTCCTATTTAAATGTTTTTGTATATGTAGGTTGTATATATGTATGTTTATTATGTGAAGTCGAAGCACAATAGATTGTAAGTAACTTTACAAATACATACACAAATAAAGAAAGAAAAGCGAGTTTAATGTGAAGCCAAAAGCAAAGATCAACAAACTAAACTCCAATCATACCGGTAAGGAGGTTTAACTAAATAATAGATTTCATAAATAGCTCGCCATTCAAATAGAATAAAATGTTGAATCGAATATTTCAAAGTCATATGATACTTAATCATGAGTTTCTTACATGAAATGTCAAATACTTGTTGTTTAGTGTCGTACATTATTCACCTTCTTAGGCTTTCCAAGGATAAATAATATCATTGTTGTTTTGATCAAAGAACGCGACTTGTTGTTAGAGCAAACTCATATCTCGACCGTTATCTTATGGTGTGCCGCCGAGATGTTGTTTGTCTGGTGCATTCACAACTACTTTAAATACTAGCTGACCGACTTTTAATCCTGGCAGAACACGACAAAAACTAAACAAACAAAACTCTTAGGTGTGTTTTGTCCATCTAGGATCCGTATAAATTTATTTTCCACGGATTCTAGATGGTCCATGTGGACTGGAAATCTAAAGTCCGGTTTTCGCTAAGGTTTGGATGATTTTGGCCGGTTCGGCATTTTTTGCTGTTTTGGCCGGTTTTGACCAGTTTTCGACCGGTTAGGTCGCTTTTGACCGAGGTTTTCCGAGACAAAATGTACTCCTTGTTTCAAGCTTTCATTTTCTTAGTCATATTCTTGAAACAGATTCATGTAGCACATGTTATGGCCTTTTTATTACAGCCCATATTTTATGATAATTTCAATCTAAATTTGCTTTTGTGTGTTAGCAATTATGTTTGGGACTTTATTTATTTACCATATGGAATTAGTAAAACTAACACCTATTTGTAGGTTTTTGTATATGTAGGTTGTATATATGTATGTTTATTATGTGAAGTCGAAGCACAATAGATTGTAAGTAACTTTACAAATACATACACAAATAAAGAAAGAAAAGCGAGTTTAATGTGAAGCCAAAAGCAAAGATCAACAAACTAAACTCCAATCATACGGGAAAGGAGGTTAAACTAAATAATAGATTTCATAAATAGCTCGCCATTCAAATGTAATAAAATGTTGAATCGAATATTTCAAAGTCATATGATACTTAAGCATGAGTTTCTTACTTTTTTTTTTCTTAATGGTAAATTTATTAAGAAAAGGCCACAAAGGCAGAGTACAAACTACAAGCTACAAAATTAGAAGGGATACATCCCCTACTAACAAGCTTGAGCAACAACATTGGCATGGACAAATCCCATACTCAATAACATAAACAGCAAATACAATACTAATAGTAAAGGCAATGGACAAATCCCATGCTCAATACATAAACTACAAATAAGCAACTAGAAAGAAAATAACTAGCTGCTTCCCATAACTCAACAACTTGATCCCTATTGATGAAGACCAAGCTCCTGCATATCCATGGCACTCCAAAACCAATTTGTTCAATAGCTTGATATAGAAACCCCACTTCAGAATACATGGAAGCTTTGATTCAACCACAAAGGGAAGCAATCTACACTACCAATCCATCCCCCATGGGAATAACTATAAACAAGACTATGACACAAAAGCAAGCAAAAAGACTTACTCACAAACGCCATCAGATCACAAATGCAGGATAAAGGAAAGGTGCCAGTGTAGCACATCTAGTTTATTGCCTCCTCAAAACCCTCAACTATGTAAAACCCAGTGGGAAACCATAGAAGAGGGAAAGAGTACAACTAAACTAGAATCCTTTCACATGATGCACTAACCTAGGTATCTATCATCACAACACTAAACAGATACAAGGTTAGTAAATTACAAGGGAGGACAAAGCATCACAAACAGATTTGGCAACTAACATATTGTACAAAGAGTGAAACTCCATGTCCACTATTAGCACATCAAATCTACCCAATCAACCAATACAGTCCTCCCCGACTCCCAACATAGAGAGAAACCAAAGCTCATACCTGAATACCATAACATGCTTAACAGAAACCTGTAAGCATCCCTATCACCCATCAACAGAATAACCTGCACTAAGAATAGCTTCCAAACCCATTTCTGTTAACATCATAAATCTGACAAAGATGATCCCAACTTTTATTGCATAACCACAAACCAGTCCCACCATAGGACCAGAAGAACCAACAATACAAAAAAGCAACACCACTCATTGTGACAACAGAAAATCAGTGGGCTCAAACGCAACTCTCATACCATGATTGCTATCATTACATAACTTAATATTCCATATAGCAGCAGCTTTAACCACATTAGCAGACGGCTTCATACTTAAACCTAACAACCTAAGTCTAACAGTATCAAAGACCATCTTAACTAACACAGAGATATCCCTATGCTTCATACCCATCCTACGGTTATTTCTTTCCTGCCATAAGAAATAAATACAAGCACCAAACAATAATCTCTGAATAACACTCCAAATGTTATTCCTAGCAGGATTGTTGACAATACCAGAAATAACACAAGGCCACACGTTGCTAATATTATCCATAAGCGCCATCGGTTTAAGTCGTTCCCATAACCTCTTAGAAAAACTACAAGCAAAAAATAAGTGGCTATGTGATTCATTTTTATAGCCACATAGAAAACACGACACATCACTAGCATTAAACCAATTGGCTAACCTATCCCCTGTTTTTAGTCTTTCCTTTATAGCAAGCCATGTAATAAAAGCATGTCTAGGAATACATTGAGTAAACCATACATGTCTATACCAACTAACCTCTGGCTGCTCAATATTTAAAGCTCTCCACACCTCAGTCGGACTAAATTTCTTTTCAATACCATTTTTATTACACCAGATGGTAATATCTCTCTTGTTCTCATCTAAATTAGGAACCGGGACATCAAGCACTTCTCTTAAAACACCATTCCAATTAGCTGGCCACACCCAAACACCATTGTTAATTAGATCAATAACCTTGCTGTTAATGGAGAAACCAGCCAAATCAATCATTCTAACATTAATAAGCTTACTAAGAGGACCCTTAGTGTGCCACCTATCAAACCAAACATTACAAGATTTCCCATCCCCAAGCTTAACAAACACAAACTCCTTAATCATATCTCTAAGGGCTAAAAAATGTCTCCAACACCAAGACATACTTCTAACCGCCTTAATATCCCATATATTCTTACCTTTAAGCTTATGAATCCTAACCCATTTTACCCATATGGAGTCTTTATCACTTAGAATGTGCCATAAATGCTTAGTCATAAGAGCATTGTTCCAACTATGCATAGATTTAAGCCCAAGTCCCCCTTGGCTCTTAGGGACACAAACATCAACCCACCTCACACTAACTTTAGCCCCAACCTTATCCTTATTACCCCAAAGAAAGTTGGCGAGCAGTCTATCAATATCATCACAAACAGCTAACGGTAGAATAAATAAAGAACCCCAATAAACTTGCATAGAAGAAAGGACGGAAGTAATCAATTGAAGTCTACCAGCGAAAGACAAGCTTCTATTCTTCCAACTATTGATCTTATTCTGTAAAACCTCTAAAAGGAAACTACAGTCCTTTTTAGTGATTCTCTTAGACACTAACGGAACACCCAAATACCTAATAGGTAAAATGCCCTCCGAGAAAGGCATAACCATCTTAATCTCATCCTTAACCTCATTAGGAGTATTACAAAAAAACACATTACTTTTGGCCATACTAGGAAACAACCCTGAAGACATAGTGAACTCATCTAGACCACGTCTAAGAATGGAAGCAGAGACTAAATCAGCATGGCTCAACATCAAAAGGTCATCAGCAAAAAATAAACTCGAAATTTTCAAGAATTGACAACCTGAATGATACTTAAATCTCCTATCCCTCCTAATTTGTCTTTTAACCATAAGATTCAATACCTCCATAACTAAAGTAAATAAATAAGGCGATATAGGATCACCCTGCCTAAGCCCTCTCTTAGCTTTAAAGAAACCATGAGTCTCCCCATTAACAGAAACAGAGAAGGAGGCAGTTTTCAGACAAATCATGATCCAGTGAACCATAACAGGATGAAACCCAAACCTTTTAAGACAGAATTCCAAAAACTCCCAACTCACAGTGTCATAAGCTTTTTGTATATCAATCTTAAAGGCACAATTAGTAACACCCATATCCCAATTATAACCTTTCATGAACTCTTGGGCAAGTAAAATATTGTCACTAATTAACCTACCCAGTATGAAAGCACTTTGATTGACATCAACTAAATCACCTAGAACAACCTTAATTCTATTAGTTATAACTTTACTAATAGTCTTATAGACAACATTGCAACATTGCAACATTGCAACATTGCAACAAGGATAAATAATATCATCGTTGTTTTGATCAAATAACGCGAAGTGTTGTTAGAGCAAACTCATATCTCGACCGTTATATTATGGTGTGCCGCCTAGATGTTGTTTGTCCGGTGCATTCACAACTACTTTAAATACTAGCTGACCGACTTTTAAACCTGGCGAAACACGACAAAAACTAAACAAACAAAACTCCTAGGTGTGTTTTGTCCATCTAGGATCCGTGCAAATTTATTTTCCACGGATTCTAGATGGTCCATGTGGACTGGAAATCTAAAGTCCGGTTTTCGCTAAGGTTTGGATGATTTTGGCCGGTTCGGCATTTTTTGCTGATTTGGCCGGTTTTGACCAGTTTTCGACCGGTTAGGTCGCTTTTGACCGAGGTTTTCCGAGACAAAATGTACTCCTTGTTTCAAGCTTTCATTTTCTTAGTCGTGTTCTTGAAACAGATTCATGTAGCACATGTTATGGCCTTTTTATTACAGCCCATATTTTCTGATAATTTCAATCTAAATTTGTTTTTGTGTGTTAGCAATTATGTTTGGGACTTTATTTCTTTACCATATGGAATTAGTAAAACTAACACCTATTTGTATGTTTTTGTATATGTAGGTTGTATATATGTATGTTTATTATGTGAAGTCGAAGCACAATAGATTGTAAGTAACTTTACAAATACATACACAAATAAAGAAAGAAAAGCGAGTTTAATGTGAAGCAAAAAGCAAAGATCAACAAACTAAACTCCAATCATACGGGTAAGGAGGTTAAACTAAATAATAGATTTCATAAATAGCTCGCCATTCAAATGTAATAAAATGTTGAATCGAATATTTCAAAGTCATATGATACTTAAGCATGAGTTTCTTACATGAAATGTCAAATACTTGTTGTTTAGTGTTGTATATTATTCACCTTCTTAGGCTTTCTAAGGATAAATAATATCATCGTTGTTTTGATCAAAGAACGCGAAGTGTTGTTAGAGCAAACTTATATCTCGACCGTTATATTATGGTGTGCCGCCTAGATGTTGTTTGTCCGGTGCATTCACAACTACTTTAAATACTAGCTGACCGACTTTTAAACCTGGCAAAACACGACAAAAACTAAACAAACAAAACTCCTAGGTGTGTTTTGTCAATCTAGGATCCGTGCAAATTTATTTTCCACGGATTCTAGATGGTCCCTGTGGACTGGAAATCTAAAATCCGGTTTTTGCTTAGGTTTGGATGATTTTGGCCGGTTCGGCATTTTTTGCTGTTTTGGCCGGTTTGGACCAGTTTTCGACCGGTTAGGTCGCTTTTGACCGAGGTTTTCCAAGACAAAATGTACTCCTTGTATCAAGCTTTCATTTGCTTAGTAATGTTCTTGAAACGGATTCATGTAGCACATGTTATGGCCTTTTAATTGCAGTCCATATTTTCTGATAATTTCAATATAAGTTTGTTTTTGTGTGTTAGCAATTATGTTTGTGACTTTATTTCTTTACCATATGGAATTAGTAAAACTAACTCCTATTTAAATGTTTTTGTATATGTAGGTTGTATATATGTATGTTTATTATGTGAAGTCGAAGCACAATAGATTGTAAGTAACTTTACAAATACATACACAAATAAAGAAAGAAAAGCGAGTTTAATGTGAAGCCAAAAGCAAAGATCAACAAACTAAACTCCAATCATACCGGTAAGGAGGTTTAACTAAATAATAGATTTCATAAATAGCTCGCCATTCAAATGGAATAAAATGTTGAATCGAATATTTCAAAGTCATATGGTACTTAATCATGAGTTTCTTACATGAAATGTCAAATACTTGTTGTTTAGTGTCGTACATTATTCACCTTCTTAGGCTTTCCAAGGATAAATAATATCATTGTTGTTTTGATCAAAGAACGCGACTTGTTGTTAGAGCAAACTCATATCTCGACCGTTATCTTATGGTGTGCCGCCGAGATGTTGTTTGTCTGGTGCATTCACAACTACTTTAAATACTAGCTAACCGACTTTTAAACCTGGCAAAACACGACAAAAACTAAACAAACAAAACTCTTAGGTGTGTTTTGTCCATCTAGGATCCGTATAAATTTATTTTCCACGGATTCTAGATGGTCCATGTGGACTGGAAATCTAAAGTCCGGTTTTCGCTAAGGTTTGGATGATTTTGGCCGGTTCGGCATTTTTTGCTGTTTTGGCCGGTTTTGACCAGTTTTCGACCGGTTAGGTCGCTTTTGACTGAGGTTTTCCGAGACAAAATGTACTCCTTGTTTCAAGCTTTCATTTTCTTAGTCATGTTCTTGAAACAGATTCATGTAGCACATGTTATGGCCTTTTTATTGCAGCCCATATTTTCTTATAATTTCAATCTAAATTTGTTTTTGTGTGTTAGCAATTATGTTTGGGACTTTATTTCTTTACCATATGGAATTAGTAAAACTAACACCTATTTGTATGTTTTTGTATATGTAGGTTGTATATATGTATGTTTATTATGTGAAGTTGAAGCACAATAGATTGTAAGTAACTTTACAAATACATACACAAATAAAGAAAGAAAAGCGAGTTTAATGTGAAGCCAAAAGCAAAGATCAACAAACTAAACTCCAATCATACGGGTAAGGAGGTTAAACTAAATAATAGATTTCATAAATAGCTCGCCATTCAAATGTAATAAAATGTTGAATCGAATATTTCAAAGTCATATGATACTTAAGTATGAGTTTCTTACATGAAATGTCAAATACTTGTTGTTTAGTGTTGTATATTATTCACCTTCTTAGGCTTTCTAAGGATAAATAATATCATCGTTGTTTTGATCAAAGAACGCGAAGTGTTGTTAGAGCAAACTTATATCTCGACCGTTATATTATGGTGTGCCGCCTAGATGTTGTTTGTCCGGTGCATTCACAACTACTTTAAATGCTAGCTGACCGACTTTTAAACCTGGCAAAACACGACAAAAACTAAACAAACAAAACTCCTAGGTGTGTTTTGTCCATCTATTATCCGTGCAAATTTATTTTCCACGGATTCTAGATGGTCTCTGTGGACTGGAAATCTAAAATCCGGTTTTTGCTTAGGTTTGGATGATTTTGGCCGGTTCGGCATTTTTTGCTGTTTTGGCCGGTTTGGACCAGTTTTCGACCGGTTAGGTCGCTTTTGACCGAGGTTTTCCAAGACAAAATGTACTCCTTGTTTCAAGCTTTCATTTGCTTAGTCATGTTCTTGAAACGGATTCATGTAGCACATGTTATGGCCTTTTTATTGCAGCCCATATTTTCTGATAATTTCAATATAAATTTGTTTTTGTGTGTTAGCAATTATGTTTGTGACTTTATTTCTTTACCATATGGAATTAGTAAAACTAACTCCTATTTAAATGTTTTTGTATATGTAGGTTGTATATATGTATGTTTATTATGTGAAGTCGAAGCACAATAGATTGTAAGTAACTTTACAAATACATACACAAATAAAGAAAGAAAAGCGAGTTTAATGTGAAGCCAAAAGCAAAGATCAACAAACTAAACTCCAATCATACGGGTAAGGAGGTTAAACTAAATAATAGATTTCATAAATAGCTCGCCATTCAAATGTAATAAAATGTTGAATCGAATATTTCAAAGTCATATGATACTTAAGCATGAGTTTCTTACATGAAATGTCAAATACTTGTTGTTTAGTGTTGTATATTATTCACCTTCTTAGGCTTTCTAAGGATAAATAATATCATCGTTGTTTTGATCAAAGAACGCGAAGTGTTGTTAGAGCAAACTCATATCTCGACCGTTATATTATGGTGTGCCGCCTAGATGTTGTTTGTCCGGTGCATTCACAACTACTTTAAATACTAGCTGACCGACTTTTAAACCTGGCAAAACATGACAAAAACTAAACAAACAAAACTCCTAGGTGTGTTTTGTCCATCTAGGATCTGTGCAAATTTATTTTCCACGGATTCTAGATGGTCCCTGTGGACTGGAAATCTAAAATCCGGTTTTTGCTTAGGTTTGGATGATTTTGGCCGGTTCGGCATTTTTTGTTGTTTTGGCCGGTTTGGACCAGTTTTCGACCGGTTAGGTCGCTTTTGACCGAGGTTTTCCGAGACAAAATGTACTCATTGTTTCAAGCTTTCATTTGCTTAGTCATGTTCTTGAAACAGATTCATGTAGCACATGTTATGGCCTTTTTATTGCAGCCCATATTTTCTGATAATTTCAATATAAATTTGTTTTTGTGTGTTAGCAATTATGTTTGTGACTTTATTTCTTTACCATATGGAATTAGTAAAACTAACTCCTATTTAAATGTTTTTGTATATGTAGGTTGTATATATGTATGTTTATTATGTGAAGTCGAAGCACAATAGATTGTAAGTAACTTTACAAATACATACACAAATAAAGAAAGAAAAGCGAGTTTAATGTGAAGCCAAAAGCAAAGATCAACAAACTAAACTCCAATCATACCGGTAAGGAGGTTTAACTAAATAATAGATTTCATAAATAGCTCGCCATTCAAATGGAATAAAATGTTGAATCGAATATTTCAAAGTCATATGATACTTAATCATGAGTTTCTTACATGAAATGTCAAATACTTGTTGTTTAGTGTCGTACATTATTCACCTTCTTAGGCTTTCCAAGGATAAATAATATCATCGTTGTTTTGATCAAAGAACGCGACTTGTTGTTAGAGCAAACTCATATCTCGACCATTATCTTATGGTGTGCCGCCGAGATGTTGTTTGTCTGGTGCATTCACAACTACTTTAAATACTAGCTGACCGACTTTTAAACCTGGCAAAACACGACAAAAACTACACAAACAAAACTCTTAGGTGTGTTTTGTCCATCTAGGATCCGTATAAATTTATTTTCCAGGGATTCTAGATGGTCCATGTGGACTGGAAATCTAAAGTCCGGTTTTCGCTTAGGTTTGGATGATTTTGGCCGGTTCGGCATTTTTTGCTGTTTTGGCCGGTTTTGACCAATTTTCGACCGGTTAGGTCGCTTTTGACCGAGGTTTTCTGAGACAAAATGTACTCCTTGTTTCAAGCTTTCATTTGCTTAGTCATGTTCTTGAAACGGATTCATGTAGCACATGTTATGGCCTTTTTATTGCAGCCCATATTTTCTGATAATTTCAATATAAATTTGTTTTTGTGTGTTAGCAATTATGTTTGTGACTTTATTTCTTTACCATATGGAATTAGTAAAACTATCTCCTATTTAAATGTTTTTCTATATGTAGGTTGTATATATGTATGTTTATTATGTGAAGTCGAAGCACAATAGATTGTAAGTAACTTTACAAATACTTACACAAATAAAGAAAGAAAAGCGAGTTTAATGTGAAGCCAAAAGCAAAGATCAACAAACTAAACTCCAATCATACCGGTAAGGAGGTTTAACTAAATAATAGATTTCATAAATAGCTCGCCATTCAAATGGAATAAAATGTTGAATCGAATATTTCAAAGTCATATGATACTTAATCATGAGTTTCTTACATGAAATGTCAAATACTTGTTGTTTAGTGTCGTACATTATTCACCTTCTTAGGCTTTCCAAGGATAAATAATATCATCGTTGTTTTGATCAAAGAACACGACTTGTTGTTAGAGCAAACTCATATCTCGACCGTTATCTTATGGTGTGCCGCCGAGATGTTGTTTGTCTGGTGCATTCACAACTACTTTAAATACTAGCTGACCGACTTTTAAACCTAGCAAAACACGACAAAAACTAAACAAACAAAACTCTTAGGTGTGTTTTGTCCATCTAGGATCCGTATAAATTTATTTTCCACGGATTCTAGATGGTCCATGTGGACTGGAAATCTAAAGTCCGGTTTTCGCTTAGGTTTGGATGATTTTGGCCGGTTCGGCATTTTTTGCTGTTTTGGCCGGTTTTGACCAGTTTTCGACCGGTTAGGTCGCTTTTGACCGAGGTTTTCCGAGACAAAATGTACTCCTTGTTTCAATCTTTCATTTTCTTAGTCATGTTCTTGAAACAGATTCATGTAGCACATGTTATGGCCTTTTTATTGCAGCCCATATTTTCTGATAATTTCAATCTAAATTTGTTTTTTTATGTTAGCAATTATGTTTGGGACTTTATTTCTTTACCATATGGAATTAGTAAAACTAACACCTATTTGTATGTTTTTGTATATGTAGGTTGTATATATGTATATTTATTATGTGAAGTCGAAGCACAATAGATTGTAAGTAACTTTACAAATACATACACAAATAAAGAAAGAAAAGCGAGTTTAATATGAAGCCAAAAGCAAAGATCAACAAACTAAACTCCAATCATACGGGTAAGGAGGTTAAACTAAATAATAGATTTCATAAATAGCTCGCCATTCAAATGTAATAAAATGTTGAATCGAATATTTCAAAGTCATATGATACTTAAGCATGAGTTTCTTACATGAAATGTCAAATACTTGTTGTTTAGTGTTGTATATTATTCACCTTCTTAGGCTTTCTAAGGATAAATAATATCATCGTTGTTTTGATCAAAGAACGCGAAGTGTTGTTAGAGCAAACTCATATCTCGACCGTTATATTATGGTGTGCCGCCTAGATGTTGTTTGTCTGGTGCATTCACAACTACTTTAAATACTAGCTGACCGACTTTTAAACCTGGCAAAACACGACAAAAACTAAACAAACAAAACTCCTAGGTGTATTTTTTCCATCTAGGATCCGTGCAAATTTATTTTCCACGGATTCTAGATGGTCCCTGTGGACTGGAAATCTAAAATCCGTTTTTTGCTTAGGTTTGGATGATTTTGGCCGGTTCGGCATTTTTTGCTGTTTTGGCCGGTTTTGACCAGTTTTCGACCGGTTAGGTCGCTTTTGACCGAGGTTTTCCGAGACAAAATGTACTCTTTGTTTCAAGCTTTCATTTGCTTAGTCATGTTCTTGAAACGGATTCATGTAGCACATGTTATGGCCTTTTTATTGCAGCCCATATTTTCTAATAATTTAAATATAAATTTGTTTTTGTGTGTTAGCAATTATGTTTGTGACTTTATTTCTTTACCATATGGAATTAGTAAAACTAACTCCTATTTAAATGTTTTTCTATATGTAGGTTGTATATATGTATGTTTATTATGTGAAGTCGAAGCACAATAGATTGTAAGTAACTTTACAAATACATACACAAATAAAGAAAGAAAAGCGAGTTTAATGTGAAGCCAAAAGCAAAGATCAACAAACTAAACTCCAATCATACCGGTAAGGAGGTTTAACTAAATAATAGATTTCATAAATAGCTCGCCATTCAAATGGAATAAAATGTTGAATCGAATATTTCAAAGTCATATGATACTTAATCATGAGTTTCTTACATGAAATGTCAAATACTTGTTGTTTAGTGTCGTACATTATTCACCTTCTTAGGCTTTCCAAGGATAAATAATATCATCGTTGTTTTGATCAAAGAACGCGACTTGTTGTTAGAGCAAACTCATATCTCGACCGTTATCTTATGGTGTGCCGCCGAGATGTTGTTTGTCTGGTGCATTCACAACTACTTTAAATATTAGCTGACCGACTTTTAAACCTGGCAAAACACGACAAAAAGTAAACAAACAAAACTCTTAGGTGTGTTTTGTCCATCTAGGATCCGTATAAATTTATTTTCCACGGATTCTAGATGGTCCATGTGGACTGGAAATCTAAAGTCCGGTTTTCGCTTAGGTTTGGATGATTTTGGCCGGTTCGGCATATTTTGTTGTTTTGGCCGGTTTTGACCAGTTTTCGACCGGTTAGGTCGCTTTTGACCGAGGTTTTCCGAGACAAAATGTACTCCTTGTTTCAAGCTTTCATTTTCTTAGTCATGTTCTTGAAATAGATTCATGTAGCACATGTTAAGGCCTTTTTATTGCAACCCATATTTTCTGATAATTTCAATCTAAATTTGTTTTTGTGTGTTAGCAATTATGTTTGAGACTTTATTTCTTTACCATATGGAATTAGTAAAACTAACACCTATTTGTATGTTTTTGTATATGTAGGTTGTATATATGTATGTTTATTATGTGAAGTCGAAGCACAATAGATTGTAAGTAACTTTACAAATACATACACAAATAAAGAAAGAATAGCGAGTTTAATGTGAAGCCAAAAGCAAAGATCAACAAACTAAACTCCAATCATACGGGTAAGGAGGTTAAACTAAATAATATATTTCATAAATAGCTCGCCATTCAAATGTAATAAAATGTTGAATCGAATATTTCAAAGTCATATGATACTTAAGCATGAGTTTCTTACATGAAATGTCAAATACTTGTTGTTTAGTGTTGTATATTATTCACCTTCTTAGACTTTCTAAGGATAAATAATATCATCGTTGTTTTGATCAAAGAACGCGAAGTGTTGTTAGAGCAAACTCATATCTCGACCGTTATATTATGGTGTGCCGCCTAGATGTTGTTTGTCTGGTGCATTCACAACTACTTTAAATACTAGCTGACCGACTTTTAAACCTGGCAAAACACGACAAAAACTAAACAAACAAAACTCCTAGGTGTATTTTTTCCATCTAGGATCCGTGCAAATTTATTTTCCACGGATTCTAGATGGTCCCTGTGGACTGGAAATCTAAAATCCGTTTTTTGCTTAGGTTTGGATGATTTTGGCCGGTTCGGCATTTTTTGCTGTTTTGGCCGGTTTTGACCAGTTTTCGACCGGTTAGGTCGCTTTTGACCGAGGTTTTCCGAGACAAAATGTACTCTTTGTTTCAAGCTTTCATTTGCTTAGTCATGTTCTTGAAATGGATTCATGTAGCACATGTTATGGCCTTTTTATTGCAGCCCATATTTTCTAATAATTTCAATATAAATTTGTTTTTGTGTGTTAGCAATTATGTTTGTGACTTTATTTCTTTACCATATGGAATTAGTAAAACTAACTCCTATTTAAATGTTTTTCTATATGTAGGTTGTATATATGTATGTTTATTATGTGAAGTCGAAGCACAATAGATTGTAAGTAACTTTACAAATACATACACAAATAAAGAAAGAAAAGCGAGTTTAATGTGAAGCCAAAAGCAAAGATCAACAAACTAAACTCCAATCATACCGGTAAGGAGGTTTAACTAAATAATAGATTTCATAAATAGCTCGCCATTCAAATGGAATAAAATGTTGAATCGAATATTTCAAAGTCATATGATACTTAATCATGAGTTTCTTACATGAAATGTCAAATACTTGTTGTTTAGTGTCGTACATTATTCACCTTCTTAGGCTTTCCAAGGATAAATAATATCATCGTTGTTTTGATCAAAGAACGCGACTTGTTGTTAGAGCAAACTCATATCTCGACCGTTATCTTATGGTGTGCCGCCGAGATGTTGTTTGTCTGGTGCATTCACAACTACTTTAAATATTAGCTGACCGACTTTTAAACCTGGCAAAACACGACAAAAAGTAAACAAACAAAACTCTTAGGTGTGTTTTGTCCATCTAGGATCCGTATAAATTTATTTTCCACGGATTCTAGATGGTCCATGTGGACTGGAAATCTAAAGTCCGGTTTTCGCTTAGGTTTGGATGATTTTGGCCGGTTCGGCATTTTTTGCTGTTTTGGCCGGTTTTGACCAGTTTTCGACCGGTTAGGTCGCTTTTGACCGAGGTTTTCCGAGACAAAATGTACTCCTTGTTTCAAGCTTTCATTTTCTTAGTCATGTTCTTGAAATAGATTCATGTAGCACATGTTAAGGCCTTTTTATTGCAACCCATATTTTCTGATAATTTCAATCTAAATTTGTTTTTGTGTGTTAGCAATTATGTTTGGGACTTTATTTCTTTACCATATGGAATTAGTAAAACTAACACCTATTCGTATGTTTTTGTATATGTAGGTTGTATATATGTATGTTTATTATGTGAAGTCGAAGCACAATAGATTGTAAGTAACTTTACAAATACATACACAAATAAAGAAAGAATAGCGAGTTTAATGTGAAGCCAAAAGCAAAGATCAACAAACTAAACTCCAATCATACGGGTAAGGAGGTTAAACTAAATAATATATTTCATAAATAGCTCGCCATTCAAATGTAATAAAATGTTGAATCGAATATTTCAAAGTCATATGATACTTAAGCATGAGTTTCTTACATGAAATGTCAAATACTTGTTGTTTAGTGTTGTATATTATTCACCTTCTTAGACTTTCTAAGGATAAATAATATCATCGTTGTTTTGATCAGAGAACGCGAAGTGTTGTTAGAGCAAACTCATATCTCGACCGTTATATTATGGTGTGCCGCCTAGATGTTGTTTGTCCGGTGCATTCACAACTACTTTAAATACTAGCTGACCGACTTTTAAACCTGGCAAAACACGACAAAAACTAAACAAACAAAACTCCTAGGTGTGTTTTGTCCATCTAGGATCCGTGCAAATTTATTTTCCACGGATTCTAGATGGTCCCTGTGGACTGGAAATCTAAAATCCGGTTTTTGCTTAGGTTTGGATGATTTTGGCCGGTTCGGCATTTTTTGTTGTTTTGGCCGGTTTTGACCAGTTTTCGACCGGTTAGGTCGCTTTTGACCGAGGTTTTCCGAGACAAAATGTACTCTTTGTTTCAAGCTTTCATTTGCTTAGTCATGTTCTTGAAACGGATTCATGTAGCACATGTTATGGCCTTTTTATTGCAGCCCATATTTTCTGATAATTTCAATATAAATTTGTTTTTGTGTGTTAGCAATTATGTTTGTGACTTTATTTCTTTACCATATGGAATTAGTAAAACTAACTCCTATTTAAATGTTTTTCTATATGTAGGTTGTATATATGTATGTTTATTATGTGAAGTCGAAGCACAATAGATTGTAAGTAACTTTACAAATACATACACAAATAAAGAAAGAATAGCGAGTTTAATGTGAAGCCAAAAGCAAAGATCAACAAACTAAACTCTAATCATACGGGTAAGGAGGTTAAACTAAATAATAGATTTCATAAATAGCTCGCCATTCAAATGTAATAAAATGTTGAATCGAATATTTCAAAGTCATATGATACTTAAGCATGAGTTTCTTACATGAAATGTCAAATACTTGTTGTTTAGTGTTGTATATTATTCACCTTCTTAGACTTTCTAAGGATAAATAATATCATCGTTGTTTTGATCAAAGAACGCGAAGTGTTGTTAGAGCAAACTCATATCTCGACCGTTATATTATGGTGTGCCGCCTAGATGTTGTTTGTCCGGTGCATTCACAACTACTTTAAATACTAGCTGACCGACTTTTAAACCTGGCAAAACACGACAAAAACTAAACAAACAAAACTCCTAGGTGTGTTTTGTCCATCTAGGATCCGTGCAAATTTATTTTCCACGGATTCTAGATGGTCCCTGTGGACTGGAAATCTAAAATCTGGTTTTTGCTTAGGTTTGGATGATTTTGGCCGGTTCGGCATTTTTTGCTGTTTTGGCCGGTTTTGACCAGTTTTCGACCGGTTAGGTCGCTTTTGACCGAGGTTTTCCGAGACAAAATGTACTCTTTGTTTCAAGCTTTCATTTGCTTAGTCATGTTCTTGAAACGGATTCATGTAGCACATGTTATGGCCTTTTTATTGCAGCCCATATTTTCTGATAATTTCAATATTTGTTTTTGTGTGTTAGCAATTATGTTTGTGACTTTATTTCTTTACCATATGGAATTAGTAAAACTAACTCCTATTTAAATGTTTTTCTATATGTAGGTTGTATATATGTATGTTTATTATGTGAAGTCGAAGCACAATAGATTGTAAGTAACTTTACAAATACATACACAAATAAAGAAAGAATAGCGAGTTTAATGTGAAGCCAAAAGCAAAGATCAACAAACTAAACTCTAATCATACGGGTAAGGAGGTTAAACTAAATAATAGATTTCATAAATAGCTCGCCATTCAAATGTAATAAAATGTTGAATCGAATATTTCAAAGTCATATGATACTTAAGCATGAGTTTCTTACATGAAATATCAAATACTTGTTGTTTAGTGTTGTATATTATTCACCTTCTTAGACTTTCTAAGGATAAATAATATCATCGTTGTTTTGATCAAAGAACGCGAAGTGTTGTTAGAGCAAACTCATATCTCGGCCGTTATATTATGGTGTGCCGCCTAGATGTTGTTTGTCCGGTGCATTCACAACTACTTTAAATACTAGCTGACCGACTTTTAAACCTGGCAAAACACGACAAAAACTAAACAAACAAAACTCCTAGGTGTGTTTTGTCCATCTAGGATCCGTGCAAATTTATTTTCCACGGATACTAGATGGTCCCTGTGGACTGGAAATCTAAAATCCGGTTTTTGCTTAGGTTTGGATGATTTTGGCCGGTTCGGCATTTTTTGCTTTTTTGGCCGGTTTTGACCAGTTTTCGACCGGTTAGGTCACTTTTGACCGAGGTTTTCCGAGACAAAATTTACTCCTTGTTTCAAGCTTTCATTTTCTTAGTCATGTTCTTGAAACAGATTCATGTAGCACATGTTAAGGCCTTTTTATTGCAGCCCATATTTTCTGATAATTTCAATCTAAATTTGTTTTTGTGTGTTAGCAATTATGTTTGGGACTTTATTTCTTTACCATATGGAATTAGTGAAACTAACACCTATTTTTATGTTTTTGTATATGTAGGTTGTATATATGTATGTTTATTATGTGAAGTCGAAGCATAATAGATTGTAAGTAACTTTACAAATACATACACAAATAAAGAAAGAAAAGCGAGTTTAATGTGAAGCCAAAAGCAAAGATCAACAAACTAAACTCCAATTATACGGGTAAGGAGGTTAAACTAAATAACAGATTTCATAAATAGCTCGCCATTCAAATGTAATAAAATGTTGAATCGAATATTTCAAAGTCATATAATACTTAAGCATGAGTTTCTTACATGAAATGTCAAATACTTGTTGTTTAGTGTTGTATATTATTCACCTTCTTAGGCTTTCTAAGGATAAATAATATCATCGTTGTTTTGATCAAAGAACGCGAAGTGTTGTTAGAGCAAACTCATATCTCGACCGTTATATTATGGTGTGCCGCCTAGATGTTGTTTGTCCGGTGCATTCACAACTACTTTAAATACTAGCTGACCGACTTTTAAACCTGGCAAAACACGACAAAAACTAAACAAACAAAACTCCTAGGTGTGTTTTGTCCATCTACGATCCGTGCAAATTTATTTTCCACGGATTCTAGATGGTCCCTGTGGACTGGAAATCCAAAATCCGGTTTTTGCATAGGTTTGGATGATTTTGGCCGGTTCGGCATTTTTTGCTGTTTTGGCCGGTTTTGACCAGTTTTCGACCGGTTAGGTCGCTTTTGACCGAGGTTTTCCGAGACAAAATGTACTCCTTGTTTCAAGCTTTCATTTGCTTAATCATGTTCTTGAAACGGATTCATGTAGCACATGTTATGGCCTTTTTATTGCAGCCCATATTTTCTGATAATTTCAATATAAATTTGTTTTTGTGTGTTAGCAATTATGTTTGTGACTTTATTTCTTTACCATATGGAATTAGTAAAACTAACTCCTATTTAAATGTTTTTCTATATGTAGGTTGTATATATGTATGTTTATTATGTGAAGTCGAAGCACAATAGATTGTAAGTAACTTTACAAATACATACACAAATAAAGAAAGAAAAGCGAGTTTAATGTGAAGCCAAAAGCAAAGATCAACAAACTAAACTCCAATCATACCGGTAAGGAGGTTTAACTAAATAATAGATTTCATAAATAGCTCGTCATTCAAATGGAATAAAATGTTGAATCGAATATTTCAAAGTCATATGATACTTAATCATGAGTTTCTTACATGAAATGTCAAATACTTGTTGTTTAGTGTGGTACATTATTCACCTTCTTAGGCTTTCCAAGGATAAATAATATCATCGTTGTTTTGATCAAAGAACGCGACTTGTTGTTAGAGCAAACTCATATCTCGACCGTTATCTTATGGTGTGCCGCCGAGATGTTGTTTCTCTAGTGCATTCACAACTACTTTAAATACTAGCTGACCGACTTTTAAACCTGGCAAAACACGACAAAAACTAAACAAACAAAACTCTTAGGTGTGTTTTGTCCATCTAGGATCCGTATAAATTTATTTTCCACGGATTCTAGATGGTCCATGTGGACTGGAAATCTAAAGTCCGGTTTTCGCTTAGGTTTGGATGATTTTGGCCGGTTCGGCATTTTTTGCTGTTTTGGCCGGTTTTGACCAGTTTTCGACCGGTTAGGTCGCTTTTGACCGAGGTTTTCCGAGACAAAATGTACTCCTTGTTTCAAGCTTTCATTTTCTTAGTCATGTTCTTGAAACAGATTCATGTAGCACATGTTATGGCCTTTTTATTGCAGCCCATATTTTCTGATAATTTCAATCTAAATTTGTTTTTGTGTGTTAGCAATTATGTTTGGGACTTTATTTCTTTACCATATGGAATTAGTAAAACTAACACCTATTTGTATGTTTTTGTATATGTAGGTTGTATATATGTATATTTATTATGTGAAGTCGAAGCACAATAGATTGTAAGTAACTTTACAAATACATACACAAATAAAGAAAGAAAAGCGAGTTTAATGTGAAGCCAAAAGCAAAGATCAACAAACTAAACTCCAATCATACCGGTAAGGAGGTTTAACTAAATAATAGATTTCATAAATAGCTCGCCATTCAAATGGAATAAAATGTTGAATCGAATATTTCAAAGTCATATGATACTTAATCATGAGTTTCTTACATGAAATGTCAAATACTTGTTGTTTAGTGTCGTACATTATTCACCTTCTTAGGCTTTCCAAGGATAAATAATATCATCGTTGTTTTGATCAAAGAACGCGACTTGTTGTTAGAGAAAACTCATATCTCGACCGTTATCTTATGGTGTGCCGCCGAGATGTTGTTTGTCTGGTGCATTCACAACTACTTTAAATACTAGCTGACCGACTTTTAAACCTGGCATAACACGACAAAAACTAAACAAACAAAACTCCTAGGTGTGTTTTGTCCATCTAGGATCCGTATAAATTTATTTTCCACGGATTCTAGATGGTCCATGTGGACTGGAAATCTAAAGTCCGGTTTTCGCTTAGGTTTGGATGATTTTGGCCGGTTCGGCATTTTTTGCTGTTTTGGCCGGTTTTGACCAGTTTTCGACCGGTTAGGTCGCTTTTGACCGAGGTTTTCCGAGATAAAATGTACTCCTTGTTTCAAGCTTTCATTTTCTTAGTCATGTTCTTGAAACAGATTCATATAGCACATGTTATGGCCTTTTTATTGCAGCCCATATTTTCTGATAATTTCAATATAAATTTGTTTTTGTGTGTTAGCAATTATGTTTGGGACTTTATTTCTTTACCATATGGAATTAGTAAAACTAACACCTATTTGTATGTTTTTGTATATGTAGGTTGTATATATGTATGTTTATTATGTGAAGTCGAAGCACAGTAGATTGTAAGTAACTTTACAAATACATACACAAATAAAGAAAGAAAAGCGAGTTTAATGTGAAGCCAAAAGCAAAGATCAACAAACCAAACTCCAATCATACGGGTAAGGAGGTTAAACTAAATAATATATTTCTTAAATAGCTCGCCATTCAAATGTAATAAAATGTTGAATCGAATATTTCAAAGTCATATGATACTTAAGCATGAGTTTCTTACATGAAATGTCAAATACTTGTTGTTTAGTGTTGTATATTATTCACCTTCTTAGGCTTTCTAAGGATAAAAAGTATCATCGTTGTTTTGATCAAAGGACGCGAAGTGTTGTTAGAGCAAACTCATATCTCGACCGTTATATTATGGTGTGCCGCCGAGATGTTGTTTGTCCGGTGTATTCACAACTACTTTAAATACTAGCTGACCGACTTTTAAACCTGGCAAAACACGACAAAAACTAAACAAACAAAACTCCTAGGTGTGTTTTGTCCATCTAGGATCCGTGCAAATTTATTTTCCACGGATTCTCGATGGTCCCTGTGGACTGGAAATCTAAAACCCGGTTTTTGCTTAGGTTTGGATGATTTTGGCCGGTTCGGCATTTTTTGCTGTTTTGGCCGGTTTTGACCAGTTTTCGACCGGTTAGGTCGTTTTTTACCGAGGTTTTCCGAGACAAAATGTACTCCTTGTTTCAAGCTTTCATTTGCTTAGTCATGTTCTTGAAACGGATTCATGTAGCACATGTTATGGCCTTTTTATTGCAGCCCATATTTTCTGATAATTTCAATATAAATTTGTTTTTGTGTGTTAGCAATTATGTTTGTGACTTTATTTCTTTACCATATGGAATTAGTAAAACTAACTCCTATTTAAATGTTTTTCTATATGTAGGTTGTATATATGTATGTTTATTATGTGAAGTCGAAGCACAATAGATTGTAAGTAACTTTACAAATACATACACAAATAAAGAAAGAAAAGCGAGTTTAATGTGAAGCCAAAAGCAAAGATCAACAAACTAAACGCCAATCATACCGGTAAGGAGGTTTAACTAAATAATAGATTTCATAAATAGCTCGCCATTCAAATGGAATAAAATGTTGAATCGAATATTTCAAAGACATATGATACTTAATCATGAGTTTCTTACATGAAATGTCAAATACTTGTTGTTTAGTGTCGTACATTATTCACCTTCTTAGGCTTTCCAAGGATAAATAATATCATCGTTGTTTTGATCAAAGAACGCGACTTGTTGTTAGAGAAAACTCATATCTCGACCGTTATCTTATGGTGTGCCGCCGAGATGTTGTTTGTCTGGTGCATTCACAACAACTTTAAATACTAGCTGACCGACTTTTAAACCTGGCATAACACGACAAAAACTAAACAAACAAAACACCTAGGTGTGTTTTGTCCATCTAGGATCCGTATAAATTTATTTTCCACGGATTCTAGATGGTCCATGTGGACTGGAAATCTAAAGTCCGGTTTTCGCTTAGGTTTGGATGATTTTGGCCGGTTCGGCATTTTTTGCTGTTTTGGCCGGTTTTGACCAGTTTTCGACCGGTTAGGTCGCTTTTGACCGAGGTTTTCCGAGACAAAATGTACTCCTTGTTTCAAGCTTTCATTTTCTTAGTCATGTTCTTGAAACAGATTCATGTAGCACATGTTATGGCCTTTTTATTGCAGCCCATATTTTCTGATAATTTCAATATAAATTTGTTTTTGTGTGTTAGCAATTATGTTTGTGACTTTATTTCTTTACCATATGGAATTAGTAAAACTAACACCTATTTGTATGTTTTTGTATATGTAGGTTGTATATATGTATGTTTATTATGTGAAGTCGAAGCACAGTAGATTGTAAGTAACTTTACAAATACATACACAAATAAAGAAAGAAAAGCGAGTTTAATGTGAAGCCAAAAGCAAAGATCAACAAACCAAACTCCAATCATACGGGTAAGGAGGTTAAACTAAATAATATATTTCTTAAATAGCTCGCCATTCAAATGTAATAAAATGTTGAATCGAATATTTCAAAGTCATATGATACTTAAGCATGAGTTTCTTACATGAAATGTCAAATACTTGTTGTTTAGTGTTGTATATTGTTCACCTTCTTAGGCTTTCTAAGGATAAAAAGTATCATCGTTGTTTTGATCAAAGAACGCGAAGTGTTGTTAGAGCAAACTCATATCTCGACCGTTATATTATGGTGTGCCGCCGAGATGTTGTTTGTCCGGTGTATTCACAACTACTTTAAATACTAGCTGACCGACTTTTAAACCTGGCAAAACACGACAAAAACTAAACAAACAAAACTCCTAGGTGTGTTTTGTCCATCTAGGATCCGTGCAAATTTATTTTCCACGGATTCTCGATGGTCCCTGTGGACTGGAAATCTAAAACCCGGTTTTTGCTTAGGTTTGGATGATTTTGGCCGGTTCGGCATTTTTTGCTGTTTTGGCCGGTTTTGACCAGTTTTTGACCGGTTAGGTCGTTTTTTACCGAGGTTTTCCGAGACAAAATGTACTCCTTGTTTCAAGCTTTCATTTGCTTAGTCATGTTCTTGAAACGGATTCATGTAGCACATGTTATGGCCTTTTTATTGCAGCCCATATTTTCTGATAATTTCAATATAAATTTGTTTTTGTGTGTTAGCAATTATGTTTGTGACTTTATTTCTTTACCATATGGAATTAGTAAAACTAACTCCTATTTAAATGTTTTTCTATATGTAGGTTGTATATATGTATGTTTATTATGTGAAGTCGAAGCACAATAGATTGTAAGTAACTTTACAAATACATACACAAATAAAGAAAGAAAAGCGAGTTTAATGTGAAGCCAAAAGCAAAGATCAACAAACTAAACGCCAATCATACCGGTAAGGAGGTTTAACTAAATAATAGATTTCATAAATAGCTCGCCATTCAAATGGAATAAAATGTTGAATCGAATATTTCAAAGACATATGATACTTAATCATGAGTTTCTTACATGAAATGTCAAATACATGTTGTTTAGTGTCGTACATTATTCACCTTCTTAGGCTTTCCAAGGATAAATAATATCATCGTTGTTTTGATCAAAGAACGCGACTTGTTGTTAGAGAAAACTCATATCTCGACCGTTATCTTATGGTGTGCCGCCGAGATGTTGTTTGTCTGGTGCATTCACAACAACTTTAAATACTAGCTGACCGACTTTTAAACCTGGCATAACACGACAAAAACTAAACAAACAAAACACCTAGGTGTGTTTTGTCCATCTAGGATCCGTATAAATTTATTTTCCACGGATTCTAGATGGTCCATGTGGACTGGAAATCTAAAGTCTGGTTTTCGCTTAGGTTTGGATGATTTTGGCCGGTTCGGCATTTTTTGCTGTTTTGGCCGGTTTTGACCAGTTTTCGACCGGTTAGGTCGCTTTTGACCGAGGTTTTCCGAGACAAAATGTACTCCTTGTTTCAAGCTTTCATTTTCTTAGTCATGTTCTTGAAACAGATTCATGTAGCACATGTTATGGCCTTTTTATTGCAGCCCATATTTTCTGATAATTTCAATATAAATTTGTTTTTGTGTGTTAGCAATTATGTTTGTGACTTTATTTCTTTACCATATGGAATTAGTAAAACTAACTCCTATTTAAATGTTTTTCTATATGTAGGTTGTATATATGTATGTTTATTATGTGAAGTCGAAGCACAATAGATTGTAAGTAACTTTACAAATACATACACAAATAAAGAAAGAAAAGCGAGTTTAATGTGAAGCCAAAAGCAAAGATCAACAAACTAAACTCCAATCATACCGGTAAGGAGGTTTAACTAAATAATAGATTTCATAAATAGCTCGCCATTCAAATGGAATAAAATGTTGAATCGAATATTTCAAAGACATATGATACTTAATCATGAGTTTCTTACATGAAATGTCAAATACATGTTGTTTAGTGTCGTACATTATTCACCTTCTTAGGCTTTCCAAGGATAAATAATATCATCGTTGTTTTGATCAAAGAACGCGACTTGTTGTTAGAGAAAACTCATATCTCGACCGTTATCTTATGGTGTGCCGCCGAGATGTTGTTTGTCTGGTGCATTCACAACAACTTTAAATACTAGCTGACCGACTTTTAAACCTGGCATAACACGACAAAAACTAAACAAACAAAACACCTAGGTGTGTTTTGTCCATCTAGGATCCGTATAAATTTATTTTCCACGGATTCTAGATGGTCCATGTGGACTGGAAATCTAAAGTCCGGTTTTCGCTTAGGTTTGGATGATTTTGGCCGGTTCGGCATTTTTTGCTGTTTTGGCCGGTTTTGACCAGTTTTCGACCGGTTAGGTCGCTTTTGACCGAGGTTTTCTGAGACAAAATGTACTCCTTGTTTCAAGCTTTCATTTTCTTAGTCATGTTCTTGAAACAGATTCATGTAGCACATGTTATGGCCTTTTTATTGCAGCCCATATTTTCTGATAATTTCAATATAAATTTGTTTTTGTGTGTTAGCAATTATGTTTGTGACTTTATTTCTTTACCATATGGAATTAGTAAAACTAACTCCTATTTAAATGTTTTTCTATATGTAGGTTGTATATATGTATGTTTATTATGTGAAGTCGAAGCACAATAGATTGTAAGTAACTTTACAAATACATACACAAATAAAGAAAGAAAAGCGAGTTTAATGTGAAGCCAAAAGCAAAGATCAACAAACTAAACTCCAATCATACCGGTAAGGAGGTTTAACTAAATAATAGATTTCGTAAATAGCTCGTCATTCAAATGGAATAAAATGTTGAATCGAATATTTCAAAGTCATATGATACTTAATCATGAGTTTCTTACATGAAATGTCAAATACTTGTTGTTTAGTGTGGTACATTATTCACCTTCTTAGGCTTTCCAAGGATAAATAATATCATCGTTGTTTTGATCAAAGAACGTGACTTGTTGTTAGAGCAAACTCATATCTTGACCGTTATCTTATGGTGTGCCGCCGAGATGTTGTTTCTCTGGTGCATTCACAACTACTTTAAATACTAGCTGACCGACTTTTAAACCTGGCAAAACACGACAAAAACTAAACAAACAAAACTCTTAGGTGTGTTTTGTCCATCTAGGATCCGTATAAATTTATTTTCCACGGATTCTAGATGGTCCATGTGGACTGGAAATCTAAAGTCCGGTTTTCGCTTAGGTTTGGATGATTTTGGCCGGTTCGGCATTTTTTGCTGTTTTGGCCGGTTTTGACCAGTTTTCGACCGGTTAGGTCGCTTTTGACCGAGGTTTTCCGAGACAAAATGTACTCCTTGTTTCAAGCTTTCATTTTCTTAGTCATGTTCTTGAAACAGATTCATGTAGCACATGTTATGGCCTTTTTATTGCAGCCCATATTTTCTGATAATTTCAATCTAAATTTGTTTTTGTGTGTTAGCAATTATGTTTGGGACTTTATTTCTTTACCATATGGAATTAGTAAAACTAACACCTATTTGTATGTTTTTGTATATGTAGGTTGTATATATGTATATTTATTATGTGAAGTCGAAGCACATTAGATTGTAAGTAACTTTACAAATACATACACAAATAAAGAAAGAAAAGCGAGTTTAATATGAAGCCAAAAGCAAAGATCAACAAACTAAACTCCAATCATACGGGTAAGGAGGTTAAACTAAATAATAGATTTCATAAATAGCTCGCCATTCAAATGTAATAAAATGTTGAATCGAATATTTCAAAGTCATATGATACTTAAGCATGAGTTTCTTACATGAAATGTCAAATACTTGTTGTTTAGTGTTGTATATTATTCACCTTCTTAGGCTTTCCAAGGATAAATAATATCATCGTTGTTTTGATCAAAGAACGCGACTTGTTGTTAGAGAAAACTCATATCTCGACCGTTATCTTATGGTGTGCCGCCGAGATGTTGTTTGTCTGGTGCATTCACAACTACTTTAAATACTAGCTGACCGACTTTTAAACCTGGCATAACACGACAAAAACTAAACAAACAAAACTCCTAGGTGTGTTTTGTCCATCTAGGATCCGTATAAATTTATTTTCCACGGATTCTAGATGGTCCATGTGGACTGGAAATCTAAAGTCCGGTTTTCGCTTAGGTTTGGATGATTTTGGCCGGTTCGGCATTTTTTGCTGTTTTGGCCGGTTTTGACCAGTTTTCGACCGGTTAGGTCGCTTTTGACCGAGGTTTTCCGAGACAAAATGTACTCCTTGTTTCAAGCTTTCATTTTCTTAGTCATGTTCTTGAAACAGATTCATATAGCACATGTTATGGCCTTTTTATTGCAGCCCATATTTTCTGATAATTTCAATATAAATTTGTTTTTGTGTGTTAGCAATTATGTTTGGGACTTTATTTCTTTACCATATGGAATTAGTAAAACTAACACCTATTTGTATGTTTTTGTATATGTAGGTTGTATATATGTATGTTTATTATGTGAAGTCGAAGCACAGTAGATTGTAAGTAACTTTACAAATACATACACAAATAAAGAAAGAAAAGCGAGTTTAATGTGAAGCCAAAAGCAAAGATCAACAAACCAAACTCCAATCATACGGGTAAGGAGGTTAAACTAAATAATATATTTCTTAAATAGCTCGCCATTCAAATGTAATAAAATGTTGAATCGAATATTTCAAAGTCATATGATACTTAAGCATGAGTTTCTTACATGAAATGTCAAATACTTGTTGTTTAGTGTTGTATATTATTCACCTTCTTAGGCTTTCTAAGGATAAAAAGTATCATCGTTGTTTTGATCAATGAACGCGAAGTGTTGTTAGAGCAAACTCATATCTCGACCGTTATATTATGGTGTGCCGCCGAGATGTTGTTTGTCCGGTGTATTCACAACTACTTTAAATACTAGCTGACCGACTTTTAAACCTGGCAAAACACGACAAAAACTAAACAAACTAAACTCCTAGGTGTGTTTTGTCCATCTAGGATCCGTGCAAATTTATTTTCCACGGATTCTCGATGGTCCCTGTGGACTGGAAATCTAAAACCCGGTTTTTGCTTAGGTTTGGATGATTTTGGCCGGTTCGGCATTTTTTGCTGTTTTGGCCGGTTTTGACCAGTTTTCGACCGGTTAGGTCGTTTTTTACCGAGGTTTTCCGAGACAAAATGTACTCCTTGTTTCAAGCTTTAATTTGCTTAGTCATGTTCTTGAAACGGATTCATGTAGCACATGTTATGGCCTTTTTATTGCAGCCCATATTTTCTGATAATTTCAATATAAATTTGTTTTTGTGTGTTAGCAATTATGTTTGTGACTTTATTTCTTTACCATATGGAATTAGTAAAACTAACTCCTATTTAAATGTTTTTCTATATGTAGGTTGTATATATGTATGTTTATTGTGTGAAGTCGAAGCACAATAGATTGTAAGTAACTTTACAAATACATACACAAATAAAGAAAGAAAAGCGAGTTTAATGTGAAGCCAAAAGCAAAGATCAACAAACTAAACGCCAATCATACCGGTAAGGAGGTTTAACTAAATAATAGATTTCATAAATAGCTCGCCATTCAAATGGAATAAAATGTTGAATCGAATATTTCAAAGACATATGATACTTAATCATGAGTTTCTTACATGAAATGTCAAATACTTGTTGTTTAGTGTCGTACATTATTCACCTTCTTAGGCTTTCCAAGGATAAATAATATCATCGTTGTTTTGATCAAAGAACGCGACTTGTTGTTAGAGAAAACTCATATCTCGACCGTTATCTTATGGTGTGCCGCCGAGATGTTGTTTGTCTGGTGCATTCACAACAACTTTAAATACTAGCTGACCGACTTTTAAACCTGGCATAACACGACAAAAACTAAACAAACAAAACACCTAGGTGTGTTTTGTCCATCTAGGATCCGTATAAATTTATTTTCCACGAATTCTAGATGGTCCATGTGGACTGGAAATCTAAAGTCCGGTTTTCGCTTAGGTTTGGATGATTTTGGCCGGTTCGGCATTTTTTGCTGTTTTGGCCGGTTTTGACCAGTTTTCGACCGGTTGGGTCGCTTTTGACCGAGGTTTTCCGAGACAAAATGTACTCCTTGTTTCAAGCTTTCATTTTCTTAGTCATGTTCTTGAAACAGATTCATGTAGCACATGTTATGGCCTTTTTATTGCAGCCCATATTTTCTGATAATTTCAATATAAATTTGTTTTTGTGTGTTAGCAATTATGTTTGTAACTTTATTTCTTTACCATATGGAATTAGTAAAACTAACTCCTATTTAAATGTTTTTGTATATGTAGGTTGTATATATGTATGTTTATTATGTGAAGTCGTAGCACAATAGATTGTAAGTAACTTTACAAATACATACACAAATAAAGAAAGAAAAGCGAGTTTAATGTGAAGCCAAAAGCAAAGATCAACAAACCAAACTCCAATCATACGGGTAAGGAGGTTAAACTAAATAATATATTTCTTAAATAGCTCGCCATTCAAATGTAATAAAATGTTGAATCGAATATTTCAAAGTCATATGATACTTAAGCATGAGTTTCTTACATGAAATGTCAAATACTTGTTGTTTAGTGTTGTATATTATTCACCTTCTTAGGCTTTCTAAGGATAAATAATATCATCGTTGTTTTGATCAAAGAACGTGAAGTGTTGTTAGAGAAAACTCATATCTCGACCGTTATATTATGGTGTGCCGCCTAGATGTTGTTTGTCCGGTGCATTCACAACTACTTTAAATACTAGCTGACCGACTTTTAAACCTGGCAAAACACGACAAAAACTAAACAAACAAAACTCCTAGGTGTGTTTTGTCCATCTAGGATCCGTGCAAATTTATTTTCCACGGATTCTCGATGGTCCCTGTGGACTGGAAACCTAAAACCCGGTTTTTGCTTAGGTTTGGATGATTTTGGCCGGTTCGGCATTTTTTGCTGTTTTGGCCGGTTTTGACCAGTTTTCGACCGGTTAGGTCGTTTTTTACCGAGGTTTTCCGAGACAAAATGTACTCCTTGTTTCAAGCTTTCATTTGCTTAGTCATGTTCTTGAAACGGATTCATGTAGCACATGTTATGGCCTTTTTATTGCAGCCCATATTTTCTGATAATTTCAATATAAATTTGTTTTTGTATGTTAGCAATTATGTTTGTGACTTTATTTCTTTACCATATGGAATTAGTAAAACTAACTCCTATTTAAATGTTTTTCTATATGTAGGTTGTATATATGTATGTTTATTATGTGAAGTCGAAGCACAATAGATTGTAAGTAACTTTACAAATACATACACAAATAAAGAAAGAAAAGCGAGTTTAATGTGAAGCCAAAAGCAAAGATCAACAAACTAAACTCCAATCATACCGGTAAGGAGGTTTAACTAAATAATAGATTTCATAAATAGCTCGCCATTCAAATGGAATAAAATGTTGAATCGAATATTTCAAAGTCATATGATACTTAATCATGAGTTTCTTACATGAAATGTCAAATACTTGTTGTTTAGTGTCGTACATTGTTCACCTTCTTAGGCTTTCCAAGGATAAATAATATCATCGTTGTTTTGATCAAAGAACGCGACTTGTTGTTAGAGAAAACTCATATCTCGACCGTTATCTTATGGTGTGCCGCCGAGATGTTGTTTGTCTGGTGCATTCACAACTACTTTAAATACTAGCTGACCGACTTTTAAACCTGGCATAACACGACAAAAACTAAACAAACAAAACTCCTAGGTGTGTTTTGTCCATCTAGGATCCGTATAAATTTCTTTTCCACGGATTCTAGATGGTCCATGTGGACTGGAAATCTAAAGTCCGGTTTTCGCTTAGGTTTGGATGATTTTGGCCGGTTCGGCATTTTTTGCTGTTTTGGCCGGTTTTGACCAGTTTTCGACCGGTTAGGTCGCTTTTGACCGAGGTTTTCCGAGACAAAATGTACTCCTTGTTTCAAGCTTTCATTTTCTTAGTCATGTTCTTGAAACAGATTCATATAGCACATGTTATGGCCTTTTTATTGCAGCCCATATTTTCTGATAATTTCAATATAAATTTGTTTTTGTGTGTTAGCAATTATGTTTGGGACTTTATTTCTTTACCATATGGAATTAGTAAAACTAACACCTATTTGTATGTTTTTGTATATGTAGGTTGTATATATGTATGTTTATTATGTGAAGTCGAAGCACAGTAGATTGTAAGTAACTTTACAAATACATACACAAATAAAGAAAGAAAAGCGAGTTTAATGTGAAGCCAAAAGCAAAGATCAACAAACCAAACTCCAATCATACGGGTAAGGAGGTTAAACTAAATAATATATTTCTTAAATAGCTCGCCATTCAAATGTAATAAAATGTTGAATCGAATATTTCAAAGTCATATGATACTTAAGCATGAGTTTCTTACATGAAATGTCAAATACTTGTTGTTTAGTGTTGTATATTATTCACCTTCTTAGGCTTTCTAAGGATAAAAAGTATCATCGTTGTTTTGATCAAAGAACGCGAAGTGTTGTTAGAGCAAACTCATATCTCGACCGTTATATTATGGTGTGCCGCCGAGATGTTGTTTGTCCGGTGTATTCACAACTACTTTAAATACTAGCTGACCGACTTTTAAACCTGGCAAAACACGACAAAAACTAAACAAACAAAACTCCTAGGTGTGTTTTGTCCATCTAGGATCCGTGCAAATTTATTTTCCACGGATTCTCGATGGTCCCTGTGGACTGGAAATCTAAAACCCGGTTTTTGCTTAGGTTTGGATGATTTTGGCCGGTTCGGCATTTTTTGCTGTTTTGGCCGGTTTTGACCAGTTTTCGACCGGTTAGGTCGTTTTTTACCGAGGTTTTCCGAGACAAAATGTACTCCTTGTTTCAAGCTTTCATTTGCTTAGTCATGTTCTTGAAACGGATTCATGTAGCACATGTTATGGCCTTTTTATTGCAGCCCATATTTTCTGATAATTTCAATATAAATTTGTTTTTGTATGTTAGCAATTATGTTTGTGACTTTATTTCTTTACCATATGGAATTAGTAAAACTAACTCCTATTTAAATGTTTTTCTATATGTAGGTTGTATATATGTATGTTTATGTGAAGTCGAAGCACAATAGATTGTAAGTAACTTTACAAATACATACACAAATAAAGAAAGAAAAGCGAGTTTAATGTGAAGCCAAAAGCAAAGATCAACAAACTAAACGCCAATCATACCGGTAAGGAGGTTTAACTAAATAATAGATTTCATAAATAGCTCGCCATTCAAATGGAATAAAATGTTGAATCGAATATTTCAAAGACATATGATACTTAATCATGAGTTTCTTACATGAAATGTCAAATACTTGTTGTTTAGTGTCGTACATTATTCACCTTCTTAGGCTTTCCAAGGATAAATAATATCATCGTTGTTTTGATCAAAGAACGCGACTTGTTGTTAGAGAAAACTCATATCTCGACCGTTATCTTATGGTGTGCCGCCGAGATGTTGTTTGTCTGGTGCATTCACAACAACTTTAAGTACTAGCTGACCGACTTTTAAACCTGGCATAACACGACAAAAACTAAACAAACAAAACACCTAGGTGTGTTTTGTCCATCTAGGATCCGTATAAATTTATTTTCCACGGATTCTAGATGGTCCATGTGGACTGGAAATCTAAAGTCCGGTTTTCGCTTAGGTTTGGATGATTTTGGCCGGTTCGGCATTTTTTGCTGTTTTGGCCGGTTTTGACCAGTTTTCGACCGGTTAGGTCGCTTTTGACCGAGGTTTGCCGAGACAAAATGTACTCCTTGTTTCAAGCTTTCATTTTCTTAGTCATGTTCTTGAAACAGATTCATGTAGCACATGTTATGGCCTTTTTATTGCAGCCCATATTTTCTGATAATTTCAATATAAATTTGTTTTTGTGTGTTAGCAATTATGTTTGGGACTTTATTTCTTTACCATATGGAATTAGTAAAACTAACACCTATTTGTATTTTTTTGTATATGTAGGTTGTATATATGTATGTTTATTATGTGAAGTCGAAGCACAGTAGATTGTAAGTAACTTTACAAATACATACACAAATAAAGAAAGAAAAGCGAGTTTAATGTGAAGCCAAAAGCAAAGATCAACAAACTAAACTCCAATCATACCGGTAAGGAGGTTTAACTAAATAATATATTTCATAAATAGCTCGCCATTCAAATGGAATAAAATGTTGAATCGAATATTTCAAAGTCATATGATACTTAATCATGAGTTTCTTACATGAAATGTCAAATACTTGTTGTTTAGTGTCGTACATTATTCACCTTCTTAGGCTTTCCAAGGATAAATAATATCATCGTTGTTTTGATCAAAGAACGCGACTTGTTGTTAGAGAAAACTCATATCTCGACCGTTATCTTATGGTGTGCCGCCAAGATGTTGTTTGTCTGGTGCATTCACAACTACTTTAAATACTAGCTGACCGACTTTTAAACCTGGCATAACACGACAAAAACTAAACAAACAAAACACCTAGGTGTGTTTTGTCCATCTAGGATCCGTATAAATTTATTTTCCACGGATTCTAGATGGTCCATGTGGACTGGAAATCTAAAGTCCGGTTTACGCTTAGGTTTGGATGATTTTGGCCGGTTCGGCATTTTTTGCTATTTTGGCCGGTTTTGACCAGTTTTCGACCGGTTAGGTCGCTTTTGACCGAGGTTTTCCGAGACAAAATGTACTCCTTGTTTCAAGCTTTCATTTTCTTAGTCATGTTCTTGAAACAGATTCATGTAGCACATGTTATGGCCTTTTTATTGCAGCCCATATTTTCTGATAATTTCAATATAAATTTGTTTTTCTGTGTTAGCAATTATGTTTGGGACTTTATTTCTTTACCATATGGAATTAGTAAAACAAACACCTATTTGTATGTTTTTGTATATGTAGGTTGTATATATGTATGTTTATTATGTGAAGTCGAAGCACAGTAGATTGTAAGTAACTTTACAAATACATACACAAATAAAGAAAGAAAAGCGAGTTTAATGTGAAGCCAAAAGCAAAGATCAACAAACCAAACTCCAATCATACGGGTAAGGAGGTTAAACTAAATAATATATTTCTTAAATAGCTCGCCATTCAAATGTAATAAAATGTTGAATCGAATATTTCAAAGTCATATGATACTTAAGCATGAGTTTCTTACATGAAATGTCAAATACTTGTTGTTTAGTGTTGTATATTATTCACCTTCTTAGGCTTTCTAAGGATAAAAAGTATCATCGTTGTTTTGATCAAAGAACGCGAAGTGTTGTTAGAGCAAACTCATATCTCGACCGTTATATTATGGTGTGCCGCCGAGATGTTGTTTGTCCGGTGTATTCACAACTACTTTAAATATTAACTGACCGACTTTTAAACCTGGCAAAACACGACAAAAACTAAACAAACAAAACTCCTAGGTGTGTTTTGTCCATCTAGGATCCGTGCAAATTTATTTTCCACGGATTCTCGATGGTCCCTGTGGACTGGAAACCTAAAACCCGGTTTTTGCTTAGGTTTGGATGATTTTGGCCGGTTCGGCATTTTTTGCTGTTTTGGCTGGTTTTGACCAGTTTTCGACCGGTTAGGTCGCTTTTGACCGAGGTTTTCCGAGACAAAATGTACTCCTTGTTTCAAGCTTTCATGTGCTTAGTCATGTTCTTGAAACGGATTCATGTAGCACATGTTATGGCCTTTTTATTGCAGCCCATATTTTCTGATAATTTCAATATAAATTTGTTTTTGTGTGTTAGCAATTATGTTTGTGAGTTTATTTCTTTACCATATGGAATTAGTAAAACTAACTCCTATTTCAATGTTTTTGTATATGTAGGTTGTATATATGTATGTTTATTATGTGAAGTCGAAGCACAATAGATTGTAAGTAACTTTACAAATACATACACAAATAAAGAAAGAAGAGCGAGTTTAATGTGAAGCCAAAAGCAAAGATCAACAAACTAAACTCCAATCATACCGGTAAGGAGGTTTAACTAAATATTAGATTTCATAAATAGCTCGCCATTCAAATGGAATAAAATGTTGAATCGAATATTTCAAAGTCATATGATACTTAATCATGAGTTTCTTACATGAAATGTCAAATACTTGTTGTTTAGTGTCGTACATTATTCACCTTCTTAGGCTTTCCAAGGATAAATAATATCATCGTTGTTTTGATCAAAGAACGCGACTTGTTGTTAGAGCAAACTCATATCTCGACCGTTATCTTATGGTGTGCCGCCGAGATGTTGTTTGTCTGCTGCATTCACAACTACTTTAAATACTAGCTGACCGACTTTTAAACCTGGCATAACACGACAAAAACTAATCAAACAAAACTACTAGGTGTGTTTTGTCCATCTAGGATCTGTATAAATTTATTTTCCACGGATTCTAGATGGTCCATGTGGACTGGAAATCTAAAGTCCGGTTTTCGCTTAGGTTTGGATGATTTTGGCCGGTTCGGCATTTTTTGCTGTTTTGGCCGGTTTTGACCAGTTTTCGACCGGTTAGGTCGCTCTTGACCGAGGTTTTCCGAGACAAAATGTACTCCTTGTTTCAAGCTTTCATTTTCTTAGTCATGTTCTTGAAACAGATTCATGTAGCACATGTTATGGCCTTTTTATTGCAGCCCATATTTTCTGATAATTTCAACATAAATTTGTTTTTGTGTGTTAGCAATTATGTTTGGAACTTTATTTCTTTACCATATGGAATTAGTAAAACTAACACATATTTGTATGTTTTTGTATATGTAGGTTGTATATATGTATGTTTATTATTTGAAGTCGAAGCACAATAGATTGTAAGTAACTTTACAAATACATACACAAATAAAGAAAGAAAAGCGAGTTTAATGTGAAGCCAAAAGCAAAGATCAACAAACCAAACTCCAATCATACGGGTAAGGAGGTTAAACTAAATAATAGATTTCATAAATAGCTCGCCATTCAAATGTAATAAAATGTTGAATCGAATATTTCAAAGTCATATGATACTTAAGCATGAGTTTCTTGCATGAAATGTCAAATACTTGTTGTTTAGTGTTGTATATTATTCACCTTCTTAGGATTTCTAAGGATAAAAAGTATCATCGTTGTTTTGATCAAAGAACGCGAAGTGTTGTTAGAGCAAACTCATATCTCGACCGTTATATTATGGTGTGCCGCCGAGATGTTGTTTGTCCGGTGCATTCACAACTACTTTAAATACTAGCTGACCGACTTTTAGACCTGGAAAAACACGACAAAAACTAAACAAACAAAACTCCTAGGTGTGTTTTGTCCATCTAGGGTTCGTGCAAATTTATTTTCCACGGATTCTAGATGGTCCCTGTGGACTGGAAATCTAAAATCCGGTTTTTGCTTAGGTTTGGATGATTTTGGCCGGTTCGGCATTTTTTGCTGTTTTGGCCGGTTTTGACCAGTTTTCGACCGGTTAGGTCGCTTTTGACCGAGGTTTTCCGAGACAAAATGTACTCCTTGTTTCAAGCTTTCATTTGCTTAGTCATGTTCTTGAAACGGATTCATGTAGCACATGTTATGGCCTTTTTATTGCAGCCTATATTTTCTGATAATTTCAATATAAATTTGTTTTTGTGTGTTAGCATTTATGTTTGTGACTTTATTTCTTTACCATATGGAATTAGTAAAACTAACTCCTATTTCAATGTTTTTGTATATGTAGGTTGTATATATGTATGTTTATTATGTGAAGTCGAAGCACAATAGATTGTAAGTAACTTTACAAATACATACACAAATAAAGAAAGAAAAGCGAGTTTAATGTGAAGCCAAAAGCAAAGATCAACAAACTAAACTCCAATCATTTGCTTAAAGGTAAATTTTATTAAGCCATGAAAATAAAGAACAAGGTCAAAAAAGCACAAAACTAACCAGCATAGGACAAACCCCTATCTTGGCTAAGAATTGGCATGTCAAAAAACAAAATGGCAATGGCAATGGACAATACCCATGCTCATTACATATAATGATACAAAGCAACAAGATGAATACTAAAGTAGAATCCAAAGCTGCATATCCCAAAAGACTTGATCCAACAAAGAGAAATGACCAAGCTTCCTGCTAACCAATGGCACACCAATACTCAATCTCAGCCCAAAATTTGAAGTATACTTCTGAATCCATGAAGTGCCCATAGCTCAGACCAACAAAGGGAAAAAGCCAGGAATCACCCCAATCCATCACAATACACTCCCAATTCTGGGCTAAGAAAAATAAGTAGCAGGCAAAGATACCTACTGAAATCGCCATCTAGAACTGCAGGAAAATACAAACAAAGGGGAGTTGCCAGAGAAGCAGCCCCATACTCTTTGCCCCCTCAAAACCCCATCCAAGTAAAACCCAAAGGGAAACCTTGAAAGGGGAAAGGGTACAACAAAGCATAGAACACTCCCCTAGATATCAAGTAAATGCAAACCGGCCAAATACTTATAAATACATCACCACCATGACAGTTAAATACTAAAGCCTACTAGACCAGAAAATCCTAGCCCTACCAGAACCGAGAAAGGAATGACCCTACCCTGCATCATCCAACCCCAGAAGGGTAGTCTAGGCACCCAGCTTTCAGCTCTAATACCTAACTATCATACCAGACACAAGGATCTCCAAAACACATTCTACTTTGACAGAAAATCCTGACCCCACCAGAACTAAGAAAACATGGCACTTCGTCTACACCATGCAACCCTAGAAGGATGGTCCAGGCACCCATCATTTCGAAAGCTAACGTCTTGGAGGTGTCCCAGGCCTGGAACCCATCATCCAAACAATAACCACTAAACAAACCTATACTTTCAGGAATCAAGTCCAAATGAACCCAACTCCTATTACATTCCCAGAAGCCAGTCCCTTCATGAGACCAGCGACACCACCAACATGTTTTAAGATTCATCATCAATATCCATATAGTCACTTCCATTATCCTTAGAGCAAGACCTCACAGGGAAACCCCAAATACTAGACGCTAAAATCACATCTGGGGTCTTCCTAAGAGTTAAGCTCATCAATCTATACTTAACACTATTAATAATGATTCTAAATAGCTCTTCCTCAGACCTAAACTTATTCTCAAAAAACCTAATATTGCGTTCTTGCCAAATAAAGTAAACAACTGCCCCCCATAGAATTCTCTGAATAACACTCCAAACAGAGTTCTTAGCAGGAATATTAACAATGAATGAAATAATTTGAGGCCAAGAATTACTAATACCTTCAAGCTTTGCCATTCCTTTTAATCTTTCCCAAAGTCTTCTTGGATAGCCACAGTCAAAAAACAGGTGAGAATGCGAGTCCTTACAGTTCTTACAAAAAGGGCAACTGAGATCAGCAAAATTAAGCCATCTTGATACTCTGTCTTGAGTCTTGAGCCTTCCCTTAACTGCCAGCCAAAGAATAAAAGAATGCCTCGGAATACACTGAGTAAACCAGACATGATCATACCAAATAACTTTAGCCGCATCCATTTTGAGACCCTTCCAGACCTCATGCACACTAAAAGGTTTAGTCTGGCCCTTCTTATCAATCCATAAAACTTTATCATTCAAATTCGGATCAAGGTGTGGAACAGGGATATTACTTACCTCATGATACTTTGAAGCCCAACCTCGAGGCCATTTCCAGCATCCATCTTTAATCAAGTCAGCAACCTTAAAGCATCTAGCAGTCTTGTCATTAGACAGATGGTTGCTAACTAGTAGATCACATAAAGGCTTGTTGTTGAACCAATTGTCAAACCAAAAGAAACAACGATCACCCTGTCCTATCTTAGTAGCAAAACAGCTCCTAATTTTACATCTAAGATTGAGCAACTGCCTCCAACACCATGAAATGTGTTGAATACACTTCACAGCCCAGAAACTCTCACCCTTAAGCCACTTAGATCTCACCCACTTGACCCAAATAGAGTCTCTGTTAGACACTATACTCCAAATATGCTTAACCATAAGAGCTTCATTCCACTCATGCATAGACCTAAGCCCAAGGCCGCCCTCATCCTTCTGTTTACACACTTCCTTCCAAGACACACTATGCATATATCCCATCTTTCCCTCAGCATTCCATAGAAAACATTTAAAGATCTTGTCAATCTCTTCACATACACCCACGGGTAGAACAAAAATGGAAGCCCAAAAAACACTCAGAGAGCTCAAAACAGAGGCAATGAGCTGCAACCTACCAGCAAACGAAAGGTCTTTATTCCTCCAATCATGTATTCGCTTCTTAACCCTATCCAACAGCATAGCACAATCCTCTCTAGCAATCCTTCTCGCATCAAGAGGTATACCAAGATATTTCACAGGGAGTCTACCATCTTGAAACGGCATAACTAACTTAATTTCATCCCTAACATGACTAGGCACATTGCCAAAAAAGCAAGTGCTCTTGGCCATACTAGGTCTAAGACCAGAAACTATACAAAACTCATCCATAGCACGTCTTAAAACTGAAGCCGAAACAAGGTCACCATGGCTAAACATCATTAGGTCATCCGCAAAGCATAAACTTACAATACCTAGTTTCTTACATCCCCAATGATATCTAAATTTCTTTTCTTGGCTAACCTGCCTTCTAAGCATAAGCGTGAATACTTCCATTACTAGAGTGAATAAGTACGGAGATATGGGATCCCCCTGCCTAAGACCCCTTTTAGCTTTAAAAAACCCCTGAGACTCCCCATTAACACAAATAGAAAAGGAAGCAGACTTCAGGCAAACCAAAATCCAATCCACCATCACCTTATGAAAGCCAAACTCTACAAGACAGTTCTCTAAAAACATCCAAGAAACTGTATCATAAGCCTTCTGGATATCTACTTTAAACGTACACCTAGCAGGCTTCTTTTTAGTATTATATCCACACATTAATTCTTGAGCTAGAAGGATATTATCACTAATTTGCCTACCTTGAACAAAAGCACTCTGATTAGCATCAACTAGACCATTAAGGACAGTTTTAAGCCTATTCGTAATCACTTTACTAATGCACTTATAGACAACATTACAACAAGCGATAGGCCTATAGTCAGTCACTTTCCTAGGAATACTGCATTTAGGGACAAGGGAAATTAAAGTGGTATTAATCTCACCAAGCATTTTACCTGAGGAGAAGAATTCCTTCACAGCATTACACAGATCATCACCCACTGTCGCCCAAGACGCTTTAAAGAACTTAGAAGTAAACCCGTCAGGGCCTGGAGCCTTATCGTCTCTGATGTCAAATAGAGCTTCCTTAATTTCTTCTACAGAGACATCTCTAATCAGGTGCAACGCCATCTCTTCATCAATCTTCTTGGTAAATAGGTTCTCCGGCATTTCAACTGGGAAGACTTCATCACAGGTACCCAAAAAAGACTGGAAGTGACTAACAAATTGGCCGGCAACATCTTCATTAAAGTACTCTGTGCCCGCATCATCCACAACACTAATAATCCTACTCTTCTTCAACCTACCTTTCAAGATGTTATGAAAATAGGCTGTGTTGAAATCACCCTCCCTTAACCATTCAATCTTCGCTTTCTGCATTAGGACCCTCTCTTCATCAGCAACCGCTTCTCGATAAGCAGCATTAAAGACCATCTCCATTTCCTTCAATTCTGCATTTTGGGGGTCCCCATCTAGTTCAGATTGAACCGCTTTTAATTCAGTTCTCAACATCTTAGTTTTTTCAAACACATTCCCATTTTGTCTATTTAGCCTCCTAAGATGAGCCTTCATACTCTTAAGCCTCTTAGCAAAAATATACATCGCATGACCTTTCACAGGAATGCTCCAATTTTCCTTAACAGTCTTGTGGAACTCATCTTTATGCACCAGGAAATTCATAAACCTAAACGACCTCCTTCTCTTCATAGAAACATCCGAGAGAACTAACATAGCCGGACTATGATCAGATGTAACATAAGGTAAAAACCTAGCATAGCACGTACCAAAAAGATCAATAAACCTACCATTTCCCATAATTCTATCTAACTTCTTTAACATCCCATTCTCCGGATTTCTCCTTTTCTGAACCCAAGTAAAGAATAACCCAGTCATAGGAATATCATCCATATCTAACTGCTCAATACAATTCCTAAAATCCTTAGTCGCACCATATTTGTCATTATCACCCAATGAATGTTCTTCAGGGTTCAAAATGACATTAAAATCACCTAGCATAACCCATGGCTTATTATTGACATGAACCATGTGGCTGCATAGGTTCTTCCATAATCTAACTCTATCCTTTGGATTCACCTCACCATAAACAAAGGAAATGAAAAACTTCCTACTGTCGTTAATAATTTGAACCTCAAAATGTAACACTTGATCAGACATAGAAATTAGGGTAGCCCGAATAAAACCAGGATCCCAGCCAACCATAATCCTACATCCTTTGCTGCTATCTATTGAATTCGATACCCAATCCCATCTATCAAAAACTTTATCACCCACCAAGTTCACTTTCTTCTTGCAAACTTGGGTCTCAATAACCCCACACATCTTTAAATTATTTTCACTAATAAGAATTTTAACTTCGTCTTGCTTAGAGGTATCACACATACCTCTAATGTTCCACGCAGCTAATTTGATACTCATTGGATACTAGAAGATGAAGCACCATCCCCATTCACAAATACATTTACCATCTCTGCATCAATTGGCCCTAAAACATCATTCTGGACCATGAATTCTGCATGAGATGACTTATCAGCACTAATCTCATCAATTTGTTTGTCAATATAATCAGAGACATCTTGAGCATTCTCAATAGAAATCCTAGCCCTATGATGATTCTTCATCTCTACAGTCCAAAGGCTTTCATCTCCTTGAGAAGGCACTAACCCCGATAATAGGTACAAATCAACTTCATAACAATTTTTCTTAATCTCTAATTTACGAATTTCATTCTTTTCCACCATCATAGCTTCTTCATACATAGCTGAACTCACTTGGTCAAAGGTACCACCAGTCCTAGCCATCACAGAGCTAATATTCTCATTAACAACTTTCCTAACCGTTATTTCTGCATTCTGGTTCTTAGTTTTAAGCTCATTTGCCAACTGCATAACTTTCTTTCGAACCATCTTAATCTTAATACTCTTATCCAAAGTTTTCCACTTATTCCTATAATATCCTTGGGCCTCTACTGGCCATTGCTCAACAACATCTTCATCACATACAAGCTCTTCCTGAAAAGCAACATCTATATTCCTCTTAAAGCTCTCTGCATTTTTACTAGTATCACTCATATTGTCTTCACCGTTATCATCAGCAAGGGATTCAAAGCTATTTTTCGTAGTCACAATATTTTTCGCTATTTGTATAACATTTTTAACCTCAGGCTTCTTAGCCTGACCCTGTCCATTAGCTTTCACTCCAACATTATTACTAGTCCCAACTCCATTCTGATTAGTGTTATCACTACCCGTATTGCCTACATTATATCCTCCTCTGCCCATAGTCATGCCCCCTCTACCATACATATTCCCCCTTCCTCTATTATTCCATCCACCTCTATTCATATTATATCCACCCCTGTTACTAGAATAACTTCCTCTACCATTAGCACCCACCTCAACCTTTGGCTGACTAACTTGAGGTTGAACTAGGTCACTCTTCCTAGCACTACCATTCTTAGCAGGTACTGATTGCCATTCTTCACTCCCTGGTTTAGACTGCATTCCCTTACCATCCTTCTGAGAAGACCCACCAGCCTTCTCAGCCTTCTCAACATCACTCCTAACACGAACCTTACACGTCTTAAAGTCATGACCAAACACCTTACAATGCTTGCAGCAAGGAGGCTGCCAAGCATACTCCACCCTGAGTTCCATACTCCTATTAAGCTCTTCATACCAACATTCTACCTTGTCAATCATACCATCCGCCGCATCTACTTCCACAAGAACCCTAGCAAAACTAGCTCTCCCAAAACCATTCTCACACATAGCCGTAGTAACCTTGTCCATGATGATAGGAGTGCCAATTCTACTAGCAATCCTGCTTATTCCATCTCTGTTCCATGCTTCCAAAGGAATGTTGAAAATTCTTACCCATAACGGCACTCTTGCAGGTTCATTCTTATCTAGACACAAACCCGGAGCCCACCTCTGAACAAACATAGGCCTTTGATCAACTAGCCAAGGTCCATTCTCTATAACAGATTGCACACCATCTTCTGAATTAAACTTAAAAAAATAGAGACCCTCATTCACAATGACTTCCCTAAGTTGATAAGGCCTCCACATTCTTCTTAGATGACTTAAGATCTCCCTATAACTCATTTTGAAGCCCACAAAATACCCTACCACAGTTAATCCCCATTTCTTACTACCCTCACTAATCACCGGATCCATTTTGACAACTAGCCTACCATTTCTATCCACACAGGGAACTTTAGTGAGCTTGTTATCATAGGACACCCCATTACCTTGGACAGCATTACTAAACGAAACCGCTTTCTTAAACCCACTATTCTCCTTCTGCTCAACCTCAACTTCCATCTCCTTCACACCATTAGTCCCACTAGCAATCTTTTCACGGCTTACCTCTTCCTTCACTACTCCACCACTACCATTTAAATTCACATTCATAGCATCACTCTTCAAACTATTAATATTCACATTCATACTGGCCTTAGAATTACCTAGATCACTATTAACCACTAAACTTTCATCAACAAACTTAGGCTTAGGCAAAGTAGAACTAAGCTCAGGAAACATGTCCTTTCTATCAACGAAAAACTAAACTCCAATCATACCGGTAAGGAGGTTTAACTAAATAATTGATTTCATAAATAGCTCGCCATTCAAATGGAATAAAATGTTGAATCGAATATTTCAAAGTCATATGATACTTAAGCATGAGTTTCTTACATGAAATGTCAAATACTTGTTGTTTAGTGTTGTATATTATTCACCTTCTTAGGCTTTCCAAGGATAAATAATATCATCATTGTTTTGATCAAAGAAAGCGACGTGTTGTTAGAGCAAACTCATATCTCGACCGTTATATTATGGTGTGCCGCCGGGATGTTGTTTGTCCGGTGCATTCACAACTACTTTAAATACTAGCTGACCGACTTTTAAACCTGGCAAAACACGAAAAAAAACTAAACAAACAAAATTCCTAGGTGTGTTTTGTCCATCTAAGATCCGTGAAAATATATTTTCCACGGATTCTAGATGGTCCTTGTGGACTGGAAATTCCGATTTTCGCTTAGGTTTGGATGATTTTGGCTGGTTCGGCATGTTTTGCTGTTTTGGCCGGTTTTGACCAGTTTTCAACCGGTTAAGTCGCTTTTGACCGAGGTTTTCCAAGACAAAATGTACTCCTTGTTTCAAGCTTTCATTTGCTTAGTCATGTTCTTGAAACGGATTCATGTAGCACATGTTATGGCCTTTTTATTGCAACCCATATTTTTTGATAATTTCAATCTAAATTTATTTTTGTGTGTTAACAATTATATTTGGGACTTTATTTCTTTACCATATGGAATTAGTAAAACTAACTCCTATTTGTATGTTTTGTATATGTAGGTTGTATATATGTATGTTTATTATGTGAATTCGAAGCACAATAGATTGTAAGTAACTTTACAAATACATACACAAATAAAGAAAGAAAAACGAGTTTATTGTGAAGCCAAAAGCAAATATCAACAAACCAAACTCCAATCATACCGGTAAGGAGGTTTAACTAAATAATTGATTTCATAAACAGCTCGCCATTCAAATGGAATAAAATGTTGAATCGAATATTTCAAAGTCATATGATACTTAAGCATGAGTTTCTTACATGAAATGTCAAATACTTGTTGTTTAGTGTTGTACATTATTCACCTTCTTAGGCTTTCCAAGGATAAATAATATCATCTTTGTTTTGATCATAGAAAGCGACGTGTTGTTAGAGCAAACTCATATCTCGACCGTTATATTATGGTGTGCCGCCGGGATGTTGTTTGTCCGGTGCATACACAACTACTTTAAATACTAGCTGACCGACTTTTAAACCTGGCAAAACACGACAAAAAACTAAACAAAAAAAATTCCTAGGTGTGTTTTGTCCATCTAAGGTCCGTGAAAATTTATTTTCCACGGATTCTAGATGGTCCATGTGGACTGGAAATCTAAAGTCCAGTTTTCGCTTAGGTTTGGATGATTTTGGCCGGTTCGGCATTTTTTGCGGTTTTGGCCGGTTTTGACTAGTTTTCGACCGGGTAGGTCGCTTTTGACCGAGGTTTTCCGAGACAAAATGTACTCCTTGTTTCAAGCTTTCATTTGCTTAGTCATGTTCTTTAAACGGATTCATGTAGCACATGTTATGGCCTTTTTATTGCAGCCCATATTTTCTGATAATTTCGATCTAAATTTGTTTTTGTGTGTTAGCAGTTATGTTTGGGACTTTATTTCTTTACCATATGGAATTAGTAAAACTAACTCCTATTTGTATGTTTTTGTATATGTGTAGGTTGAATATATGTATCTTTATTATGTGAAGTCGAAGCACAATAGATTGTAAGTAACTTTACAAATACATACACAAATGAAAAAGAAAAGCGAGTTTAATGTGAAGCCAAAAGCAAAGATCAACAAACCAAACTCCAATCATACCGGTAAGGAGGTTTAACTAAATAATTGATTTCATATATAGCACGCCATTCAAATGGAATAAAATGTTGAATCGAATATTTCAAAGTCATATGATACTTAAGCATGAGTTTCTTACATGAAATGTCAAATACTTGTTGTTTAGTGTTGTACATTATTCACCTTCTAAGGCTTTCCAAGGATAAATAATATCATCGTTGTTTTGATCAAAGAAAGCGACGTGTTGTTAGAGCAAACTCATATCTCGACCGTTATATTATGGTGTGCCGCCGGGATGTTGTTTGTCCGGTGCATTAACAACTACTTTAAATACTAGCTGACCGACTTTTAAACTTGGCAAAACACGACAAAAAACTAAACAAACAAAATTCCTAGGTGTGTTTTGTCCATCTAAGATCCGTGAAAATTTATTTTCCACGAATTCTAGATGGTCCCTGTGGACTGGAAATATAAAGTCCGGTTTTCTCTTAGGTTTAGATGATTTTGGCCGGTTCGGCATTTTTTGCTGTTTTGGCCGGTTTTGACCAGTTTTCGACAGGTTAGGTCGCTTTTGACCGAGGTTTTCCGAGAAAAAATGTACTCCTTGTTTCAAGCTTTCATTTGCTTAGTCATGTTCTTGAAACGGATTCATGTAGCACATGTTATGGCCTTTTTATTGCAGCCCATATTTTCTGATAATTTCGACATAAATTTGTTTTTGTGTGTTAGCAATTATGTTTGGGACTTTATTTCTTTACCATATGGAACTAGTAAAACTAACTCCTATTTGTATGTTTTTGTATATGTAGGTTGTATATATGTATATATTTATTATGTGAAGTCGAAACACAATAGATTGTAAGTAACTTTACAAATACATACACAAATAAAAAAGAAAAGCGAGTTTAATGTGAAGGCAAAAGCAAAGATCAACAAAGTAAACTCCAATCATACCGGTAAGGAGGTTTAACTAAATAATTGATTTCATAAATAGCTCGCCATTCAAATGGAATAAAATGTTGAATCGAATATTTCAAAGTCATATGATACTTAAGCATGAGTTTCTTACATGAAATGTCAAATACTTGTTGTTTAGTGTTGTATATTATTCACCTTCTTAGGCTTTCCAAGGATAAATAATATCATCATTGTTTTGATCAAAGAAAGCGACGTGTTGTTAGAGCAAACTCATATCTCGACCGTTATATTATGGTGTGCCGCCGGGATGTTGTTTGTCCGGTGCATTCACAACTACTTTAAATACTAGCTGACCGACTTTTAAACCTGGCAAAACACGAAAAAAAACTAAACAAACAAAATTCCTAGGTGTGTTTTGTCCATCTAAGATCCGTGAAAATATATTTTCCACGGATTCTAGATGGTCCTTGTGGACTGGAAATTCCGATTTTCGCTTAGGTTTGGATGATTTTGGCTGGTTCGGCATGTTTTGCTGTTTTGGCCGGTTTTGACCAGTTTTCAACCGGTTAGGTCGCTTTTGACCGAGGTTTTCCAAGACAAAATGTACTCCTTGTTTCAAGCTTTCGTTTGCTTAGTCATGTTCTTGAAACGGATTCATGTAGCACATGTTATGGCCTTTTTATTGCAACCCATATTTTTTGATAATTTCAATCTAAATTTATTTTTGTGTGTTAACAATTATATTTGGGACTTTATTTCTTTACCATATGGAATTAGTAAAACTAACTCCTATTTGTATGTTTTGTATATGTAGGTTGTATATATGTATGTTTATTATGTGAATTCGAAGCACAATAGATTGTAAGTAACTTTACAAATACATACACAAATAAAGAAAGAAAAACGAGTTTATTGTGAAGCCAAAAGCAAAGATCAACAAACCAAACTCCAATCATACCGGTAAAGAAGGTTAACTAAATAATTGATTTCATAAATAGCTCGCCATTCAAATGGAATAAAATGTTGAATCGAATATTTCAAAGTCATATGATACTTAAGCATGTGTTTCTTACATGAAATGTCAAATACTTGTTGTTTAGTGTTGTACATTATTCACCTTCTTAGGCTTTCCAAGGATAAATAATATCATCGTTGTTTTGATCATAGAAAGCGACGTGTTGTTAGAGCAAACTCATATCTCGACCGTTATATTATGGTGTGCCGCCGGGATGTTGTTTGTCCGGTGCATACACAACTACTTTAAATACTAGCTGACCGACTTTTAAACCTGGAAAAACACGACAAAAAACTAAACAAACAAAATTCCTAGGTGTGTTTTGTCCATCTAAGATCCGTGAAAATTTATTTTCCACGGATTCTAGATGGTCCATGTGGACTGGAAATCTAAAGTCCAGTTTTCGCTTAGGTTTGGATGATTTTGGCCGGTTCGGCATTTTTTGCGGTTTTGGCCGGTTTTGACTAGTTTTCGACCGGGTAGGTCACTTTTGACCGAGGTTTTCCGAGACAAAATGTACTCCTTGTTTCAAGCTTTCATTTGCTTAGTCATGTTCTTTAAACAGATTCATGTAGCACATGTTATGGCCTTTTTATTGCAGCCCATATTTTCTGATAATTTCGATCTAAATTTGTTTTTGTGTGTTAGCAGTTATGTTTGGGACTTTATTTCTTTACCATATGGAATTAGTAAAACTAACTCCTATTTGTATGTTTTTGTATATATGTAGGTTGTATATATGTATCTTTATTATGTGAAGTCGAAGCACAATAGATTGTAAGTAACTTTACAAATACATACACAAATAAAAAAGAAAAGCGAGTTTAATGTGAAGGTAAAAGCAAAGATCAACAAACTAAACTCTAATCATACCGGTAAGGAGGTTTAACTAAATAATTGATTTCATAAATAGCTCGCCATTCAAATGGAATAAAATGTTGAATCGAATATTTCAAAGTGATATGATACTTAAGCATGAGTTTCTTACATGAAATGTCAAATACTTGTTGTTTAGTGTTGTATATTATTCACCTTCTTAGGCTTTCCAAGGATAAATAATATCATCGTTGTTTTGATCAAAGAAAGCGACGTGTTGTTAGAGCAAACTCATATCTCGACCGTTATATTATGGTGTGCCGCCGGGATGTTGTTTGTCCGGTGCATTCACAACTACTTTAAATACTAGCTGACCGACTTTTAAACCTGGAAAAACATGACAAAAAACTAAACAAACAAAATTCCTAGGTGTGTTTTGTCCATCTAAGATCCGTGAAAATTTATTTTCCACGGATTCTAGATGGTCCATGTGGACTGGAAATCTAAAGTCCCGTTTTTCGCTTAGGTTTGGATGATTTTGGCCGGTTCGGCATTTTTTGCGGTTTTGGCCGGTTTTGACTAGTTTTCGACCGGGTAGGTCACTTTTGACCGAGGTTTTCCGAGACAAAATGTACTCCTTGTTTCAAGCTTTCATTTGCTTAGTCATGTTCTTTAAACGGATTCATGTAGCACATGTTATGGCCTTTTTATTGCAGCCCATATTTTCTGATAATTTCGATCTAAATTTGTTTTTGTGTGTTAGCAGTTATGTTTGGGACTTTATTTCTTTACCATATGGAATTAGTAAAACTAACTCCTATTTGTATGTTTTTGTATATATGTAGGTTGTATATATGTATCTTTATTATGTGAAGTCGAAGCACAATAGATTGTAAGTAACTTTACAAATACATACACAAATAAAAAAGAAAAGCGAGTTTAATGTGAAGGTAAAAGCAAAGATCAACAAACTAAACTCTAATCATACCGGTAAGGAGGTTTAACTAAATAATTGATTTCATAAATAGCTCGCCATTCAAATGGAATAAAATGTTGAATCGAATATTTCAAAGTGATATGATACTTAAGCATGAGTTTCTTACATGAAATGTCAAATACTTGTTGTTTAGTGTTGTATATTATTCACCTTCTTAGGCTTTCCAAGGATAAATAATATCATCGTTGTTTTGATCAAAGAAAGCGATGTGTTGTTAGAGCAAACTCATATCTCGACCGTTATATTATGGTGTGCCGCCGGGATGTTGTTTGTCCGGTGCATTCACAACTACTTTAAATACTAGCTGACCGACTTTTAAACCTGGCAAAACACGAAAAAAAACTAAACAAAAAAAATTCTTAGGTGTGTTTTGTCCATCTAAGATCCGTGAAAATATATTTTCCACGGATTCTAGATGGTCCCTGTGGACTGGAAATTCCGGTTTTCGCTTAGGTTTGGATGATTTTGGCCGGTTCGGCATGTTTTGCTGTTTTGGCCGGTTTTGACTAGTTTTCGACCGGTTAGGTCGCTTTTGACCGAGGTTTTCCGAGACAAAATGTACTCCTTGTTTCAAGCTTTCATTTGCTTAGTCATGTTCTTGAAACGTATTCATGTAGCACATGTTATGGCCTTTTTATTGCAGCCCATATTTTTTGATAATTTCAATCTAAATTTATTTTTGTGTGTTAACAATTATGTTTGGGACTTTATTTCTTTACCATATGGAATTAGTAAAACTAACTCCTATTTGTATGCTTTTGTATATGTAGGTTGTATATATGTATGTTTATTATGTGAAATCGAAGCACAATAGATTGTAAGTAACTTTACAAATACATACACAAATAAAGAAAGAAAAACGAGTTTATTGTGAAGCCAAAAGCAAAGATCAACAAACCAAACTCCAATCATACCGGTAAGGAGGTTTAACTAAATAATTGATTTCATAAATAGCTTGCCATTCAAATGGAATAAAATGTTGAATCGAATATTTCAAAGTCATATGATACTTAAGCATGAGTTTCTTACATGAAATGTCAAATACTTGTTGTTTAGTGTTGTACATTATTCACCTTCTTAGGCTTTCCAAGGATAAATAATATCATCGTTGTTTTGATCATAGAAAGCGACGTGTTGTTAGAGCAAACTCATATCTCGACCGTTATATTATGGTGTGCCGTCGGGATGTTGTTTGTCCGGTGCATACACAACTACTTTAAATACTAGCTGACCGACTTTTAAACCTGGCAAAACACGACAAAAAACTAAACAAACAAAATTCCTATGTGTGTTTTGTCCATCAAAGATCCGTGAAAATTTATTTTCCACGGATTCTAGATGGTCCCTGTGGACTGGAAATATAAAGTCCGGTTTTCGCTTAGGTTTGGATGATTTTGGCCGGTTCGGCATTTTTTGCTGTTTTGGCCGGTTTTGACCAGTTTTCGACAGGTTAGGACGCTTTTGACCGAGGTTTTCTGAGAAAAAATGTACTCCTTGTTTCAAGCTTTCATTTGCTTAGTCATGTTCTTGAAATGGATTCATGTAGCACATGTTATGGCCTTTTTATTGCAGCCCATATTTTCTGATAATTTCGACATAAATTTGTTTTTGTGTGTTAGCAGTTATGTTTGGGACTTTATTTCTTTACCATATGGAATTAGTAAAACTAACTCCTATTTGTATGTTTTTGTATATGTAGGTTGTATATATGTATATATTTATTATGTGAAGTCGAAACACAATAGATTGTAAGTAACTTTACAAATACATACACAAATAAAAAAGAAAAGCGAGTTTAATGTGAAGGCAAAAGCAAAGATCAACAAACTAAACTCTAATCATACCGGTAAGGAGGTTTAACTAAATAATTGATTTCATAAATAGCTCGCCATTCAAATGGAATAAAATGTTGAATCGAATATTTCAAAGTCATATGATACTTAAGCATGAGTTTCTTACATGAAATGTCAAATACTTGTTGTTTAGTGTTGTATATTATTCACCTTCTTAGGCTTTCCAAGGATAAATAATATCATCATTGTTTTGATCAAAGAAAGCGACGTGTTGTTAGAGCAAACTCATATCTCGACCGTTATATTATGGTGTGCCGCCGGGATGTTGTTTGTCCGGTGCATTCACAACTACTTTAAATACTAGCTGACCGACTTTTAAACCTGGCAAAACACGAAAAAAAACTAAACAAAAAAAAATCCTAGGTGTGTTTTGTCCATCTAAGATCCGTGAAAATATATTTTCCACGGATTCTAGATGGTCCCTGTGGACTGGAAATTCCGGTTTTCGCTTAGGTTTGGATGATTTTGGCCGGTTCGGCATGTTTTGCTGTTTTGGCCGATTTTGACCAGTTTTCGACCGGTTAGGTCGCTTTTGACCGAGGTTTTCCGAGACAAAATGTACTCCTTGTTTCAAGCTTTCATTTGCTTAGTCATGTTCTTGAAACGGATTCATGTAGCACATGTTATGGCCTTTTTATTGCAGCCCATATTTTTTGATAATTTCAATCTAAATTTATTTTTGTGTGTTAACAATTATATTTGGGACTTTATTTCTTTACCATATGGAATTAGTAAAACTAACTCCTATTTGTATGTTTTTGTATATTTAGGATGTATATATGTATGTTTATTATGTGAATTCGAAGCACAATAGATTGTAAGTAACTTTACAAATACATACACAAATAAAGAAAGAAAAACGAGTTTATTGTGAAGCCAAAAGCAAAGATCAACAAACCAAACTCCAATCATACCGGTAAGGAGGTTTAACTAAATAATTGATTTCATAAATAGCTCGCCATTCAAATGGAATAAAATGTTGAATCGAATATTTCAAAGTCATATGATACTTAAGCATGAGTTTCTTACATGAAATGTCAAATACTTGTTGTTTAGTGTTGTACATTATTCACCTTCTTAGGCTTTTCAAGGATAAATAATATCATCGTTGTTTTGATCAAAGAAAGCGACGTGTTGTTAGAGCAAACTCATATCTCGACCGTTATATTATGGTGTGCCGCCGGGATGTTGTTTGTCCGGTGCATACACAACTACTTTAAATACTAGCTGACCGACTTTTAAACCTGGCAAAACACGACAAAAAACTAAACAAACAAAATTCCTAGGTGTGTTTTGTCCATCTAAGATCCGTGAAAATTTATTTTCCACGGATTCTAGATGGTCCATGTGGACTGGAAATCTAAAGTCCAGTTTTCGCTTAGGTTTGGTTGATTTTGGCCGGTTCGGCATTTTTTGCGGTTTTGGCCGGTTTTGACTAGTTTTCGACCGGTTAGGTCGCTTTTGACCGAGGTTTTCCGAGACAAATTGTACTCCTTGTTTCAAGCTTTCATTTGCTTAGTCATGTTCTTTAAACGGATTCATGTAGCACATGTTATGGCCTTTTTATTGCAGCCCATATTTTCTGATAATTTCGATCTAAATTTGTTTTTGTGTGTTAGCAGTTATGCTTGGGACTTTATTTCTTTACCATATGGAATTAGTAAAACTAACTCCTATATGTATGTTTTTGTATATATGTAGGTTGTATATATGTATCTTTATTATGTGAAGTCTAAGCACAATAGATTGTAAGTAACTTTACAAATACATACACAAATAAAAAAGAAAGGCGAGTTTAATGTGAAGCCAAAAGCAAAGATCAACAAACTAAACTCCAATCATACCGGTAAGGAGGTTTAACTAAATAATTGATTTCATAAATAGCTCTCCATTCAAATGGAATAAAATGTTGAATCGAATATTTCAAAGTGATTTGATACTTAAGCATGAGTTTCTTACATGAAATGTCAAATACTTGTTGTTTAGTGTTGTATATTATTCACCTTCTTAGGCTTTCCAAGGATAAATAATATCATCGTTGTTTTGATCAAAGAAAGCGACGTGTTGTTAGAGCAAACTCATATCTCGACCGTTATATTATGGTGTGCCGCCGGGATGTTGTTTGTCCGGTGCATTCACAACTACTTTAAATACTAGCTGACCGACTTTTAAACCTGGCAAAACACGACAAAAAACTAAACAAACAAAATTCCTAGGTGTGTTTTGTCCATCTAAGATCCGTGAAAATATATTTTCCACGGATTCTAGATGGTCCCTGTGGACTGGAAATCTAAAGTCCGGTTTTCGCTTAGGTTTTGATGATTTTGGCCGGTTCGGCATTTTTTGCGGTTTTGGCCGGTTTTGACTAGTTTTCGACCGGTTAGGTCACTTTTGACCGAGGTTTTCCGAGACAAAATGTACTACTTGTTTCAAGCTTTCATTTGCTTAGGCATGTTCTTTAAACGGATTCATGTAGCACATGTTATGGCCTTTTTATTACAGCCCATATTTTCTGATAATTCCAATCTAAATTTGTTTTTGTGTGTTAGCAGTTATGTTTAGGACTTTATTTTTTACCATATGGAATTAGTAAAACTAACTCCTATTTGTATGTTTTTGTATATGTAGGTTGTATATATGTATCTTTATTATGTGAAGTCGAAGCACAATAGATTGTAAGTAACTTTACAAATACATACACAAATAAAAAAGAAAAGCGAGTTTAATGTGAAGCCAAAAGCAAAGATCAACAAACTAAACTCCAATCATACCGGTAAGGAGGTTTAACTAAATAATTGATTTCATAAATAGCTCGCCATTCAAATGGAATAAAATGTTGAATCGAATATTTCAAAGTAATATGATACTTAAGCATGAGTTTCTTACATGAAATGTCAAATACTTGTTGTTTATTGTTGTATATTATTCACCTTCTTAGGCTTTCAAAGGATAAATAATATCATCGTTGTTTTGATCAAAGAAAGCGACGTGTTGTTAGAGCAAACTCATATCTCGACCGTTATATTATGGTGTGCCACCGGGATGTTGTTTGTCCGGTGCATTCACAACTACTTTAAATACTAGCTGACCGACTTTTAAACCTGGCAAAACACGACAAAAAACTAAACAAACAAAATTCCTAGGTGTGTTTTGTCCATCTAAGATCCGTGAAAATATATTTTCCACGGATTCTAGATGGTCCCTGTGGACTGGAAGTCTAAAGTCCGGTTTTCGCTTAGGTTTGGATGATTTTGGCCGGTTCGGTATTTTTTGCTGTTTTGGCCGGTTTTTACCAGTTTTCGACTGGTTAGGTCGCTTTTGACCGAGGTTTTCCGAGACAAAATGTACTCCTTGTTTCAAGCTTTCATTTGCTTAGTCATGTTCTTGAAACGGATTCATGTAGCACATGTTATGGCCTTTTTATTGCAGCCCATATTTTCTGATAATTTCGATCTAAATTTGTTTTTGTGTGTTAGCAATTATGTTTGGGACTTTATTTCTTTACCATATGGAATTAGTAAAACTAACTCCTATTTGTATGTTTTTGTATATGTATGTTGTATATATTTATGTTTATTATGTGAAGTCGAAACACAATAGATTGTAAGTAACTTTACAAATACATACACAAATAAAGAAAGAAAAAGGAGTTTATTGTGAAGCCAAAAGCAAAGATCAACAAACTAAACTCCAATCATACCGGTAAGGAGGTTTAACTAAATAATTGATTTCATAAATAGCTCGCCATTCAAATGGAGTAAAATGTTGAATCGAATATTTCAAAGTCATATGATACTTAAGCATGAGTTTCTTACATGAAATGTCAAATACTTGTTGTTTAGTGTTGTATATTATTCACCTTCTTAGGCTTTCCAAGGATAAATAATATCATCGTTGTTTTGATCAAAGAAAGCGACATGTTGTTAGAGCAAACTCATATCTCGACCGTTATATTATGGTGTGCCGTCGGGATGTTGTTTGTCCGGTGCATTCACAACTATTTTAAATACTATCTGACCGACTTTTAAACCTGGCAAAACACGACAAAAAACTAAAAAAACAAAATTCCTAGGTGTGTTTTGTACATATAAGTTCCGTGAAAATTTATTTTCCACGGATTCTAGATGGTCCCTGTGGACTGGAAATCTAAAGTCCGGTTTTCGCTTAGGTTTGGATGATTTTGGCCGGTTCGGCATTTTTTGCTGTTTTGGCAGGTTTTGACCAGTTTTCGACCGGTTAGGTCGCTTTTGACCGAGGTTTTCCGAGACAAAATGTACTCCTTGTTTCAAGCTTTCATTTGCTTAGTCATGTTCTTGAAACGGATTCATGTAGCACATGTTATGGCCTTTTTATTGCAGCCCATATTTTCTGATAATTTCGACATAAATTTGTTTTTGTGTGTTAGCAATTATGTTTGGGACTTTATTTCTTTACCATATGAAATTAGTAAAACTAACTCCTATTTGTATGTTTTTGTATATGTAGGTTGTATATATGTATTTTTATTATGTGAAGTCGAAGCACAATAGATTGTAAGTAACTTTACAAATACATACACAAATAAAGAAAGAAAAGCGAGTTTAATGTGAAGCCAAAAGCAAAGATCAACAAACTAAACTCCAATCGTATCGGTAAGGAGGTTTAACTAAATAATTGATTTCATAAATAGCTCGCCATTCAAATGGAATAAAATGTTGAATCGAATATTTCAAAGTCATATGATACTTAAGCATGAGTTTCTTACATGAAATATCAAATACTTGTTGTTTAGTGTTGTATATTATTCACCTTCTTAGGCTTTCCAAGGATAAATAATATCATCATTGTTTTGATCAAAGAAAGCGACGTGTTGTTAGATCAAAATCATATCTCGACCGTTATATTATGGTGTGCCGCCGGGATGTTGTTTGTCCGGTGCATTCAGAACTACTTTAAATACTAGCTGACCGACTTTTAAACTTGGCAAAACACGACAAAAAAATAAACAAACAAAATTCCTATGTGTGTTTTGTCCATCTAAGATCCGTGCAAATTTATTTTCCACGGAATCTAGATGGTCCCTGTGGACTGGAAATCTAAAGTCCGGTTTTCGCTTAGGTTTGGATGATTTTGGTCGGTTCGGCATTTTTTGTTGTTTTGGCCGGTTTTGACCAGTTTTCGACCGGTTAGGTCGCTTTTGAACGAGGTTTTCAGAGACAAAATGTACTCCTTGTTTCAAGCTTTCATTTGCTTAGTCATGTTCTTGAAACGGATTCATGTAGCACATGTTATGGCCTTTTTATTGCAGCCCATATTTTTTGATAATTTCGATCTAAATTTGTTTTTGTGTGTTAGCAATTTGTGTTTGGGACTTTATTTCTTTACCATATGGAATTAGTAAAACTAACTCCTATTTGTATGTTTTTGTATATGTAGGTTGTATATATGTATGTTTATTATGTGAAGTCGAAGCACAATAGATTGTAAGTAACTTTACAAATACATACACAAATAAAGAAAGAAAAACGAGTTTATTGTGAAGCCAAAAGCAAAGATCAACAAACTAAACTTCAATCATACCGGTAAGGAGGTTTAACTAAATAATTGATTTCATAAATAGCTCGCTATTCAAATGGAATAAAATGTTGAATCGAATATTTCAAAGTCATATGATACTTAAGCATGAGTTTCTTACATGAAATGTCAAATACTTGTTGTTTAGTGTTGTATATTATTCACCTTCTTAGGATTTCCAAGGATAAATAATATCATCGTTGTTTTGATCAAATAAAGCGACGTGTTTTTAGAGCAAACTCATATCTCGACCATTATATTATGGTGTGCCGCCGGGATGTTGTTTGTCCGGTGCATTCACAACTACTTTAAATACTAGCTGACCGACTTTTAAACCTGGCAAAACACGACAAAAAACTAAACAAACAAAATTCCTAGGTGTGTTTTGTCCATCTAAGATCCGTGAAAATTTATTTTCCACGGATTCTAGATGGTCCCTGTGGACTGGAAATCTAAAGTCCGGTTTTCGCTTAGGTTTGGATGATTTTGGCCGGTTCGGCATTTTTTGCTGTTTTGGCCGGTTTTGACCAGTTTTCGACCGGTTAGGTCGCTTTTGACCGAGGTTTTCCGAGTCAAAATGTACTCCTTGTTTCAAGCTTTCATTTGCTTAGTCATGTTCTTGAAACGGATTCATGTAGCACATGTTATGGCCTTTTTATTGCAGCCCATATTTTCTGATAATTTCGATCTAAATTTGTTTTTGTGTGTTAGCAATTATGTTTGGGACTTTATTTCTTTACCATATGGAATTAGTAAAACTAACTCCTATTTGTATGTTTTTGTATATGTAGGTTGTATATATGTATGTTTATTATGTGAAGTCGAAGCACAATAGATTGTAAGTAACTTTACAAATACATACACAAATAAAGAAAGAAAAACGAGTTTATTGTGAAGCCAAAAGCAAAGATCAACAAACTAAACTCCAATCATACCGGTAAGGAGGTTTAACTAAATAATTGATTTCATAAATAGCTCGCCATTCAAATGGAATAAAATGTTGAATCGAATATTTCAAAGTCATATGATACTTAAGCATGAGTTTCTTACATGAAATGTCAAATACTTGTTGTTTAGTGTTGTATATTATTCACCTTCTTAGGATTTCCAAGGATAAATAATATCATCGTTGTTTTGATCAAATAAAGCGACGTGTTTTTAGAGCAAACTCATATCTCGACCATTATATTATGGTGTGCCGCCGGGATGTTGTTTGTCCGGTGCATTCACAACTACTTTAAATACTAGCTGACCGACTTTTAAACCTGGCAAAACACGACAAAAAACTAAACAAAATTCCTAGGTGTGTTTTGTCCATCTAAGATCCGTGAAAATTTATTTTCCACGGATTCTAGATGGTCCCTGTGGACTGGAAATCTAAAGTCCGGTTTTCGCTTAGGTTTGGATGATTTTGGCCGGTTCGGCGTTTTTTGCTGTTTTGGCCGGTTTTGACCAGTTTTCGACCAGTTAGGTCGCTTTTGACCGAGGTTTTCCGAGACAAAATGTACTCCTTGTTTCAAGCTTTCATTTGCTTAGTCATGTTCTTGAAACGGATTCATGTAGCACATGTTATGGCCTTTTTATTGCAGCCCATATTTTTTGATAATTTCGATCTAAATTTGTTTTTGTGTGTTAGCAATTTGTGTTTGGGACTTTATTTCTTTACCATATGCAATTAGTAAAACTAACTCCTATTTGTATGTTTTTGTATATGTAGGTTGTATATATGTATGTTTATTATGTGAAGTCGAAGCACAATAGATTGTAAGTAACTTTACAAATACATACACAAATAAAGAAAGAAAAACGAGTTTATTGTGAAGCCAAAAGCAAAGATCAACAAACTAAACTTCAATCATACCGGTAAGGAGGTTTAACTAAATAATTGATTTCATAAATAGCTCGCCATTCAAATGGAATAAAATGTTGAATCGAATATTTCAAAGTCATATGATACTTAAGCATGAGTTTCTTACATGAAATGTCAAATACTTGTTGTTTAGTGTTGTATATTATTCACCTTCTTAGGATTTCCAAGGATAAATAATATCATCGTTGTTTTGATCAAATAAAGTGACGTGTTTTTAGAGCAAACTCATATCTCGACCGTTATATTATGGTGTGCCTCCGGGATGTTGTTTGTCCGGTGCATTCACAACTACTTTAAATACTAGCTAACCGACTTTTAAACCTGGCAAAACACGACAAAAAACTAAACAAACAAAATTCCTAGGTGTGTTTTGTCCATCTAAGATCCGTGAAAATTTATTTTCCACGGATTCTGGATGGTCCCTGTGGACTGGAAATCTAAAGTCCGGTTTTCGCTTAGGTTTGGATGATTTTGGCCGGTTCGGCATTTTTTGCTGTTTTGGCCGGTTTTGACCAGTTTTCGACCGGTTAGGTCGCTTTTGTCCGAGGTTTTCCGAGACAAAATGTACTCCTTGTTTCAAGCTTTCATTTGCTTAGTCATGTTCTTGAAACGGATTCATGTAGCACATGTTATGGCCTTTTTATTGCAGCCCATATTTTCTGATAATTTCGATCTAAATTTGTTTTTGTGTGTTAGCAATTATGTTTGGGACTTTATTTCTTTACCATATGGAATTAGTAAAACTAACTCCTACTTGTATGTTTTTGTATATGTAGGTTGTATATATGTATGTTTATTATGTGAAGTCGAAGCACAATAGATTGTAAGTAACTTTACAAATACATACACAAATAAAGAAAGAAAAACGAGTTTATTGTGAAGCCAAAAGCAAAGATCAACAAACTAAACTCCAATCATACCGGTAAGGAGGTTTAACTAAATAATTTATTTCATAAATAGCTCGCCATTCAAATGGAATAAAATGTTGAATAGAATATTTCAAAGTCATATGATACTTAAGCATGAGTTTCTTACATGAAATGTCAAATACTTGTTGTTTAGTGTTGTATATTATTCACCTTCTTAGGATTTCCAAGGATAAATAATATCATCGTTGTTTTGATCAAAGAAAGCGACGTGTTTTTATAGCAAACTCATATCTTGACCGTTATATTATGGTGTGCCGCCGGGATGTTGTTTGTCCGGTGCATTCACAACTACTTTAAATACTAGCTGACCAACTTTTAAACCTGGCAAAACACGACAAAAAACTAAACAAACAAAATTCCTAGGTGTGTTTTGTCCATCTAAGATCCGTGAATTTTTTTTTTCCACGGATTCTAGATGGTCCCTGTGGACTGGAAATCTAAAGTCCGGTTTTCGCTTAGGTTTGGATGATTTTGGCCGGTTCGGCATTTTTTGCTGTTTTGGTCGGTTTTGACCAGTTTTCGACCGGTTAGGTCGCTTTTGACCGAGGTTTTCCGAGACAAAATGTACTCCTTGTTTCAAGCTTTCATTTGCTTAGTCATGTTCTTGAAACGGATTCATGTAGCACATGTTATGGCCTTTTTATTGCAGCCCATATTTTCTGATAATTTCGATCTAAATTTGTTTTTGTGTGTTAGCAATTATGTTTGGGACTTTATTTCTTTACCATATGGAATTAGTAAAACTAACTCCTATTTGTATGTTTTGTATATGTAGGTTGTATATATGTATGTTTATTATGTGAAGTCGAAGCACAATAGATTGTAAGTAACTTTACAAATACATACACAAATAAAGAAAGAAAAACGAGTTTATTGTGAAGCCAAAAGCAAAGATCAACAAACTAAATTCCAATCATACCGGAAAGGAGGTTTAACTAAATAATTGATTTCATAAATAGCTCGCCATTCAAATGGAATAAAATGTTGAATCGAATATTTCAAAGTCATATGATACTTAAGCATGAGTTTCTTACATGAAATGTCAAATACTTGTTGTTTAGTGTTGTATACTATTCACCTTCTTAGGCTTTCCAAGGATAAATAATATCATCGTTGTTTTGATCAAAGAAAGCGACGTGTTGTTAGAGCAAACTCATATCTCGACCGTTATATTATGGTGTGCCGCCGGGATGTTGTTTGTCCGATGCATTCACAACTACTTTAAATACTAGCTGACCGACTTTTAAACCTGGCAAAACACGACAAAAAACTAAAAAAACAAAATTCCTAGGTGTGTTTTGTCCATCTAAGATCCGTGAAAATTTATTTTCCACGGATTCTAGATGGTCCCTGTGGACTGGAAATCTAAAGTCCGGTTTTCGCTTAGGTTTGGATGATTTTGGCCGGTTCGGCATTTTTTGCTGTTTTGGCAGGTTTTGACCAGTTTTCGACTGGTTAGGTCGCTTTTGACCGAGGTTTTCCGAGACAAAATGTACTCCTTGTTTCAAGCTTTCATTTACTTAGTCATGTTCTTGAAACGGATTCATGTAGCACATGTTATGGCCTTTTTATTGCAGCCCATATTTTCTGATAATTTCGACATAAATTTGTTTTTGTGTGTTAGCAATTATGTTTGGGACTTTATTTCTTTACCATATGGAATTAGTAAAACTAACTCCTATTTGTATGTTATTGTATATGTAGGTTGTATATATGTATTTTTATTATGTGAAGTCGAAGCACAATAGATTGTAAGTAACTTTACAAATACATACACAAATAAAGAAAGAAAAGCGAGTTTAATGTGAAGCCAAAAGCAAAGATCAACAAACTAAACTCCAATCGTACCGGTAAGGAGGTTTAACTAAATAATTGATTTCATAAATAGCTCGCCATTCAAATGGAATAAAATGTTGAATCGAATATTTCAACGTCATATGATACTTAAGCATGAGTTTCTTACATGAAATATCAAATACTTGTTGTTTAGTGTTGTATATTATTCACCTTCTTAGGCTTTCCAAGGATAAATAATATCATCATTGTTTTGATCAAAGAAAGCGACGTGTTGTTATAGCAAACTCATATCTCGACCGTTATATTATGGTGTGCCGCCGGGATGTTGTTTGTCCGGTGCATTCACAACTACTTTAAATACTAGCTGACCGACTTTTAAACTTGGCAAAACACGACAAAAAACTAAACAAACAAAATTCCTATGTGTGTTTTGTCCATCTAAGATCCGTGCAAATTTATTTTCCACGGAATCTAGATGGTCCTTGTGGACTAGAAATCTAAAGTCCGGTTTTCGCTTAGGTTTGGATGATTTTGGCCGGTTCGGCATTTTTTGCTGTTTTGGCCGGTTTTGACCAGTTTTCGACCGGTTAGGTCGCTTTTGACCGAGGTTTTCCGAGACAAAATGTACTCGTTGTTTCAAGCTTTCATTTGCTTAGTCATGTTCTTGAAACGGATTCATGTAGCACATGTTATGGCCTTTTTATTGCAGCCCATATTTTCTGATAATTTCGATCTAAATTTGTTTTTGTGTGTTAGCAATTATGTTTGGGACTTTATTTTTTTACCATATGGAATTAGTAAAACTAACTCCTATTTGTATGTTTTTGTATATGTAGGTTGTATATATGTATGTTTATTATGTGAAGTCGAAGCACAATAGATTGTAAGTAACTTTACAAATACATACACAAATAAAGAAAGAAAAGCGAGTTTAATGTGAAGCCAAAAGAAAAGATCAACAAACTAAACTCCAATCATACCGGTAAGGAGTTTTAACAAAATAATTTATTTCATAAATAGCTCGCCATTCAAATGGAATAAAATGTTGAATCGAATATTTCAAAGTCATATGATACTTAAGCATGAGTTTCTTACATGAAATGTCAAATACTTGTTGTTTAGTGTTGTATATTATTCACCTTCTTAGGCTTTCCAAGGATAAATAATATCATCGTTGTTTTGATCAAAGAAAGCGATGTGTTGTTAGAGCAAACTCATATCTCGACCGTTATATTATGGTGTGCCGCCGGGATGTTGTTTGTCCGGTGCATTCACAACTACTTTAAATACTAGCTGACCGACTTTTAAACCTGGCAAAACACGACAAAAAACTAAACAAACAAAATTCCTAGGTGTGTTTTGCCCATCTAAGATCCGTGCAAATATATTTTCCACGGATTCTAGATGGTCCACATGGACTGGAAATCTAAAGTCCGGTTTTCGCTTATGTTTGAATGATTTTGGCCGGTTCGGCATTTTTTGCGGTTTTGGCCGGTTTTGACCAGTTTTTGACCGGTTAGGTCGCTTTTGACCGAGGTTTTCCGAGACAAAATGTACTCCTTGTTTCAATCATTCATTTGCTTAGTCATGTTCTTCAAACGGATTCATGTAGCACATGTTATGGCCTTTTTATTGCAGCCCATATTTTCTGATAATTTCGATCTAAATTTGTTTTTGTGTGTTAGCAGTTATGTTTGGGACTTTATTTCTTTACCATATGGAATTAGTAAAACTAACTCCTATTTGTATGTTTTTGTATATGTAGGTTGTATATATGTATTTTTATTATGTGAAGTCGAAGCACAATAGATTGTAAGTAACTTTACAAATACATACACAAATAAAGAAAGAAAAGCGAGTTTAATGTGAAGCCAAAAGCAAAGATCAACAAACTAAACTCCAATCATACCGGTAAGGAGGTTTAACTAAATAATTTATTTCATAAATAGCTTGCCATTCAAATGGAATAAAATGTTGAATCGAATATTTCAAAGTCATATGATACTTAAGCATGAGTTTCTTACATGAAATGTCAAATACTTGTTGTTTAGTGTTGTATATTATTCACCTTCTTAGACTTTCCAAGGATAAATAATATCATCGTTGTTTTGATCAAAGAAAGCGACGTGTTGTTAGAGCAAACTCATATCTCGACCGTTATATTATGGTGTGCCGTCGGGATGTTGTTTGTCCGGTGCATTCACAACTACTTTAAATACTAGCTGACCGACTTTTAAACCTGGCAAAACACGACAAAAAACTAAACAAACAAAATTCCTAGGTGTGTTTTGTCCATCTAAGATCCGTGCAAATTTATTTTCCACGGATTCTAGATGGTCCTTGTGGACTGGAAATCTAAAGTCCGGTTTTCGCTTAGGTTTGAATGATTTTGGCCGGTTAGGCATTTTTTGCGGTTTTGGCCGGTTTTGACCAGTTTTTGACCGGTTAGGTCGCTTTTGACCGAGGTTTTCCGAGATAAAATGTACTCCTTGTTTCAAGCTTTCATTTGCTTAGTCTTCTTCTTCAAACAGATTCATGTAGCACATGTTATGGCCTTTTTATTGCAGCCCATATTTTCTAATAATTTCGATCTAAATTTTTTTTTGTGTGTTAGCAGTTATGTTTGGGACTTTATTTCTTTACCATATGGAATTAGTAAAACTAACTCCTATTTGTATGTTTTTGTATATGTAGGTTGTATATATGTATGTTTATTATGTGAAGTCGAAGCACAATAGATTGTAAGTAACTTTACAAATACATACACAAATAAAGAAAGAAAAGCGAGTTTAATGTGAAGCCAAAAGCAAAGATCAACAAACTAAACTCCAATCATACCGGTAAGGAGGTTTAACTAAATAATTTATTTCATAAATAGCTCGCCATTCAAATGGAATAAAATGTTGAATCGAATATTTCAAAGTCATATGATACTTAAGCATGAGTTTCTTACATGAAATGTCAAATACTTGTTGTTTAGTTTTGTATATTATTCACCTTCTTAGGCTTTCCAAGGATAAATAATATCATCGTTGTTTTGATCAAAGAAAGCGACGTGTTGTTAGAGCAAACTCATATCTCGACCGTTATATTATGGTGTGCCGCCGGGATGTTGTTTGTCCGGTGCATTCACAACTACTTTAAATACTAGCTGACCGACTTTTAAACCTGGCAAAACACGACAAAAAACTAAAAAAACAAAATTCCTAGGTGTGTTTTGTCCATCTAAGATCCGTGAAAATTTATTTTCCACGGATTCTAGATGGTCCCTGTGGACTGGAAATCTAAAGTCCGGTTTTCGCTTAGGTTTGGATGATTTTGGCCGGTTCGGCATTTTTTGCTGTATTGGCAGGTTTTGACCAGTTTTCGACCGGTTAGGTCGCTTTTGACCGAGGTTTTCCGAGACAAAATGTACTCCTTGTTTCAAGCTTTCATTTTCTTAGTCATGTTCTTGAAACGGATTCATGTAGCACATGTTATGGCCTTTTTATTGCAGCCCATATTTTCTGATAATTTCGACATAAATTTGTTTTTGTGTGTTAGCAATTATGTTTGGGACTTTATTTCTTTACCATATGGAATTAGTAAAACTAACTCCTATTTGTATGTTTTTGTATATGTAGGTTGTATATATGTATTTTTATTATGTGAAGTCGAAGCACAATAGATTGTAAGTAACTTTACAAATACATACACAAATAAAGAAAGAAAAGCGAGTTTAATGTGAAGCCAAAAGCAAAGATCAACAAACTAAACTCCAATCGTACCGGTAAGGAGGTTTAACTAAATAATTGATTTCATAAATAGCTCGCCATTCAAATGGAATAAAATGTTGAATCGAATATTTCAAAGTCATATGATACTTAAGCATGAGTTTCTTACATGAAATATCAAATACTTGTTGTTTAGTGTTGTATATTATTCACCTTCTTAGGCTTTCCAAGGATAAATAATATCATCATTGTTTTGATCAAAGAAAGCGACGTGTTGTTATAGCAAACTCATATCTCGACCGTTATATTATGGTGTGCCGCCGGGATGTTGTTTGTCCGGTGCATTCACAACTACTTTAAATACTAGCTGACCGACTTTTAAACTTGGCAAAACACGACAAAAAACTAAACAAACAAAATTCCTATGTGTGTTTTGTCCATCTAAGATCCGTGCAAATTTGTTTTCCACGGAATCTAGATGGTCCTTGTGGACTGGAAATCTAAAGTCCGGTTTTCGCTTAGGTTTGGATGATTTTGGCCGGTTCGGCATTTTTTGCTGTTTTGGCCGGTTTTGACCAGTTTTCGACCGGTTAGGTCGCTTTTGACCGAGGTTTTCCGAGACAAAATGTACTCGTTGTTTCAAGATTTCATTTGCTTAGTAACTTTCTTTAAACGGATTCATGTAGCACATGTTATGGCCTTTTTATTGCAGCCCATATTTTCTGATAATTTCGATCTAAATTTGTTTTTATGTGTTAGCAGTTATGTTTGGGACTTTATTTCTTTACCATATGGAATTAGTAAAACTAACTCCTATTTGTATGTTTTTGTATATGTAGGTTGTATATATGTATCTTTATTATGTGAAGTCGAAGCACAATAAATTGTAAGTAACTTTACAAATACATACACAAATAAAGAAAGAAAAGCGAGTTTAATGTGAAGCCAAAAGCAAAGATCAACAAACTAAACTCCAATCATTTTTTTGCCTAAAGGTAAATTTTATTAAGCAAGGACGAAAGGTAACAAAAGTCAAAAAAGGCACAAAGACAAATTAGTTAGGACAAACCCCTAATTAAGAAGCTTTGGCCACCAAAAAACAAAATGGCAATGGACAACATCCCATGCTCAGAATACATAGCAAGCACAAACGCTTAATACTATAGAAACAATATACTAAGCCACTATAACTTGATAACTATAACTTGATTAAAAAAAAGGACCTAAGTCTCTGATTTCTCCTCAAGCAAACCTCTATCAAGCCAAAATGACTTAAAAAGATATCAGAATACCATCAATACGACATTCCTTTTAAGCCTTACTATCCCCTCTAATCTGATTCACCATATTCTCATAAACATCATCACCAATTGACACCTTATAGAAATCTAGCTTTTCAGCACTCCAACTTTCCAACTGAGTACAAGAGAACATTATACCCGATTTGATAAAAACCTCAACCTCAGCAAACCCCATCTTTAATCTCAAATCCTTTGATCTTTCCTGAACTACCATCCTAGCCTCATTCCCCCTCACAGTCACTAAATCCAAATCAAGAATGTAAATTTCACGTGTAAGGACCCTAATCATCATTTCCAGATTTGGGACACTCAAACTTCTAACCAAATCTTGTATCCAATCATTCTTCTCTTTTAAACTAGTATATACTCCCTTTTTGCAAACTTCATTAATAATATCATCCATTTCATCCCGCTCTAAGTTCTTAATAATAACCCCTTCATCAGACAGCATATCCAACCTATTTCCTGTATTTATATCATTATCTATATTTCCATTTTGAATGTTACTTACTTGCACATGATTATTCACATTGATAGAGCCCACATCTTTCTTTTCAATAATTCCCTGCTTACCCAAAACCTTTTCCTCAGCTATCAATACCTCTTTCTTATTCAAAATGTACTCCTTGTTTCAAGCTTTCATTTGCTTAGTCATGTTCTTGAAACGGATTCATGTAGCACATGTTATGGCCTTTTTATTGCAGCCCATATTTTCTGATAATTTCGACATAAATTTGTTTTTGTGTGTTAGCAATTATGTTTGGGACTTTATTTCTTTACCATATGGAATTAGTAAAACTAACTCCTATTTGTATGTTTTTGTATATGTAGGTTGTATATATGTATTTTTATTATGTGAAGTCGAAGCACAATAGATTGTAAGTAACTTTACAAATACATACACAAATAAAGAAAGAAAAGCGAGTTTAATGTGAAGCCAAAAGCAAAGATCAACAAACTAAACTCCAATCGTACCGGTAAGGAGGTTTAACTAAATAATTGATTTCATAAATAGCTCGCCATTCAAATGGAATAAAATGTTGAATCGAATATTTCAAAGTCATATGATACTTAAGCATGAGTTTCTTACATGAAATATCAAATACTTGTTGTTTAGTGTTGTATATTATTCACCTTCTTAGGCTTTCCAAGGATAAATAATATCATCATTGTTTTGATCAAAGAAAGCGACGTGTTGTTATAGCAAACTCATATCTCGACCGTTATATTATGGTGTGCCGCCGGGATGTTGTTTGTCCGGTGCATCCACAACTACTTTAAATACTAGCTGACCGACTTTTAAACTTGGCAAAACACGACAAAAAACTAAACAAACAAAATTCCTATGTGTGTTTTGTCCATCTAAGATCCGTGCAAATTTGTTTTCCACGGAATCTAGATGGTCCTTGTGGACTGGAAATCTAAAGTCCGGTTTTCGCTTAGGTTTGGATGATTTTGGCCGGTTCGGCATTTTTTGCTGTTTTGGCCGGTTTTGACCAGTTTTCGACCGGTTAGGTCGCTTTTGACCGAGGTTTTCCGAGACAAAATGTACTCGTTGTTTCAAGATTTCATTTGCTTAGTAACTTTCTTTAAACGGATTCATGTAGCACATGTTATGGCCTTTTTATTGCAGCCCATATTTTCTGATAATTTCGATCTAAATTTGTTTTTGTGTGTTAGCAGTTATGTTTGGGACTTTATTTCTTTACCATATGGAATTAGTAAAACTAACTCCTATTTGTATGTTTTTGTATATGTAGGTTGTATATATGTATGTTTATTATGTGAAGTCGAACCACAATAGATTGTAAGTAACTTTACAAATACATACACAAATAAAGAAAGAAAAGCGAGTTTAATGTGAAGCCAAAAGCAAAGATCAACAAACTAAACTCCAATCGTACCGGTAAGGAGGTTTAACTAAATAATTGATTTCATAAATAGCTCTCCATTTAAATGGAATAAAATGTTGAATCGAATATTTCAAAGTCATATGATACTTAAGCATGAGTTTCTTACATGAAATATCAAATACTTGTTGTTTAGTGTTGTATATTATTCACCTTCTTAGGCTTTCCAATGATAAATAATATCATCATTTTTTTTATCAAAGAAAGCGACGTGTTGTTAGAGCAAACTCATATCTCGACCGTTATATTATGGTGTGCTGCCGGGATGTTGTTTGTCCGGTGCATTCACAACTACTTTAAATACTAGCTGACCGACTTTTAAACCTGGCAAAACACGACAAAAAACTAAACAAACAAAATTCCTAGGTGTGTTTTGTCCATCTAAGATCCGTGTAAATTTATTTTCCACGGATTCTAGATGGTCCCTGTGGACTGGAAATCTAAAGTCCGGTTTTCGCTTAGGTTTGGATGATTTTGGCCGGTTCGGCATTTTTTGTTGTTTTGGCCGGCTTTGACCAGTTTTCGACCGGTTACGTCGCTTTTGACCGAGGTTTTCCGAGACAAAATGTACTCCTTGTTTCAAGCTTTCATTTGCTTAGTCTTGTTCTTGAAACGGATTCATGTAGCACATGTTATGGCCTTTTTATTGCAGCCCATATTTTCTAATAATTTCGACATAAATTTGTTTTTGTGTGTTAGCAATTATGTTTGGGACTTTATTTCTTTACCATATGGAATTAGTAAAACTAACTCCTATTTGTATGTTTTTGTATATGTAGGTTGTATATATGTATGTTTATTATGTGAAGTCGAAGCACAATAGATTGTAAGTAACTTTACAAATACATACACAAATAAAGAAAGAAAAGCGAGTTTAATGTGAAGCCAAAAGCAAAGATCAACAAACTAAACTCCAATCGTACCGGTAAGGAGGTTTAACTAAATAATTGATTTCATTAATAGCTCTCCATTTAAATGGAATAAAATGTTGAATCGAATATTTCAAAGTCATATGATACTTAAGCATGAGTTTCTTACATGAAATATCAAATACTTGTTGTTTAGTGTTGTATATTATTCACCTTCTTAGGCTTTCCAATGATAAATAATATCATCATTTTTTTTATCAAAGAAAGCGACGTGTTGTTAGAGCAAACTCATATCTCGACCGTTATATTATGGTGTGCTGCCGGGATGTTGTTTGTCCGGTGCATTCACAACTACTTTAAATACTAGCTGACCGACCTTTAAACCTGGCAAAACACGACAAAAAACTAAACAAACAAAATTCCTAGGTGTGTTTTGTCCATCTAAGATCCGTGCAAATATATTTTCCACGGATTCTAGATGGTCCTTGTGGACTTGAAATCTAAAGTCCGGTTTTCGCTTAGGTTTGAATAATTTTGGCCGGTTCGGCATTTTTTGCGGTTTTGGCCGGTTTTGACCAGTTTTCGACCGGTTAGGTCGCTTTTGACCGAGGTTTTCCGAGATAAAATGTACTCCTTGTTTCAAGCTTTCATTTGGTTAGTCTTCTTCAAACAGATTCATGTAGCACATGTTATGGCCTTTTTATTGCAGCCCATATTTTCTAATAATTTCGATCTAAATTTGTTTTTGTGTGTTACCAGTTATGTTTGGGACTTTATTTCTTTACCATATGGAATTAGTAAAACTAACTCCTATTTGTATGTTTTTGTATATGTAGGTTGTATATATGTATGTTTATTATGTGAAGTCGAAGCACAATAGATTGTAAGTAACTTTACAAATACATACACAAATAAAGAAAGAAAAGCGAGTTTAATGTGAAGCCAAAAGCAAAGATCAACAAACTAAACTCCAATCATACCGGTAAGGAGGTTTAACTAAATAATTTATTTCATAAATAGCTCGCCATTCAAATGGAATAAAATGTTGAATCGAATATTTCAAAGTCATATGATACTTAAGCATGAGTTTCTTACATGAAATGTCAAATACTTGTTGTTTAGTGTTGTATATTATTCACCTTCTTAGGCTTTCCAAGGATAAATAATATCATCGTCGTTTTGATCAAAGAAAGCGACGTGTTGTTAGAGCAAACTCATATCTCGACCGTTATATTATGGTGTGCCGCCGGGATGTTGTTTGTCCGGTGCATTCACAACTACTTTAAATACTAGCTGACCGACTTTTAAACCTGGCAAAACATGACAAAAAACTAAACAAACAAAATTCCTAGGTGTGTTTTGTCCATCTAAGATCCGTGCAAATATATTTTCCACGGATTCTAGATGGTCCCTGTGGACTGGAAATCTAAAGTCCGGTTTTTGCTTAGGTTTGAATGATTTTGGCCGGTTCGGCATTTTTGCGGTTTTGGCCGGTTTTGACCAGTTTTTGACCGGTTAGGTCGCTTTTGACCGAGGTTTTCCGAGACAAAATGTACTCCTTGTTTCAAGCTTTAATTTGCTTAGTCATGTTCTTCAAACGGATTCATGTAGCACATGTTATGGCCTTTTTATTGCAGCCCATATTTTCTGATAATTTCGATCTAAATTTGTTTTTGTGTGTTAGCAGTGATGTTTGGGACTTTATTTCTTTACCATATGGAATTAGTAAAACTAACTCCTATTTGTATGTTTTTGTATATGTAGGTTGTATATATGTATGTTTATTATGTGAAGTCGAACCACAATAGATTGTAAGTAACTTTTCAAATACATACACAAATAAAGAAAGAAAAGCGAGTTTAATGTGAAGCCAAAAGCAAAGATCAACAAACTAAACTCCAATCGTACCGGTAAGGAGGTTTAACTAAATAATTGATTTCATAAATAGCTCGTCATTCAAATGGAATAAAATGTTGAATCGAATATTTCAAAGTCATATGATACTTAAGCATGAGTTTCTTACATGAAATGTCAAATACTTGTTGTTTAGTGTTGTATATTATTCACCTTCTTAGGCTTTCCAAGGATAAATAATATTATCGTTGTTTTGATCAAAGAAAGCGACGTGTTTTTAGAGCAAACTCATATCTCGACCGTTATATTATGGTGTGCCGCCGGGATGTTGTTTGTCCGGTGCATTCACAACTACTTTAAATACTAGCTGACCGACTTTTAAACCTGGCAAAACACGACAAAAAACTAAACAAACAAAATTCCTAGGTGTGTTTTGTCCATCTAAGATCCGTGTAAATTTATTTTCCACGGATTCTAGATGGTCCCTGTGGACTGGAAATCTAAAGTCCGGTTTTCGCTTAGGTTTGGATGATTTTGGCCGGTTCGGCATTTTTTGTTGTTTTGGCCGGCTTTGACCAGTTTTCGACCGGTTACGTCGCTTTTGACCGAGGTTTTCCGAGACAAAATGTACTCCTTGTTTCAAGCTTTCATTTGCTTAGTCTTGTTCTTGAAACGGATTCATGTAGCACATGTTATGGCCTTTTTATTGCAGCCCATATTTTCTAATAATTTCGACATAAATTTGTTTTTGTGTGTTAGCAATTATGTTTGGGACTTTATTTCTTTACCATATGGAATTAGTAAAACTAACTCCTATTTGTATGTTTTTGTATATGTAGGTTGTATATATGTATGTTTATTATGTGAAGTCGAAGCACAATAGATTGTAAGTAACTTTACAAATACATACACAAATAAAGAAAGAAAAGCGAGTTTAATGTGAAGCCAAAAGCAAAGATCAACAAACTAAACTCCAATCGTACCGGTAAGGAGGTTTAACTAAATAATTGATTTCATAAATAGCTCTCCATTTAAATGGAATAAAATGTTGAATCGAATATTTCAAAGTCATATGATACTTAAGCATGAGTTTCTTACATGAAATATCAAATACTTGTTGTTTAGTGTTGTATATTATTCACCTTCTTAGGCTTTCCAATGATAAATAATATCATCATTTTTTTTATCAAAGAAAGCGACGTGTTGTTAGAGCAAACTCATATCTCGACCGTTATATTATGGTGTGCTGCCGGGATGTTGTTTGTCCGGTGCATTCACAACTACTTTAAATACTAGCTGACCGACTTTTAAACCTGGCAAAACACGACAAAAAACTAAACAAACAAAATTCCTAGGTGTGTTTTGTCCATCTAAGATCCGTGCAAATATATTTTCCACGGATTCTAGATGGTCCTTGTGGACTTGAAATCTAAAGTCCGGTTTTCGCTTAGGTTTGAATAATTTTGGCCGGTTCGGCATTTTTTGCGGTTTTGGCCGGTTTTGACCAGTTTTCGACCGGTTAGGTCGCTTTTGATCGAGGTTTTCCGAGATAAAATGTACTCCTTGTTTCAAGCTTTCATTTGGTTAGTCTTCTTCAAACAGATTCATGTAGCACATGTTATGGCCTTTTTATTGCAGCCCATATTTTCTAATAATTTCGATCTAAATTTGTTTTTGTGTGTTACCAGTTATGTTTGGGACTTTATTTCTTTACCATATGGAATTAGTAAAACTAACTCCTATTTGTATGTTTTTGTATATGTAGGTTGTATATATGTATGTTTATTATGTGAAGTCGAAGCACAATAGATTGTAAGTAACTTTACAAATACATACACAAATAAAGAAAGAAAAGCGAGTTTAATGTGAAGCCAAAAGCAAAGATCAACAAACTAAACTCCAATCATACCGGTAAGGAGGTTTAACTAAATAATTTATTTCATAAATAGCTTGCCATTCAAATGGAATAAAATGTTGAATCGAATATTTCAAAGTCATATGATACTTAAGCATGAGTTTCTTACATGAAATGTCAAATACTTGTTGTTTAGTGTTGTATATTATTCACCTTCTTAGGCTTTCCAAGGATAAATAATATCATCGTCGTTTTGATCAAAGAAAGCGACGTGTTGTTAGAGCAAACTCATATCTCGACCGTTATATTATGGTGTGCCGCCGGGATGTTGTTTGTCCGGTGCATTCACAACTACTTTAAATACTAGCTGACCGACTTTTAAACCTGGCAAAACACGACAAAAAACTAAACAAACAAAATTCCTAGGTCTGTTTTGTCCATCTAAGATCCGTGCAAATATATTTTCCACGGATTCTAGATGGTCCCTGCGGACTGGAAATCTAAAGTCCGGTTTTCGCTTAGGTTTGGATGATTTTGGCCGGTTCGGCATTTTTTGCGGTTTTGGCCGGTTTTGACCAGTTTTTGACCGGTTAGGTCGCTTTTGGCCGAGGTTTTCCGAGACAAAATGTACTCGTTGTTTCAAGCTTTCATTTGCTTAGTCATGTTCTTCAAACGGATTCATGTAGCACATGTTATGGCCTTTTTATTGCAGCCCATATTTTCTGATAATTTCGATCTAAATTTGTTTTTGTGTGTTAGCAGTTATGTTTGGGACTTTATTTCTTTACCATATGGAATTAGTAAAACTAACTCCTATTTGTATGTTTTTGTATATGTAGGTTGTATATATGTATGTTTATTATGTGAAGTCGAAGCACAATAGATTGTAAGTAACTTTACAAATACATACACAAATAAAAAAGAAAAGCGAGTTTAATGTGAAGCCAAAAGCAAAGATCAACAAACTAAACTCCAATCGTACCGGTAAGGAGGTTTAACTAAATAATTGATTTCATAAATAGCTCGCCATTCAAATGGAATAAAATGTTGAATCGAATATTTCAAAGTCATATGATACTTAAGCATGAGTTTCTTACATGAAATATCAAATACATGTTGTTTAGTGTTGTATATTATTCACCTTCTTAGGCTTTCCAATGATAAATAATATCATCATTTTTTTTATCAAAGAAAGCGACGTGTTGTTAGAGCAAACTCATATCTCGACCGTTATATTATGGTGTGCTGCCGGGATGTTGTTTGTCCGGTGCATTCACAACTACTTTAAATACTAGCTGACCGACTTTTAAACTTGGCAAAACACGACAAAAAACTAAACAAACAAAATTCCTATGTGTGTTTTGTCCATCTAAGATCCGTGCAAATTTATTTTCCACGGAATCTAGATGGTCCTTGTGGACTGGAAATCTAAAGTCCGGTTTTCGCTTAGGTTTGGATGATTTTGGCCGGTTCGGCATTTTTTGCTGTTTTGGCCGGTTTTGACCAGTTTTCGACCGGTTAGGTCGCTTTTGACCGAGGTTTTCCGAGACAAAATGTACTCGTTGTTTCAAGCTTTCATTTTCTTAGTCATGTTCTTGAAACGGATTCATGTAGCACATGTTATGGCCTTTTTATTGCAGCCCATATTTTCTGATAATTTCGACATAAATTTGTTTTTGTGTGTTAGCAATTATGTTTGGGACTTTATTTCTTTACCATATGGAATTAGTAAAACTAACTCCTATTTGTATGTTTTTGTATATCTAGGTTGTATATATGTATGTTTATTATGTGAAGTCGAAGCACAATAGATTGTAAGTAACTTTACAAATACATACACAAATAAAAAAGAAAAGCGAGTTTAATGTGAAGCCAAAAGCAAAGATCAACAAACTAAACTCCAATCATACCGGTAAGGAGGTTTAACTAAATAATTGATTTCATAAATAGCTCTCCATTCAAATGGAATAAAATGTTGAATCGAATATTTCAAAGTCATATGATACTTAAGCATGAGTTTCTTACATGAAATATCAAATACATGTTGTTTAGTGTTGTATATTATTCACCTTCTTAGGCTTTCCAATGATAAATAATATCATCATTTTTTTTATCAAAGAAAGCGACGTGTTGTTAGAGCAAACTCATATCTCGACCGTTATATTATGGTGTGCTGCCGGGATGTTGTTTGTCCGGTGCATTCACAACTACTTTAAATACTAGCTGACCGACTTTTAAACTTGGCAAAACACGACAAAAAACTAAACAAACAAAATTCCTATGTGTGTTTTGTCCATCTAAGATCCGTGCAAATTTATTTTCCACGGAATCTAGATGGTCCCTGTGGACTGGAAATCTAAAGTCCGGTTTTCGCTTAGGTTTGAATGATTTTGGCCGGTTCGGCATTTTTTCGGTTTTGGCCGGTTTTGACCAGTTTTTGACCGGTTAGGTCGCTTTTGACCGAGGTTTTCCGAGACAAAATGTACTCCTTGTTTCAAGCTTTCATTTGCTTAGTCATGTTCTGGAAACGGATTCATGTAGCACATGTTATGGCCTTTTTATTGCAGCCCATATTTTCTGATAATTTCGATCTAAATTTGTTTTTGTATGTTAGCAATTATGTTTGGGACTTTATTTCTTTACCATATGGAATTAGTAAAACTAAGTCCTATTTGTATGTTTTTGTATATGTAGGTTGTATATATGTATGTTTATTATGTGAAGTCGAAGCACAATAGATTGTAAGTAACTTTACAAATACATACACAAATAAAGAAAGAAAAGCAAGTTTAATGTGAAGCCAAAAGCAAAGATCAACAAACTAAACTCCAATCGTACCGGTAAGGAGGTTTAACTAAATAATTGATTTCATAAATAGCTCGTCATTCAAATGGAATAAAATGTTGAATCGAATATTTCAAAGTCATATGATACTTAAGCATGAGTTTCTTACATGAAATGTCAAATACTTGTTGTTTAGTGTTGTATATTATTCACCTTCTTAGGCTTTCCAAGGATAAATAATATTATCGTTGTTTTGATCAAAGAAAGCGACGTGTTTTTAGAGCAAACTCATATCTCGAGCGTTATATTATGGTGTGCCGCCGGGATGTTGTTTGTCCGGTGCATTCACAACTACTTTAAATACTAGCTGACCGACTTTTAAACCTGGCAAAACACGACAAAAAACTAAACAAACAAAAATCCTAGGTGTGTTTTGTCCATCTAAGATCCGTGTAAATTTATTTTCCACGGATTCTAGATGGTCCCTGTGGACTGGAAATCTAAAGTCCGGTTTTCGCTTAGGTTTGGATGATTTTGGCCGGTTCGGCATTTTTTGTTGTTTTGGCCGGCTTTGACCAGTTTTCGACCGGTTACGTCGTTTTTGACCGAGGTTTTCCGAGACAAAATGTTCTCCTTGTTTCAAGCTTTCATTTGCTTAGTCTTGTTCTTGAAACGGATTCATGTAGCACATGTTATGGCCTTTTTATTGCAGCCCATATTTTCTAATAATTTCGACATAAATTTGTTTTTGTGTGTTAGCAGTTATGTTTGGGACTTTATTTCTTTACCATATGGAATTAGTAAAACTAACTTCTATTTGTATGTTTTTGTATATGTAGGTTGTATATATGTATGTTTATTATGTGAAGTCGAAGCACAATAGATTGTAAGTAACTTTACAAATACATACACAAATAAAGAAAGAAAAGCGAGTTTAATGTGAAGCCAAAAGCAAAGATCAACAAACTAAACTCCAATCGTACCGGTAAGGAGGTTTAACTAAATAATTGATTTCATAAATAGCTCTCCATTTAAATGGAATAAAATGTTGAATCAAATATTTCAAAGTCATATGATACTTAAGCATGAGTTTCTTACATGAAATATCAAATACTTGTTGTTTAGTGTTGTATATTATTCACCTTCTTAGGCTTTCCAATGATAAATAATATCATCATTTTTTTTATCAAAGAAAGCGACGTGTTGTTAGAGCAAACTCATATCTCGACCGTTATATTATGGTGTGCTGTCGGGATGTTGTTTGTCCGGTGCATTCACAACTACTTTAAATACTAGCTGACCGACTTTTAAACTTGGCAAAACACGACAAAAAACTAAACAAACAAAATTCCTATGTGTGTTTTGTCCATCTAAGATCCGTGCAAATTTATTTTCCACAGAATCTAGATGGTCCCTGTGGACTGGAAATCTAAAGTCCGGTTTTCGCTTAGGTTTGGATGATTTTGGCCGGTTCGACATTTTTTGCTGTTTTGGCCGGTTTTGACCAGTTTTCGACCGGTTAGGTCGCTTTTGACCGAGGTTTTCCGAGACAAAATGTACTCCTTGTTTCAAGCTTTCATTTTCTTAGTCATGTTCTTGAAACGGATTCATGTAGCACATGTTATGGCCTTTTTATTGCAGCCCATATTTTCTGATAATTTCGATCTAAATTTGTTTTTGTGTGTTAGCAATTATGTTTGGGACTTTATTTCTTTACCATATGGAATTAGTAAAACTAAGTCCTATTTGTATGTTTTTGTATATGTAGGTTGTATATATGTATGTTTATTATGTGAAGTCGAAGCACAATAGATTGTAAGTAACTTTACAAATACATACACAAATAAAGAAAGAAAAGCGAGTTTAATGTGAAGCCAAAAGAAAAGATCAACAAACTAAACTCCAATCATACCGGTAAGGAGGTTTAACTAAATAATTTATTTCATAAATAGCTCTCCATTCAAATGGAATAAAATGTTGAATCGAATATTTCAAAGTCATATGATACTTAAGCATGAGTTTCTTACATGAAATGTCAAATAATTGTTGTTTAGTGTTGTATATTATTCACCTTCTTAGGCTTTCCAAGGATAAATAATATCATCGTTGTTTTGATCAAATAAAGCGACGTGTTGTTAGAGCAAACTCATATCTCGACCGTTATATTATGGTGTGCCGCCGGGATGTTGTTTGTCCGGTGCATTCACAACTACTTTAAATACTAGCTGACCGACTTTTAAACCTGGCAAAACACGACAAAAAACTAAACAAACAAAATTCCTAGGTCTGTTTTGTCCATCTAAGATCCGTGAAAATTTATTTTCCACGGATTCTAGATGGTCCCTGCGGACTGGAAATCTAAAGTCCGGTTTTCGCTTAGGTTTGGATGATTTTGGCCGGTTCGGCATTTTTGCGGTTTTGGCCAGTTTTGACCAGTTTTCGACCGGTTAGGTCGCTCTTGAACGAGGTTTTCTGAGACAAAATGTACTCCTTGTTTCAAGATTTCATTTGCTTAGTAACTTTCTTTAAACGGATTCATGTAGCACATGTTATGGCCTTTTTATTGCAGCCCATATTTTCTGATAATTTCGATCTAAATTTGTTTTTGTGTGTTAGCAGTTATGTTTGGGACTTTATTTCTTTACCATATGGAATTAGTAAAACTAACTCCTATTTGTATGTTTTTGTATATGTAGGTTGTATATATGTATCTTTATTATGTGAAGTCGAAGCACAATAGATTGTAAGTAACTTTACAAATACATACACAAATAAAGAAAGAAAAGCGAGTTTAATGTGAAGCCAAAAGCAAAGATCAACAAACTAAACTCCAATCATACCAGTAAGGAGGTTTAAGTAAATAATTGATTTTATAAATAGCTCGCCATTCAAATGGAATAAAATGTTGAATCGAATATTTCAAAGTCATATGATACTTAAGCATGAGTTTCTTACATGAAATGTCAAATACTTGTTGTTTAGTGTTGTATATTATTCACCTTCTTAGGCTTTCCAAGGATAAATAATATCATCGTTGTTTTGATCAAAGAAAGCGACTTGTTGTTAGAGCAAACTCATATCTCGACCGTTATATTATTATGGTGTGCCGCCGGGATATTGTTTGTTCGGTGCATTCACAACTATTTTAAATACTAGCTGACCGACTTTTAAACCTGGCAAAACACGACAAAAAACTAAACAAACAAAATTCCTAGGTGTGTTTTGTCCATCTAAGATCTGTGAAAATATATTTTCCAAGGATTCTAGATGGTCCCTGTGGACTGGAAATTCCGGTTTTCGCTTAGGTTTGGATGATTTTGGCCGGTTCGGCATTTTTTGCTGTTTTGGCCAGTTTTGACCAGTTTTTGACCGGTTAGGTCCCTTTTGACCGTGGTTTTCCGAGACAAAATGTACTCCTTGTTTCAAGCTTTCATTTGCTTAGTCATGTTCTTGAAACGGATTCATGTAGCACATGTTATGGCCTTTTTATTGCAGCCCATATTTTTTGATAATTTCAATCTAAATTTATTTTCCACGGAATCTAGATGGTCCCTGTCGACTGGAAATCTAAAGTCCGGTTTTCGCTTAGGTTAGGATGATTTTGGCCGGTTCGGCATTTTTTGCTGTTTTGGCCGGTTTTGACCAGTTTTCGACCGGTTAGGTCGCTTTTGACCGAGGTTTTCCGAGACAAAATGTACTCCTTATTTCAAGCTTTCATTTGCTTAGTCATGTTCTTGAAACGGATTCATGTAGCACATGTTATGGCCTTTTTATTGCAGCCCATATTTTCTGATAATTTCGATCTAAATTTGTTTTTGTGTGTTAGCAATTATGTTTGGGACTTTATTTCTTTACCATATGGAATTAGTAAAACTAACTCCTATTTGTATGTTTTTGTATATGTAGGTTGTATATATGTATGTTTATTATGTGAAGTCGAAGCACAATAGATTGTAAGTAACTTTACAAATACATACACAAATAAAGAAAGAAAAGCGTGTTTAATGTGAAGCCAAAAGCAAAGATCAACAAACTAAACTCCAATCATACCGGTAAGGAGGTTTAACTAAATAATTGATTTCATAAATAGCTCGCCATTCAAATGGAATAAAATGTTGAATCGAATATTTCAAAGTCATATGATACTTAAGCATGAGTTTCTTACATGAAATGTCAAATACTTGTTGTTTAGTGTTGTATATTATTCACCTTCTTAGGCTTTCCAAGGATAAATAATATCATCGTTGTTTTGATCAAAGAAAGCGACGTGTTGTTAGAGCAAACTCATATCTCGACCGTTATATTATGGTGTGCCGCCGGGATGTTGTTTGTCCGGTGCATTCACAACTACTTTAAATACTAGCTGACCGACTTTTAAACCTGGCAAAACACGACAAAAAACTAAACAAACAAAATTCCTAGGTGTGTTTTGTCCATCTAAGATCCGTGGAAATATATTTTCCACGGATTCTAGATGGTCCCTGTGGACTGGAAATTCCGGTTTTCGCTTAGGTTTGGATGATTTTGGCCGGTTCGGCATTTTTTGCTGTTTTGGCCGGTTTTGACCAGTTTTCGACCGGTTAGGTCCCTTTTGACCGAGGTTTTCCGAGACAAAATGTACTCCTTGTTTCAAGCTTTCATTTGCTTAGTCATGTTCTTGAAACGGATTCATGTAGCACATGTTATGGCCTTTTTATTGCAGCCCATATTTTTTGATAATTTCAATCTAAATTTATTTTTGTGTGTTAGCAATTATGTTTGGGACTTTATTGCCTTACCATATGGAATTAGTAAAACTAACTCCTATTTGTATGTTTTTGTATATGTAGGTTTTATATGTATGTTTATTATGTGAAGTCGAAGCACAATAGATTGTAAGTAACTTTACAAATACATACACAAATAAAGAAAGAAAAACGAGTTTATTGTGAAGCCAAAAGCAAAGATCAACAAACTAAACTCCAATCATACCGGTAAGGAGGTTAAACTAAATAGATGATTTCATAAATAGCTCGCCATTCAAATGGAATAAAATGTTGAATAGAATATCTCAAAGTCATATGATACTTAAGCATGAGTTTCTTACATGAAATGTCAAATACTTGTTGTTTAGTGTTGTACATTATTCACCTTCTTAGGCTTTCCAAGGATAAATAATATCATCGTTGTTTTGATCAAAGAAAGCGACGTGTTGTTAGAGCAAACTCATATCTCGGCCGTTATATTATGGTGTGCCGCCGGGATGTTGTTTGTCTGGTGCATTCACAACTACTTTAAATACTAGCTGACCGACTTTTAAACCTGGCAAAACACTACAAAAGACTAAACAAACAAAATTCCTAGGTGTGTTTTGTCCATCTAAGATCCGTGAAAATTTATTTTCCCCGGATTCTAGATGGTCCCTGTGGACTGGAAATCTAATGTCCGGTTTTCGCTTAGGTTTGGATGATTTTGGCCGGTTCGGCATTTTTTGCTGTTTTGGCCGGTTTTGACCAGTTTTCGACCGGTTAGGTCGCTTTTGACCGAGGTTTTCCGAGAAAAAATGTACTCCTTGTTTCAAGCTTTCATTTGCTTAGTCATGTTCTTGAAACGGATTCATGTAGCACATGTTATGGCCTTTTTATTGCAGCCCATATTTTCTGATAATTTCGACATAAATTTGTTTTTGTGTGTTAGCAATTATGTTTGGGAATTTATTTCTTTACCATATGGAATTAGTAAAACTAACTCCTATTTGTATGTTTTTGTATATGTAGGTTGTATATATGTATGTTTATTATGTGAAGTCGAAGCACAATAGATTGTAAGTAACTTTACAAATACATACACAAATAAAAAAGAAAAGCGAGTTTAATGTGAAGCGAAAAGCAAAGATCAACAAACTAAACTCCAATCATACCGGTAAGGAGGTTTAACTAAATAATTGATTTCATAAATAGCTCGCCATTCAAATATAATAAAATGTTGAATCGAAGAATCAAAGTCATATGATACTTAAGCATGAGTTTCTTACATGAAATGTCAAATACTTGTTGTTTAGTGTTGTATATTATTCACCTTCTTAGGCTTTCCAAGGATAAATAATATCATCGTTGTTTTGATCAAAGAAAGCGACATGTTGTTAGAGAGCAAACTCATATCTCGACCGTTATATTATGGTGTGTCGCCGGGATGTTTTTTGTCCGGTGCATTGACAACTACTTTAAATACTAGCTGACCGACTTTTAAACCTGGCAAAACACGACAAAAAACTAAACAAACAAAATTCCTAGGTGTGTTTTGTCCATCTAAGATCCGTGAAAATATATTTTCCACGGATTCTAGATGGTCCCTGTGGACTGGAAATTCCGGTTTTCGCTTAGGTTTGGATGATTTTGGCCGGTTCGGCATTTTTTGCTGTTTTGGCCGGTTTTGACCAGTTTTCGACCGGTTAGGTCGCTTTTGACCGAGGTTTTCCGAGACAAAATTTAATCCTTGTTTCAAGCTTTCATTTGCTTAGTCATGTTCTTGAAACGGATTCATGTATCACATGTTATGGCCTTTTTATTGCAGCCCATATTTTTTGATAATTTCAATCTAAATTTATTTTTGTGTGTTAGCAATTATGTTTGGGACTTTATTTCTTTACCATATGGAATTAGTAAAACTAACTCCTCTTTGTATGTTTTTGTATATGTAGGTTGTATATATGTATGTATATTATCTGAAGTCGAAGCAAGTAACTTTACAAATACATACACAAATAAAGAAAGAAAAACGAGTTTATTGTGAAGCCAAAAGAAAAGATCAACAAATTAAACTCCAATCATACCGGTAAGGAGGTTTAACTAAATAATTGATTTCATAAATAGCTCGCCATTCAAATGGAATAAAATGTTGAATCAAATATTTCAAAGTCATATGATACTTAAGCATGAGTTTCTTACATGAAATGTCAAATACTTGTTGTTTAGTGTTGTACATTTTTCACCTTCTTAGGCTTTCCAAGGATAAATAATATCATCGTTGTTTTGATCAAAGAAAGCGACGTGTTGTTAGAGCAAACTCATATCTCGACCGTTATATTATGGTGTGCCGCCGGGATGTTGTTTGTCCGGTGCATTCACAACTACTTTAAATACTAGCAGACCGACTTTTAAACCTGGCAAAACACGACAAAAAACTAAACAAACAAAATTCCTAGGTGTGTTTTGTCCATCTAAGATCCGTGAAAATTTATTTTCCCCGGGTTCTAGATGGTGCCTGTGGACTGGAAATCTAAAGTCCGGTTTTCGCTTAGGTTTGGATGATTTTGGCCGGTTCGGCATTTTTTTGCTGTTTTGGCCGGTTTTGACCAGTTTTCGACCGGTTAGGTCGCTTTTGACCGAGGTTTTTCGAGAAAAAATGTACTCCTTGTTTCAAGCTTTCATTTGCTTAGTCATGGTCTTGAAACGGATTCATGTAGCACATGTTATGGCCTTTTATTGCAGCCCATATTTTCTGATAATTTCGACATAAATTTGTTTTTGAGTGTTAGCAATTATGTTTGGGACTTTATTTCTTTACCATATGGAATTAGTAAAACTAAGTCCTATTTGTATGTTTTTGTATATGTAGGTTGTATATATGTATGTGTATTATGTGAAGTCGAAGCACAATAGATTGTAAGTAACTTTACAAATACATACACAAATAAAAAAGAAAAGCGAGTTTAATGTGAAGCCAAAAGCAAAGATCAACAAACTAAACTCCAATCATACCGGTAAGGAGGTTTAACTAAATAATTGATTTCATAAATAGCTCGCCATTCAAATGGAATAAAATGTTGAATCGAATATTTCAAAGTCATATGATACTTAAGCATGAGTTTCTTACATGAAATGTCAAATACTTGTTGTTTAGTGTTGTATATTATTCACCTTCTTAGGCTTTCCAAGGATAAATAATATCATCGTTGTTTTGATCAAAGAAAGCGACGTGTTGTTAGAGCAAACTCATATCTCGACCGTTATATTATGGTGTGCCGCCGGGATGTTGTTTGTCCGGTGCATTCACAACTACTTTAAATACTAGCTGACCGACTTTTAAACCTGGCAAAACACGACAAAAAACTAAACAAACAAAATTCCTAGGTGTGTTTTGTCCATCTAAGATCCGTGAAAATTTATTTTCCCCGGATTCTAGATGGTGCCTGTGGACTGGAAATCTAAAGTCCGGTTTTCGCTTAGGTTTGGATGATTTTGGCCGGTTCGGCATTTTTTTGCTGTTTTGGCCGGTTTTGACCAGTTTTCGACCGGTTAGGTCGCTTTTGACCGAGGTTTTTCGAGAAAAAATGTACTCCTTGTTTCAAGCTTTCATTTGCTTAGTCATGGTCTTGAAACGGATTCATGTAGCACATGTTATGGCCTTTTATTGCAGCCCATATTTTCTGATAATTTCGACATAAATTTGTTTTTGAGTGTTAGCAATTATGTTTGGGACTTTATTTCTTTACCATATGGAATTAGTAAAACTAAGTCCTATTTGTATGTTTTTGTATATGTAGGTTGTATATATGTATGTGTATTATGTGAAGTCGAAGCACAATAGATTGTAAGTAACTTTACAAATACATACACAAATAAAAAAGAAAAGCGAGTTTAATGTGAAGCCAAAAGCAAAGATCAACAAACTAAACTCCAATCATACCGGTAAGGAGGTTTAACTAAATAATTGATTTCATAAATAGCTCGCCATTCAAATGGAATAAAATGTTGAATCGAATATTTCAAAGTCATATGATACTTAAGCATGAGTTTCTTACATGAAATGTCAAATACTTGTTGTTTAGTGTTGTATATTATTCACCTTCTTAGGCTTTCCAAGGATAAATAATATCATCGTTGTTTTGATCAAAGAAAGCGACGTGTTGTTAGAGCAAACTCATATCTCGACCGTTATATTATGGTGTGCCGCCGGGATGTTGTTTGTCCGGTGCATTCACAACTACTTTAAATACTAGCTGACCGACTTTTAAACCTGGCAAAACACGACAAAAAACTAAACAAACAAAATTCCTAGGTGTGTTTTGTCCATCTAAGATCCGTGCAAATTTATTTTCCACGGATTCTAGATGGTCCCTGTGGACTGGAAATCTAAAGTCCGGTATTCGCTTAGGTTTGGATGATTTTGGCCGGTTCGGCATTTTTGCGGTTTTGGCCAGTTTTGACCAGTTTTCGACCGGTTAGGTCGCTCTTGACCGAGGTTTTCCGAGACAAAATGTACTCCTTGTTTCAAGCTTTCATTTGCTTAGTAACTTTCTTTAAACGGATTCATGTAGCACATGTTATGGCCTTTTTATTGCAGCCCATATTTTCTGATAATTTCGATCTAAATTTGTTTTTGTGTGTTAGTAGTTATGTTTGGGACTTTATTTCTTTACCATATGGAATTAGTAAAACTAACTCCTATTTGTATGTTTTTGTATATGTAGGTTGTATATATGTATCTTTATTATGTGAAGTCGAAGCACAATAGATTGTAAGTAACTTTACAAATACATACACAAATAAAGAAAGAAAAGCGAGTTTAATGTGAAGCCAAAAGCAAAGATCAACAAACTAAACTCCAATCATACCGGTAAGGAGGTTTAACTAAATAATTGATTTCATAAATAGCTCGCCATTCAAATGGAATAAAATGTTGAATCGAATATTTCAAAGTCATATGATACTTAAGCATGAGTTTCTTACATGAAATGTCAAATACTTGTTGTTTAGTGTTGTACATTATTCACCTTCTTAGGCTTTCCAAGGATAAATAATATCATCATTGTTTTGATCAAAGAAAGCGACGTGTTGTTAGAGCAAACTCATATCTCGACCGTTATATTATGGTGTGTCGCCGGGATGTTGTTTTTCCGGTGCATTCACAACTACTTTAAATACTAGCTGACCGACTTTTAAACCTGGCAAAACACGACAAAAAACTAAACAAACAAAATTCCTAGGTGTGTTTTGTCCATCTAAGATCCGTGAAAATTTATTTTCCCCGGATTCTAGATGGTCCCTGTGGACTGGAAATCTAAAGTCCGGTTTTCGCTTAGGTTTGGATGATTTTGGCCGGTTCGGCATTTTTTGCTGTTTTGGCCGGTTTTGACCAATTTTCGACCGGTTAGATCGCTTTTGACCGAGGTTTTCCGAGAAAAAATGTACTCCTTGTTTCAAGCTTTCATTTGCTTAGTCATGTTCTCTAAACGGATTCATGTAGCACATGTTATGGCCTTTTTATTGCAGCCCATATTTTCTGATAATTTCGACATAAATTTGTTTTTGTGTGTTAGCAATTATGTTTGGGACTTTATTTCTTTACCATATGGAATTAGTAAAACTAAGTCCTATTTGTATGTTTTTGTATATGTAGGTTGTATATATGTATGTTTATTATGTGAAGTCGAAGCACAATAGATTGTAAGTAACTTTACAAATACATACACAAATAAAAAAGAAAAGCGAGTTTAATGTGAAGCCAAAAGCAAAGATCAACAAACTAAACTCCAATCATACCGGTAAGGAGGTTTAACTAAATAATTGATTTCATAAATAGCTCGCCATTCAAATGGAATAAAATGTTGAATCGAATATTTCAAAGTCATATGATACTTAAGCATGAGTTTCTTACATGAAATGTCAAATACTTGTTGTTTAGTGTTGTATATTATTCACCTTTTTAGGCTTTCCAAGGATAAATAATATCATCGTTGTTTTGATCAAAGAAAGCGACGTGTTGTTAGAGCAAACTCATATCTCGACCGTTATATTATGGTGTGCCGCCGGGATGTTGTTTGTCCGGTGCATTCACAACTACTTTAAATACTAGCTGACCGACTTTTAAACCTGGCAAAACACGACAAAAAACTAAACAAACAAAATTCCTAGGTGTGTTTTGTCCATCTAAGATCCGTGCAAATTTATTTTCCACGGATTCTAGATGGCCCCTGTGGACTGGAAATCTAAAGTCCGGTTTTCGCTTAGGTTTGGATGATTTTGGCCGGTTCGGCTTTTTTGCGGTTTTGGCCAGTTTTGACCAGTTTTCGACCGGTTAGGTCGCTCTTGACCGAGGTTTTCCGAGACAAAATGTACTCCTTGTTTCAAGCTTTCATTTGCTTAGTAATTTTCTTTAAACGGATTCATGTAGCACATGTTATGGCCTTTTTATTGCAGCCCATATTTTCTGATAATTTCGATCTAAATTTGTTTTTGTGTGTTAGCAGTTATGTTTGGGACTTTATTTCTTTACCATATGGAATTAGTAAAACTAACTCCTATTTGTATGTTTTTGTATATGTAGGTTGTATATATGTGTAACACCCCCAGATTGGTCAAATGCAGCGGAATAATAGTTGGGGTGTTACTTGGGTGGATCGATAGCACATAGCATATAGAGCGATGATCATAAAATCATTCAAAAACATATTACATGAATTAATTGTACACATTGTATCTTGTTCAGAATAAAACCACATTTATTGTAAAGCAGAAATAAATATCCCAGCCCAAATGGTCAACATGATGCTTTCCTAAAATGCTGGAATCCAATGCATGAACCTGCTTACTTTCCTGAGAAAACATAAAAGTAAAAATGTGGGGGTCAACACGAGGTTGGTGAATTCACAGGTTTAATTAAATAAAGTATTAATATGCAAAGCATCACGAAGGTAGCAGGACATCACAGCCCAATACTACAGTAGTTCCTACTGCCCTGTAATAGAAGCTAGACATGATTGTCAGTACGCCCATTGGGTCTATCCTGAAGTTTGTTTCCCTTAATCCGACAATGACATAAACCTGCTGCTTGGCCTAAGCATCACGTGACAGCTGATCACGACAGGCCGGGTGTTGTCAACACCCGAATAGATCTATCCATACATTTTGCGCTACACTATTAACTATTACAGTCTACGGGAATGGGGCAAACAGTAGGCAATAAATTGTTGTTGTCTGTGCATGCTTGCATAAAAATAAACGTTTGTATGTTTTCTCCCCCAGTTATAAAACAGTAAAGATGGGGCCATGAACTCACCTTAGTGATAATGTGGTAGTGAGGATGATGTCACAGTATAGTCACGTACTGGAGAAATTACCTAAGTAATTTGAATGTCTTAGTGAATGTAGAAATAATTATGCATGACAATTGGTGCATATGAAAAATGTATGATCACAGTTTATAGATTGATACGTTGGCTTAATTTATTCACAATAAATTAAGGATGTGTTTATATATATTGTTTTCAAGGAAATGATATATATTAAAGTACGAGTTTATTAATTTGTGTCTAAGAATAAAGGTATAGTAAATTAAATAAATCCACAAGTTTTATTTAATTTAAAATGAAGAATAAACTTTATACCTTGTTATGTTTTTAAGGTTTCACAAAAGAGATGGTTAAGTGATTTTGTTAATATCGTATGGTTGTAATTTAATTTAAATAACCCGTTTTATGATAACCCTTTTTAAGTAATTAAATTGGGATCACTCTTGTAAATAATATATGGTTTAGAAATCTTATATATTTTCATCCGTTATAGTTATTACATCGTTAGTCCTCGTCGGTTATCCCGTTTTATGAAAACGCCCCCTAGGGCTTGATAAACTTTCGGGAAATGGCAAAATACCCCCCTCCAATCCCACGGCATAAAAATAAATGGGATTAGGGTTTGATTTAAGTTTCAAAAATGTCACGAATGGTCCTTGTAGTTCATTATTACTCACGGTTTGATTCTTGGTACCCTTTAGTTTCAAAAATATCATAACCGGCCCTTGTATTTCCTATGAGTCACGAAAATGATTAAAGGTTTCTCTTGTTTCTCAAAGTTGGCCATATCTTTTGGAACTTGTCATATTTGGCCCAAAAAGTTACTCATTTAAATCAAATGGGCTAAAGTGGCCCATTAAAGGTCACGGTTTAGTTGATTAAGCTTAATTGGGCTTAAGTGGCCCAATAAGGGTCACGGTTCATTTGATTAGGTTTTACCAAAGTTAAATAATTTTTTTTTACCAAGTAGTAAAAGTAACAAATAAGGTTTCTATTTTAATATTTCCACTTTTGGGTCCATTCTTTCACCAATTTACACAACCGGCACAAAAAGTAACCACTTGCTTTCCTTAATGGGCTACGCGGCCCATTATCATTCGGTTAAGGTAAAAAGGGGTTGGGCTTGGTAAAACTTTGTGGTAACTTAGTAAATGTTAATTTCTCACTAATGGGCTTTCTCTAAATTTCTATATGGGCTTATATATATCCAGCTTATATTTGTTTATTACCACTAAGCTTATATAGTTTCGGCTTATATTTTTATTACACATGAGCTTTTATAGGTTCGGCTTATATTTTTATGACACATGAGTTTATATAAATTTGGCTTATATTTTTATGCCTTTTAAGCTTATTGTTTTGAAGGCTTATGGGCTTATTCTAAGGCCTTAAAGATTCGGCTTATATTAATATTACCATGTTTTCAAGTTAGCTTATTTTCCAAGGTAATATTCGGCTAAAAATGATTTATAGATAAGTTTAACTTAGTGTGACATGTATAAGTTCATATCTAGCTCAATATAATTTATGGGAAGAGAAAACTAGCTTATAAGCTCTCATTAAGTTGCGGCTTATATATGTTTTAAGGCAAAGGAATATGCTAACGCCCCTATAGGTTCACATACACTTGTTTTTAAGGATTCACAATGTAAGGCTCTCCAAATGTTATCTATGCCGTGAGTTTACAAGTTATTTAGAGTGTGATTAAGAACTTTTAACGTGTGCATGTATACTATCCTTATTATGTGTAGCATGGGAATGCATGAAACGTAAGGATGAATAAGGAAAAGTATAGGAGAAGTTCTTGCTTACTTGATTGGCCAAAATGTAGACGAAAGGTGATGAAGATGAGGCGGCTTATATTCACACGAGTCCTAGGAGTCTTTACTTCGAGTCTTCAATGCTAGATTCGGTAGTAAATGTGGTATGTTGAGGTTTTATTTAGTCTAGGTGTTTTGTGAGGATTTTGATCCGAGTGTTTGTGGTGAGGGAGAGGAATGAGTGTCTCAAGTTATATGTATTCAAATGTGAGGTGAAGGAGGTGTGGCTTGGGAATGAGACACGGCAAGAGAGAGATAAGCCAAGATTTTCCTAGCTTTGATTTGTACAATAAGGTACATAACCTTAATTGCCCATTTTTGTACAAGTTTGGTAGGGTTTTGGGTGTGTATACCGTGGCATTTTAGGATTTCAAGAAGAGGGGAAAGTGTGTAGGTAATAATGGGTTAAGGTTTGTACAAGTTTGTGTGTGGTGTGGGTAGTTTACACGGCTCAAAGCAAGAAGGAAGGGTGAGGTGTCTTAGCTTCCTTAATCACTCCCCTAGTACACTCTTAAATGCATTGTTAGTACTAACTTTCCCATGGTTTTAGAAGGGTAAAACCAAAACCAGCGGTTTTGGTATTATTAGGGAGGGAAAATATAGTTTATGTTTTAAGTGTTCAAAATAAATGTTAAGTTATAAGGATTTGTAAGGTTTTAGTAAAAAGGTTTGTGGTTAAGTATTTATATACGGGTATGTATAGGTTTAGGTTCGTTTTGCTTATTAGTCGGGTTAAAGTATGTGTCAAATGATTTTTAAGTCATAGTAATTTGAGTAAGCTCGGGTTTTAAGTGTTTTAATTACGTTTAGTGCCTTTTGGTGAAAGCATGGTCCCTAGGTGGTTATATTAGTACATTTACGTATAAGATATATCCATAGTATGATTTATTAAATAATCATATGTAAAAGTGATAGTTAGGGTAATCTGAAGTCATATACTGTAAAAATATATATATATATATATATTATTTAAATTCACCATTGTTTATATATTTATAAATAGAAAATCAGTCATATACTGTGATCATGACGTTGTTCTCGGAGAAAAATCAGTGGGATGCATGCAAGGTGATCATATGTTTCAAAAGACTCAAAGTCCTTTATATTAGGTCATTTGATGTCCTGTATGATTACTGAAATATAGTCATACAAATGTAGTCACACTTTTGTAATAAAAATGCATAGTCACAATAAAATTGTGATATAATTGTTTTCCTGATAAGATGATGCATGATTATGAAATGCATGTGATGGTTCAAATGATTCATGCAAAGAAAAGTGGTATAAAATATTTAGATATCATGAAGTGACGTACATAATGTTCACAAGTCAAAACCTGAAATTCTCAGGTTTTACAGCATAAACCCGTTATTTTAGCTTTGTCCTCAAAGCTTAAGGTGACGTCACTGCTTAGGTAAAAAAGGTGTGGGTACTTGGCTCTAAACGATTCTTCGTGTTCCCAAGTAAACTCAGGTCCTTTCCTAGAGTTCCATCGTACTTTAACTAACGGGATTTGGCTTCTCTTCAACTTCTTGACTTCTCTCTCCACAACTTCCACTGGTTCTTCTATAAATTGAAGTTTGTCGTCGAAATGGACTCCCTCCAATGGCATTGCTAAAGGTTCATCTGAGTAGCACTTCTTCAAGTTCGAGACATGGAATGTAGGGTGTACTCGGCTTAACTGCTGAGGCAGTTCTAAGCGGTAGGCAACCTCTCCAATTCTGGCAATCACTTTGAAGGGTCCTACGTAACGTGGATTTAGTTTTCCTCGTTTCCCAAACCGTAGAACACCCTTCCAAGGTGACACCTTTAGCATAACGCGGTCACCTACGGCAAATTCCATAGGTTTACGTTTCCTATCAGCATAACTCTTCTGTCTATCCTGGGCAGCTTGAATTCGTTGCTTGATGAGAGTGATTTTCTCAGTGGTCTCTTGGATTAGTTCGGGTCCTGTTAGCTGAAATTCTCCCACTTCTGCCCAGCATACTGGTGAGCGACATTTGCGGCCATAGAGGGCCTCAAATGGTGCTGCCTTAATGCTGGCATGGTAACTGTTGTTGTATGAGAATTCTACTAATGGGATGTGTTCTACCCATCCTTTTCCAAAGTCGATCACACATGCCCTCAGCATGTCTTCTAGTGTTTGGATTGTTCGTTCACTCTGACCGTCTGTCTGTGGATGATATGCGGTACTCATATCCAGGTTTGTTCCCAACGCTCTTTGAAAAGCTTTCCAAAAGTTTGATGTAAACCTGCCATCTCTATCACAGATGATGGAGACTGGTATTCCATGCCTTGTCACGACTTCCTTTAAGTATGTTTTGGCTAATTTACTTAGAGAATCATTTTCCTTGATGGGTAGGAAATGGGCGGATTTTGTGAGGCGGTCTACGATTACCCAGATTGTATCGTACCCGTGGGATGATGTAGGAAGTTTGGTGATGAAATCCATGGTGATATTGTCCCATTTCCATTTTGGTATGTCGGGTTGAACAAGTAACCCTGATGGTCGTTGGTGTTCGATTTTTACTCTAGCACAAGTCAGACATTTCTTCACGTAGGTGGCAATGTCCGCCTTCATGTTTGGCCACCAGTATAATCTTTTCACATCTTGATACATCTTTTCGGATCCGGGGTGTATGGAGTACTTGGATTTATGGGATTCGTGCATGATTACGTTTCTTAAGTCTCCATAACAGGGTAGCCAACTTCTCCCGTGTAGGCATAATGTTCCATCTGCTCTAGCTTCCAACTTTTCCTTGCTTAGGTCTGTCCTAAGCATTCCTCCTATGTCTTCCTTTCCGATGTTCTCAGGCTTTTGTGCTTGGAGTTGTGCCTCTAATATCTGTTTGGGTAGGTCCAAACTAATGGTCATGACTAGGGCTCGAACTCTCATGGGAGGATCAGTTCCCTTTCGGCTTAGTGCATCGGCAACTACATTTGCTTTGCCTGGGTGGTATTTGATGTCACAGTCGTAGTCGCTGAGTAGTTCTATCCAACGACGTTGCCTCATGTTTAATTCCTTCTGGTCTAGAATATGTTGCAAGCTCTTGTGATTGGTGTGGACTGTGCATTTGGTACCGTACAGATAGCGTCTCCAGATTTTTAAGGCAAAAACTAAGGATCCAAGTTCTAGATCATGGGTGGAGTAATTTTGCTCGTGCTTCTTCAGTTGTCTTGAAGCGTAAGCAATCACTTTTTGTCTCTGCATCAACACAGCTCCCAACCCTTTATGTGAGGCGTCGCAGTAGACAACGAAGTCTTCGTTACCTTCTGGTAAAGCTAGAATGGGTGCACTACATAATTTCTGCTTGATGGCCTGGAATGCAGCTTCTTCTTTTTCTTCCCACACAAATTTTATGCCTTTCTGAGTGAGCTTGGTCATTGGTTTAGCGATCTTAGAGAAGTCTTCGATAAATCGTCAGTAGTAACCGGCAAGTCCTAAGAATTGACGAATCTCCTTTGGAGATGTGGGAGATGTCCAATCTTTCACAGATTCGACTTTCGCCGGATCAACTTGGATTCCCTTGTCGTCAATTACATGACCAAGAAAGTGTACTTTTGGGATCCAAAAATCGCACTTTGAGAATTTTGCATACAGCTTTTCTTCCTTAAGCAATTTTAGCACTTGAGCCAGATGTTCTCTGTGTTCTTGCTCATTCTTGGAATAGATGAGGATGTCGTCAATAAACACTATTACGAACTTATCCAGGTAGGGTCTGCATACTCGGTTCATAAGATCCATGAATATGGCTGGTGCATTAGTTAGTCCAAATGGCATGACTTGGAACTCATAATGACCATATCGTGTCCTGAAAGCTGTTTTTGGTATGTCTTCTTCTCTGACCTTCAATTGGTGATACCCAGATCGTAAGTCGATCTTGGAGTATATACTTGATCCTTGTAGTTGATCAAATAGGTCATCGATTCGTGGTAACGGGTAGCGGTTTTTCACAGTTAACTTATTCAGTTCTCTGTAATCGATACACATTCGGAATGAACCGTCTTTCTTTTTGACAAACAGTACTGGAGCTCCCCAAGGTGAGGAACTGGGCCTTATGAAGCCTTTATCTGACAGTTCTTTGAGTTGTTCCGCGAGTTCTTTCATTTTGGTGGGTGCTAAACGGTAAGGTGCTTTAGCTACAGGTGCAGCTCCTGGCACCAAGTCTATTTGGAATTCCACTTGAGGAGTCGAAGGTAATCCTGGCAAGTCGTCTGGAAAGACTTCGGGATAATCACGGACGATGGGTACATCCTTGATCTGTTTCTCCTTAGGTTTCTCTTCCTGATCCGTTTTAGAAATATGTGCTAAAAAGATAAGGCATCCTTTTAGTAGATATTTCTGGGCCTGGGTGCACGAGATTACACTCAACCTAGTATCTGCTTTATCCGAATTTCCGTCTCCTCGGATAATTAGGTCGGTGCCTCCCCATGGTATGCGGACTAGTTTCTTGTCACACACAATGGTTGCATGGTACTTGGCTAACCAGTCCATACCAACGATGACGTCAAAACTACTTAGTTGTATAGGTATCAATTGAATATCAAATGGGTGGTTCCGGAGATTTAGAATACAGCCTCTTATGATGGTGTTAGTTTCTATGATTTTTCCGTCTGCTAGTTCAACTCTGTAACAGTTATCTAATGGGGTTGGTAAAATGCCTATCAAGCTACCAAATTCAGTGGATACGAAACTCCTATCGGCTCCTGTATCGAATAAAATATTTGCATAGCGATTATTTAGAAGGAACGTACCAGTAACTACATTGGAGTCGGGGTTGGTCCTGTTCTCTCCTATGACATAAACCCTGGCGGGTGCTCCGCTTTGGCTTTCATTCTTACGCTTTGGACAGTCAGGTCTGATGTGTCCAATTTCTCCACAACCAAAGCAATGGATTTCTTTGCGAGTCATGTTTCCACTGCCTGTGAGCTGGCGGTTTCCTTGGTATCCACTTCCACGGGAATTCTGCCTGTTGCCATTGTGGGGCTTGTTGTTGGTACTGAAATTGTTTCTGTTGGTCGGGACAGGTGCATTGCTCTGCTCGAGACTTCGACACCCATTTGTGGAGTGGTGATGAAAATTACACTTGGGGCATCTGGGTTTGTTTCCTGCGTATCGCGGTGGTCCTGAGGAAATAGCACTGCAGATTTGACTTAAGCCTTGCCTCTTGGGCTGTTGAGTCTGAGGATGATGACGGTAGTTATCATCGACTTTCCTCTTGTGTTCTGCCTGCCTAGTCACATGATCACGACCACGCTTGTCCACTAGTTCTGTGGCAAACTCGATGGCACTCTCGATGGTAGTAGGTCGAGATGCAAGCACACTGTCGTGGACAGAATCGGGAAGTCCACTAACGTACTTTTCTATCTTATCCGCCACTTTCGGGTACATGCGGGTACACATCAAGGTTAGTTCTTGGAATTTCTGGTTGTAGCTGGTGATATTGAAGTTGATGCATTTGAGATTCCACAATTCAATCTCCAGCTTCTTGATTTCACTACGGGGACAGTATTTCATGGTAAGCTTTTCCTTCAACGCAGCCCATGTCATACCATAAGCTCCATCGTGTCCGAGGGTTGCAACTAGTGAGTTCCACCATGTGAGTGCATGTTCCAATAGAGTACATGTGGCGAACTTTACTTTGTTCTCTTCGGTGCAGTCACTAATACGAAACACCGTCTCAGTCCTCTCAAACCATTGCATGAGCTCGACTACCCCTTCCTTGCCCTTGAAATAGCTGGGTTTGCATTTTAGGAAGTCAGGGTAAGTACATCCTCGAGCTTCGCGGTTTCGGTTATTAGAGTTTTCACTGTCTCCATGGGTTCTGCTGGGGCGGTTTTCCCTGGCAGCTAAGGCGTCAGTAATGCCTTGCTCGATCAGCACTCTGAGTTGTGCATCAGACATAGTCGTTGCAGGTGTTTCTGCGGCGTTTGGGCGTACGCGTCTTGGTGGCATTTTCTATAAGAAAATTCTAAGATTCGTTAGTTGATAAAAGGTGGTTATATTAATCTGCATGGGGAATGTCTATGCATAGAATTCACAACAAATTTGATAATCCGTTAAGAGTTCATAATAATATAAATGTAACCAAACAAATGAACAGTAACATATCATTCCTGTGAACAATAATATAGTACAAGTACAACCGATCTAAGACAGGGTCATAGCAACCTGTCTGAAATAGTGGTACATATGTTTGTGATACAACCAAAAGATATCCTACCTACTAAGGTTAGGTACTACAAATACATCAGAAAAGGAAAACAAATACAAAAGAGATAAATCATGAGAGCTGAGATGCAACTCAGTTCTTGTCATGACGTACAACTAAAAATCTACCCTACACTAGTGTGGCTGCCTGCAGGTGCAGATGGTCCAACTGGTGGTGCACGCTCGTCCTGCATACGGATCACGGCACTCCGGGTCTCCCTGGTGTGTCTCAAGGCCTCTAGTAGTTGCTGCTGACGTGCAGTGTCAGCACTGCGTAGCTACTCTGTCTCTGTAGTAATCCCCTGATGACGGAGATCTGCTAGGTCCATGAAGGTCCTGAAGGTGTCCTCCTGTGAGTAGATGGCGGCTCGAGTCTCGTAGGAATGACTCTCCAACATAGCTAAACGGCAACGAAGGTAAGCTACCTCGTCCAATAGCCAATGTATGGTCTCTCTAGTGGTATATGACTCTCCGGCCATGGCCCAATAGAGAGAGTCTAGTCTCTCCTGGAGCACGGCGCGACCCTGCTGGTCCGCCTGTAGTAGAGAGTGAATGAGAGTGGTGTCCTGTGCCTGTCGGGCTGTAAGTGCATCGACCTGTGCCTGAAGGGCACTAAGTCTAGCCTGCCCGGCTCCTGAACCCTCTCCGACCTCATAAGTCGAATCGGTGATAGGCTCATGCCTCCTCTTACGAGGTGGCAAGGCACTGGTGGGGTGAGTGCGAGGTACAGAAGGTGGTGGTGGTAGGAAAGGTACGACCTGGTCCGCCTCTCTGGGGGGGATGCAGGTACTACAATGAGTGGTGTAGTAGGAAGTGTAGTGGGTGGTGAAGGAGTAGGTGAATCTGTGAGTACGATGACCCCGTCCTGCTGGTCATCTCTGGACTCTGTATCAGATGCTGGTCTAACTAACACTGATGTCGGTGACAAAGGTATGATGGTAGGAACCATAAGCTCCTCGAAGGTAGTAACAACAGTAGGCGTCGTCATGATATCTGAAAGTAATATTTTATAGTTTTGAGCAAGTTTTCAACTTACACAACATAAAATGTTTTCATGATGCATATGGGATGTGGTTTAAAAAGCTTTTAACCATGAGGTAAAAAGTATAAAACAGATACTTATGTGATTTATTTGCCATGAGGAAATAAATCAACGTGAGGTTAGCTCATAATAATATGCATGCTCTATAATGCCATATGCCTAACTTATAGGTTCCCAAAAATCAAATTTTCTTTTCAAACTGATTTTTATGTTCAGTTATAGTCCAGTTTTAAAAATTCCATTTCTTAAAATTTTTAAGTCTTTGATCTGGTTCTCTATAACTATGCGCTCTGATACCATTCTCTGTAACACCCCCAGATTGGTCAAATGCAGCGGAATAATAGTTGGGGTGTTACTTGGGTGGATCGATAGCACATAGCATATAGAGCGATGATCATAAAATCATTCAAAAACATATTACATGAATTAATTGTACACATTGTATCTTGTTCAGAATAAAACCACATTTATTGTAAAGCAGAAATAAATATCCCAGCCCAAATGGTCAACATGATGCTTCCCTAAAATGCTGGAATCCAATGCATGAACCTGCTTACTTTCCTGAGAAAAGATAAAAGTAAAAATGTGGGGGTCAACACGAGGTTGGTGAATTCACAGGTTTAATTAAATAAAGTATTGATATGCAAAGCATCACGAAGGTATCAGGACATCACAGCCCAATACTACAGTAGTTCCTACTGCCCTGTAATAGAAGCTAGACATGATTGTCAGTACGCCCATTGGGTCTATCCTGAAGTTTGTTTCCCTTAATCCGACAATGACATAAACCTGCTGCTTGGCCTAAGCATCACGTGACAGCTGATCACGACAGGCCGGGTGTTGTCAACACCCGAATAGATCTATCCATACATTTCGCGCTACACTATTAACTATTATAGTCCACGGGAATGGGGCAAACAATAGGCAATAAATTGTTGTTGTCTGTGCATGCTTGCATAAAAATAAACGTTTGTATGTTTTCTCCCCCAGTTATAAAACAGTAAAGATGGGGCCATGAACTCACCTTAGTGATAATGTGGTAGTGAGGATGATGTCACAGTATAGTCACGTACTGGAGAAATTACCTAAGTAATTTGAATGTCTTAGTGCATGTAGAAATAATTATGCATGACAATTGGTGCATATGAAAAATGTATGATCACAGTTTATAGATTGATACGTTGGCTTAATTTATTCACAATAAATTAAGGATGTGTTTATATATATTGTTTTCAAGGAAATGATATATATTAAAGTACGAGTTTATTAATTTGTGTCTAAGAATAAAGGTATAGTAAATTAAATAAATCCACAAGTTTTATTTAATTTAAAATGAAGAATAAACTTTATACCTTGTTATGTTTTTAAGGTTTCACAAAAGAGATGGTTAAGTGATTTTGTTAATATCGTATGGTTGTAATTTAATTTAAATAACCCGTTTTATGATAACCCTTTTTAAGTAATTAAATTGGGATCACTCTTGTAAATAATATATGGTTTAGAAATCTTATATATTTTCATCCGTTATAGTTATTACATCGTTATTCCTCGTCGGTTATCCCGTTTTATGAAAACGCCCCCTAGGGCTTGATAAACTTTCGGGAAATGGCAAAATACCCCCCTCCAATCCCACGGCATAAAAATAAATGGGATTAGGGTTTGATTTAAGTTTCAAAAATGTCACGAATGGTCCTTGTAGTTCATTATTACTCACGGTTTGATTCTTGGTACCCTTTAGTTTCAAAAATATCATAACCGGCCCTTGTATTTCCTATGAGTCACGAAAATGATTAAAGGTTTCTCTTGTTTCTCAGAGTTGGCCATATCTTTTGGAACTTGTCATATTTGGCCCAAAAAGTTACTCATTTAAATCAAATGGGCTAAAGTGGCCCATTAAAGGTCACGGTTTAGTTGATTAAGCTTAATTGGGCTTAAGTGGCCCAATAAGGGTCACGGTTCATTTGATTAGGTTTTACCAAAGTTAAATAATTTTTTTTTACCAAGTAGTAAAAGTAACAAATAAGGTTTCTATTTTAATATTTCCACTTTTGGGTCCATTCTTTCACCAATTTACACAACCGGCACAAAAAGTAACCACTTGCTTTCCTTAATGGGCTACGCGGCCCATTATCATTCGGTTAAGGTAAAAAGGGGTTGGGCTTGGTAAAACTTTGTGGTAACTTAGTAAATGTTAATTTCTCACTAATGGGCTTTCTCTAAATTTCTATATGGGCTTATATATATCCGGCTTATATTTGTTTATTACCACTAAGCTTATATAGTTTCGGCTTATATTTTTATTACACATGAGCTTTTATAGGTTCGGCTTATATTTTTATGACACATGAGTTTATATAAATTTGGCTTATATTTTTATGCCTTTTAAGCTTATTGTTTTGAAGGCTTATGGGCTTATTCTAAGGCCTTAAAGATTCGGCTTATATTAATATTACCATGTTTTCAAGTTAGCTTATTTTCCAAGGTAATATTCGGCTAAAAATGATTTATAGATAAGTTTAACTTAGTGTGACATGTATAAGTTCATATCTAGCTCAATATAATTTATGGGAAGAGAAAACTAGCTTATAAGCTCTCATTAAGTTGCGACTTATATATGTTTTAAGGCAAAGGAATATGCTAACGCCCCTATAGGTTCACATACACTTGTTTTTAAGGATTCACAATGTAAGGCTCTCCAAATGTTGTCTATGCCGTGAGTTTACAAGTTATTTAGAGTGTGATTAAGAACTTTTAACGTGTGCATGTATACTATCCTTATTATGTGTAGCATGGGAATGCATGAAACGTAAGGATGAATAAGGAAAAGTATAGGAGAAGTTCTTGCTTACTTGATTGGCCAAAATGTAGACGAAAGGTGATGAAGATGAGGCAGCTTATATTCACACGAGTCCTAGGAGTCTTTACTTCGAGTCTTCAATGCTAGATTCGGTAGTAAATGTGGTATGTTGAGGTTTTATTTAGTCTAGGTGTTTTGTGAGGATTTTGATCCGAGTGTTTGTGGTGAGGGAGAGGAATGAGTGTCTCAAGTTATATGTATTCAAATGTGACGTGAAGGAGGTGTGGCTTGGGAATGAGACACGGCAAGAGAGAGATAAGCCAAGATTTTCCTAGCTTTGATTTGTACAATAAGGTACATAACCTTAATTGCCCATTTTTGTACAAGTTTGGTAGGGTTTTGGGTGTGTATACCGTGGCATTTTAGGATTTCAAGAAGAGGGGAAAGTGTGTAGGTAATAATGGGTTAAGGTTTGTACAAGTTTGTGTGTGGTGTGGGTAGTTTACACGGCTCAAAGCAAGAAGGAAGGGTGAGGTGTCTTAGCTTCCTTAATCACTCCCCTAGTACACTCTTAAATGCATTGTTAGTACTAACTTTCCCATGGTTTTAGAAGGGTAAAACCAAAACCGGCGGTTTTGGTATTATTAGGGAGGGAAAATATAGTTTATGTTTTAAGTGTTAAAAATAAATGTTAAGTTATAAGGATTTGTAAGGTTTTAGTAAAAAGGTTTGTGGTTAAGTATTTATATACGGGTATGTATAGGTTTAGGTTCGTTTTGCTTATTAGTCGGGTTAAAGTATGTGTCAAATGATTTTTAAGTCATAGTAATTTGAGTAAGCTCGGGTTTTAAGTGTTTTAATTACGTTTAGTGCCTTTTGGTGAAAGCATGGTCCCTAGGTGGTTATATTAGTACATTTACGTATAAGATATATCCATAGTATGATTTATTAAATAATCATATGTAAAAGTGATAGTTAGGGTAATCTGAAGTCATATACTGTAAATATATATATATATATATATTATTTAAATTCACCATTGCTTATATATTTATAAATAGAAAATCAGTCATATACTGTGATCATGACGTTGTTCTCGGAGAAAAATCAGTGGGATGCATGCAAGGTGATCATATTTTTCAAAAGACTCAAAGTCCTTTATATTAGGTCATTTGATGTCCTGTATGATTACTGAAATATAGTCATACAAATGTAGTCACACTTTTGTAATAAAAATGCATAGTCACAATAAAATTGTGATATAATTGTTTTCCTGATAAGATGATGCATGATTATGAAATGCATGTGATGGTTCAAATGATTCATGCAATGAAAAGTGGTATAAAATATTTAGATATCATGAAGTGACGTACATAATGTTCACAAGTCAAAACCTGAAATTCTCAGGTTTTACAATATGTATCTTTATTATGTGAAGTCGAAGCACAATAGATTGTAAGTAACTTTATAAATACATACACAAATAAAGAAAGAAAAGTGAGTTTAATGTGAAGCCAAAAGCAAAGATCAACAAACTAAACTCCAATCATACCGGTAAGGAGGTTTAACTAAATAATTGATTTCATAAATAGATCGCCATTCAAATGGAATAAAATGTTGAATCGAATATTTAAAAGTCATATGATACTTAAGCATGAGTTTCTTACATGAAATGTCAAATACTTGTTGTTTAGTGTTGTATATTATTCACCTTCTTAGGCTTTCCAAGGATAAATAATATCATCGTTGTTTTGATCAAAGAAAGCGACGTGTTGTTAGAGCAAACTCATATCTCGACCGTTATATTATGGTGTGCCGCCGGGATGTTGTTTGTCCGGTGCATTCACAACTACTTTAAATACTAGCTGACCGACTTTTAAACCTGGCAAAACACGACAAAAAACTAAACAAACAAAATTCCTAGGTGTGTTTTGTCCATCTAAGATCCGTTAAAATATATTTTCCACGGATTCTAGATGGTCCCTGTGGACTGGAAATCTAAAGTCCGGTTTTCGCTTAGGTTTGTATGATTTTGGCCGGTTCGGCATTTTTTGCTGTTTTGGCCGGTTTTGACCAGTTTTCGACCGGTTAGGTCGCTTTTGACCGAGGTTTTCTGAGACAAAATGTACTCCTTGTTTCAAGCTTTCATTTGCTTAGTCATGTTCTTGAAACGGATTCATGTAGCACATGTTATTGCCTTTTTATTGCAGCCCATATTTTCTGATAATTCCGATATAAATTTGTTTTTGTGTGTTAGCAATTATGTTCGGGACTTTATTTCTTTACCATATGGAATTAGTAAAACTAACTCCTATTTGTATGTTTTTGTATATTTAGGTTGTATATATGTATGTTTATTATGTGAAGTCGAAGCACAATAGATTGTTAGTAACTTTACAAATACATACACAAATAAACAAAGAAAAGCGAGTTTAATGTGAAGCCAAAAGCAAAGATCAACAAACAAAACTCCAATCGTACCGGTAAGGAGGTTTAACTAAATAATTGATTTCTTAAATAGCTCGCCATTCAAATGGAATAAAATGTTGAATCGAATATTTCAAAGTCATATGATACTTAAGCATGAGTTTCTTACATGAAATATCAAATACTTGTTGTTTAGTGTTGTATATTATTCACCTTCTTAGGCTTTCCAAGGATAAATAATATCATCATTGTTTTGATCAAAGAAAGCGACGTGTTGTTAGAGCAAACTCATATCTCGACCGTTATATTATGGTGTGCCGCCGGGATGTTGTTTGTCCGGTGCATTCACAACTACTTTAAATACTAGCTGACCGACTTTTAAACCTGGCAAAACACGACAAAAAACTAAACAAACAAAATTCCTAGGTATGTTTTGTCCATCTAAGATCCGTGAAAATATATTTTCCACGGATTCTAGATGGTCCCTGTGGACTGGAAATCTATAGTCCGGTTTTCGCTTAGGTTTGGATGATTTTGGCCGGTTCGGCATTTTTTGCTGTTTTGGCCGGTTTTGACCAGTTTTCAACCGGTTAGTTCGCTTTTGACCGAGGTTTTCCGAGACAAAATGTACTCCTTGTTTCAACCTTTCATTTGCTTAGTCAAGTTCTTTAAACGGATTCATGTAGCACATGTTATGGCCTTTTTATTGCAGCCCATATTTTTTGATAATTTCGACATAAATTTGTTTTTGTGTGTTAGCAATTATGTTTGGGACTTTATTTCTTTACCATATGGAATTAGTAAAACTAACTTCTATTTGTATGTTTTTGTATATGTAGGTTGTATATATGTATGTTTATTATGTGAAGTTGAACCACAATAGATTGTAAGTAACTTTACAAATACATACACAAATAAAGAAAGAAAAGCGAGTTTAATGTGAAGCCAAAACCAAAGATCAACAAACTAAACTCCAATCGTACCGGTAAGGAGGTTTAACTAAATAATTGATTTCATAAATAGCTCGCCATTCAAATTGAATAAAATGTTGAATCGAATATTTCAAAGTCATATGATACTTAAGCATGAGTTTCTTACTTTTTTTTTTCTTAACAGTTAATTTATTAAGAAAAGGCCACAAAGGCAGAAGTACAAAAAAACTCCAAGCTTAACAAAAATTAGATAGGGACACACCCCCTACTAACAAGCTTGAGCAACAAAAACATTGGCATGGACAAACAACCCATGCTCAATCTCATGAACAACCAATACCAACACTATTAGTAAAGGCCATGGACACACCCATGCTCAATACTTAAAACAAGCAACTAGATAAAAAACTAACTACCTAGCTGCTACCCAAAACTATACTACTAAATCTCAAAATCAAGTCCAAAAACAACTAAGCAACTTATGCATAGAACATAAATACTTCCCATACCAACACAAAATGAACCCAATAGATGAGGTTCACCCTCTGCAAATCCATGGCACATCAAACAGAACAAGTCCATAAGCTGAGATAAGGACCCACTTTAGAATACATGATTACTATGATTCAACCCCAAAAGAGAAGCATCAAGAGCAACCAATCAATCCCCCATGGGCAACCTTACCTCAAACTAAGGACAAAGTAATGCAGGCAACAGAAACCTACTCCAAACGCCATCAGAAACAAACTGCAGGAAAACAAGAGAGGTGCCAGTGTAGCACAATTGTTTATTGCCTCCTTAAAACCCCCATCTATGTAAAACCCTGTGGGAAACCATTGAGGGGGGAAAGAGTACAACTAAACAAGTCTCCTCTCTCATGATGCATAAACCTGTATATCTATCTTCACGACATTAATCAGATATAAGATTTATAAGGATGGACATTGCATCACAAACAAGGTTTGGCAACTAAAAAATTGTACAACGGGTAAAACAAGGGAGAGAAGTGCAAGCACACCCTCACAATAAATACCAAGTTGTCCACTAATAGCACATCAAACCTGACCCGATAACAACCAGAAAACTGTCCACCCAGATCCTCAACACAAGAGGATAAGAGATATTGTGCATATACCTGATAACAACAACATAAAGCCGAAGAGACATAATATCTTGAATGAAACCCATAGCAGCACACAAATATAGATACAACAAAAGCAGTCTTGAATCCTTATAGCAAGCAAAGCAATACCTGCAATCATACATAAACAGCAACCTCCCAAAATTCCTACTATGGTTATAAATAAGACATAAGTGAACCCAAATCCTGCTGCAGTCCCATAGACCAGTCCCACCAAAGGACCTCTCAAACCATAAATCCAGATAAAAAAGGCTACACATTAAGATAACATATGGTTATTAATCTCGAAACTAACTCTCTCACAAGAGTCAATTCTCCTGACAAACTTCACATTCCACACCAAAGCAGCATTAGAAACCTCACTAGAAGGCTTAACCGTAAGACTAAGCAGCTTTATTCTAACAGTGCTAATAACCATCTTGACTAAACATTCCACATCCCTATTTGCCATTCCCATTCTCCTATTATTCCTTTCCTGCCAAAGAAAGTAAATGCACGCACCAAAAACCAACCTTTGTATCACACTCCAAATACTATTCCTAGCAGGACAATTAACAAGGCCAAAGATAACATTAGGCCAAATGTTACTCAAATGGTCTAACCTTGCCATAGGCTTTAACCTTTCCCATAGCCGCTTTGAAAAGCTACACGAAAAGAACAAATGACTATGAGACTCATTATTATCCCCACATAAAAAACATGAGGTGACACTAACGTTAAACCATTTGGCCAGCCTATCACTAGTTTTGAGTCTCTCCTTTACAGCTAACCAGACAATAAACGCATGTCTAGGAATACATTGGGTGAACCATATATGTTTGTGCCATATAACTTCAGGGCAATCAGTCTTAAGCGCTCTCCAAACCTCAGTAGCACTAAACTTCCTTTCAATCCCTTTCTTATCCCACCAAACAGCAAGGTCTTTACAACCTTCTCTAAGATCAGGCACCGGGACCTCAAGAATATCATCAAACTCCCCAATACAATCAATAGGCCAAGCCCAAGTTCCATCAACAATAAGATCGCTCACACTATTATTTAAAGAAAAACATGCCTGTTTAATAATAGCATGGCAAATGAATTTACTTATAGGACCCCTAGGATGCCACTTATCAGCCCAAACATTACAAGAATTACCATCTCCTAACTTAACAAAAACAAAATTCTTAATCATGTCCCTTAAGGATAAAATGTGTTTCCAACACCAAGACATACCTCTCGTAGGTTTTATATCCCAAATGTTTTGACCTTTTAACTTATGGATCTTCACCCATTTAACCCAGATAGTGTCTTTATCACAAATGACATGCCAAAGATGTTTTACCATAAGTGCAATGTTCCAACTATGCATCGACTTAAGTCCTAAACCCCCTTGATTCTTAGGCCTACAAACATCATCCCATTTAACACTGACAAGAGCACCAGTCTTCCTGTTATTTCCCCATAAAAAATTGCTTAACAAAATATCTATATCATCACACACCGCAATAGGTAGAATAAACAGCGAACCCCAATACACTTGCATCAAAGATAAAATTGAAGTAATAAGTTGCAGTCTACCAGCAAAAGAGAGACATTTATTTTTCCAAGAACTCAACTTATTTTGAACAAACTCTAAAAGGTAACTACAATCCCTCTTAGTAATCCTTTTGGATACAAGAGGAACACCTAAATATCTAATAGGCAACTTACCCTCACTAAATGGCATAACCATTAAAATGTCATTCTTCACATCCATAGGGACATTACAGAAAAACACGTTGCTCTTGCTCATACTAGGATATAAACCAGAGGAAAGAGTAAATTCATCTAGACCTCTCCTAAGTATGGAAGCAGAAACCATATCACCATAGCACAACATAAGCAAATCATAGGCAAAGCACAGACTATTAATCTTTAATTTTTGACATCCCGAATGATATTTAAATCTCTTGTCCACTCTAAATTGCCTCTTAACCATAAGATTTAGAACTTCCATCACCAAAGTAAAAAGATAAGGTGATATTGGATCACCCTGCCTTAATCCTCTTTTAGCTTTAAAATATCCATGGGTCTCACCATTAATACACACCGAAAAGTAAGCAGTTTCAAGACAAGTCATAATCCAATGGATCATAACAGGATGAAATCCAAATTCCTTAAGGCAGGTTCTCAAAAAGCTCCAATTAACCGTGTCATAAGCTTTCTGGATATCTATCTTAAAAGCACAATTCCTAATTCCACATTCCTAATTATAGCTTTTCATAAATTCCTGAGCAAGCAAGTTGTTATCACTAATAAGCCTACCCTGAATAAAAGCACTTTGATTGATATCAACTAAATCATTAAGCACCGGTTTAATCCTATTAGTAATAACCTTGCTAATAATCTTATAAAAAATATTGCAACAGGAAATGGGCCTATAGACAGTAACATTAGCAGGAATAGCAATTTTCGGGATAAGAGATATAAGAGTAGCATTAACCTGACCAAGCATTTTTCCACTAGCACAAAACTCCCTCACAGCCGAGCAAACATCATGCTTCACCACCTCCCATTCAGCTTTAAAAAACTTTGAAGTGTAACCGTCAGGTCCGGAAGCCTTATTGTCTTCAATACTGTAAAGAGAAACTTTAATTTCCGCCTTAGAAATAGGTTTGATCATGTTCACAGCCTTATTCATACTTAGCTTTCTAACAAATAAGCTTCCCGGGTCTTCAATAGCATAAACCTCATCACAAGTACCAAAAAAACTACTAAAATGTTCCACAAACTTCACAGCAACTTCATCTCCATAACAAGCTTTACCATCGCTATCATAAACCACCTGGATTCTGTTTCTACTCACCCTACCCCTAATCACATTATGAAAATATTTGCTATTAGTATCACCATCCTTGAGCCACTCCACTTTAGTCTTCTGCATCAGCACCTTTTCCTCATCCATCATCGCTTGCTTGTATGCACAAGCAAAAATAATCTCCTCCTCTCTAAGCTCACTATTGGATGGATCCTTTTCAAGACAAACCTGAACATTCTCCAATTCCTTTTTTAAGACCTTAACCTTCTCAAAAACATCCCCATTATCTTTGTTAAGCTTCCTCATGTGCTTCTTCATAGCTTTGAGTCTTTTAACTAGCCTAAACATAGCATAACCTTTAACATCTAAACCCCATTTCTCAGTAAAAGTCTCTATGAACTCCTTCTTATCCGTAATATAATTCATGAATCTAAATGATTTTTGCCTGAACACACTTACCTCAGGTAAACATAGAACAGTAGGGCAGTGATCAGATGATAAAAATGGCATAAAGTTAGCAAAACTAGACGGGTAATGGTCAACAAAAAACGAATTTCCCATTACCCTATCCAATTTTTTAAAAATGCCAAGTTCAGGGTTTCTCATTCTCTGAATCCATGTATAAAACATCCCACGACTCGTAATATCTTCCATACCCAAACTCTCCATACACTCCACAAAATCTCTTCTCTCTTCAAACCTGATATAGTTCCCACTTGAATTCTCATTAGTCCTAAGAATAACATTGAAATCACCCATTAGCACCCATGGACAGTTCCCAACCACCAAAGAATGCTCAACAAGATTGTTCCAAAGTCTAATCCTAGGAGTTAAATAATTATCACCATAAACCACCGAAACAAATATCTTTCTATTATCCTTCAGGAAAGTAACCAAGAAATGCATAGCTTGATCAAACAGAGAAATTAATTGAGCATCAATCATATTAGTATTCCAACCAACAGCTATCCTGCAACCTTTAGGGCTCTCAGCAGAGTTAGAACACCATGACCAACTACCAAACACATTCTCACAGACTTTATTAACCATCTTCTTACGCAATTGAGTTTCTATAATACCTAAAAATACAATACCATTATCCCTAACAAAATTCCTAACTTCACTTTGTCTAAGAGTATTTCCCAAACCCTTGACATTCCAAGAAGCTAACTTAATACTCATGATTAACAGGTGGAAGGGGTGCAGACATACCCTGCATCTGGCTAATCTCAGAATCCATAACATTCGTCACAATATTACTTTCCATAAATTGAGCATTCCTACTTGTATCAGCAACAACATCTTCATCCATACTCCCATCATTATTGCTAATAGCTTCTAAAGCACGATTTAAAGCAGACTCACCAATTGATGATTTATAAAACTCAATTTTCTCTTTCGGCCAGCTATTAAGTTCAGTAATGGTAAAAACTTGTCCAGTCTTAAAGAATAGCTCAACTTAGGCAAACTTTTTCCTCAACTCAAGCACCCCAATTCTATCTAACTCATCATTATACACATCTTCATACACATCCTGAAAAGCTTCATCTTCAGATAACCCCTTTTCGATCATAACAGCTCTATATTTTTGGTCAGCAATATTCTTGCATTCAATTGCTATCATTTTGTTACTATGAATAATCTGTTTGTTAATAACATCTATCTTATACTTCAACTCCTTAACTGACGACTTCTTCACCACATCTTGCATTCTTTTGATAAAGTATTCCTTTAACGAATCATCCCAACAATTCTTCTCAGCAACAGAAATCAATACTCCCATTTCACAACACATATCTATCTTCCTCTTCATATTCTCCCATTCAAGAGCATTATTCACTTCATCCTCATTCCCTAATGTAGCAAACCTGTTTACAACACCACTCGAAACTTTTTCATTACCTTCTTTCCTAATCTCTTTTTGGCTTTTCTCTCTAACAACTTTACCAGTACCTTCATTAACACCATTTACCACTTTATCAATTTCCATTTGACTCACTCCCTTAACAATATTACCAACACCATCATTTGAAACCTTTCCTGGACCCGTTTTCTTCACTTGAAAATTTTGTTCCACATCATTCCTATTAAATCTTTGATCACCTAAACCCCTTCCACCTCTACCCATATTACCTCTTCACATATTACCTCTGCCTCTCAAATATACCCACCCCTACTTGTTCCCTCTCCAAACCTGTTTTTCTGACCATTGTTAACATAGCCCGAAACACCATTACCCTTTATGTTACCCACAGTCTGCCATTCATTCCCTTCATTCAGATTCACCTCATTAACCTTCGATTTACTCTTTTCCTCAGCCAATTTAGTCTTCTCAGCCTCATTCAAAATACGCTTAGAACAATTACCAAAGTAGTGTCCAAAAACCTTGCAGTGAGAACAAACCGGGGGCCTCCAAGGATAATCAACTCTCAACTCCATCTTCTTACCCAACTTCTCATATGTAACTTCAACAACTTCCGGCAGACCTCTCTCGGCTGCCACTTCAACCAACACCCTAGCGAAACTAGCCCTTCCATACACTTTATCACACATAGAAGTGGTAACCCTATCCATCATGATAGGTGTACCTATGCAGCTAGCAATACGACTAATACCCTCATTACTCCAAGCTTCTAACGGAACATTCATAATACGAACCCATAGAGGAACGTTTTTAGGCTCAGGTTTAACCATACACATCCCGGGTTCCTACTTTTGCACAAACAATGGAAGCCCATTTACAATCCATGGACCATTCTCCAAAATATATTGCATGTCTTCTACAGTTTAAAACTAAAGAAAATACAACCCACTCTCATTCGTAATCACCTCAACAAAACCATAACTCCTCCACATTCTTTTCAAATGACCCATTATATCTCTATACGACATTTTCATACCAACAAAGTATCCGACTAATGTTAAATCCCATTTTTTACTCCCTTCAACAATAATCGGATCCAAGCTAGCACTCATAATACCTTTTTCATTCACTTTCACAGGGAAGGTTCTTAACATATTGCTATTGCTATCTACAAAACCTTTTACAGCATCCTTAAAAGCACTAGAAAGCCTAGTACCATGATTTTCCTCCATAACCGTATCACCTACAACTACAACCTCATCAACAACATTAGCATTACCACTTGTTCCATTTAGACTAGGCCAACTCTCACCATTGTTTAAAGAGAGATTAACCTCAGTCCTATTACCCCCATCTGTCAAACTCTCACCTCTCTTAATTATCCTAGGACTTTCATTCACACTAATTTTATTCAAAACAGGGTTCTCTTCCACAGGGACTGGCATTGGACCCAAAACACCCCTATTATCATTACCATTATCCATTTTATTCTAAAAGTAACATTACCTTTCTTCCTATTTGGCTCATCAAAAATTTCATTCACGATCTCTTTTTCAAGCCCTGCTAGCACCTCACTCTCAGTCATAGATTCATTCACACCCATAGAATCCTGACTATAGGTTTCCGAACCAACCACCGAACCACCATCATTAACCTCTCCAGCTTCACTGTTTCCATCAATAACTAACCCTTCAATATCCTTCCCCCCATAATTCTTGTTTACCCCCTTCTTAAAACTAGCATGAGAGGGCTTAGACACCTGCTTAGCCTGCGTATTCCCACCAAACAACCCTGTCTCTTTGTTTCTAAACTTATTACCCTTCTTAGTGCGAACAACCTCATCCGTAGCCCTAGGAGGCATATGGAGAGATTCATTGACAGGAGGATCTTGTTTCACCATGGTAGAAAAAGAAACGATCAAAAATCGTGATAGAATAGAAGAAACATGGTAAACAAAGATGGATTAATGACTGAAATTGATGTACGAGGTTAAGGATAAACAGTGTGTGTTTTTTAAGTATGTGTAACGGATACCCAGAAACAGTGAAAACTAATTTTTAAAAATGTCAAATGAACTTTTTAGTGGATGATTTTTATATGAATAGATAGATCAAGAACAGTAGAATCAAAAACAAAAATAAAATCAATGATCCATTGGATGGATCAAATTTAGATGATAAATTACTTAATAAAATTTCAGGGTTTTTTAGAGAGAGAAAAGGTGAGAGAGAAATAGCATGAGTTTCTTACATGAAATGTCAAATACTTGTTGTTTAGTGTTGTATATTATTCACCTTCTTAGGCTTTCCAAGGATAAATAATATCATCATTGTTTTGATCAAAGAAAGCGACGTGTTGTTAGAGCAAACTCGTATCTCGACCGTTATATTATGGTGTGCCGCCGGGATGTTGTTTGTCCGGTGCATTCACAACTACTTTAAATACTAGCTGACCGACTTTTAAACCTGGCAAAACACGACAAAAAACTAAACAAACAAAATTCCTAGGTGTGTTTTGTCCATCTAAGATCCGTGAAAATTTATTTTCCACGGATTCTAGATGGTCCCTGTGGACTGGAAATCTAAAGTCCGGTTTTCGCTTAGGTTTGGATGATTTTGGCCGGTTCGGCATTTTTTGCTGTTTTGGCCGGTTTTGACCAGTTTTCGACCGGTTAGGTCGCTTTTGACCGAGGTTTTCCGAGACAAAATGTACTCCTTGTTTCAAGCTTTCATTTGCTTAGTCATGTTCTTGAAACAGATTCATGTAGCACATGTTATGGCCTTTTTATTGCAGCCCATATTTTCTGATAATTTCGATCTAAATTTGTTTTTGTGTGTTAGCAATTATGTTTAGGACTTTATTTCTTTACCATGTGGAATTAGTAAAACTAACTCCTATTTGTATGTTTTTGTATATGTAGGTTGTATATATGTATGTTTATTATGTGAAGTCGAAGCACAATATATTGTAAGTAACTTTACAAATACATACACAAATAAAGAAAGAAAAGCGAGTTTAATGTGAAGCCAAAAGCAAAGATCAACAAACTAAACTCCAATTGTACCGGTAAGGAGGTTTAACTAAATAATTGATTTCATAAATAGCTCGCCATTCAAATGGAATAAAATGTTGAATCGAATATTTCAAAGTCATATGATACTTAAGCATTAGTTTCTTACATGAAATGTCAAATACTTGTTGTTTAGTGTTGTATATTATTCACCTTCTTAGGCTTTCCAAGGATAAATAATATCATCGTTGTTTTGATCAAAGAAAGCGACGTGTTGTTAGAGCAAACTCATATCTCGACCGTTATATTATGGTGTGCCGCCGGGATGTTGTTTGTCCGGTGCATTCACAACTACTTTAAATTCTAGCTGACCGACTTTTAAACCTGGCAAAACACGAAAAAAAACTAAACAAACAAAATTCCTAGGTGTGTTTGGTCCATCTAAGCTCCGTGAAAATTTATTTTCCATGGATTCTAGATGGTCCATGTGGACTGTAAATCTAAAGTCCGGTTTTCGCTTAGGTTTGGATGATTTTGGCCGGTTCGGCATTTTTTAAGGTTTTGGCCGATTTTGACCAGTTTTCGACCGGTTAGGTCGCTTTTGACCGAGGTTTTCCGAGACAAAATGTAATCCTTGTTTCAAACTTTCATTTGCTTAGTCATGTTCTTTAAACGGATTCATGTAGCACATGTTATGGCCTTTTTATTGCAACCCATATTTTCTGATAATTTCGACATAAATTTTTTTTGTGTGTTAGCAATTATGTTTGGGACTTTATTTCTTTACCATATGGAATTAGTAAAACTAACTCCTATTTGTATGTTTTTGTATATGTAGGTTGTATATATGTATGTTTATTATGTGAAGTTGAAGCACAATAGATTGTAAGTAACATTTACAGATACATACACAAATAAAGAAAGAAAAGCGAGTTTAATGTGAAGCCAAAAGCAAAGATCAACAAACTAAACTCCAATCGTACCGGTAAGGAGGTTTAACTAAATAATTGATTTCATAAATAGCTCGCCATTCAAATGGAATAAAATGTTGAATCGAATATTTCAAAGTCATATGATACTTAAGCATGAGTTTCTTACATGAAATGTCAAATACTTGTTGTTTAGTGTTGTATATTATTCACCTTCTTAGGCTTTCCAAGGATAAATAATATCATCGTTGTTTTGATCAAAGAAAGAGACGTGTTGTTAGAGCAAACTCATATCTCGACCGTTATATTATGGTGTGCCGCCGGGATGTTGTTTGTCCGGTGCATTCACAACTACTTTAAATTCTAGCTGACCGACTTTTAAACCTGGCAAAACACGACAAAAAACTAAACAAACAAAATTCCTAGGTGTGTTTGGTCCATCTAAGATCCGTGCAAATTTATTTTCCACGGATTATAGATGGTCCATGTGGACTGGAAATCTAAAGTCCGGTTTTCGCTTAGGTTTGGATGATTTTGGCCGGTTCGGCATTTTTTAAGGTTTTGGCCGATTTTGACCAGTTTTCGACCGGTTAGGTCGCTTTTGACCGAGGTTTTCCGAGACAAAATGTAATCCTTGTTTCAAGCTTTCATTTGCTTAGTCATGTTCTTTAAACGGATTCATGTAGCACATGTTATGGCCTTTTTATTGCAACCCATATTTTCTGATAATTTCGACATAAATTTGTTTTTGTGTGTTAGCAATTATGTTTGGGACTTTATTTCTTTACCATATGGAACTAGTAAAACTAAATCCTATTTGTATGTTTTTGTATATGTAGGTTGTATATATGTATGTTTATTATGTGAAGTTGAAGCACAATAGATTGTAAGTAACTTTACAGATACATACACAAATAAAGAAAGAAAAGCGAGTTTAATGTGAAGCCAAAAGCAAAGATCAACAAACTAAACTCCAATCATACCGGTAAGGAGGTTTAACTAAATAATTGATTTCATAAATAGCTCGCCATTCAAATGGAATAAAATGTTGAATCGAAAATTTCAAAGTCATATGATACTTAAGCATGAGTTTCTTACATCAAATATCAAATACTTGTTGTTTAGTGTTGTATATTATTCACCTTCTTAGGCTTTCCAAGGATAAATAATATCATCATTGTTTTGATCAAAGAAAGCGACGTGTTGTTAGAGCAAACTCATATCTCGACCGTTATATTATGGTGTGCCGCCGGGATGTTGTTTGTCCGGTGCATTCACAACTACTTTAAATACTAACTGACCGACTTTTAAACCTGGCAAAACACGACAAAAAACTAAACAAACAAAATTCCTATGTGTGTTTTGTCCATCTAAGATCCGTGCAAATTTATTTTCCACGGATTCTAGATTGTCCCTATGGACTGGAAATCTAAAGTCCGGTTTTCGCTTAGGTTTGGATGATTTTGGCCGGTTCGACATTTTTTGCTGTTTTGGCCGGTTTTGACCAGTTTTCGACCGGTTAGGTAGCTTTTGACCGACGTTTTCCGAGACAAAATGTAATCCTTGTTTCAAGCTTTCATTTGCTTAGTCATGTTCTTGAAACGGATTCATATAGCACATGTTATGGCCTTTTTATTGCAGCCCATATTTTCTGATAATTTCGATCTAAATTTGTTTTTGTGTGTTAGCAATTATGTTTGGGACTTTATTTCTTTACCATATGGAATTAGTAAAACTAACTCCTATTTGTATGTTTTTGTATATGTAGGTTGTATATATGTATGTTTATTATGTGAAGTCGAAGCACAATAGATTGTAAGTAACTTTACAAATATATACACAAATACAGAAAGAAAAGCGAGTTTAATGTGAAGCCAAAAGCAAATATCAACAAACTAAACTCCAATCATACCGGTAAGGAGGTTTAACTAAATAATTGATTTCATAAATAGCTCGCCATTCAAATGGAATAAAATGTTGAATCGAATACTTCAAAGTCATATGATACTTAAGCATGAGTTTCTTACATGAAATGTCAAATACTTGTTGTTTAGTGTTGTATATTATTCACCTTCTTAGGCTTTCCAAGGATAAATAATATCATCGTTGTTTTGATCAAAGAAAGCGACGTGTTGTTAGAGCAAACTCATATCTCGACCGTTATATTATTGTGTGCCGCCGGGATGTTGTTTGTCCAGTGCATTCACAACTACTTTAAATACTAGCTGACCGACTTTTAAACCTGGAAAAACATGACAAAAAACTAAACAAAAAAAATTCCTAGGTGTGTTTGGTCCATCTAAGATCCGTGCAAATTTATTTCCCACGGATTCTAGATGGTCCATGTGGACTGGGAATCTAAAGTCCGGTTTTCGCTTAGGTTTGGATGATTTTGGCCGGTTCGGCATTTTTTAAGGTTTTGGCTGGTTTTGACCAGTTTTCGACCGGTTAGGTTGCTTTTGACCGAGGTTTTCCAAGACAAAATGTACTCCTTGTTTCAAGCTTTCATTTGCTTAGTCATGTTCTTTAAACGGATTCATGTAGCACATGTTATGGCCTTTTTATTGCAACCCATATTTTCTGATAATTTCGATCTAAATTTGTTTTTGTGTGTTAGCAGTTATGTTTGGGACTTTATTTCTATACCATATGGAATTAGTAAAACTAACTCCTATTTGTATGTTTTTGTATATGTAGGTTGTATATATGTATCTTTATTATGTGAAGTCGAAGCACAATAGATTGTAAGTAACTTTACAAATACATACACAAATAAAAAAGAAAAGCGAGTTTAATGTGAAGCCAAAAGTAAAGATTAACAAACTAAACTCCAATCATACCGGTAAGGAGGTTTAACTAAATAATTGATTTCATAAATAGCTCGCCATTCAAATGGAATAAAATGTTGAATCGAATATTTCAAAGTCATATGATACTTAAGCATGAGTTTCTTACATGAAATGTCAAATACTTGTTGTTTAGTGTTGTATATTATTCACCTTCTTAGGCTTTCCAAGGATAAATTATATCATCGTTGTTTTGATCAAAGAAAGTGACGTGTTGTTAGAGCAAACTCATATCTCGACCGTTATATTATGGTGTGCCGCCGGGATGTTGTTTGTCCGGTGCATTCACAACTACTTTAAATACTAGCTGACCGACTTTTAAACCTGGCAAAACACAACAAAAAGCTAAACAAACAAAATTCCTAGGTGTGTTTTGTCCATCTAAGATCCGTGCAAATTTATTTTCCACGGATTCTAGATGGTCCATGTGGACTGGAAATCTAAAGTCCGGTTTTCGCTTAGGTTTGGATGATTTTGGCCGGTTCGGCATTTTTTAAGGTTTTGGCCGGTTTTGACCAGTTTTCGACCGGTTATGTCGCTTTTGACCGATGTTTTCCGAGACAAAATGTACTCCTTGTTTCAAGCTTTCATTTCCTTAGTCATGTTCTTTAAACGGATTCATGTAGCACATGTTATGGCCTTTTTATTGCAACCCATATTTTCTGATAATTTCGATCTAAATTTGTTTTGTGTGTTAGTAGTTATGTTTGGGACTTTATTTCTTTACCATATGGAATTAGTAAAACTAACTCCTATTTGTATGTTTTTGTATATGTAGGTTGTATATATGTATCTTTATTATGTGAAGTCGAAGCACAATAGATTGTAAGTAACTTTACAAATACATACACAAATAAAAAAGAAAAGCGAGTTTAATGTGAAGCCAAAAGCAAAGATTAACAAACTAAACTCCAATCATACCGGTAAGGAGGTTTAACTAAATAATTGATTTCATAAATAGCTCGCCATTCAAATGGAATAAAATGTTGAATCGAATATTTCAAAGTCATATGATACTTAAGCATGAGTTGCTTTGATGAAATGTCAAATACTTGTTGTTTAGTGTTGTATATTATTCACCTTCTTAGGCTTTCCAAGGATAAATAATATCATCGTTGTTTTGATCAAAGAAAGCGACGTGTTGTTAGAGCAAACTCATATCTCGACCGTTATATTATTGTGTGCCGCCGGGATGTTGTTTGTCCAGTGCATTCACAACTACTTTAAATACTAGCTGACCGACTTTTAAACCTGGCAAAACACGACAAAAAACTAAACAAACAAAATTCCTAGGTGTGTTTGGTCCATCTAAGCTCCGTGAAAATTTATTTTCCATGGATTCTAGATGGTCCATGTGGACTGTAAATCTAAAGTCCGGTTTTCGCTTAGGTTTGGATGATTTTGGCCGGTTCGGCATTTTTTAAGGTTTTGGCCGGTTTTGACCAGTTTTCGACCGGTTATGTCGCTTTTGACCGAGGTTTTCCGAGACAAAATGTACTCCTTGTTTCAAGCTTTCATTTCCTTAGTCATGTTCTTTAAACGGATTCATGTAGCACATGTTATGGCCTTTTTATTGCAACCCATATTTTCTGATAATTTCGATCTAAATTTGTTTTTGTGTGTTAGCAGTTATGTTTGGGACTTTATTTCTTTACCATATGGAATTAGTAAAACTAACTCCTATTTGTATGTTTTTGTATATGTAGGTTGTATATATGTATCTTTATTATGTGAAGTCGAAGCACAATAGATTGTAAGTAACTTTACAAATACATACACAAATAAAAAAGAAAAGCGAGTTTAATGTGAAGCCAAAAGCAAAGATTAACAAACTAAACTCCAATCATACCGGTAAGGAGGTTTAACTAAATAATTGATTTCATAAATAGCTCGCCATTCAAATGGAATAAAATGTTGAATCGAATATTTCAAAGTCATATGATACTTAAGCATGAGTTTCTTTGATGAAATGTCAAATACTTGTTGTTTAGTGTTGTATATTATTCACCTTCTTAGGCTTTCCAAGGATAAATAATATCATCGTTGTTTTGATCAAAGAAAGCGACATGTTGTTAGAGCAAACTCATATCTCGACCGTTATATTATGGTGTGCCGCCGGGATGTTGTTTGTCCGGTGCATTCACAACTACTTTTAATACTAGCTGACCGACTTTTAAACATGGCAAAACACAACAAAAAGCTAAACAAACAAAATTCCTAGGTGTGTTTGGTCCATCTAAGATCCGTGCAAATTTATTTTCCACGGATTCTAGATGGTCCATGTGGACTGGAAATCTAAAGTCCGGTTTTCGCTTAGGTTTGGATGATTTTGGCCGGTTCGGCATTTTTTAAGGTTTTGGCCAGTTTTGACCAGTTTTCGACCGGTTATGTCGCTTTTGACCGAGGTTTTCCGAGACAAAATGTACTCCTTGTTTCAAGCTTTCATTTCCTTATTCATGTTCTTTAACCGGATTCATGTAGCACATGTTATGGCCTTTTTATTGCAACCCATATTTTCTGATAATTTCGATCTAAATTTGTTTTTGTGTGTTAGCAGTTATGTTTGGGACTTTATTTCTTTACCATATGGAATTAGTAAAACTAACTCCTATTTGTATGTTTTTGTATATGTAGGTTGTATATATGTATCTTTATTATGTGAAGTCGAAGCACAATAGATTGTAAGTAACTTTACAAATACATACACAAATAAAAAAGAAAAGCGAGTTTAATGTGAAGCCAAAAGCAAAGATTAACAAACTAAACTCCAATCATACCGGTAAGGAGGTTTAACTAAATAATTGATTTCATAAATAGCTCGCCATTCAAATAGAATAAAATGTTGAATCGAATATTTCAAAGTCATATGATACTTAAGCATGAGTTTCTTTGATGAAATGTCAAATACTTGTTGTTTAGTGTTGTATATTATTCACCTTCTTAGGCTTTCCAAGGATAAATAATATCATCGTTGTTTTGATCAAAGAAAGCGACGTGTTGTTAGAGCAAACTCATATTTCGACCGTTATATTATTGTGTGCCGCCGGGATGTTGTTTGTCCAGTGCATTCACAACTACTTTAAATACTAGCTGACCGACTTTTAAACCTGGCAAAACACGACAAAAAACTAAACAAACAAAATTCCTAGGTGTGTTTGGTCCATCTAAGCTCCGTGAAAATTTATTTTCCATGGATTCTAGATGGTCCATGTGGACTGTAAATCTAAAGTCCGGTTTTCGCTTAGGTTTGGATGATTTTGGCCGGTTCGGCATTTTTTAAGGTTTTGGCCGGTTTTGACCAGTTTTCGACCGGTTATGTCGCTTTTGACCGAGGTTTTCCGAGACAAAATGTACTCCTTGTTTCAAGCTTTCATTTCCTTAGTCATGTTCTTTAAACGGATTCATGTAGCACATGTTATGGCCTTTTTATTGCAACCCATATTTTCTGATAATTTCGATCTAAATTTGTTTGTGTGTGTTAGCAGTTATGTTTGGGACTTTATTTCTTTACCATATGGAATTAGTAAAACTAACTCCTATTTGTATGTTTTTGTATATGTAGGTTGTATATATGTATCTTTATTATGTGAAGTCGAAGCACAATAGATTGTAAGTAACTTTACAAATACATACACAAATAAAAAAGAAAAGCGAGTTTAATGTGAAGCCAAAAGCAAAGATTAACAAACTAAACTCCAATCATACCGGTAAGGAGGTTTAACTAAATAATTGATTTCATAAATAGCTCGCCATTCAAATGGAATAAAATGTTGAATCGAATATTTCAAAGTCATATGATACTTAAGCATGAGTTTCTTTGATGAAATGTCAAATACTTGTTGTTTAGTGTTGTATATTATTCACCTTCTTAGGCTTTCCAAGGATAAATAATATCATCGTTGTTTTGATCAAAGAAAGCGACGTGTTGTTAGAGCAAACTCATATCTCGACCGTTATATTATTGTGTGCCGCCGGGATGTTGTTTGTCCAGTGCATTCACAACTACTTTAAATACTAGCTGACCGACTTTTAAACCTGGCAAAACACGACAAAAAACTAAACAAACAAAATTCCTAGGTGTGTTTGGTCCATCTAAGCTCCGTGAAAATTTATTTTCCATGGATTCTAGATGGTCCATGTGGACTGTAAATCTAAAGTCCGGTTTTCGCTTAGGTTTGGATGATTTTGGCCGGTTCGGCATTTTTTAAGGTTTTGGCCGGTTTTGACCAGTTTTCGACCGGTTATGTCGCTTTTGACCGAGGTTTTCCGAGACAAAATGTACTCCTTGTTTCAAGCTTTCATTTCCTTAGTCATGTCCTTTAAACGGATTCATGTAGCACATGTTATGGCCTTTTTATTGCAACCCATATTTTCTGATAATTTCGATCTAAATTTGTTTTTGTGTGTTAGCAGTTATGTTTGGGACTTTATTTCTTTACCATATGGAATTAGTAAAACTAACTCCTATTTGTATGTTTTTGTATATGTAGGTTATATATATGTATCTTTATTTTGTGAAGTCGAAGCACAATAGATTGTAAGTAACTTTACAAATACATACACAAATAAAAAAGAAAAGCGAGTTTAATGTGAAGCCAAAAGAAAAGATTAACAAACTAAACTCCAATCATACCGGTAAGGAGGTTTAACTAAATAATTGATTTCATAAATAGCTCGCCATTCAAATGGAATAAAATGTTGAATCGAATATTTCAAAGTCATATGATACTTAAGCATGAGTTTCTTTGATGAAATGTCAAATACTTGTTGTTTAGTGTTGTATATTATTCACCTTCTTAGGCTTTCCAAGGATAAATAATATCATCGTTGTTTTGATCAAAGAAAGCGACATGTTGTTAGAGCAAACTCATATCTCGACCGTTATATTATGGTGTGCCGCCGGGATGTTGTTTGTCCGGTGCATTCACAACTACTTTTAATACTAGCTGACCGACTTTTAAACATGGCAAAACACAACAAAAAGCTAAACAAACAAAATTCCTAGGTGTGTTTGGTCCATCTAAGATCCGTGAAAATTTATTTTCCACGGATTCTAGATGGTCCATGTGGACTGGAAATCTAAAGTCCGGTTTTCGCTTAGGTTTGGATGATTTTGGCCGGTTCGGCATTTTTTAAGGTTTTGGCCAGTTTTGACCAGTTTTCGACCGGTTATGTCGCTTTTGACCGAGGTTTTCCGAGACAAAATGTACTCCTTGTTTCAAGCTTTCATTTCCTTAGTCATGTTCTTTAAACGGATTCATGTAGCACATGTTATGGCCTTTTTATTGCAACCCATATTTTCTGATAATTTCGATCTAAATTTGTTTTTGTGTGTTAGCAGTTATGTTTGGGACCTTATTTCTTAACCATATGGAATTAGTAAAACTAACTCCTATTTGTATGTTTTTGTATATGTAGGTTGTATATATGTATCTTTATTATGTGAAGTCGAAGCACAATAGATTGTAAGTAACTTTACAAATACATACACAAATAAAAAAGAAAAGTGAGTTTAATGTGAAGCCAAAAGCAAAGATTAACAAACTAAACTCCAATCATACCGGTAAGGAGGTTTAACTAACTAATTGATTTCATAAATAGCTCGCCATTCAAATAGAATAAAATGTTGAATCGAATATTTCAAAGTCATATGATACTTAAGCATGAGTTTCTTTGATGAAATGTCAAATACTTGTTGTTTAGTGTTGTATATTATTCACCTTATTAGGCTTTCCAAGGATAAATAATATCATCGTTGTTTTGATCAAAGAAAACGACGTGTTGTTAGAGCAAACTCATATTTCGACCGTTATATTATTGTGTGCCGCCGGGATGTTGTTTGTCCAGTGCATTCACAACTACTTTAAATACTAGCTGACCGACTTTTAAACCTGGCAAAACACGACAAAAAACTAAACAAACAAAATTCCTAGGTGTGTTTGGTCCATCTAAGCTCCGTGAAAATTTATTTTCCATGGATTCTAGATGGTCCATGTGGACTGTAAATCTAAAGTCCGGTTTTCGCTTAGGTTTGGATGATTTTGGCCGGTTCGGAATTTTTTAAGGTTTTGGCCGGTTTTGACCAGTTTTCGACCGGTTATGTCGCTTTTGACTGAGCTTTTCCGAGACAAAATGTACTCCTTGTTTCAAGCTTTCATTTCCTTAGTCATGTTCTTTAAACGGATTCATGTAGCACATGTTATGGCCTTTTTATTGCAACCCATATTTTCTGATAATTTCGATCTAAATTTGTTTTTGTGTGTTAGCAGTTATGTTTGGGACTTTATTTCTTTACCATATGGAATTAGTAAAACTAACTCCTATTTGTATGTTTTTGTATATGTAGGTTGTATATATGTATCTTTATTATGTGAAGTCGAAGCACAATAGATTGTAAGTAACTTTACAAATACATACACAAATAAAAAAGAAAAGCGAGTTTAATGTGAAGCCAAAAGCAAAGATTAACAAACTAAACTCCAATCATACCGGTAAGGAGGTTTAACTAAATAATTGATTTCATAAATAGCTCGCCATTCAAATGGAATAAAATGTTGAATCGAATATTTCAAAGTCATATGATACTTAAGCATGAGTTTCTTTGATGAAATGTCAAATACTTGTTGTTTAGTGTTGTATATTATTCACCTTCTTAGGCTTTCCAAGGATAAATAATATCATCGTTGTTTTGATCAAAGAAAGCGACGTGTTGTTAGAGCAAACTCATATCTCGACCGTTATATTATGGTGTGCCGCCGGGATGTTGTTTGTCCGGTGCATTCACAACTACTTTAAATACTAGCTGACCGACTTTTAAACCTGGCAAAACACAACAAAAAGCTAAACAAACAAAATTCCTAGGTGTGTTTGGTCCATCTAAGATCCGTGCAAATTTATTTTCCACGGATTCTAGATGGTCCATGTGGACTGGAAATCTAAAGTCCGGTTTTCGCTTAGGTTTGGATGATTTTGGCCGGTTCGGCATTTTTTAAGGTTTTGGCCGGTTTTGACCAGTTTTCGACCGGTTATGTCGCTTTTGACCGAGGTTTTCCGAGACAAAATGTACTCCTTGTTTCAAGCTTTCATTTCCTTAGTCATGTTCTTTAAACGGATTCATGTAGCACATGTTATGGCCTTTTTATTGCAACCCATATTTTCTGATAATTTCGATCTAAATTTGTTTTTGTGTGTTAGCAGTTATGTTTGGGACTTTATTTCTTTACCATATGGAATTAGTAAAACTAACTCCTATTTGTATGTTTTTGTATATGTAGGTTGCATATATGTATCTTTATTATGTGAAGTCGAAGCACAATAGATTGTAAGTAACTTTACAAATACATACACAAATAAAAAAGAAAAGCGAGTTTAATGTGAAGCCAAAAGCAAAGATTAACAAACTAAACTCCAATCATACCGGTAAGGAGGTTTAACTAAATAATTGATTTCATAAATAGCTCGCCATTCAAATGGAATAAAATGTTGAATCGAATATTTCAAAGTCATATGATACTTAAGCATGAGTTTCTTTGATGAAATGTCAAATACTTGTTGTTTAGTGTTGTATATTATTCACCTTCTTAGGCTTTCCAAGGATAAATAATATCATCGTTGTTTTGATCAAAGAAAGCGACGTGTTGTTAGAGCAAACTCATATCTCGACCGTTATATTATTGTGTGCCGCCGGGATGTTGTTTGTCCAGTGCATTCACAACTACTTTAAATACTAGCTGACCGACTTTTAAACCTGGCAAAACACGACAAAAAACTAAACAAACAAAATTCCTAGGTGTGTTTGGTCCATCTAAGATCCGTGCAAATTTATTTTCCACGGATTCTAGATGGTCCATGTGGACTGGAAATCTAAAGTCCGGTTTTCGCTTAGGTTTGGATGATTTTGGCCGGTTCGGCATTTTTTAAGCTTTTGACTGGTTTTGACCAGTTTTCGACCGGTTAGGTCGCTTTTGACCGAGGTTTTCCAAGACAAAATGTACTCCTTGTTTCAAGCTTTCATTTTCTTAGTCATGTTCTTTAAACGGATTCATGTAGCACATGTTATGGCCTTTTTATTGCAACCCATATTTTCTGATAATTTCGATCTAAATTTGTTTTTGTGTGTTAGCAGTTATGTTTGGGACTTTATTTCTATACCATATGGAATTAGTAAAACTAACTCCTATTTGTATGTTTTTGTATATGTAGGTTGTATATATGTATCTTTATTATGTGAAGTCGAAGCACAATAGATTGTAAGTAACTTTACAAATACATACACAAATAAAAAAAAAGCGAGTTTAATGTGAAGCCAAAAGCAAATATTAACAAACTAAACTCCAATCATACCGGTAAGGAGGTTTAACTAAATAATTGATTTCATAAATAGCTCGCCGTTCAAATGGAATAAAATGTTGAATCGAATATTTCAAAGTCATATGATACTTAAGCATGAGTTTCTTTGATGAAATGTCAAATACTTGTTGTTTAGTGTTGTATATTATTCACCTTCTTAGGCTTTCCAAGGATAAATAATATCATCGTTGTTTTGATCAAAGAAAGCGACGTGTTGTTAGAGCAAACTCATATCTCGACCGTTATATTATTGTGTGTCGTCGGGATGTTGTTTGTCCAGTGCATTCACAACTACTTTAAATACTAGCTGACCGACTTTTAAACCTGGCAAAACACGACAAAAAACTAAACAAACAAAATTCCTAGGTGTGTTTGGTCCATCTAAGATCCTTGCAAATTTATTTTCCACGGATTCTAGATGGTCCATGTGGACTGGAAATCTAAAGTCCGGTTTTCGCTTAGGTTTGGATGATTTTGGCCGGTTCGGCATTTTTTAAGGTTTTGGCTGGTTTTGACCAGTTTTCGACCGGTTAGGTCGCTTTTGACCGAGGTTTACAAGACAAAATGTACTCCTTGTTTCAAGCTTTCATTTGCTTAGTCATGTTCTTTAAACGGATTCATGTAGCACATGTTATGGCCTTTTTATTGCAACCCATATTTTCTGATAATTTCGATCTAAATTTGTTTTTGTGTGTTAGCAGTTATGTTTGGGACTTTATTTCTATACCATATGGAATTAGTAAAACTAACTCCTATTTGTATGTTTTTGTATATGTAGGTTGTATATATGTATCTTTATTATGTGAAGTCGAAGCACAATAGATTGTAAGTAACTTTACAAATACATACACAAATAAAAAAAAGCGAGTTTAATGTGAAGCCAAAAGCAAAGATTAACAAACTAAACTCCAATCATACCGGTAAGGAGGTTTAACTAAATAATTGATTTCATAAATAGCTCGCCATTCAAATGGAATAAAATGTTGAATCGAATATTTCAAAGTCATATGATACTTAAGCATGAGTTTCTTTGATGAAATGTCAAATACTTGTTGTTTAGTGTTGTATATTATTCACCTTCTTAGGCTTTCCAAGGATAAATAATATCATCATTGTTTTGATCAAAGAAAGCGACGTGTTGTTAGAGCAAACTCATATCTCGACCGTTATATTATTGTGTGCCGTCGGGATGTTGTTTGTCCAGTGCATTCACAACTACTTTAAATACTATCTGACCGACTTTTAAACCAGGCAAAACACGACAAAAAACTAAATAAACAAAATTCCTAGGTGTGTTTGGTCCATCTAAGATCCTTGCAAATTTATTTTCCACGGATTCTAGATGGTCCATGTGGACTGGAAATCTAAAGTCCGGTTTTCGCTTAGGTTTGGATGATTTTGGCCGGTTCGGCATTTTTTAAGGTTTTGGCTGGTTTTGACCAGTTTTCGACCGGTTAGGTCGCTTTTGACCGAGGTTTACAAGACAAAATGTACTCCTTGTTTCAAGCTTTCATTTGCTTAGTCATGTTCTTTAAACGGATTCATGTAGCACATGTTATGGCCTTTTTATTGCAGCCCATATTTTCTGATAATTTCGATCTAAATTTGTTTTTGTGTGTTAGCAATTATGTTAGGGACTTTATTTCTTTACCATATGGAATTAGTAAAACTAACTCCTATTTGTATGTTTTTGTATATGTAGGTTGAATATATGTATGTTTATTATGTGAAGTCGAAACACAATAGATTGTAAGTAACTTTACAAATATATACACAAATAAAGAAAGAAAAGCGAGTTTAATGTGAAGCCAAAAGCAAAGATCAACAAACTAAACTCCAATCATACCGGTAAGGAGGTTTAACTAAATAATTGATTTCATAAATATCTCGCCATTCAAATGGAATAAAATGTTGAATCGAATACTTCAAAGTCATATGATACTTAAGCATGAGTTTCTTACATGAAATGTCAAATACTTGTTGTTTAGTGTTGTATATTATTCACTTTCTTAGGCTTTCCAAGGATAAATAATATCATCGTTGTTTTGATCAAAGAAAGCGACGTGTTGTTAGAGCAAACTCATATCTCGACCGTTATATTATTGTGTGCCGCCGGGATGTTGTTTGTCCAGTGCATTCACAACTACTTTAAATACTAGCTGACCGACTTTTAAACCTGGCAAAACACGACAAAAAACTAAACAAACAAAATTCCTAGGTGTGTTTGGTCCATCGAAGATCCTTGCAAATTTATTTTCCACGGATTCTAGATGGTCCATGAGGACTGGAAATCTAAAGTCCGGTTTTCGCTTAGGTTTGGATGATTTTGGCCGGTTCGGCATTTTTTAAGGTTTTGGCTGGTTTTGACCAGTTTTCGACCGGTTAGGTCGCTTTTGACCGAGGTTTACAAGACAAAATGTACTCCTTGTTTCAATCTTTCATTTGCTTAGTCATGTTCTTTAAACGGATTCATGTAGCACATGTTATGGCCTTTTTATTGCAGCCCATATTTTCTGATAATTTCGATCTAAATTTGTTTTTGTGTGTTAGCAGTTATGTTAGGGACTTTATTTCTTTACCATATGGAATTAGTAAAACTAACTCCTATTTGTATGTTTTTTTTATATGTAGGTTGAATATATGTATGTTTATTATGTGAAGTCGAAACACAATAGATTGTAAGTAACTTTACAAATATATACACAAATAAAGAAAGAAAAGCGAGTTTAATGTGAAGCCAAAAGCAAAGATCAACAAACTAAACTCCAATCATACCGGTGAGGAGGTTTAAGTAAATAATTGATTTCATAAATAGCTCGCCATTCAAATGGAATAAAATGTTGAATCGAATACTTCAAAGTCATATGATACTTAAGCATGAGTTTCTTACATGAAATGTCAAATACTTGTTGTTTAGTGTTGTATATTATTCACTTTCTTAGGCTTTCCAAGGATAAATAATATCATCGTTGTTTTGATCAAAGAAAGCGACGTGTTGTTAGAGCAAACTCATATCTCGACCGTTATATTATTGTGTGCCGCCGGGATGTTGTTTGTCCAGTGCATTCACAACTACTTTAAATACTAGCTGACCGACTTTTAAACCTGGCAAAACACGACAAAAAACTAAACAAACAAAATTCCTAGGTGTGTTTGGTCCATCTAAGATCCTTGAAAATTTATTTTCCACGGATTCTAGATGGTCCATGTGGACTAGAAATCTAAAGTCCGGTTTTCGCTTAGGTTTGGATGATTTTGGCCGGTTCGGCATTTTTTAAGGTTTTGGCTGGTTTTGACCAGTTTTCGACCGGTTAGGTCGCTTTTGACCGAGGTTTACAAGACAAAATGTACTCCTTGTTTCAAGCTTTCATTTGCTTAGTCATGTTCTTTAAACGGATTCATGTAGCACATGTTATGGCCTTTTTATTGCAACCCATATTTTCTGATAATTTCGATCTAAATTTGTTTTTGTGTGTTAGCAGTTATGTTTGGGACTTTATTTCTATACCATATGGAATTAGTAAAACTAACTCCTATTTGTATGTTTTTGTATATGTAGGTTGTATATATGTATCTTTATTATGTGAAGTCGAAACACAATAGATTGTAAGTAACTTTACAAATACATACACAAATAAAAAAGAAAAGCGAGTTTAATGTGAAGCCAAAAGCAAAGATTAACAAACTAAACTCCAATCATACCGGTAAGGAGGTTTAACTAAATAATTGATTTCATAAATAGCTCGCCATTCAAATGGAATAAAATGTTGAATCGAATATTACAAAGTCATATGATACTTAAGCATGAGTTTCTTTGATGAAATGTCAAATACTTGTTGTTTAGTGTTGTATATTATTCACCTTCTTAGGCTTTCCAAGGATAAATAATATCATCGTTGTTTTGAACAAAGAAAGCGACGTGTTGTTAGAGCAAACTCATATCTCGACCGTTATATTATGGTGTGCCGCCGGGATGTTGTTTGTCCGGTGCATTCACAACTACTTTAAATACTAGCTGACCGACTTTTAAACCTGGCAAAACACGACAAAAAACTAAACAAACAAAATTCCTATGTGTGTTTTGTCCATCTAAGATCCGTGCAAATTTATTTTCCACGGATTCTAGATTGTCCCTATGGACTGGAAATCTAAAGTCCGGTTTTCGCTTAGGTTTGGATGATTTTGGCCGGTTCGGCATTTTTTGCTGTTTTGGCCGGTTTTGACCAGTTTTCGACCGGTTAGGTCGCTTTTGACCGAGGTTTTCCGAGACAAAATGTACTCCTTGTTTCAAGCTTTCATTTGCTTAGTCATGTTCTTGAAACGGATTCATGTAGCACATGTTATGGCCTTTTTATTGCAGCCCATATTTTCTGATAATTTCGATCTAAATTTGTTTTTGTGTGTTAGCAATTATGTTAGGGACTTTATTTCTTTACCATATGGAATTAGTAAAACTAACTCCTATTTGTATGTTTTTGTATATGTAGGTTGAATATATGTATTTTATTATGTGAAGTCGAAGCACAATAGATTGTAAGTAACTTTACAAATATATACACAAATAAAGAAAGAAAAGCGAGTTTAATGTGAAGCCAAAAGCAAAGATCAACAAACTAAACTCCAATCATACCGGTAAGGAGGTTTAACTAAATAATTGATTTCATAAATAGCTCGCCATTCAAATGGAATAAAATGTTGAATCGAATATTACAAAGTCATATGATACTTAAGCATGAGTTTCTTTGATGAAATGTCAAATACTTGTTGTTTAGTGTTGTATATTATTCACCTTCTTAGGCTTTCCAAGGATAAATAATATCATCGTTGTTTTGATCAAAGAAAGCGACGTGTTGTTAGAGCAAACTCATATCTCGACCGTTATATTATGGTGTGCCGCCGGGATGTTGTTTGTCCGGTGCATTCACAACTACTTTAAATACTAGCTGACCGACTTTTAAACCTGGCAAAACACGACAAAAAACTAAACAAACAAAATTCCTATGTGTGTTTTGTCCATCTAAGATCCGTGCAAATTTATTTTCCACGGATTCTAGATTGTCGCTATGGACTGGAAATCTAAAGTCCGGTTTTCGCTTAGGTTTGGATGATTTTGGCCGGTTCGGCATTTTTTACTGTTTTGGCCGGTTTTGACCAGTTTTCGACCGGTTAGGTCGCTTTTGACCGAGGTTTTCCGAGACAAAATGTACTCCTTGTTTCAAGCTTTCATTTGCTTAGTCATGTTCTTGAAACGGATTCATGTAGCACATGTTATGGCCTTTTTATTGCAGCCCATATTTTCTGATAATTTCGATCTAAATTTGTTTTTGTGTGTTAGCAATTATGTTAGGGACTTTATTTCTTTACCATATGGAATTAGTAAAACTAACTCCTATTTGTATGTTTTTGTATATGTAGGTTGAATATATGTATGTTTATTATGTGAAGTCGAAGCACAATATATTGTAAGTAACTTTACAAATACATACACAAATAAAGAAAGAAAAGCGAGTTTAATGTGAAGCCAAAAGCAAAGATCAACAAACTAAACTCCAATCATACCGGTAAGGAGGTTTAACTAAATAATTGATTTCATAAATAGCTCGCCATTCAAATGGAATAAAATGTTGAATCGAATACTTCAAAGTCATATGATACTTAAGCATGAGTTTCTTACATGAAATGTAAAATACTTGTTGTTTAGTATTGTATATTATTCACTTTCTTAGGCTTTCCAAGGATAAATAATATCATCGTTGTTTTGATCAAAGAAAGCGACGTGTTGTTAGAGCAAACTCATATCTCGACCGTTATATTATTGTGTGCCGCCGGGATGTTGTTTGTCCAGTGCATTCACAACTACTTTAAATACTAGCTGACCGACTTTTAAACCTGGCAAAACACGACAAAAAACTAAACAAACAAAATTCCTAGGTGTGTTTGGTCCATCTAAGATCCTTGCAAATTTATTTTCCACGGATTCTAGATGGTCCATGTGGACTGGAAATCTAAAGTCCGGTTTTCGCTTAGGTTTGGATGATTTTGGCCGGTTCGGCATTTTTTAAGGTTTTGGCTGGTTTTGACCAGTTTTCGACCGGTTAGGTCGCTTTTGACCGAGGTTTACAAGACAAAATGTACTCCTTGTTTCAAGCTTTCATTTGCTTAGTCATGTTCTTTAAACGGATTCATGTAGCACATGTTATGGCCTTTTTATTGCAACCCATATTTTCTGATAATTTCGATCTAAATTTGTTTTTGTGTGTTAGCAGTTATGTTTGGGACTTTATTTCTATACCATATGGAATTAGTAAAACTAACTCCTATTTGTATGTTTTTGTATATGTAGGTTGTATATATGTATCTTTATTATGTGAAGTCGAAACACAATAGATTGTAAGTAACTTTACAAATGCATACACAAATAAAAAAGAAAAGCGAGTTTAATGTGAAGCCAAAAGCAAAGATTAACAAACTAAACTCCAATCATACCGGTAAGGAGGTTTATCTAAATAATTGATTTCATAAATAGCTCGCCATTCAAATGGAATAAAATGTTGAATCGAATATTTCAAAGTCATATGATACTTAAGCATGAGTTTCTTTGATGAAATGTCAAATACTTGTTGTTTAGTGTTGTATATTATTCACCTTCTTAGGCTTTCCAAGGATAAATAATATCATCGTTGTTTTGATCAAAGAAAGCGACGTGTTGTTAGAGAAAACTCATATCTCGACCGTTATATTATGGTGTGCCGCCGGGATGTTGTTTGTCCGGTGCATTCACAACTACTTTAAATACTAGCTGACCGACTTTTAAACCTGGCAAAACACAACAAAAAGCTAAACAAACAAAATTCCTAGGTGTGTTTGGTCCATCTAAGATCCGTGCAAATTTATTTTCCACGGATTCTAGATGGTCCATGTGGACTGGAAATCTAAAGTCCGGTTTTCGCTTAGGTTTGGATGATTTTGGCCGGTTCGGCATTTTTTAAGGGTTTGGCCGGTTTTGACCAGTTTTCGACCGGTTAGGTCGCTTTTGACCGAGGTTTTCCGAGACAAAATTTACTCCTTGTTTCAAGCTTTCATTTCCTTAGTCATGTTCTTTAAACGGATTCATGTAGCACATGTTATGGCCTTTTTATTGCAACCCATATTTTCTGATAATTTCGATCTAAATTTGTTTTTGTGTGTTAGCATTTATGTTTGGGACTTTATTTCTTTACCATATGGAATTAGTAAAACTAACTCCCATTTGTATGTGTTTGTATATGTAGGTTGTATATATGTATCTTTATTATGTGAAGTCGAAGCACAATAGATTGTAAGTAACTTTACAAATACATACACAAATAAAAAACAAAAGCGAGTTTAATGTGAAGCCAAAAGCAAAGATTAACAAACTAAACTCCAATCATACCGGTAAGGAGGTTTAACTAAATAATTGATTTCATAAATAGCTCGCCATTCAAATGGAATAAAATGTTGAATCGAATATTTCAAATTCATATGATACTTAAGCATGAGTTTCTTTGATGAAATGTCAAATACTTGTTGTTTAGTGTTGTATATTATTCACCTTCTTAGGCTTTCCAAGGATAAATAATATCATCGTTGTTTTGATCAAAGAAAGCGACGTGTTGTTAGAGAAAACTCATATCTCGACCGTTATATTATGGTGTGCCGCCGGGATGTTGTTTGTCCGGTGCATTCATAACTACTTTAAATACTAGCTGACCGACTTTTAAACCTGGCAAAACACAACAAAAAACTAAACAAACAAAATTCCTAGGTGTGTTTGGTCCATCTAAGATCCGTGCAAATTTATTTTCCACGGATTCTAGATGGTCCATGTGGACTGGAAATCTAAAGTCCGGTTTTCGCTTAGGTTTGGATGATTTTGGCCGGTTCGACATTTTTTGCGGTTTTGGCCGGTTTTGACCAGTTTTTGACCGGTTAGGTCGCTTTTGACCGAGTTTTTCCGAGACAAAATGTGTTAGGACCATTGTAATAGTTATATGTAATAGGTAGACTAGGAGGTATGTAGTTCCTCCTGGTCCTAGTAGTAGTAGGAGCAAGTCCTGCTCCTGGTCCTAGTCGTAGTCAAACTTTATTATTTACTTAATATTCTGTTAGGATATGCATGAGATATGTTAGGAAAGGATATGCATATCAGTTTTACACGTTTTCTTTAATGTTGTATTAGGGTTTCCTTGTAGTATAAAAGGAACCTTAGGCAGAAGGGTTATACACACCTTCACCAAACATAGTTCTAGTGATTATTAATATTAGAAATCCTTAGAAAGAATCAAGTCTTTAGAGTTATTCTGTTCTTCTTGATTACATTTATATTTTACATTCATATTGTGTATAGAGTCTCTTTGTGATTTGACTTGTGATTACAGAAGTCATTCACCGGTCCTGACAGGCTGCAAGATCTACATCTGGTAGACCCAACAAGTGGTATCAAAGCCTGGAAGGGTCTCTATACAAGAAGAATCAAGTTTTCTTATTACTGACATTTTGTTTATCATGTCTGCCTCAACTTCTACTCAAACAGGAGAAGACAGCACTCCTAAAATTGTGCAACCTCAGCAGATCCTGGCTACAGTCTCTAACACGAATGGTAAATTCCCTCTTCTAAAGAAGGGTGAATATGATAACTGGGCAATGAAGATGGAATGGTGGATCACCAACACTGATCAAGATCTATGGAAGATCATTCTGAATGGGAACAGCAGGAAGCTTACTGGACGTGACAAGAATGGTAATATTACCCTTCTTGACCCTAAATCTCATGAGGAAATCATAGCTATTCAGAAGGAGGTGAAAGCAAAGACGATTTTGCTTCAATCTCTTCCTGAAGATCACATGGGTGACTTCTACCATTTGGATGATGCCAGAGAGATCTGGAATGGCATAAAAGCAAGGTTCGGTGGGAATGAGGAGTGAAATAAAATGCGAAGGTCCATGCTGAGAGATGAATTCACAGAATTCAAAATCTCAGAAACTGAAGGTCTAAATCAAGGGTATGATAGGTTCCAGAAGATATTGAGCCAGTTGAATCAACTTCGGTCAAAGCCTGATGATGGTGATATTAATGCAAGGTTTCTTAAAGCCTTACCCTACTCATGGAATCAGGTGGTGATCTCTCTCAAAGCCAAAGGTGGTCTTGACTATCTCAGCTTTGATGATTTGTTTCATAAACTCAGAACTTTTGAATCTCATGTGAGAGGCTTTTCAAGCGACTCTTTTCCCACTCCTGCTAACTCGGCCTTTGTGAGTTCTATGGCATCCAGTCCCATGTCATATGCAAGTAGCCCAAGCAATATTGTGTCCTCTCAGCACACTTTCCAGCATACTTCTGCTCCTGATCCTACTGCCAAGTCTGGTAGTATGGTAGAAGCTGTTCTTCATTCTTTTGTGGCTCATGTTAATGTTGAACAACAACTTGCTTTTGATGACTTCAAACAGGTCGATAAACTTGACCTGGATGAGATGGATCTTAAATGGAAAATGGCCATGCTTACTCTTAGGGTTCACAAGTTTGAGAGGATAGCAGGAAGGAAATTTAAATACAACCCTCGGGAGCCAGCAAGATTCGATAGAAGCAAGGTGCGATGCTATAACTGCCAGCAACAAGGTCACTTTGCAAGGGAGTACCCTAGCAAGAATGATCAGGAGAAGAGCAGGTACTCCGCTTTCAAGGTTCAGGAGATAAAAGATGACAAGAAGGCATTGGTATCTGTTGACTCTATGGTCAACTGGAATGATCATCAGGCTTCTACTCTGGACTCAGTTGAGTCCTCAACTGACGTGTTTGCAATGATTGCTGGGAATCTCTCTGATGTAGAAGAAGCTGACGAATTTGCTCTTATGGGCATTTCACCTCAAGTACAACACTGTCCTCTTGGTTGTCATGATAAATACTCAGAATTGTTGTCCCAATTTAATGAAGTAAATGATCAAAATGATAAGTATTTTTTAGAGGTTCAAGCCTATAAGGCTTCATTAAACACATTGGAACAACAAAAGAGGTGGTTACAAGATACACAACGTGCGTATGAGGATAAAATCAGGATACTAAGCATTGATTTAGAAAACACTACAAATATGCTTAAATATACAGAAACTGAAAGAGATGCTAGTATCAAAGAAAAAGAGGAGATGCAAGCTAAATTAGATGCTACAATGCTAAGATTTGACAAATGGCAAAAGGCACCTAAAAATCTTCGAAATTAATTGATAGTAGCATGTCTGGCAGAACTAAAAGAGGCTTAGGATTTGAAAAATATATTGATTCAGAAGATGTATTTGATTTATCTATCTCAAGTGTCTTTGATGCCGAAAAAGAGGATGAGGGAAAACCTAGTTACAATAGGTTTAAACCAGCAGCAGAAATGCATGCTGTCCCTCCTCCTCTTACTGGAACTTTTATGCCCACCACATGGCATAATGACTCGGATGGATCACAGATGCTTGAGTCCCCAACAAGTTCTACTAATAATAATGACTTTGTCTCATGTACTTTCAGTGACAAAGCCTGTGACTCTGCATCTAGTGGTTCAAGTGAAGAGTCAAGACCTACAAGTTTCAAGTTGAATGAACATGCTGCTACTGGTGCTAGGAAGTGTGAAGAAAAAGTTGCTGTCAAGTCAAGTGTGTCTGGTCCTAGTTTATTGAGTCCTAGGAAGAATTTCTTCTACGCATGCTGATTCTACTGGTCCTTCGTCTGCACCCACTCCTGGTTCTGCTGCTACTCCTTCTGGTTTTGTTGCTACTTCTGTTGGTTCTTCTACTTCACCTTTGGTTGCTCCTATGGGTTCTACTGCTGGTCCTGCTACCACCATCTTTGCTGCTACCACCACCACTCATGCTTCCACCACCACACCTGTTACTACCACCACCACACATGTTCCTACAACCACCTTTGTTACCACTACCATACCTACTACATCTGATGTGCCATCTCCTTCACCACCAGTTTCTGGAACTCAACCTAATCCTACTTCTGATGCAGCTCCTAGTGGTCCTTTGGGTGGCCACATTCATGAGTCTACTTCTACTGCTTCCCTGTTGCTGCTGAGGTTAAGGTAAAGGTTGAATCAACACCTTCTGATCCCACACCTAGACGTTCCCTTCGCCAGAAACAAGCTCGTCGTATTCGCCATGGTAAGACAGTTCCTTTTGAGAAGCGTGATCCTGAGAATTTAATTGATGCAGCTTCAGATAGCGATTTTGACTTACCCTTGGGCAATGGGAACATTACTGGTTATACGGTTGAGCGTTCTACAACACTTCCTGGTGGCGTATCCCATCGAATTACTTTGAGTGATGGGTCTGTGCGATTGGCAACGGGTTTGCAGGGTGTGTTGTCTTAGGCTGACCGTATGGATCTTATGGCGTTGTATGGACTTGTTGATTCTAGTATGCCGTTTGACCCAATGGCTGTGTCTTCATGGCCTGGTCTGCGAATCTGGGTTGATCTCAAGCTGATGTTGGATGCTCCTCCTAATGCTCCTGTTTCGGGCATATGGAAGGATCAAATGCAATGGGAGATTCTGCGCTGGAAGCTATATGCTGGTTGTGGTGTTCATATGTTGGAATTAGAATCTGGTCATATGGTGTTTATGCTGACGGATGTGAAGTATCCTTTGACTATTTCTTCGATGGAGGCGATGTTAGCGAGTCACTTGCAAATTTCTACTGCTCCATCTGGAAATGAGTCATCTATGGCCACGACATTAGTAGAAGGTATTCAGGCGCGGTTGATAGCAGATAAGAAGGTTGCTTCTGGTATGTAAGGTGATTGGGTTGTAAGTGTTTATGCTTTGTATTTTTGATCATTTGTTCTTATTCTCATTCTTTTCACCAATATGTACAGTGATTGGTGAACTTCATTCTTTAGAGTTAAAAAAAAAAACAAAAAAAAAATAATAAAAAAAAATATAAAAAAATATATACTTTTTATATAATATCTGCTTATACTTTTAACACAGTTTAGATTTTATACTTGTGAATAATATCCCTTGGCTGCTTAACATTGTGGGTTTTGGTTACTGATTTGAGCTTATCCTGGTACTTGGCTTCACTTGGTGTTGGACGTGGTCCACACAACAAATGGTTCTCAACTTACCATGTCTAATCGACAAGGAAAAGTTGATTCACCTTGAGGGTACGGCTCCTGGTGCGATTCTCAAATCCGTTGATTGTTGCCAGGTTACCCAAAACTGGATGGTTTTCACTTGCCATAGTCTTGGACTGAAAAGTGGCTAATCCAAGGGGGTACGGCTCTTGGTAAAGATCTTATCAAATCCGTTGATAGATGTCATAGCTTGCTTAAAGCTATAGGGTGTTCAACTCACCGATGCTTCATTGCTAAGAGTTGGCGAGTCCAGAGGGATACGGCTTCTGGTAAAGACGCATCAAATCCGTTGATGGTTGTGATGGTTTGCCTAAAATCATCAGGGTACTCCCGCTCACCATTGATTCACGTTCTAAGAGTTGGGCTGGGTTCTAGTCTCCCAGGGTGATGCTTATTCCACCCGAATGACTAGCTAGCCCAAGAGTGAGCAGCTACTTGGTAAAGGCTCATCAAATCTGCTCATGTTGCTGAAAAGATTTCACACGATGCTGATTTGTTTCAAGATTTGGAGAAGCTTCTAGTGTTTCATGTTGCGGCGGTTACTCTGATTCTTATCTTGTTGATGCTGCTATTTGTTTTGCTGATACAATCCTCGGGCTTTATTTGCACGTTTTCCAGGAAACTTGAACTCAACAGGTCAAATTCAAGTTTAGGGGAGGATTGTTAGGACCATTGTAATAGTTATATGTAATAGGTAGACTAGGAGGTATGTAGTTCCTCCTGGTCCTAGTAGTAGTAGGAGCAAGTCCTGCTCCTGGTCCTAGTCGTAGTCAAACTTTATTATCTACTTAATATTCTGTTAGGATATGCATGAGATATGTTAGGAAAGGATATGCATATCAGTTTTACACGTTTTCTTTAATGCTGTATTAGGGTTTCCTTGTAGTATAAAGGGAACCTTAGGCAGAAGGGTTATACACACCTTCACCAAAGTAGTTCTAGTGATTATTAATATTAGAAATCCTTAGAAAGGATCAAGTCATTAGAGTTATTCTGTTCTTCTTGATTACATTTATATTTTACATTCATATTGTGTATAGAGTCTCTTTGTGATTTGACTTGTGATTACAGAAGTCATTCATCGGTCCTGACAGGCTGCACGATCTACATCTGGTAGACCCAACAAAATGTACTCCTTGTTTCAGGCTTTCATTTGCTTAGTCATGTTCTTGAAACGGATTCATGTAGCACATGTTATGGCCTTTTTATTGCAGCCCATATTTTCTAATAATTTCGATCTAAATTTGTTTTTGTGTGTTAGCAATTATGTTTGGGACTTTATTTCTTTACCATATGGAATTAGTAAAACTAACTCCTATTTGTATGTTTTTGTATATGTAGGTTGTATATATGTATCTTTATTATGTGAAGTCGAAGCACAATAGATTGTAAGTAACTTTACAAATACATACACAAATAAAAAAGAAAAGCGAGTTTAATGTGAAGCCAAAAGCAAAGATCAACAAACTAAACTCCAATAGTACCAGTAAGGAGGTTTAACTAAATAATTGATTTCATAAATAGCTCTCCATTCAAATGGAATAAAATGTTGAATCGAATATTTCAAAGTCATATGATACTTAAGCATGAGTTTCTTACATGAAATATCAAATACTTGTTGTTTAGTGTTGTATATTATTCACCTTCTTAGGCTTTCCAAGGATAAATAATATCATCATTGTTTTGATCAAAGAAAGCGACGTGTTGTTAGAGCAAACTCATATCTCGACCGTTATATTATGGTGTGCCGCCGGGATGTTGTTTGTCCGGTGCATTCACAACTACTTTAAATACTAGCTGACCGACTTTTAAACCTGGCCAAACACGACAAAAATCTAAACAAACAAAATTCCTAGGTGTGTTTTGTCCATCTAAGATCCGTGAAAATTTATTTTCCAATGATTCTAGATGGTCCCTGTGGACTGGAAATCTAAAGTCCGGTTTTCGCTTAGGTTTGGATGATTTTGGCCGGTTCGGCATTTTTTGTTGTTTTGGCCGGTTTTGACCAGTTTTCGACCGGTTAGGTCGCTTTTCACCGAGTTTTTCCGAGACAAAATGTACTCCTTGTTTCAAACTTTCATTTGCTTAGTCATGTTCTTGAAACGGATTCATGTAGCACATGTTATGGCCTTTTTGTTGCAGCCCATATTTTCTGATAATTTCGATCTAAATTTGTTTTTGTGTGTTAGCAATTATGTTTGGGACTTTATTTCTTTACCATATGGAATTAGTAAAACTAACTCCTATTTGTATGTTTTTGTATATGTAGGTTGTATATATTATGTTTATTATGTGAAGTCGAAGCACAATAGATTGTAAGTAACTTTACAAATACATACACACATAAAGAAAGAAAAGCGAGTTTAATGTGAAGCCAAAAGCAAAGATCAACAAACTAAACTCCAATCATACCGGTAAGGAGGTTTAACTAAATAATTGATTTCATAAATAGCTCGCCATTCAAATGGAATAAAATGTTGAATCGAATATTTTAAAGTCATATGATACTTAAGCATGAGTTTCTTACATGAAATGTCAAATACTTGTTGTTTAGTGTTGTATATTATTCACCTTCTTAGGCTTTCCAAGGATAAATAATATCATCGTTTTTTTGATCAAAGAAAGCGACGTGTTGTTAGAGCAAACTCATATCTCGACCGTTATATTATGGTGTGCCGCCGGGATGTTGTTTGTCCGGTGCATTCACAACTACTTTAAATACTAGCTGACCGACTTTTAAACCTGGCAAAACACGACAAAAAATTAAACAAACAAAATTCCTAGGTGTGTTTGGTCCATCTAAGATCCGTGAAAATTTATTTTCCACGGATTCTAGATGGTCCATGTGGAATGGAAATCTAAAGTCCGGTTTTCGCTTAGGTTTGGATGATTTTGGCCGGTTCGGCATTTTTTAAGGTTTTGGCCGGTTTTGACCAGTTTTCGACCGGTTAGGTCGCTTTTGACCGAGGTTTTCCAAGACAAAATGTACTCCTTGTTTCAAGCTTTCATTTGCTTAGTCATGTTATTTAAACGGATTCATGTAGCACATGTTATGGCCTTTTTATTGCAACCCATATTTTCTGATAATTTCGATCTAAATTTGTTTTTGTGTGTTAGCAGTTATGTTTGGGACTTTATTTCTTTACCATATGGAATTAGTAAAACTAACTCCTATTTGTATGTTTTTGTATATGTAGGTTGTATATATGTATCTTTATTATGTGAAGTCGAAGCACAATAGATTGTAAGTAACTTTACAAATACATACACAAATAAAAAAGGAAAAGCGAGTTTAATGTGAAGCCAAAAGCAAAGATTAACAAACTAAACTCCAATCATACCGGTAAGGAGGTTTAACTAAATAATTGATTTCATAAATAGCTCGCCATTCAAATGGAATAAAAGTTGAATCGAATATTTCAAAGTCATATGATACTTAAGCATGAGTTTCTTTGATGAAATGTCAAATACTTGTTGTTTAGTGTTGTATATTATTCACCTTCTTAGGCTTTCCAAGGATAAATAATATCATCGTTGTTTTGATCAAAGAAAGCGACGTGTTGTTAGAGCAAACTCATATCTCGACCGTTATATTATGGTGTGCCGTCGGGATGTTGTTTGTCCGGTGCATTCACAACTACTTTAAATACTAGCTGACCGACTTTTAAACCTGGCAAAACACAACAAAAAACTAAACAAACAAAATTCCTAGGTGTGTTTGGTCCATCTAAGATCCGTGCAAATTTATTTTCCACGGATTCTAGATGGTCCATGTGGACTGGAAATCTAAAGTCCGGTTTTCGCTTAGGTTTGGATGATTTTGGCCGGTTCGGCATTTTTTAAGGTTTTGACCGGTTTTGACCAGTTTTCGACCGGTTAGGTCGCTTTTGACCGAGGTTTTCCAAGACAAAATGTACTCCTTGTTTCAAGCTTTCATTTGCTTAGTCATGTTCTTTAAACGGATTCATGTAGCACATGTTATGGCCTTTTTATTGCAACCCATATTTTCTGATAATTTCGATTTAAATTTGTTTTTGTGTGTTAGCAGTTATGTTTGGGACTTTATTTCTTTACCATATGGAATTAGTAAAACTAACTCCTATTTGTATGTTTTTGTATATGTAGGTTGTATATATGTATCTTTATTATGTGAAGTCGAAGCACAATAGATTGTAAGTAACTTTACAAATACATACACAAATAAAAAAGGAAAAGCGAGTTTAATGTGAAGCCAAAAGCAAAGATTAACAAACTAAACTCCAATCATACCGGTAAGGAGGTTTAACTAAATAATTGATTTCATAAATAGCTCGCCATTCAAATGGAATAAAATGTTGAATCGAATATTTTAAAGTCATATGATACTTAAGCATGAGTTTCTTACATGAAATGTCAAATACTTGTTGTTTAGTGTTGTATATTATTCACCTTCTTAGGCTTTCCAAGGATAAATAATATCATCGTTTTTTTGATCAAAGAAAGCGACGTGTTGTTAGAGCAAACTCATATCTCGACCGTTATATTATGGTGTGCCGCCGGGATGTTGTTTGTCCGGTGCATTCACAACTACTTTAAATACTAGCTGACCGACTTTTAAACCTGGCAAAACACGACAAAAAATTAAACAAACAAAATTCCTAGGTGTGTTTGGTCCATCTAAGATCCGTGAAAATTTATTTTCCACGGATTCTAGATGGTCCATGTGGAATGGAAATCTAAAGTCCGGTTTTCGCTTAGGTTTGGATGATTTTGGCCGGTTCGGCATTTTTTAAGGTTTTGGCCGGTTTTGACCAGTTTTCGACCGGTTAGGTCGCTTTTGACCGAGGTTTTCCAAGACAAAATGTACTCCTTGTTTCAAGCTTTCATTTGCTTAGTCATGTTATTTAAACGGATTCATGTAGCACATGTTATGGCCTTTTTATTGCAACCCATATTTTCTGATAATTTCGATCTAAATTTGTTTTTGTGTGTTAGCAGTTATGTTTGGGACTTTATTTCTTTACCATATGGAATTAGTAAAACTAACTCCTATTTGTATGTTTTTGTATATGTAGGTTTTATATATGTATCTTTATTATGTGAAGTCGAAGCACAATAGATTGTAAGTAACTTTACAAATACATACACAAATAAAAAAGGAAAAGCGAGTTTAATGTGAAGCCAAAAGCAAAGATTAACAAACTAAACTCCAATCATACCGGTAAGGAGGTTTAACTAAATAATTGATTTCATAAATAGCTCGCCATTCAAATGGAATAAAAGTTGAATCGAATATTTCAAAGTCATATGATACTTAAGCATGAGTTTCTTTGATGAAATGTCAAATACTTGTTGTTTAGTGTTGTATATTATTCACCTTCTTAGGCTTTCCAAGGATAAATAATATCATCGTTGTTTTGATCAAAGAAAGCGACGTGTTGTTAGAGCAAACTCATATCTCGACCGTTATATTATGGTGTGCCGTCGGGATGTTGTTTGTCCGGTGCATTCACAACTACTTTAAATACTAGCTGACCGACTTTTAAACCTGGCAAAACACAACAAAAAACTAAACAAACAAAATTCCTAGGTGTGTTTGGTCCATCTAAGATCCGTGCAAATTTATTTTCCACGGATTCTAGATGGTCCATGTGGACTGGAAATCTAAAGTCCGGTTTTCGCTTAGGTTTGGATGATTTTGGCCGGTTCGGCATTTTTTAAGGTTTTGACCGGTTTTGACCAGTTTTCGACCGGTTAGGTCGCTTTTGACCGAGGTTTTCCAAGACAAAATGTACTCCTTGTTTCAAGCTTTCATTTGCTTAGTCATGTTCTTTAAACGGATTCATGTAGCACATGTTATGGCCTTTTTATTGCAACCCATATTTTCTGATAATTTCGATTTAAATTTGTTTTTGTGTGTTAGCAGTTATGTTTGGGACTTTATTTCTTTACCATATGGAATTAGTAAAACTAACTCCTATTTGTATGTTTTTGTATATGTAGGTTGTATATATGTATCTTTATTATGTGAAGTCGAAGCACAATAGATTGTAAGTAACTTTACAAATACATACACAAATAAAAAAGGAAAAGCGAGTTTAATGTGAAGCCAAAAGCAAAGATTAACAAACTAAACTCCAATCATACCGGTAAGGAGGTTTAACTAAATAATTGATTTCATAAATAGCTCGCCATTCAAATGGAATACAAGTTGAATCGAATATTTCAAAGTCATATGATACTTAAGCATGAGTTTCTTTGATGAAATGTCAAATACTTGTTGTTTAGTGTTGTATATTATTCACCTTCTTAGGCTTTCCAAGGATAAATAATATCATCGTTGTTTTGATCAAAGAAAGCGACGTGTTGTTAGAGCAAACTCATATCTCGACCGTTATATTATGGTGTGCCGCCGGGATGTTGTTTGTCCGGTGCATTCACAACTACTTTAAATACTAGCTGACCGACTTTTAAACCTGGCAAAACACAACAAAAAACTAAACAAACAAAATACCTAGGTGTGTTTGGTCCATCTAAGATCCGTGCAAATTTAATTTCCACGGATTCCAGATTGTCCATGTGGACTGGAAATCTAAAGTCCGGTTTTCGCTTAGGTTTGGATGATTTTGGCCGGTTCGGCATTTTTTTGCGGTTTTGGCCGGTTTTGACCAGTTTTTGACCGGTTAGGTCGCTTTTGACCGAGGTTTTCCGAGACAAAATGTACTCCTTGTTTCAATCTTTGCTTAGTCATGTTCTTGAAACGGATTCATGTAGCACATGTTATGGCCTTTTTATTGCAGCCCATATTTTCTGATAATTTCGATCTAAATTTGTTTTTGTGTGTTAGCAATTATGTTTGGGACTTTATTTCTTTACCATATGGAATTAGTAAAACTAACTCCTATTTGTATGTTTTTGTATATGTAGGTTGTATATATGTATCTTTATTATGTGAAGTCGAAGCACAATAGATTGTAAGTTACTTTACAAATACATACACAAATAAAAAATTAAAGCGAGTTTAATGTGAAGCCAAAAGCAAAGATCAACAAACTAAACTCCAATCGTACCGGTAAGGAGGTTTAACTAAATAATTGATTTCATAAATAGCTCGCCATTCAAATGGAATAAAATGTTGAATCGAATATTTCAAAGTCATATGATACTTAAGCATGAGTTTCTTACATGAAATATCAAATACTTGTTGTTTAGTGTTGTATATTATTCACCTTCTTAGGCTTTCCAAGGATAAATAATATCATCATTGTTTTGATCAAAGAAAGCGACGTGTTGTTAGAGCAAACTCATATCTCGACCGTTATATTATGGTGTGCCGCCGGGATGTTGTTTGTCCGGTGCATTCACAACTACTTTAAATACTAGCTGACCGACTTTTAAACCTGGCAAAACACGACAAAAAACTAAACAAACAAAATTCCTAGGTGTGTTTTGTCCATCTAAGATCCGTGAAAATTTATTTTCCACGGATTCTAGATGGTCCCTGTGGACTGGAAATCTGAAGTCCGGTTTTCGCTTAGGTTTGGATGATTTTGGCCGGTTCGGCATTTTTTGCTGTTTTGGCCGGTTTTGACCAGTTTTCGACCGGTTAGGTCGCTTTTGACCGAGGTTTTCCGAGACAAAATGTACTCCTTGTTTCAAACTTTCATTTGCTTAGTCATGTTCTTGAAACGGATTCATGTAGCACATGTTATGGCCTTTTTATTGCAGCCCATATTTTCTGATAATTTCAATCTAAATTTGTTTTTGTGTGTTAGCAATTATGTTTGGGACTTTATTTCTTTACCATATGGAATTAGTAAAACTAACTCCTATTTGTATGTTTTTGTATATGTAGGTTGTATATATGTATGTTTATTATGTGAAGTCGAAGCACAATAGATTGTAAGTAACTTTACAAATACATACACAAATAAAGAAAGAAAAGCGAGTTTAATGTGAAGCCAAAAGCAAAGATCAACAAACTAAACTCCAATCATACCGGTAAGGAGGTTTAACTAAATAATTGATTTCATAAATAGCTCGCCATTCAAATGGAATAAAATGTTGAATCGAATATTTTAAAGTCATATGATACTTAAGCATGAGTTTCTTACATGAAATGTCAAATACTTGTTGTTTAGTGTTGTATATTATTCACCTTCTTAGGCTTTCCAAGGATAAATAATATCATCATTGTTTTGATCAAAGAAAGCGACGTGTTGTTAGAGCAAACTCATATATCGACCGTTATATTATGGTGTGCCGCCGGGATGTTGTTTGTCCGGTGCATTCACAACTACTTTAAATACTAGCTGACCGACTTTTAAACCTGGCAAAACACGACAAAAAACTAAACAAACAAAATTCCTAGGTGTGTTTGGTCCATCTAAGATCCGTGCAAATTTAATTACCACGGATTCTAGATTGTCCATGTGGACTGGAAATCTAAAGTCCGGTTTTCGCTTAGGTTTGGATGATTTTGGCCGGTTCGGCATTTTTTTGCGGTTTTGGCCGGTTTTGACCAGTTTTCGACCGGTTAGGTCGCTTTTGACCGAGGTTTTCCGAGACAAAATGTACTCCTTGTTTCAATCTTTGCTTAGTCATGTTCTTGAAACGGATTCATGTAGCACATGTTATGGCCTTTTTATTGCAGCCCATATTTTCTGATAATTTCGATCTAAATTTGTTTTTGTGTGTTAGCAATTATGTTTGGGACTTTATTTCTTTACCATATGGAATTAGTAAAACTAACTCCTATTTGTATGTTTTTGTATATGTAGGTTGTATATATGTATCTTTATTATGTGAAGTCGAAGCACAATAGATTGTAAGTTACTTTACAAATACATACACAAATAAAAAATTAAAGCGAGTTTAATGTGAAGCCAAAAGCAAAGATCAACAAACTAAACTCCAATCGTACCGGTAAGGAGGTTTAACTAAATAAATGATTTCATAAATAGCTCGCCATTCAAATGGAATAAAATGTTGAATCGAATATTTCAAAGTCATATGATACTTAAGCATGAGTTTCTTACATGAAATATCAAATACTTGTTGTTTAGTGTTGTATATTATTCACCTTCTTAGGCTTTCCAAGGATAAATAATATCATCATTGTTTTGATCAAAGAAAGCGACGTGTTGTTAGAGCAAACTCATATCTCGACCGTTATATTATGGTGTGCCGCCGGGATGTTGTTTGTCCGGTGCATTCACAACTACTTTAAATACTAGCTGACCGACTTTTAAACCTGGCAAAACACGACAAAAAACTAAACAAACAAAATTCCTGGGTGTGTTTTGTCCATCTAAGATCCGTGAAAATTTATTTTCCATGGATTCTAGATGGTCCCTGTGGACTGGAAATCTAAAGTCCGGTTTTCGCTTAGGTTTGGATGATTTTGGCCGGTTCGGCATTTTTTGCTGTTTTGGCCGGTTTTGACCAGTTTTCGACCGGTTAGGTCGCTTTTGACCGAGGTTTTCCGAGACAAAATGTACTCCTTGTTTCAAACTTTCATTTGCTTAGTCATGTTCTTGAAACGGATTCATGTAGCACATGTTATGGCCTTTTTATTGCAGCCCATATTTTCTGATAATTTCGATCTAAATTTGTTTTTGTGTGTTAGCAATTATGTTTGGGACTTTATTTCTTTACCATATGGAATTAGTAAAACTAACTCCTATTTGTATGTTTTTGTATATGTAGGTTGTATATATGTATGTTTATTATGTGAAGTCGAAGCACAATAGATTGTAAGTAACTTTACAAATACATACACAAATAAAGAAAGAAAAGCGAGTTTAATGTGAAGCCAAAAGCAAAGATCAACAAACTAAACTCCAATCATACCGGTAAGGAGGTTTAACTAAATAATTGATTTCATAAATAGCTCGCCATTCAAATGGAATAAAATGTTTAATCGAATATTTTAAAATCATATGATACTTAAGCATGAGTTTCTTACATGAAATGTCAAATACTTTTTGTTTAGTGTTGTATATTATTCACCTTCTTAGGCTTTCCAAGGATAAATAATATCATCGTTGTTTTGATCAAAGAAAGCGACGTGTTGTTAGAGCAAACTCATATCTCGACCGTTATATTATGGTGTGCCGCCGGGATGTTGTTTGTCCGGTGCATTCACAACTACTTTAAATACTAGCTGACCGACTTTTAAACATGGCAAAACACGGCAAAAAATTCAACAAAGAAAATTCCTAGGTGTGTTTGGTCCATCTAAGATCCGTGCAAATTTATTTTCCACGGATTCTAGATGGTCCATGTGGACTGGAAATCTAAAGTCCGGTTTTCGCTTAGGTTTGGATGATTTTGGCCGGTTCGGCATTTTTTAAGGTTTTGGCCGGTTTTGACCAGTTTTCGACCGGTTAGGTCGCTTTTGACCGAGGTTTTCCGAGACAAAATGTACTCCTTGTTTCAAGCTTTCATTTTCTTAGTCATGTTCTTTAAACGGATTCATGTAGCACATGTTATGGCCTTTTTATTGCAACCCATATTTTCTGATAATTTCGATCTAAATTTGTTTTTGTGTGTTAGCAGTTATGTTTGGGACTTTATGTAACACCCCCACAAATGCTATGCGCAGCGGAACTACAACATTGGGTGCTACACAGTATTCATTGCACACAAGATATATCAAACGACGCTAAAAAGACGCCAACTTAAAAATTGAATTAAAAATTGTTAGATGAGACATGTCCACGGTTTTTCCAACCCCACTTGGTACAACAGAGTTTAGCGTTTAGGTCCCCACTGAATCTCAACCCAAAAAGTACATTTTCATCCTCATGACATAATATAAAAGAGTTTTAAGTGCAAAAAGGGAGGAAAACAAGTAGACCGCCAAGCCACAACAACTTCCATCCTCGCATGCTCCACTGCTATCAAGCTTGGTTACCTGAAACACATGCTTAAAATCGTCAACACAAAGGTTGAGCGAATCTATAGGTTTATCAAAACATCAGTTGAACATAAGTGTTAAAAACCAATCATGATCATTCAATAGCATTGTGGCCATACAATCTATTATTCAAGAATATGACAATTGTGTTTAAGCTCATGACACTAATCCGTTAACTCAATCACCCGCGTAATAAATACCGGCGTGATTCAGATGAAACCAGTGCCCCTTCGAAAGGCATCAGTTGCAATTATACCTTATTTCTCATACAAGATAATCTACCGCAGAACTTACTCAACGTACAGCTTCTCGGCTAGCATTGGGTCGTTAGCCCCGTAGTACTACAAATTGCATAAGCGGCTATCTCCCCCTACTCGAGGGCAGGACAATAGTTAATAGTTCATGAATTTAGGGTCTTTGGCAACTTGGTACTCAACACAATTTCGAGGCAACGTTCGGGTCCAACAATCATTCAAGCCTTATGTTCATTTTCATTTAACTAGCATGTATCCCCCTCGCGGGTTAAAAACATTTGAATAAAGTAAAGAGCGAGGCTATAGACTCACCTTAGATGACACACGAAGCTAGTAGTAGTAGTGATCGCCGTAGTGAAGATGCCTCCCAAATATACACGTCAAAAGCCGCCACCTAACAAATAAGGTGCGCGCTTAACAACATACTCAAGTACCTCAAAACATACTTAGTATAATAAAACCAACGATTCAAAATAATATGTACATAGACATGACCAACCAATACAAGTGAATCCCTTATAAACCCCATAACATATACTAGCTTTCCAAAACTAGTATCTTCGATATTGATCCATCTCAAGATGCCAAATCAACACGGTTCAAGTACCCTACATAGGTCTCCAATCTCAGAATACACACTCTTACATAAGACTCATATCCTTTTAAAACTTTGAGAAGCTAATAGATTAGCCTCTCGCCCCAAACTATGACGCGAGGTTAAGTACCTCCCAAAAATACTCAGCCGGTACTTACCGAAAGTACACGCTGTTTTACCATACCTAAACAACTCCGTTTTCGACGAAACTTGGTGACAAACTCACTCAATATCTGTAGAAGACTCAGTTAAAATTTCATCAAATGATTCACATTTTAGACCCACTTTCTCGACACATCTTTTGACCTTAAAAACCGGACAGTTTTGCACACTTGTATCGTAAAACCGTTTTGACCTCCTTAACCAAAACCATTTACAAATCCGACTCTTGATTATGAAAATAGACTCAAAATGCTAAGTTTAGGGCCTGAGAACAGCCCTTGACCGTTTTTGAAACTCAAGTTATAGTCCCCGAGATTTGACCCAATATCGACAACAATTTCGGATTGCGTCGATACTCGCCTCCCGGTACACGAATATTCAAACCTATGTAACTTTTGACTCGTTATGAGTTAGAAGCTCTACCTTATACCGAAACGAGCGTCTCGGCGACGACTACAACAATATCCAATAATACCAACACTTATCCAACATCTACTGTACGAAAATCGGGCCTAAACCTACTGATCTAAAATGACTCTTTAAAAATCATACCAACAACCAATTTGACCCATTTTTATCATCATCTACACCTTAAATATGTTATACCCATTATCTACAACAACTCCTAATTCTTAGATTCACTTGCATGGTCATATGCATCAATTCAAAATTAAAAACAAATGCATGCACTCAAAAATAAAGAATTAATATAATAATAATAACATATGAGTGGAACCTTACAATGATTAATTAAGATCAAATGATCAAGAACACCATAAAGCCCCAAAATTTCGTGGCTCCTATGATCAAAAACACCAAGATAAAATCTTTTCCAAGCTTGTTTGATTGATTAGAATTGATCCTAGCAACAAAAACAATACATGCAACCAACAAAAATGGATTAAATCAAGGATCATCAAAAATAAATTTGGAAAATCAAAGTTGATGCATGTTAGATTTGATGATTGGAAAACACTTACAAGATGATTTTATAGGTGGGTCTTTGATTAGATTTCTTCAAAAATAAAATTTGGTGGTAGATTATGGTGGTGGTTGTTTGGCCGTGAGCTAGAGAGGAAAAGGGGGAGAACACACACATTTTTGCTAGTTAAAAATGAAAGGTGTGTGTTAGTGGAAGCTTATATATGGTGGAGTGGGGTAGAAAGTGTAAATATGGCTATCTTTTGGCCTTTGTTACAAAATAATTTATAAAGATGGCAAAAATGGTACCTAGTAAGTTTTTATAAATTTACGAGAGTCGGGTTTCGTCCCGGCTACCTCAAAATACTTTTAAATGGTTTAAACGCACACCAAATGAATACACACATGGTTCCGACTCGACTTAACACGTATTAAAATAAAATCTCGAAAAACTCAAATATCGATCAATAGATATTAAAATGTAAGTTTTGGGCATCCGTCGGTATCGTAGTCGTCATCGGTTCTTCTTAAATCGTCAAACGTTAAATTACGACCGTAAACGTTGGTTTCAACTTAAACCGTCAAATATATAACAAATGAAACTTCTTAAAAATTTCAAAAATATACGTAAAATAGGATTAAATAAATGACGTTGGGCTCGGGATATCACATCCATAAGTGAGCCTCAACTTACGAGAGATGCTCATACTGAACAGCTCTTGAGACAATAACTTAGCACCTTACGGCACTTTCACGGGTGTTACACTTTATTTCTTTACCATATGGAATTAGTAAAACTAACTCCTATTTGTATGTTTTTGTATATGTAGGTTGTATATATGTATCTTTATTATGTGAAGTCGAAGCACAATAGATTGTAAGTTACTTTACAAATACATACACAAATAAAAAAGAAAAGCGAGTTTAATGTGAAGCCAAAAGCAAAGATCAACAAACTAAACTCCAATCGTACCGGTAAGGAGGTTTAACTAAATAACTGATTTCATAAATAGCTCGCCATTCAAATGGAATAAAATGTTGAATCGAATATTTCAAAGTCATATGATACTTAAGCATGAGTTTCTTACATGAAATATCAAATACTTGTTGTTTAGTGTTGTATATTATTCACCTTCTTAGGCTTTCCAAGGATAAATAATATCATCATTGTTTTGATCAAAGAAAGCGACGTGTTGTTAGAGCAAACTCATATCTCGACCGTTATATTATGGTGTGCCACCGGGATGTTGTTTGTCCGATGCATTCACAACTACTTTAAATACTAGCTGACCGACTTTTAAACCTGGCAAAACACGACAAAAAACTAAACAAACAAAATTCCTAGGTGTGTTTTGTCCATCTAAGATCCGTGAAAATTTATTTTCCACGGATTCTAGATGGTCCCTGTGGACTGGAAATCTAAAGTCCGGTTTTCGCTTAGGTTTGGATGATTTTGGCCGGTTCGGCATTTTTTGCTGTTTTGGCCGGTTTTGACCAGTTTTCGACCGGTTAGGTCGCTTTTGACCGAGGTTTTCCGAGACAAAATGTACTCCTTGTTTCAAACTTTCATTTGCTTAGTCATGTTCTTGAAACGGATTCATGTAGCACATGTTATGGCCTTTTTATTGCAGCCTATATTTTCTGATAATTTCGATCTAAATTTGTTTTTGTGTGTTAGCAACTATGTTTGGGACTTTATTTCTTTACCATATGGAATTAGTAAAACTAACTCCTATTTGTATGTTTTTGTATATGTAGGTTGTATATATGTATGTTTATTATGTGAAGTCGAAGCACAATAGATTGTAAGTAACTTTACAAACACATACACAAATAAAGAAAGAAAAGCGAGTTTAATGTGAAGCCAAAAGCAAAGATCAACAAACTAAACTCCAATCATACCGGTAAGGAGGTTTAACTAAATAACTGATTTCATAAATAGCTCGCCATTCAAATGGAATAAAATGTTGAATCGAATATTTCAAAGTCATATGATACTTAAGCATGAGTTTCTTACATGAAATGTTAAATACTTGTTGTTTAGTGTTGTATATTATTCACCTTCTTAGGCTTTCCAAGGATAAATAATATCATTGTTGTTTTGATCAAAGAAAGCGACGTGTTGTTAGAGCAAACTCATATCTCGACCGTTATATTATGGTGTGCCGCCGGGATGTTGTTTGTCCGGTGCATTCACAACTACTTTAAATACTAGCTGACCGACTTTTAAACATGGCAAAACACGACAAAAAATTAAACAAACAAAATTCCTAGGTGTGTTTGGTCCATCTAAGATCCGTGCAAATTTATTTTCCTCGGATTCTAGATGGTCCATGTGGACTGGAAATCTAAAGTCCGGTTTTCGCTTAGGTTTGGATGATTTTGGCCGGTTCGGCAATTTTTAAGGTTTTGGCCGGTTTTGACCAGTTTTCGACCGGTTAGGTCGCTTTTGACCGAGGTTTTCCGAGACAAAATGTACTCCTTGTTTCAAGCTTTCATTTTCTTAGTCATGTTCTTTAAACGGATTCATGTAGCACATGTTATGGCCTTTTTATTGCAACCCATATTTTCTGATAATTTCGATCTAAATTTGTTTTTGTGTGTTAGCAGTTATGTTTGGGACTTTATTTCTTTACCAAATGGAATTAGTAAAACTAACTCCTATTTGTATGTTTTTGTATATGTAGGTTGTATATATGTATCTTTATTATGTGAAGTCGAAGCACAATAGATTGTAAGTAACTTTACAAATACATACACAAATAAAAAAGGAAAAGCGAGTTTAATGTGAAGCCAAAAGCAAAGATTAACAAACTAAACTCCAATCATACCGGTAAGGAGGTTTAACTAAATAATTGATTTCATAAATAGCTCGCCATTCAAATGGAATAAAAGTTGAATCGAATATTTCAAAGTCATATGATACTTAAGCATGAGTTTCTTTGATGAAATGTCAAATACTTGTTGTTTAGTGTTGTATATTATTCACCTTCTTAGGCTTTCCAAGGATAAATAATATCATCGTTGTTTTGATCAAAGAAAGCGACGTGTTGTTAGAGCAAACTCATATCTCGACCGTTATATTATGGTGTGCCGCCGGGATGTTGTTTGTCTGGTGCATTCACAACTACTTTAAATACTAGTTGACCGACTTTTAAACCTGGCAAAACACAACAAAAAACTAAACAAACAAAATTCCTAGGTGTGTTTGGTCCATCTACGATCCGTGCAAATTTATTTTCCACGGATTCTAGATGGTCCATGTGGACTGGAAATCTAAAGTCCGGTTTTCGCTTAGGTTTGGATGATTTTGGCCGGTTCGGCATTTTTTACGGTTTTGGCCGGTTTTGACCAGTTTTCGACCGGTTAGGTCGCTATCGACCGAGGTTTTCCGAGACAAAATGTACTCCTTGTTTCAAGCTTTCATTTGCTTAGTCATGTTCTTGAAACGGATTCATGTAGCACATGTTATGGCCTTTTTATTGCAGCCCATATTTTCTGATAATTTCGATCTAAATTTGTTTTTGTGTGTTAGCAATTATGTTTGGGACTTTATTTCTTTACCATATGGAATTAGTAAAACTAACTCCTATTTGTATGTTTTTTTATATGTAGGTTTTATATATGTATCTTTATTATGTGAAGTCGAAGCACAATAGATTGTAAGTAACTTTACAAATACATACACAAATAAAAAAGAAAAGCGAGTTTAATGTGAAGCCAAAAGCAAAGATCAACAAACTAAACTCCAATCGTACCGGTAAGGAGGTTTAACTAAATAATTGATTTCATAAATAGCTCGCCATTCAAATGGAATAAAATGTTGAATCGAATATTTCAAAGTCATATGATACTTAAGCATGAGTTTCTTACATGCAATATCAAATACTTGTTGTTTAGTGTTGTATATAATTCACCTTCTTAGGCTTTCCAAGGATAAATAATATCATCATTGTTTTGATCAAAGAAAGCGACGTGTTGTTAGAGCAAACTCATATCTCGACCGTTATATTATGGTGTGCCGCCGGGATGTTGTTTGTCCGGTGCATTCACAACTACTTTAAATACTAGTTGACCGACTTTTAAACCTGGCAAAACACAACAAAAAACTAAACAAACAAAATTCCTAGGTGTGTTTGGTCCATCTAAGATCCGAGCAAACTTATTTTCCACGGATTCTAGATGGTCCATGTGGACTGGAAATCTAAAGTCCGGTTTTCGCTTAGGTTTGGATGATTTTGGCCGGTTCGGCATTTTTTACGGTTTTGGCCGGTTTTGACCAGTTTTCGACCGGTTAGGTCGCTTTCGACCGAGGTTTTCCGAGACAAAATGTACTCCTTGTTTCAAGCTTTCATTTGCTTAGTCATGTTCTTGAAACGGATTCATGTAGCACATGTTATGGCCTTTTTATTGCAGCCCATATTTTCTTATAATTTCGATCTAAATTTGTTTTTGTGTGTTAGCAATTATGTTTGGGACTTTATTTCTTTACCATATGGAATTAGTAAAACTAACTCCTATTTGTATGTTTTTGTATATGTAGGTTTTATATATGTATCTTTATTATGTGAAGTCGAAGCACAATATATTGTAAGTAACTTTACAAATACATACACAAATAAAAAAGAAAAGCGAGTTTAATGTGAAGCCAAAAGCAAAGATCAACAAACTAAACTCCAATCGTACCGGTAAGGAGGTTTAACTAAATAATTGATTTCATAAATAGCTCGCCATTCAAATGGAATAAAATGTTGAATCGAATATTTCAAAGTCATATGATACTTAAGCATGAGTTTCTTACATGAAATATCAAATACTTGTTGTTTAGTGTTGTATATTATTCACCTTCTTAGGCTTTCCAAGGATAAATAATATCATCATTGTTTTGATCAAAGAAAGCGACGTGTTGTTAGAGCAAACTCATATCTCGACCGTTATATTATGGTGTGCCGCCGGGATGTTGTTTGTCCGGTGCATTCACAACTACTTTAAATACTAGCTGACCGACTTTTAAACCTGGCAAAACACGATAAAAAACTAAACAAACAAAATTCCTAGGTGTGTTTTGTCCATCTAAGATCCGTGAAAATTTATTTTCCACGGATTCTAGATGGTCCCTGTGGACTGGAAATCTAAAGTCCGGTTTTCGCTTAGGTTTGGATGATTTTGACCGGTTCGGCATTTTTTGCGGTTTTGCCCGGTTTTGACCAGTTTTCGACCGGTTAGGTCGCTTTTGACCGAGGTTTTCCGAGACAAAATGTACTCCTTGTTTCAAGCTTTCATTTTCTTAGTCATGTTCTTGAAACGGATTCATGTAGCACATGTTATGGCCTTTGTATTGTAGCCCATATTTTCTGATAATTTCGATCTAAATTTGTTTTTGTGTGTTAGCAGTTATGTTTGGGACTTTATTTCTTTACCAAATGGAATTAGTAAAACTAACTCCTATTTGTATGTTTTTGTATATGTAGGTTGTATATATGTATCTTTATTATGTGAAGTCGAAGCACAATAGATTGTAAGTAACTTTACAAATACATACACAAATAAAAAAGGAAAAGCGAGTTTAATGTGAAGCCAAAAGCAAAGATTAACAAACTAAACTTCAATCATACCGGTAAGGAGGTTTAACTAAATAATTGATTTCATAAATAGCTCGCCATTCAAATGGAATAAAAGTTGAATCGAATATTTCAAAGTCATATGATACTTAAGCATGAGTTTCTTTGATGAAATGTCAAATACTTGTTGTTTAGTGTTGTATATTATTCACCTTCTTAGGCTTTCCAAGGATAAATAATATCATCGTTGTTTTGATCAAAGAAAGCGACGTGTTGTTAGAGCAAACTCATATCTCGACCGTTATATTATGGTGTGCCGCCGGGATGTTGTTTGTCCGGTGCATTCACAACTACTTTAAATACTAGTTGACCGACTTTTAAACCTGGCAAAACACAACAAAAAACTAAACAAACAAAATTCCTAGGTGTGTTTGGTCCATCTACGATCCGTGCAAATTTATTTTCCACGGATTCTAGATGGTCCATGTGGACTGGAAATCTAAAGTCCGGTTTTCGCTTAGGTTTGGATGATTTTGGCCGGTTCGGCATTTTTTACGGTTTTGGCCGGTTTTGACCAGTTTTCGACCGGTTAGGTCGCTATCGACCGAGGTTTTCCGAGACAAAATGTACTCCTTGTTTCAAGCTTTCATTTGCTTAGTCATGTTCTTGAAACGGATTCATGTAGCACATGTTATGGCCTTTTTATTGCAGCCCATATTTTCTGATAATTTCGATCTAAATTTGTTTTTGTGTGTTAGCAATTATGTTTGGGACTTTATTTCTTTACCATATGGAATTAGTAAAACTAACTCCTATTTGTATGTTTTTTTATATGTAGGTTTTATATATGTATCTTTATTATATGAAGTCGAAGCACAATAGATTGTAAGTAACTTTACAAATACATACACAAATAAAAAAGAAAAGCGAGTTTAATGTGAAGCCAAAAGCAAAGATCAACAAACTAAACTCCAATCGTACCGGTAAGGAGGTTTAACTAAATAATTGATTTCATAAATAGCTCGCCATTCAAATGGAATAAAATGTTGAATCGAATATTTCAAAGTCATATGATACTTAAGCATGAGTTTCTTACATGCAATATCAAATACTTGTTGTTTAGTGTTGTATATAATTCACCTTCTTAGGCTTTCCAAGGATAAATAATATCATCATTGTTTTGATCAAAGAAAGCGACGTGTTGTTAGAGCAAACTCATATCTCGACCGTTATATTATGGTGTGCCGCCGGGATGTTGTTTGTCCGGTGCATTCACAACTACTTTAAATACTAGTTGACCGACTTTTAAACCTGGCAAAACACAACAAAAAACTAAACAAACAAAATTCCTAGGTGTGTTTGGTCCATCTAAGATCCGAGCAAACTTATTTTCCACGGATTCTAGATGGTCCATGTGGACTGGAAATCTAAAGTCCGGTTTTCGCTTAGGTTTGGATGATTTTGGCCGGTTCGGTATTTTTTACGGTTTTGGCCGGTTTTGACCAGTTTTCGACCGGTTAGGTCGCTTTCGACCGAGGTTTTCCGAGACAAAATGTACTCCTTGTTTCAAGCTTTCATTTGCTTAGTCATGTTCTTGAAACGGATTCATGTAGCACATGTTATGGCCTTTTTATTGCAGCCCATATTTTCTTATAATTTCGATCTAAATTTGTTTTTGTGTGTTAGCAATTATGTTTGGGACTTTATTTCTTTACCATATGGAATTAGTAAAACTAACTCCTATTTGTATGTTTTTGTATATGTAGGTTTTATATATGTATCTTTATTATGTGAAGTCGAAGCACAATAGATTGTAAGTAACTTTACAAATACATACACAAATAAAAAAGAAAAGCGAGTTTAATGTGAAGCCAAAAGCAAAGATCAACAAACTAAACTCCAATCGTACCGGTAAGGAGGTTTAACTAAATAATTGATTTCATAAATAGCTCGCCATTCAAATGGAATAAAATGTTGAATCGAATATTTCAAAGTCATATGATACTTAAGCATGAGTTTCTTACATGAAATATCAAATACTTGTTGTTTAGTGTTGTATATTATTCACCTTCTTAGGCTTTCCAAGGATAAATAATATCATCATTGTTTTGATCAAAGAAAGCGACGTGTTGTTAGAGCAAACTCATATCTCGACCGTTATATTATGGTGTGCCGCCGGGATGTTGTTTGTCCGGTGCATTCACAACTACTTTAAATACTAGCTGACCGACTTTTAAACCTGGCAAAACACGATAAAAAACTAAACAAACAAAATTCCTAGGTGTGTTTTGTCCATCTAAGATCCGTGAAAATTTATTTTCCACGGATTCTAGATGGTCCCTGTGGACTGGAAATCTAAAGTCCGGTTTTCGCTTAGGTTTGGATGATTTTGGCCGGTCCGGCATTTTTTGCGGTTTTGCCCGGTTTTGACCAGTTTTCGACCGGTTAGGTCGCTTTTGACCGAGGTTTTCCGAGACAAAATGTACTCCTTGTTTCAAGCTTTCATTTTCTTAGTCATGTTCTTGAAACGGATTCATGTAGCACATGTTATGGCCTTTTTATTGTAGCCCATATTTTCTGATAATTTCGATCTAAATTTGTTTTTGTGTGTTAGCAATTATGTTTGGGACTTTATTTCTTTACCATATGGAATTAGTAAAACTAACTCCTATTTGTATGTTTTTGTATATGTAGGTTGTATATATGTATGTTTATTGTGTGAAGTCGAAGCACAATAGATTGTAAGTAACTTTACAAATACATACACAAATAAAAAAGAAAAGCGAGTATAATTTGAAGCCAAAAGCAAAGATCAACAAACTAAACTCCAATCGTACCGGTAAGGAGGTTTAACTAAATAATTGATTTCATAAATAGCTCGCCATTCAAATGGAATAAAAGTTGAATCGAATATTTCAAAGTCATATGATACTTAAGCATGAGTTTCTTACATGAAATATCAAATACTTGTTGTTTAGTGTTGTACATTATTCACCTTCTTAGACTTTCCAAGGATAAATAATATCATCGTTGTTTTGATCAAAGAAAGCGACGTGTTGTTAGAGCAAACTCATATCTCGACCGTTATATAATGGTGTGCCGCCGGGATATTGTCTGTCCGGTGCATTCACAACTACTTAAAATACTAGCTGACCGACTTTTAAACCTGGCAAAACACGACAAAAAACTAAACAAACAAAATTCCTAGGTGTGTTTTGTCCATCTAAGATCCGTGAAAATTTATTTTCCACGGATTCTAGATGGTCCATGTGGACTGGAAATCTAAAGTCCGGTTTTCGCTTAGGTTTGGATGATTTTGGCCGGTTCGGAATTTTTTACAGTTTTGGCCGGTTTTGACCAGTTTTCGACCGGTTAGGTCGCTATCGACCGAGGTTTTCCGAGACAAAATGTACTCCTTGTTTCAAGCTTTCATTTGCTTAGTCATGTTCTTGAAACAGATTCATGTAGCACATGTTATGGCCTTTTTATTGCAGCCCATATTTTCTGATAATTTCGATCTAAATTTGTTTTTGTGTGTTAGCAATTATGTTTGGGACTTTATTTCTTTACCATATGGAATTAGTAAAACTAACTCCTATTTGTATGTTTTTGTATATGTAGGTTTTATATATGTATCTTTATTATGTGAAGTCGAAGCACAATAGATTGTAAGTAACTTTACAAATACATACACAAATAAAAAAGAAAAGCGAGTTTAATGTGAAGCCAAAAGCAAAGATCAACAAACTAAACTCCAATCGTACCGGTAAGGAGGTTTAACAAAATAATTGATTTCATAAATAGCTCGCCATTCAAATGGAATAAAATGTTGAATCGAATATTTCAAAGTCATATGATACTTAAGCATGAGTTTCTTACGTGAAATATCAAATACTTGTTGTTTAGTGTTGTATATTATTCACCTTCTTAGGCTTTCCAAGGATAAATAATATCATCATTGTTTTGATCAAAGAAAGCGACGTGTTGTTAGAGCAAACTCATATCTCGACCGTTATATTATGGTGTGCCGCCGGGATGTTGTTTGTCCGGTGCATTCACAACTACTTTAAATACTAGCTGACCGACTTTTAAACCTGGCAAAACACGACAAAAAACTAAACAAACAAAATTCCTAGGTGTGTTTTGTCCATCTAAGATCCGTGAAAATTTATTTTCCACGGATTCTAGATGGTCCCTGTGGATTGGAAATCTAAAGTCCGGTTTTCGCTTAGGTTTGGATGATTTTGGCCGGTTCGGCATTTTTTGCGGTTTTGCCCGGTTTTGACCAGTTTTCGACCGGTTAGGTCGCTTTTGACCGAGGTTTTCCGAGACAAAATGTACTCCTTGTTTCAAGCTTTCATTTTCTTAGTCATGTTCTTGAAACGGATTCATGTAGCACATGTTATGGCCTTTTTATTGTAGCCCATATTTTCTGATAATTTCGATCTAAATTTGTTTTTGTGTGTTAGCAATTATGTTTGGGACTTTATTTCTTTACCATATGGAATTAGTAAAACTAACTCCTATTTGTATGTTTTTGTATATGTAGGTTGTATATATGTATGTTTATTGTGTGAAGTCGAAGCACAATAGATTGTAAGTAACTTTACAAATACATACACAAATAAAAAAGAAAAGCGAGTATAATTTGAAGCCAAAAGCAAAGATCAACAAACTAAACTCCAATCGTACAGGTAAGGAGGTTTAACTAAATAATTGATTTCATAAATAGCTCGCCATTCAAATGGAATAAAAGTTGAATCGAATATTTCAAAGTCATATGATACTTAAGCATGAGTTTCTAACATGAAATATCAAATACTTGTTGTTTAGTGTTGTACATTATTCACCTTCTTAGACTTTCCAAGGATAAATAATATCATCGTTGTTTTGATCAAAGAAAGCGACGTGTTGTTAGAGCAAACTCATATCTCGACCGTTATATAATGGTGTGCCGCCGGGATATTGTCTGTCCGGTGCATTCACAACTACTTAAAATACTAGCTGACCGACTTTTAAACCTGGAAAAACACGACAAAAAACTAAACAAACAAAATTCCTAGGTGTGTTTTGTCCATCTAAGATCCGTGAAAATTTATTTTCCACGGATTCTAGATGGTCCATGTGGACTGGAAATCTAAAGTCCGGTTTTCGCTTAGGTTTGGATGATTTTGGCCGGTTCGGAGTTTTTTACAGTTTTGGCCGGTTTTGACCAGTTTTCGACCGGTTAGGTCGCTATCGACCGAGGTTTTCCGAGACAAAATGTACTCCTTGTTTCAAGCTTTCATTTGCTTAGTCATGTTCTTGAAACGGATTCATGTAGCACATGTTATGGCCTTTTTATTGCATGCCATATTTTCTGATAATTTCGATCTAAATTTGTTTTTGTGTGTTAGCAATAATGTTTGGGACTTTATTTCTTTACCATATGGAATTAGTAAAACTAACTCCTATTTGTATGTTTTTGTATATGTAGGTTTTATATATGTATCTTTATTATGTGAAGTCGAAGCACAATAGATTGTAAGTAACTTTACAAATACATACACAAATAAAAAAGAAAAGCGAGTTTAATGTGAAGCCAAAAGCAAAGATCAACAAACTAAACTCCAATCGTACCGGTAAGGAGGTTTAACTAAATAATTGATTTCATAAATAGCTCGCCATTCAAATGGAATAAAATGTTGAATCGAATATTTCAAAGTCATATGATACTTAAGCATGAGTTTCTTACATGAAATATCAAATACTTGTTGTTTAGTGTTGTATATTATTCACCTTCTTAGGCTTTCCAAGGATAAATAATATCAGCATTGTTTTGATCAAAGAAAGCGACGTGTTGTTAGAGCAAACTCATATCTCGACCGTTATATTATGGTGTGCCGCCGGGATGTTGTTTGTCCGGTGCATTCACAACTACTTTAAATACTAGTTGACCGACTTTTAAACCTGGCAAAACACAACAAAAAACTAAACAAACAAAATTCCTAGGTGTGTTTGGTCCATCTAAGATCCGAGCAAACTTATTTTCCACGGATTCTAGATGGTCCATGTGGACTGGAAATCTAAAGTCCGGTTTTCGCTTAGGTTTGGATGATTTTGGCCGGTTCGGCATTTTTTACGGTTTTGGCCGGTTTTGACCAGTTTTCGACCGGTTAGGTCGCTTTCGACCGAGGTTTTCCGAGACAAAATGTACTCCTTGTTTCAAGCTTTCATTTGCTTAGTCATGTTCTTGAAACGGATTCATGTAGCACATGTTATGGCCTTTTTATTGCAGCCCATATTTTCTTATAATTTCGATCTAAATTTTTTTTGTGTGTTAGCAATTATGTTTGGGACTTTATTTCTTTACCATATGGAATTAGTAAAACTAACTCCTATTTGTATGTTTTTGTATATGTAGGTTTTATATATGTATCTTTATTATGTGAAGTCGAAGCACAATAGATTGTAAGTAACTATACAAATACATACACAAATAAAAAAGAAAAGCGAGTTTAATGTGAAGCCAAAAGCAAAGATCAACAAACTAAACTCCAATCGTACCGGTAAGGAGGTTTAACTAAATAGTTGATTTCATAAATAGCTCGCCATTCAAATGGAATAAAATGTTGAATCGAATATTTCAAAGTCATATGATACTTAAGCATGAGTTTCTTACATGAAATATCAAATACTTGTTGTTTAGTGTTGTATATTATTCACCTTCTTACGCTTTCCAAGGATAAATAATATCATCATTGTTTTGATCAAAGAAAGCGACGTGTTGTTAGAGCAAACTCATATCTCGACCGTTATATTATGGTGTGCCGCCGGGATGTTGTTTGTCCGGTGCATTCACAACTACTTTAAATACTAGCTGACCGACTTTTAAACCTGGCAAAACACGACAAAAAATTAAACAAACAAAATTCCTAGGTGTGTTTTGTCCATCTAAGATCCGTGAAAATTTATTTTCCACGGATTCTAGATGGTCCCTGTGGACTGGAAATCTAAAGTCCGGTTTTCGCTTAGGTTTGGATGATTTTGGCCGGTTCGGCATTTTTTGCGGTTTTGCCCGGTTTTGACCAGTTTTCGACCGGTTAGGTCGCTTTTGACCGAGGTTTTCTGAGACAAAATGTACTCCTTGTTTCAAGCTTTCATTTTCTTAGTCATGTTCTTGAAACGGATTCATGTAGCACATGTTATGACCTTTTTATTGTAGCCCATATTTTCTGATAATTTCGATCTAAATTTTGTTTTTGTGTGTTAGCAATTATGTTTGGGACTTTATTTCTTTACCATATGGAATTAGTAAAAGTAACTCCTATTTGTATGTTTTTGTATATGTAGGTTGTATATATGTATGTTTATTGTGTGAAGTCGAAGCACAATAGATTGTAAGTAACTTTACAAATACATACACAAATAAAAAAGAAAAGCGAGTATAATGTGAAGCCAAAAGCAAAGATCAACAAACTAAACTCCAATCGTACCGGTAAGGAGGTTTAACTAAATAATTGATTTCATAAATAGCTCGCCATTCAAATGGAATAAAAGTTGAATCGAATATTTCAAAGTCATATGATACTTAAGCATGAGTTTCTTACATGAAATATCAAATACTTGTTGTTTAGTGTTGTATATTATTCACCTTCTTAGACTTTCCAAGGATAAATAATATCATCGTTGTTTTGATCAAAGAAAGCGACGTGTTGTTAGAGCAAACTCATATCTCGACCGTTATATAATGGTGTGCCGCCGGGATATTGTCTGTCCGGTGCATTCACAACTACTTAAAATACTAGCTGACCGACTTTTAAACCTGGCAAAACACGACAAAAAACTAAACAAACAAAATTCCTAGGTATGTTTTGTCCATCTAAGATCCGAGCAAACTTATTTTCCACGGATTCTAGATGGTCCATGTGGACTGGAAATCTAAAGTCCGGTTTTCGCTTAGGTTTGGATGATTTTGGCCGGTTCAGCATTTTTTACGGTTTTGGCCGGTTTTGACCAGTTTTCGACCGGTTAGGTCGCTTTCGACCGAGGTTTTCCGAGACAAAATGTACTCCTTGTTTCAAGCTTTCATTTGCTTAGTCATGTTCTTGAAACGGATTCATGTAGCACATGTTATGGCCTTTTTATTGCAGCCCATATTTTCTTATAATTTCGATCTAAATTTGTTTTTGTGTGTTAGCAATTATGTTTGGGACTTTATTTCTTTACCATATGGAATTAGTAAAACTAACTCCTATTTGTATGTTTTTGTATATGTAGGTTTTATATATGTATCTTTATTATGTGAAGTCGAAGCACAATAGATTGTAAGTAACTTTACAAATACATACACAAATAAAAAAGAAAAGCGAGTTTAATGTCAAGCCAAAAGCAAATAACAACAAACTAAACTCCAATCGTACCGGTAAGGAGGTTTAACTAAATAATTGATTTCATAAATAGCTCGCCATTCAAATGGAATAAAATGTTGAATCGAATATTTCAAAGTCATATGATACTTAAGCATGAGTTTCTTACATGAAATATCAAATACTTGTTGTTTAGTGTTGTATATTATTCACCTTCTTAGGCTTTCCAAGGATAAATAATATCATCATTGTTTTGATCAAAGAAAGAGACGTGTTGTTAGAGCAAACTCATATCTCGACCGTTATATTATGGTGTGCCGTCGGGATGTTGTTTGTCCGGTGCATTCACAACTACTTTAAATACTAGCTGACCGACTTTTAAACCTGGCAAAACACGACAAAAAACTAAACAAACAAAATTCCTAGGTGTGTTTTGTCCATCTAAGATCCGTGAAAATTTATTTTCCACGGATTCTAGATGGTTCCTGTGGACTGGAAATCTAAAGTCCGGTTTTCGCTTAGGTTTGGATGATTTTGGCCGGTTCGTCATTTTTTGCGGTTTTGCCCGGTTTTGACCAGTTTTCGACCGGTTAGGTCGTTTTTGACCGAGGTTTTCCGAGACAAAATGTACTCCTTGTTTCAAGCTTTCATTTGCTTAGTCATGTTCTTGAAACGGATTCATGTAGCACATGTTATGGCCTTTTTATTGCAGCCCATATTTTCTTATAATTTCGATCTAAATTTGTTTTTGTGTGTTAGCAATTATGTTTGGGACTTTATTTCTTTACCATATGGAATTAGTAAAACTAACTCCTATTTGTATGTTTTTGTATATGTAGGTTGTATATATGTATCTTTATTATGTGAAGTCGAAGCACAATAGATTGTAAGTAACTTTACAAATACATACACAAATAAAAAAGAAAAGCGAGTTTAATGTGAAGCCAAAAGCAAAGATCAACAAACTAAACTCCAATCGTACCGGTAAGGAGGTTTAACTAAATAATTGATTTCATAAATAGCTCGCCATTCAAATGGAATAAAATGTTGAATCGAATATTTCAAAGTCATATGATACTTAAGCATGAGTTTCTTACATGAAATATCAAATACTTGTTGTTTAGTGTTGTATATTATTCACCTTCTTAGGCTTTCCAAGGATAAATAATATCATCATTGTTTTGATCAAAGAAAGCGACGTGTTGTTAGAGCAAACTCATATCTCGACCGTTATATTATGGTGTGCCGCTGGGATGTTGTTTGTCCAGTGCATTCACAACTACTTTAAATACTAGATGACCGACTTTTAAACCTGGCAAAACACGACAAAAAACTAAACAAACAAAATTCCTAGGTGTGTTTTGTCCATCTAAGATCCGTGAAAATTTATTTTCCACGGATTCTAGATGGTCCCTGTGGACTGGAAATCTAAAGTCCGGTTTTCGCTTAGGTTTGGATGATTTTGGCCGGTTCGGCATTTTTTGCGGTTTTGGCCGGTTTAGACCAGTTTTCGACCGGTTAGGTCGCTTTTGACCGAGGTTTTCCGAGAAAAAATGTACTCCTTGTTTCAATCTTTCATTTGCTTAGTCATGTTCTTGAAACGGTTTCATGTAGCACATGTTATGGCCTTTTTATTGCAGCCCATATTTTCTGATAATTTCGATCTAAATTTGTTTTTGTGTGTTAGCAATTATGTTTGGGACTTTATTTCTTTACCATATGGAATTAGTAAAACTAACTCCTATTTGTATGTTTTTGTATATGTAGGTTGTATATTTGTATCTTTATTATGTGAAGTCGAAGCACAATAGATTGTAAGTAACTTTACAAATACATACACAAATAAAAAAGAAAAGCGAGTTTAATGTGAAGCCAAAAGCAAAGATCAACAAACTAAACTCCAATCGTACCGGTAAGCAGGTTTAACTAAATAATTGATTTCATAAATAACTCGCCATTCAAATGGAATAAAATGTTGAATCGAATATTTCAAAGTCATATGATACTTAAGCATGAGTTTCTTACATGAAATATCAAATACTTGTTGTTTATTGTTGTATATTATTCACCTTCTTAGGCTTTCCAAGGATAAATAATATCATCATTGTTTTGATCAAAGAAAGCGACGTGTTGTTAGAGCAAACTCATATCTCGACCGTTATATTATGGTGTGCCGCCGGGATGTTGTTTGTCCGGTGCATTCACAACTACTTTAAATACTAGCTGACCGACTTTTAAACCTGGCAAAACACGACAAAAAACTAAACAAACAAAATTCCTAGGTGTGTTTTGTCCATCTAAGATCCGTGAAAATTTATTTTCCACGGATTCTAGATGGTCCCTGTGGACTGGAAATCTAAAGTCCGGTTTTCGCTTAGGTTTGGATGATTTTGGCCGGTTCGGCATTTTTTGCGGTTTTGGCCGGTTTTGACCAGTTTTCGACCGGTTAGGTCGCTTTTGACCGAGGTTTTCCGAGACAAAATGTACTCCTTGTTTCAAGCTTTCATTTGCTTAGTCATGTTCTTGAAACGGATTCATGTAGCACATGTTATGGCCTTTTTATTGCAGCCCATATTTTCTGATAATTTCGATCTAAATTTGTTTTTGTGTGTTAGCAATTATGTTTGGGACTTTATTTCTTTACCAAATGGAATTAGTAAAACTAACTCCTATTTGTATGTTTTTGTATATGTAGGTTGTATATATGTATCTTTATTATGTGAAGTCGAAGCACAATAGATTGTAAGTAACTTTACAAATACATACACAAATAAAAAAGAAAAGAGAGTTTAATGTGAAGCCAAAAGCAAAGATCAACAAACTAAACTCCAATCGTACCGGTAAGGAGGTTTAACTAAATAATTGATTTCATAAATAGCTCGCCATTCAAATGGAATAAAATGTTGAATCGAATATTTCAAAGTCATATGATACTTAAGCATGAGTTTCTTACATGAAATATCAAATACTTGTTGTTTAGTGTTGTATATTATTCACCTTCTTAGGCTTTCCAAGGATAAATAATATCATCATTGTTTTGATCAAAGAAAGCGACGTGTTGTTAGAGCAAACTCATATCTCGACCGTTATATTATGGTGTGCCGCTGGGATGTTGTTTGTCCGATGCATTCACAACTACTTTAAATACTAGCTGACCGACTTTTAAACCTGGCAAAACACGACAAAAAGCTAAACAAACAAAATTCCTAGGTGTGTTTTGTCCATCTAAGATCCGTGAAAATTTATTTTCCACGGATTCTAGATGGTCCCTGTGGACTGGAAATCTAAAGTCCGGTTTTCGCTTAGGTTTGGATGATTTTGGCCGGTTCGGCATTTTTTGCTGTTTTGGCCGGTTTTGACCAGTTTTCGACCGGTTAGGTCGCTTTTGACGGAGGTTTTCCGAGACAAAATGTACTCCTTGTTTCAAACTTTCATTTGCTTAGTCATGTTCTTGAAACGGATTCATGTAGCACATGTTATGGCCTTTTTATTGCAGCCCATATTTTCTGATAATTTCGATCTAAATTTGTTTTTGTGTGTTAGCAATTATGTTTGGGACTTTATTTCTTTACCATATGGAATTAGTAAAACTAACTCCTATTTGTATGTTTTTGTATATGTAGGTTGTATATATGTATGTTTATTATGTGAAGTCGAAGCACAATAGATTGTAAGTAACTTTACAAATTGTAACACCCCCACAATTGCTATGCGCAGCGGAACTACAACAATGGGTGCTACACAGTATTCATTGCACACAAGATATATCAAACGACGCTAAAAAGACGTCAACTTAAAACTTGAAATTTAAAATTTTTAGATGATACATGTCCACGGTTTTTCCAACCCCAAATGGTACACAGAGTTTAGCGTTTTCGGTCCCCATGAATCTCAACCCAAGAATTTCAGTTTACAACAACATAACATTAAACTTAAAAATTGTTTAAGTAGAAAAGGAGGGAAAAACAAGCGGACTCCAAGCCATACACACAACGTCCATCCCATGCATGCTCCATCCTACACCTCAGCGGTTACCTGAAACACATGCCAAAATTTTGGTCAACGAAAACGTTGAGGGGAATTCATAGGTTTTACAATCTATTTGAACGTATATATATAATAAAAACCATTCGTGATCATTTATAGTCTTGTCGATCAAACAAACTATAATCAGGATACTGACAATTGTGTTTAAGCTCATGACACTAATCCGTTAACTCAATCACCCGCGTAATAAATACCGGCGTGATTCAGATGAAACCAGTGCCCCTTCTAAAGGCATCAGTTGCAATTATACCTTATTTCTCATACAAAATAATCTACCGCAGAACTTACTAAAAGTACAGCTTCTCGGCTAGCATTGGGTCGTTAACCCCGTAGTACTACAAATTGCATAAGCGGCTATTTCCCCCTACTCGAGGGCAGGACAATAGTTAATAGTTCATGATTTTAGGGACTTTTGCAACTTTGGTACTCAACACAATTTCTAAGGCAACTTTCGGGTCTAACAATCATTCATGATATACGTTCCTTTTAAAAACTAGCATGCATTTCCCTCGCGGGTAAAACAATTTGAAATAAATATAAGCGAGGCTATAAATTCACACCTTATATCTTAAGTAGTCGGTAGTTCGAGGGATGATCACTGACGACGAAACAGATGCCCGGTTAAATCAACACCTATCACAAATAACGCGTAATGAGTATTCTCATTTAAAATACTTACGGTACTGTATAAAGTACATATATACTAGTCACTTAGGACAAGTATAACTCATGCCAAAAACAAAATAACAAGTATCACTCATTTTATACCATTCGTTCTCATTACTTACGTTGTCCATTTTTACTCATTCTCGCCGGTACTTGACTAAAGTACGGGCTGTTTTACCATGTCTAACCACACTTATAAAACTTGACAAAATTCTCAAAAATCCTATAAGACCTGTAGATAACATGTTTTTAAGCCCAATAAAAGTTTTTACTTTTACGACCCGTTACTCGACGCTTTTCTACGACTACATTTTACGGGCTGAAATTGCACTTCGACCAATTTTGACCTCTTTGACCTATATGAAAAGTACCTTTGACTTCTTTGACACCTAAGTCAACATATAGACTCATTTATACAGGTTTGGGACCAAATTTTGACCCTTGACCATTTACCAATTTATACTTGTGACCCTCGGGATATGACTAAAACTTTACATAAATTCGGATTATGAAAGTCCTCGTCTCCCGGTACTCGATATTAAAAACCTCATAACTTTTAGCTCGTTTTGAGTCACGGGCTCTACCTTATACCAATTGAAAGACAAGAAGACCCTCTACAACTACATTTAGTTTTCAAGACCTGGAAAAAAATCATTTTTATGAAATGGACCTAAAGTTTCTGCCTAAAAATGACCATACCAAAAACACACTTAGACTCGATTCCAAACCTTCTAACCACCTCTAGGCAACATCCTAAGCCTCCCTAAACATATCCAAACACCAATAATCAGTCCTACCCCTATTGATCAACCAATCTCAAAATCAAAAATCAAAGAAATGAACATGCATTCACCTAAACCTACTTAAATCATCACTAAACAATAAACCAAACACAAGACTAAGCTCAAATTTCAACAACCACCATGGCTCCCCAAACACCCCTTGTGCCGTGGGGTTTGGGTGCCCCAATCACCACAACCAAATTGATTTTGGTGGGTTTTCTTGGTGTTTATACTTCCATAACTCATAAAATTAACATGCATTACAACATTTAGCCACAAAAAGGAATTTAGATCATCTTGAAAAATCTTAGAAAATTTTTGTTAGTGCATGTGGGATTTGAGCACATAGAAATGTAGGGAATGACCAAATTAGATGTGGTCTAACCTTGGTTTTTATGAAAATCAAGTGGAAAAAGTTTTTGGTGGATTTCTTGGTGTTTTTGGGGTGTCCGTCGGCTAGAGAGAGCAAAGAGGGAAGAGAGTTGATTATTTTGGGTGATATGTTCTATGTGTTTGTGTTTGTGTAATTTTTGGCCTTTTTGGTGGATTGGGAGGGACCTAATTGCAATATTTGGTTTCTTTTGGCCTTAAGTGGAAAACGTCCTCAAAACTTTGCGGGTTCGACTCATTTGTCAATTTTGAAAATTTTACGGGAGTCGGAAATCATCCCGAACACTCCAAAATATTTTTGGGATACTTTAAATGTACTCGGAAGGCTATAAAACTCACCCGACTCAACTTAACACGAACCGTAAGTAAAATTCTCGAAAAATTACATTATCGATAAATCGTCAAAAATTATATAAAATTGGGCATCCCTCGGGATCGTAATCGTCATCGTCCTTCTTAAAACGTCAATCGTAAAAATTATAACCTCGAACATCGGCTCTAACCAAAATACTTATAAATATAGAAATTATAATTTATAAAAATTTCAAAAATTAGCGTAATTTAGGGTAACGTTAATGACCTCGATTCTAGGGTGTCACATCCACCCCTCCTTAAAGAGAGCGACGTCCCGGCGCTCGCCTCTTCTTGTACTCACATTTCGTTCTACTGGAACAGATGAGGATACCTTTCCTTGAAAAAGTCCTCACGTTCCCAGGTGTATTCCGGTCCACGCTTAGAATTCCATCGGACCTTCACAATAGGAATCCTACTACGTTTCAACCGCTTGACCTCCCGGTCCATAATTTCCCCAGGTTCTTCCACAAAGTGCATTTTGTTGTCTAGTCGAATCTCGTCCAAAGGAATCACCAATTCCTTATCCGCCAAACTCTTCTTCAGGTTCGATACGTGAAACGTGTCATGAATAGCACTAAGCTCGGTCGGCAATTCTAACTTGTACGCTACTGGTCCAATTCGTTCAACGATCTTAAACGGTCCAATATACCTCGGACTCAACTTTCCTTTCTTTCCAAAACGAATTACACCCTTCCACGGCGATACCTTGAGCATAACCATATCTCCAACTTCAAACTCCAACGGTTTCCTTCGGTTATCGGCATAACTCTTCTGTCGGCTTCTCGCAGCAAGTAGTCGGTTCTTGATCTGCACGATCTTCTCTGTCGTTTCTAATACCATTTCGGGTCCAGTCAATTGACTTTCCCCTACTTCACTCCAACACACAGGCGATCTACACTTCCTTCCATACAATGCTTCGAACGGTGCCGCTTTGATACTCGCATGATAACTATTATTGTACGAAAATTCCACCAGAGGCAAGTGGCGTTCCCAACTTCCTCCAAAATCAATCACGCATGCTCGGAGCATGTCCTCCATCGTTTGAATAGTTCGTTCACTCTGGCCGTCAGTTTCCGGGTGATAAGCCGTGCTTAAACTCAGTTCAGTGCCCATCGCATGTTGAAGCGATTTCCAAAATTCCGACGTAAATCTACTATCGCGATCCGAAATGATCGATAACGGCACTCCATGTCTACAGACGATCTCCTTCACGTACACGCTGGCGAGTTTTTCCATGCTGTCCGTCTTCTTCATAGGTAAGAAATGAGCAGATTTCGTCAACCTATCCACAATTACCCATATCATATCGCATCCACTAGGAGTCCTAGGTAAACCCGTCACGAAATCCATAGCGATTTTCTCCCATTTCCATTCTGGGATCTCCGGTTGTACCAACAATCCAGATGGTTTCTTATGTTCTGCCTGAACCTTCGCGCAAGTCAAACACTTACTAACGTAACGAGCAATATCTGCCTTCATATTCGGCCACCAATAGACTTTCTTCAGGTCGTGGTACATTTTATCCGATCCAGGATGTATCGAATACTTCGACTTATGCGACTCATTCATAACCAATTCTCGAACTCCAGGCTTTCCTTCCTCAGATGAACATAATGGTAACCAAATTCGATTCTCAAAATATCTCAGTCCGTCAGACCTAATCACGAAAAGAGGTTTCAACATTCGTCCCAAATTCTCGGCTTCAACATTCCCTTTCATTAATCCTCTCTCCTGAGCCTTCAGTATGGTTTCGGTTAAGTCAACGCTCTCAGTCATCACTAAAGCTCTAACCCTCAAAGGTTTCTCCCGTTCCTTCCTACTCAATGCATCCGCTACAACATTCGCCTTCCCAGGGTGGTAGCGAATTTCGCAGTCATAATCACTCAGTAGTTCAACCCATCGTCTTTGTCGCATATTCAACTCCTTTTGATCTAAAATGTGCTGCAAACTCTTGTGGTCAGTGAATACAACACACTTTGTCCCATACAGATAGTGTCTCCACAACTTTAACGCAAAAACTACAGCTCCTAATTCCAAATCGTGCGTCGTGTAGTTCTCCTCGTTCTTCCTTAATTGCCTCGACGCGTAAGCTATCACCTTTTCACGTTGCATTAATACCGCTCCATAACCCTTACGAGACGCATCACAATACACTACGAAGTCTTCGGTTCCTTCAGGCAATGACAAAATCGGCGCGGAACATAACTTATCCTTGAGCGTTTTGAAAGCAAGCTCTTCCTCAATTCCCCATTCATACACCCTATTCTTTTCGGTAAGCCGCGTCAATGGTTTTGCAATCAACGAAAATCCTTCAATGAACCTTCGATAATACCCCGCTAAACCCAGAAATTGTCGAACTTCAGTCGGCGTCGTCGGTGCTGACCATTCCCTGATCGCTTCGATCTTAGCAGGATCTACACGAACTCCCTCACTATCAATCACATGACCTAGAAACTGCACTGATTCCAACCAAAACTCACACTTAGAGAATTTTGCATACAGCTTCTCCTTCCTTAACAACTCCAAAATCTTTCTCAGGTGCTTCTCGTGCTCCTCCTTACTTTTAGAGTAAATAAGTATATCGTCGATGAAAACAATAACAAACGTATCTAGATACGGCTTGCACACGCGATTCATAAGGTCCATGAATACAGCAGGCGCGTTTGTCAACCCAAACGGCATCACTCGAAATTCAAAGTGTCCATACCGCGTACGAAAGGCAGTTACAGGAATATCCTCCTCTCTTACACGCAGTTGATGATACCCTGATCTTAAATCGATCTTTGAGTATACACTGGAACCTTGCAATTGATCGAACAAATCGTCAATCCTCGGCAATGGGTACCGATTCTTAACCGTCAGCTTATTGAGTTCCCTATAGTCGATACACATCCTAAACGAACCATCTTTCTTCTTCACAAACAACATTGGCGCTCCCCAAGGTGATGAGCTCGGCCTAATAAATCCTTTGTCCATCAATTCCTTCAGTTGATCCGCTAACTCCTTTAACTCAGATGGTGCTAAGCGATAAGGTGCACGTGCAACCGGCGCAGCTCCTGGCACTAAATCAATTCGAAACTCGACCTCACGGGTAGGCGGTAAACCTGGCAACTCGTCTGGAAAAACGTCCGGATACTCGCAAATAACTGGTACCTCTTCGATCCTCGCCTCTACATCACCATCGCTCGAAACTTGTGCCAAAAACACATCGCATCCGCTCTCTACGTACTTCATCATTTTCAAACACGAAATCACCTTCAAACGAGAAGTGCATTCGTCTCCCTTTACCGTCAAAACCCTATTCCTCAACGGAATCTGAACCAATCTCTCGCCACAGACGATCATAGCACTGTGCGCCATTAGCCAATCCATTCCCACAATCACGTCAAACGATCCTAGCTCTATAGGCATCAAGTCGATTTTAAAAGCGTAGTTTCCTAACTTCAAGGTACACCCTTTCAGTATAGAATTCGTACTAACAATTTTTCCATCGGCTAACTCAACATTATAACTAGTCGCTAACAACACCGGTTTTCTATCGATATGATGACTAAATCTAACATCTACAAAACTCTTGTCGGAGTCAGAATCAAACAAAATACTAGCATAACAAGCGTCTAGCAAAAACGTACCGGTAACCACATTGGGACCCTGTGGTTTATCAGCCGTTCCCACTTGATACACAGCAGCCGCATTATTACCTCCTCGCCTGTTTCCTGCCTTCAGGCAATTCGCTTGCACATGACCCCTTTCTCCACAACTATAACATCCCCTCATCCTGATAGCATTAGCCCCAGTGGTTACTCCTCCCCTTCGACAACCAGATGTCCTATGACCTGCTTTCCCACACTTGCCGCATGCAGGCGGGCAATTTCCAACATGGTACAAATTGCACTTACCACAATGGGGATTCACTTTCACACCTCTAGGGTTCGTCACTGCCCTCATCCCTTCGTTCCTTCTCTGATTAAACTGCTGATTACGGTTCGGCCCATGGTTGTTTCGATTTCCACCTCGGTTCTGGCCTTGGGATTGATTGCTTTGTGCCGCTTCCCATTTCCTTTTGTTGCCTTCAGCAATGTAGTTCTGCTTGTCCTGAAGCTTAACGTCCATCAAAGCGTGAGCCATTTGAACCGCTTCATCAAACGTTCCAGGTTTTGACGAAGTTGTTTCTCCTTTGATATTGCTGGATAAACCCTTAATATACTGCTTCATTTTCTTAGCATCATTGGCAAATATGTCCGGACACAAAAGACTTAATTCATTGAATCTCCTGGTGTAAGCAGCTGTATCGTTATTCTTCAAGGTCAAGTGCCTCAATTCATCCTCCAATTGCCCCAATTCCTCCTCTGGCCAAAACTTCTTAGTCAACAAAGCTTTTGTCGCATTCCACGTCCTTGCATTCGCTACAGCCAATCCAACCGTAGCTACCTGGGTATTCCACCAACTTAACGCATCATCGAGAAACGTAGCAGCTGCAAACTTTACTTTATCCGCTTCTGCACAACCACTAATTTCGAACGTACTTTCAACCTTTTCCAACCATCGTCTAAGTTCTAAAGCTCCACCCGTTCCACGGAATTGCGTGGGACCGCACTTCATAAAACTAGAATAGGTACACACTCTCGGGGCTTGCTGTCTCCCCACGTTCCTTCCTGGATCCTGATTTCTCCCAGCTCGGTCCGCTTCCAACGCGTTTGCTATAGCTTCCTGAATCATGGTGTTAACACGATCGGCAGTCAACTTTGGAGGCATGGTGTTATCGAATATCTCTTTCTGCAAGACAAGAAAAATAGAAAAACAATGTAAGTATACATATCAAGTTTCCCAGACATAATATACATAAAACGACACATCACTACGGAGTTACTAATATTCATCAATTCACACCACAAAAGATCAAATTTAAGACATATCACAGATCATGAAAGGTAACATAGATTGTATTGATAATTAACCAAAATCGTGACAAGTATTGCCACTACAATCGTTCACCATAAAACTTCAAGTACTTGAGTTTCTCGTCATAATACCATCATACAAAGGTCCAAAATAGTTCTATTACAATGATCAAAGAAAATACAAAACAAGTAACTAGGCATGTGGTGATCCACACGGCCTCTTGGATGGCGGCTCGTCGTCGTCTTCCTCGGTTTCCTCATCACTAACGTCCTCATCCACATCATCCATTTTTCTTTTCCCTTTCTCATCCGGCCCACATTCTGTTTCCTTTTTCGTCCCTGATGTGGATCCACACTCAATCGCTACCTGACTTCCCACCGTAATACAAGCACCTCCAGTAGGCGGCTGAATCATGAAGTCGTTCGCCTCCATCTCCAAATCGTCCACGAATCTCCAATCCGGGGGCAATGAATCTCTCACACGATGCTCCCAACTCTGCATCCTCGACAACCTCATCTGATCTTCCCTCACACGGTCAAGACTAGCACTTAAATTTGCAACCATTGATCTTAAACTGTTGATGTCACTTTTATTCACATTCCCGTCATACTCAATTCTTGCCGTCCTTTCCAACAGTCTTTGGTGTTCCCTTTCAGTCTTATCAAACTTCTTAATTACCCTAGTCTCGACTACAAACCGCTCATACATCAACCTTTCCATCCTCCCCAAACGACCTGCGGGATCCCAGTAGTGTCTCGGTCTCGGAAAGTAGACCCTTGCAATATTCTCATGAATCGATGGTGACTTGGATGATTTGCTGGACTCTCCACTGCTCCCATTACTTACTCGAACAAATCCCGGCACTGTTCTCAAATAATCCTTACAATTGTCCATCGGGCGATTAAAGGGTTGCTGCTCATAACGACCGGTCGGTGGTACCTCATAACCCTTCGACGAATTCGGGGATTGAAACAAATCAGGTTCGGTCTGGCCTACAGCATCCTCGGGAATGCCATCATCCATTAGCTCCTCGGGCTCTTCTTCGGAATCCTCACTCTCGTCACTACTCATGCTGAAATTATCCACCTCACTCTCATCATTGTCGTTTTCCGGCCCTATTTCGTCTTCTGGAGCGATCCATCCATTATCATTGTCCGGCGGGTTCGGAGGAAACGGTCCCCCTTCGTGACCTACGACGTAATCGTTTCCATTATCATTAGGCGGTACCTCGGCCATTCCTGCAATAACAGCGAATTTCGGAGGGTACATAAGTAATTATACAATAATTATAAATACATGCATGCAAATGCAATGCAAAGGTGGTACATATGCCCGAAATGTAATAATATGATGCTCATGCATGATTAATACAAAAATTACGATGTCGGATATTTCACGTAAAATTCAACGTCTACATATAGTAATTCCATACTTACGTAATAATTACCCACATATATACTTTACTCAAAAGTATACGTCAAATGCCATAAATACAACAATAAATCTTACCGGAGCCATGCAGGATAGTTGTGTGTGCTTGGACCCTTTTCTTACGACACCAAAAGTTATAGTTTAGGATTTTCAAAAACGACCTAGTTCTCTATAACTCGTGGCTCTGATACCAATCTGTAACACCCCCACAATTGCTATGCGCAGCGGAACTACAACAATGGGTGCTACACAGTATTCATTGCACACAAGATATATCAAACGACGCTAAAAAGACGTCAACTTAAAACTTGAAATTTAAAATTTTTAGATGATACATGTCCACGGTTTTTCCAACCCTAAATGGTACACAGAGTTTAGCGTTTTCGGTCCCCATGAATCTCAACCCAAGAATTTCAGTTTACAACAACATAACATTAAACTTAAAAATTGTTTAAGTAGAAAAGGAGGGAAAAACAAGCGGACTCCAAGCCATACACACAACGTCCATCCCATGCATGCTCCATCCTACACCTCAGCGGTTACCTGAAACACATGCCAAAATTTTGGTCAATGAAAACGTTGAGTGGAATTCATAGGTTTTACAATCTATTTGAACGTATATATATAATAAAAACCATTCGTGATCATTTATAGTCTTGTCGATCAAACAAACTATAATCAGGATACTGACAATTGTGTTTAAGCTCATGACACTAATCCGTTAACTCAATCACCCGCGTAATAAATACCGGCGTGATTCAGATGAAACCAGTGCCCCTTCTAAAGGCATCAGTTGCAATTATACCTTATTTCTCATACAAAATAATCTACCGCAGAACTTACTAAAAGTACAGCTTCTCGGCTAGCATTGGGTCGTTAACCCCGTAGTACTACAAATTGCATAAGCGGCTATTTCCCCCTACTCGAGGGCAGGACAATAGTTAATAGTTCATGATTTTAGGGACTTTTGCAACTTTGGTACTCAACACAATTTCTAAGGCAACTTTCGGGTCTAACAATCATTCATGATATACGTTCCTTTTAAAAACTAGCATGCATTTCCCTCGCAGGTAAAACAATTTGAAATAAATATAAGCGAGGCTATAAATTCACACCTTATATCTTAAGTAGTCGGTAGTTCGAGGGATGATCACTGACGACGAAACAGATGCCCGGTTAAATCAACACCTATCACAAATAACGCGTAATGAGTATTCTCATTTAAAATACTTACGGTACTGTATAAAGTACATATATACTAGTCACTTAGGACAAGTATAACTCACGCCAAAAACAAAATAACAAGTATCACTCATTTTATACCATTCGTTCTCATTACTTACGTTGTCCATTTTTACTCATTCTCGCCGGTACTTGACTAAAGTACGGGCTGTTTTACCATGTCTAACCACACTTATAAAATTTGAAAAAATTCTCAAAAATCCTATAAGACCTGTAGATAACATGTTTTTAAGCCCAATAAAAGTTTTTACTTTTACGACCCGTTACTCGACGCTTTTCTACGACTACATTTTACGGGCTGAAATTGCACTTCGACCAATTTTGACCTCTTTGACCTATATGAAAAGTACCTTTGACTTCTTTGACACCTAAGTCAACATATAGACTCATTTATACAGGTTTGGGACCAAATTTTGACCCTTGACCATTTACCAATTTATACTTGTGACCCTCGGGATTTGACTAAAACTTTACATAAATTCGGATTATGAAAGTCCTCGTCTCCCGGTACTCGATATTAAAAACCTCATAACTTTTAGCTCGTTTTGAGTCACGGGCTCTACCTTATACCAATTTAAAGACAAGAAGACCCTCTACAACTACATTTAGTTTTCAAGACCTGGAAAAAAAAAATCATTTTTATGAAATGGACCTAAAGTTTCTGCCTAAAAATGACCATACCAAAAACACACTTAGACTCGATTCCAAACCTTCTAACCACCTCTAGGCAACATCCTAAGCCTCCCTAAACATATCCAAACACCAATAATCAGTCCTACCCCTATTGATCAACCAATCTCAAAATCAAAAATCAAAGAAATGAACATGCATTCACCTAAACCTACTTAAATCATCACTAAACAATAAACCAAACACAAGACTAAGCTCAAATTTCAACAACCACCATGGCTCCCCAAACACCCCTTGTGCCGTGGGGTTTGGGTGCCCCAATCACCACAACCAAATTGATTTTGGTGGGTTTTCTTGGTGTTTATACTTCCATAACTCATAAAATTAACATGCATTACAACATTTAGCCACAAAAACGAATTTGGATCATCTTGAAAAATCTTAGAAAATTTTTGTTAGTGCATGTGGGATTTGAGCACATAGAAATGTAGGGAATGACCAAATTAGATGTGGTCTAACCTTGGTTTTTATGAAAATCAAGTGGAAAAAGTTTTTGGTGGATTTCTTGGTGTTTTTGGGGTGTCCGTCGGCTAGAGAGAGCAAAGAGGGAAGAGAGTTGATTATTTTGGGTGATATGTTCTATGTGTTTGTGTTTGTGTAATTTTTGGCCTTTTTGGTGGATTGGGAGGGACCTAATTGCAATATTTGGTTTCTTTTGGCCTTAAGTGGAAAACGTCCTCAAAACTTTGCGGGTTCGACTCATTTGTCAATTTTGAAAATTTTACGGGAGTCGGAAATCATCCCGAACACTCCAAAATATTTTTGGGATACTTTAAATGTACTCGGAAGGCTATAAAACTCACCCGACTCAACTTAACACGAACCGTAAGTAAAATTCTCGAAAAATTACATTATCGATAAATCGTCAAAAATTATATAAAATTGGGCATCCCTCGGGATCGTAATCGTCATCGTCCTTCTTAAAACGTCAATCGTAAAAATTATAACCTCGAACATCGGCTCTAACCAAAATACTTATAAATATAGAAATTATAATTTATAAAAATTTCAAAAATTAGCGTAATTTAGGGTAACGTTAATGACCTCGATTCTAGGGTGTCACACAAATACATACACAAATAAAGAAAGAAAAGCGAGTTTAATGTGAAGCCAAAAGCAAAGATCAACAAACTAAACTCTAATCATACCGGTAAAGAGGTTTAATTAAATAATTGATTTCATAAATAGCTCGCCATTCAAATGGAATAAAATGTTGAATCGAATATTTCAAAGTCATATGATACTTAAGCATGAGTTTCTTACATGAAATGTCAAATACTTGTTGTTTAGTGTTGTATATTATTCACCTTCTTAGGCTTTCCAAGGATAAATAATATCATCGTTGTTTTGATCAAAGAAAGCGACGTGTTGTTAGAGCAAACTCATATCTCGACCGTTATATTATGGTGTGCCGTCGGGATGTTGTTTGTCCGGTGCATTCACAACTACTTTAAATACTAGCTGACCGACTTTTAAACATGGCAAAACACGACAAAAAATTAAACAAACAAAATTCCTAGGTGTGTTTGGTCCATCTAAGATCCGTGCAAATTTATTTTCCACGGATTCTAGATGGTCCATGTGGACTGGAAATCTAAAGTCCGGTTTTCGCTTAGGTTTGGATGATTTTGGCCGGTTCGGCATTTTTTAAGGTTTTGGCCGGTTTTGACCGGTTTTCGACCGGTTAGGTCGCTTTTGACCGAGGTTTTCTGAGACAAAATGTACTCCTTGTTTCAAGCTTTCATTTTCTTAGTCATGTTCTTTAAACGGATTCATGTAGCACATGTTATGGCCTTTTTATTGCAACCCATATTTTCTGATAATTTCGATCTAAATTTGTTTTTGTGTGTTAGCAGTTATGTTTGGGACTTTATTTCTTTACCATATGGAATTAGTATAACTAACTCCTATTTGTATGTTTTTGTATATGTAGGTTGTATATATGTATCTTTATTATGTGAAGTCGAAGTACAATAGATTGTAAGTAACTTTACAAATACATACACAAATAAAAAAGGAAAAGCGAGTTTAATGTGAAGCCAAAAGCAAAGATTAAAAAACTAAACTCCAATCATACCGGTAAGGAGGTTTAACTAAATAATTGATTTCATAAATAGCTCGCCATTCAAATGGAATAAAAGTTGAATCGAATATTTCAAAGTCATATGATACTTAAGCATGAGTTTCTTTGATGAAATGTCAAATACTTGTTGTTTAGTGTTGTATATTATTCACCTTCTTAGGCTTTCCAAGGATAAATAATATCATCGTTGTTTTGATCAAAGAAAGCGGCGTGTTGTTAGAGCAAACTCATAACTCGACCGTTATATTATGGTGTGCCGCCGGGATGTTGTTTGTCCGGTGCATTCACAACTACTTTAAATACTAGTTGACCGACTTTTAAACCTGGCAAAACACAACAAAAAACTAAACAAACAAAATTCCTAGGTGTGTTTGGTCCATCTAAGATCCGAGCAAACTTATTTTCCACGGATTCTAGATGGTCCATGTGGACTGGAAATCTAAAGTCCGGTTTTCGCTTAGGTTTGGATGATTTTGGCCGGTTCGGCATTTTTTACGGTTTTGGCCGGTTTTGACCAGTTTTCGACCGGTTAGGTCGCTTTCGACCGAGGTTTTCCGAGACAAAATGTACTCCTTGTTTGAAGCTTTCATTTGCTTAGTCATGTTCTTGAAACGGATTCATGTAGCACATGTTATGGCCTTTTTATTGCAACCCATATTTTCTTATAATTTCGATCTAAATTTGTTTTTGTGTGTTAGCAATTATGTTTGGGACTTTATTTCTTTACCATATGGAATTAGTAAAACTAACTCCTATTTGTATGTTTTTGTATATGTAGGTTTTATATATGTATCTTTATTATGTGAAGTCGAAGCACAATAGATTGTAAGTAACTTTACAAATACATACACAAATAAAAAAGAAAAGCGAGTTTAATGTCAAGCCAAAAGCAAAGATCAACAAACTAAACTCCAATCGTACCGGTAAGGAGGTTTAACTAAATAATTGATTTCATAAATAGCTCGCCATTCAAATGGAATAAAATGTTGAATCGAATATTTCAAAGTCATATGATACTTAAGCATGAGTTTCTTACATGAAATATCAAATACTTGTTGTTTAGTGTTGTATATTATTCACCTTCTTAGGCTTTCCAAGGATAAATAATATCATCGTTGTTTTGATCAAAGAAAGCGACGTGTTGTTAGAGCAAACTCATATCTCGACCGTTATATTATGGTGTGCCGTCGGGATGTTGTTTGTCCGGTGCATTCACAACTACTTTAAATACTAGCTGACCGACTTTTAAACATGGCAAAACACGACAAAAAATTAAACAAACAAAATTCCTAGGTGTGTTTGGTCCATCTAAGATCCGTGCAAATTTATTTTCCACGGATTCTAGATGGTCCATGTGGACTGGAAATCTAAAGTCCGGTTTTCGCTTAGGTTTGGATGATTTTGGCCGGTTCGGCATTTTTTAAGGTTTTGGCCGGTTTTGACCGGTTTTCGACCGGTTAGGTCGCTTTTGACCGAGGTTTTCTGAGACAAAATATACTCCTTGTTTCAAGCTTTCATTTTCTTAGTCATGTTCTTTAAACGGATTCATGTAGCACATGTTATGGCCTTTTTATTGCAACCCATATTTTCTGATAATTTCGATCTAAATTTGTTTTTGTGTGTTAGCAGTTATGTTTGGGACTTTATTTCTTTACCATATGGAATTAGTAAAACTAACTCCTATTTGTATGTTTTTGTATATGTAGGTTGTATATATGTATCTTTATTATGTGAAGTCGAAGTACAATAGATTGTAAGTAACTTTACAAATACATACACAAATAAAAAAGGAAAAGCGAGTTTAATGTGAAGCCAAAAGCAAAGATTAAAAAACTAAACTCCAATCATACCGGTAAGGAGGTTTAACTAAATAATTGATTTCATAAATAGCTCGCCATTCAAATGGAATAAAAGTTGAATCGAATATTTCAAAGTCATATGATACTTAAGCATGAGTTTCTTTGATGAAATGTCAAATACTTGTTGTTTAGTGTTGTATATTATTCACCTTCTTAGGCTTTCCAAGGATAAATAATATCATCGTTGTTTTGATCAAAGAAAGCGGCGTGTTGTTAGAGCAAACTCATAACTCGACCGTTATATTATGGTGTGCCGCCGGGATGTTGTTTGTCCGGTGCATTCACAACTACTTTAAATACTAGTTGACCGACTTTTAAACCTGGCAAAACACAACAAAAAACTAAACAAACAAAATTCCTAGGTGTGTTTGGTCCATCTAAGATCCGAGCAAACTTATTTTCCACGGATTCTAGATGGTCCATGTGGACTGGAAATCTAAAGTCCGGTTTTCGCTTAGGTTTGGATGATTTTGGCCGGTTCGGCATTTTTTACGGTTTTGGCCGGTTTTGACCAGTTTTCGACCGGTTAGGTCGCTTTCGACCGAGGTTTTCCGAGACAAAATGTACTCCTTGTTTCAAGCTTTCATTTGCTTAGTCATGTTCTTGAAACGGATTCATGTAGCACATGTTATGGCCTTTTTATTGCAGCCCATATTTTCTTATAATTTCGATCTAAATTTGTTTTTGTGTGTTAGCAATTATGTTTGGGACTTTATTTCTTTACCATATGGAATTAGTAAAACTAACTCCTATTTGTATGTTTTTGTATATGTAGGTTTTATATATGTATCTTTATTATGTGAAGTCGAAGCACAATAGATTGTAAGTAACTTTACAAATACATACACAAATAAAAAAGAAAAGCGAGTTTAATGTCAAGCCAAAAGCAAAGATCAACAAACTAAACTCCAATCGTACCGGTAAGGAGGTTTAACTAAATAATTGATTTCATAAATAGCTCGCCATTCAAATGGAATAAAATGTTGAATCGAATATTTCAAAGTCATATGATACTTAAGCATGAGTTTCTTACATGAAATATCAAATACTTGTTGTTTAGTGTTGTATATTATTCACCTTCTTAGGCTTTCCAAGGATAAATAATATCATCATTGTTTTGATCAAAGAAAGAGACGTGTTGTTAGAGCAAACTCATATCTCGACCGTTATATTATGGTGTGCCGCCGGGATGTTGTTTGTCCGGTGCATTCACAACTACTTTAAATACTAGCTGACCGACTTTTAAACCTGGCAAAACACGACAAAAAACTAAACAAACAAAATTCCTAGGTGTGTTTTGTCCATCTAAGATCCGTGAAAATTTATTTTCCACGGATTCTAGATGGTCCCTGTGGACTGGAAATCTAAAGTCCGGTTTTCGCTTAGGTTTGGATGATTTTGGCCGGTTCGGCATTTTTTGCGGTTTTGCCCGGTTTTGACCAGTTTTCGACCGGTTAGGTCGCTTTTGACCGAGGTTTTCCGAGACAAAATGTACTCCTTGTTTCAAGCTTTCATTTTCTTAGTCATGTTCTTGAAACGGATTCATGTAGCACATGTTATGGCCTTTTTATTGTAGCCCATATTTTCTGATAATTTCGATCTAAATTTGTTTTTGTGTGTTAGCAATTATGTTTGGGACTTTATTTCTTTACCATATGGAATTAGTAAAACTAACTCCTATTTGTATGTTTTTGTATATGTAGGTTGTATATATGTATGTTTATTATGTGAAGTCGAAGCACAATAGATTGTAAGTAACTTTACAAATACATACACAAATAAAAAAGAAAAGCGAGTATACTGTGAAGCCAAAAGCAAAGATCAACAAACTAAACTCCAATCGTACCGGTAAGGAGGTTTAACTAAATAATTGATTTCATAAATAGCTCGCCATTCAAATGGAATAAAAGTTGAATCGAATATTTCAAAGTTATATGATACTTAAGCATGAGTTTCTTTGATGAAATGTCAAATACTTGTTGTTTAGTGTTGTATATTATTCACCTTCTTAGGCTTTCCAAGGATAAATAATATCATCTTTGTTTTGATCAAAGAAAGCGACGTGTTTTTAGAGCAAACTCATATCTCGACCGTTATATTATGGTGTGCCGCCAGGATGTTGTTTGTCCGGTGCATTCACAACTACTTTAAATACTAGCTGACCGACTTTTAAACCTGGCAAAACACGACAAAAAATTAAACAAACAAAATTCCTAGGTGTGTTTGGTCCATCTAAGATCCGTGCAAATTTATTTTCCACGGATTCTAGATGGTCCATGTGGACTGGAAATCTAAAGTCCGGTTTTCGCTTAGGTTTGGATGATTTTGGCCGGTTCGGCATTTTTTGCGGTTTTGGCCGGTTTTGACCAGTTTTCGACCGGTTAGGTCGCTTTTGACCGAGGTTTTCCGAGACAAAATGTACTCCTTGTTTCAAGCTTTCATTTGCTTAGTCATGTTCTTGAAACGGATTCATGTAGCACATGTTATGGCCTTTTTATTGCAGCCCATATTTTCTGATAATTTCGATCTAAATTTGTTTTTGTGTGTTAGCAATTATGTTTGGGACTTTATTTCTTTACCATATGGAATTAGTAAAACTAACTCCTATTTGTATGTTTTTGTATATGTAGGTTGTATATTTGTATCTTTATTATGTGAAGTCGAAGCACAATAGATTGTAAGTAACTTTACAAATACATACACAAATAAAAAAGAAAAGCGAGTTTAATGTGAAGCCAAAATCAAAGATTAACAAACTAAACTCCAATCGTACCGGTAAGGAGGTTTAACTAAATAATTGATTTCATAAATAGCTCGCCATTCAAATGGAATAAAATGTTGAATCGAATATTTCAAAGTCATATGATACTTAAGCATGAGTTTCTTACATGAAATATCAAATACTTGTTGTTTAGTGTTGTATATTATTCACCTTCTTAGGCTTTCCAAGGATAAATAATATCATCATTGTTTTGATCAAAGAAAGCGACGTGTTGTTAGAGCACACTCATATCTCGACCGTTATATTATGGTGTGCCGCCGGGATGTTGTTTGTCCGGTGCATTCACAACTACTTTAAATACTAGCTGACCGACTTTTAAACCTGGCAAAACACGACAAAAAACTAAACAAACAAAATTCCTAGGTGTGTTTTGTCCATCTAAGATCCGAGAAAATTTATTTTCCACGGATTCTAGATGGTCCCTGTGGACTGGAAATCTAAAGTCCGGTTTTCGCTTAGGTTTGGATGATTTTGGCCGGTTCGGCATTTTTTGCGGTTTTGGCCGGTTTTGACCAGTTTTCGACCGGTTAGGTCGCTTTTGACCGAGGTTTTCCGAGACAAAATGTACTCCTTGTTTCAAGATTTCATTTGCTTAGTCATGTTCTTGAAACGGATTCATATAGCACATGTTATGGCCTTTTTATTGCAGCCCATATTTTCTGATAATTTCGATCTAAATTTGTTTTTGTGTGTTAGCAATTATGTTTGGGACTTTATTTCTTTACCATATGGAATTAGTAAAACTAACTCCTATTTGTATGTTTTTGTATATGTAGGTTGTATATATGTATCTTTATTATGTGAAGTCGAAGCACAATAGATTGTAAGTAACTTTACAAATACATACACAAATAAAAAAGAAAAGCGAGTTTAATGTGAAGCCAAAAGCAAAGATCAACAAACTAAACTCCAATCGTACCGGTAAGGAGGTTTAACTAAATAATTGATTTCATAAATAGCTCGCCATTCAAATGGAATAAAAGTTGAATCGAATATTTCAAAGTCATATGATACTTAAGCATGAGTTTCTTTGATGAAATGTCAAATACTTGTTGTTTAGTGTTGTATATTATTCACCTTCTTAGGCTTTCCAAGGATAAATAATATCATCGTTGTTTTGATCAAAGAAAGCGGCGTGTTGTTAGAGCAAACTCATAACTCGACCGTTATATTATGGTGTGCCGCCGGGATGTTGTTTGTCCGGTGCATTCACAACTACTTTAAATACTAGTTGACCGACTTTTAAACCTGGCAAAACACAACAAAAAACTAAACAAACAAAATTCCTAGGTGTGTTTGGTCCATCTAAGATCCGAGCAAACTTATTTTCCACGGATTCTAGATGGTCCATGTGGACTGGAAATCTAAAGTCCGGTTTTCGCTTAGGTTTGGATGATTTTGGCCGGTTCGGCATTTTTTACGGTTTTGGCCGGTTTTGACCAGTTTTCGACCGGTTAGGTCGCTTTCGACCGAGGTTTTCCGAGACAAAATGTACTCCTTGTTTCAAGCTTTCATTTGCTTAGTCATGTTCTTGAAACGGATTCATGTAGCACATGTTATGGCCTTTTTATTGCAACCCATATTTTCTTATAATTTCGATCTAAATTTGTTTTTGTGTGTTAGCAATTATGTTTGGGACTTTATTTCTTTACCATATGGAATTAGTAAAACTAACTCCTATTTGTATGTTTTTGTATATGTAGGTTTTATATATGTATCTTTATTATGTGAAGTCGAAGCACAATAGATTGTAAGTAACTTTACAAATACATACACAAATAAAAAAGAAAAGCGAGTTTAATGTCAAGCCAAAAGCAAAGATCAACAAACTAAACTCCAATCGTACCGGTAAGGAGGTTTAACTAAATAATTGATTTCATAAATAGCTCGCCATTCAAATGGAATAAAATGTTGAATCGAATATTTCAAAGTCATATGATACTTAAGCATGAGTTTCTTACATGAAATATCAAATACTTGTTGTTTAGTGTTGTATATTATTCACCTTCTTAGGCTTTCCAAGGATAAATAATATCATCGTTGTTTTGATCAAAGAAAGCGACGTGTTGTTAGAGCAAACTCATATCTCGACCGTTATATTATGGTGTGCCGTCGGGATGTTGTTTGTCCGGTGCATTCACAACTACTTTAAATACTAGCTGACCGACTTTTAAACATGGCAAAACACGACAAAAAATTAAACAAACAAAATTCCTAGGTGTGTTTGGTCCATCTAAGATCCGTGCAAATTTATTTTCCACGGATTCTAGATGGTCCATGTGGACTGGAAATCTAAAGTCCGGTTTTCGCTTAGGTTTGGATGATTTTGGCCGGTTCGGCATTTTTTAAGGTTTTGGCCGGTTTTGACCGGTTTTCGACCGGTTAGGTCGCTTTTGACCGAGGTTTTCTGAGACAAAATATACTCCTTGTTTCAAGCTTTCATTTTCTTAGTCATGTTCTTTAAACGGATTCATGTAGCACATGTTATGGCCTTTTTATTGCAACCCATATTTTCTGATAATTTCGATCTAAATTTGTTTTTGTGTGTTAGCAGTTATGTTTGGGACTTTATTTCTTTACCATATGGAATTAGTAAAACTAACTCCTATTTGTATGTTTTTGTATATGTAGGTTGTATATATGTATCTTTATTATGTGAAGTCGAAGTACAATAGATTGTAAGTAACTTTACAAATACATACACAAATAAAAAAGGAAAAGCGAGTTTAATGTGAAGCCAAAAGCAAAGATTAAAAAACTAAACTCCAATCATACCGGTAAGGAGGTTTAACTAAATAATTGATTTCATAAATAGCTCGCCATTCAAATGGAATAAAAGTTGAATCGAATATTTCAAAGTCATATGATACTTAAGCATGAGTTTCTTTGATGAAATGTCAAATACTTGTTGTTTAGTGTTGTATATTATTCACCTTCTTAGGCTTTCCAAGGATAAATAATATCATCGTTGTTTTGATCAAAGAAAGCGGCGTGTTGTTAGAGCAAACTCATAACTCGACCGTTATATTATGGTGTGCCGCCGGGATGTTGTTTGTCCGGTGCATTCACAACTACTTTAAATACTAGTTGACCGACTTTTAAACCTGGCAAAACACAACAAAAAACTAAACAAACAAAATTCCTAGGTGTGTTTGGTCCATCTAAGATCCGAGCAAACTTATTTTCCACGGATTCTAGATGGTCCATGTGGACTGGAAATCTAAAGTCCGGTTTTCGCTTAGGTTTGGATGATTTTGGCCGGTTCGGCATTTTTTACGGTTTTGGCCGGTTTTGACCAGTTTTCGACCGGTTAGGTCGCTTTCGACCGAGGTTTTCCGAGACAAAATGTACTCCTTGTTTCAAGCTTTCATTTGCTTAGTCATGTTCTTGAAACGGATTCATGTAGCACATGTTATGGCCTTTTTATTGCAGCCCATATTTTCTTATAATTTCGATCTAAATTTGTTTTTGTGTGTTAGCAATTATGTTTGGGACTTTATTTCTTTACCATATGGAATTAGTAAAACTAACTCCTATTTGTATGTTTTTGTATATGTAGGTTTTATATATGTATCTTTATTATGTGAAGTCGAAGCACAATAGATTGTAAGTAACTTTACAAATACATACACAAATAAAAAAGAAAAGCGAGTTTAATGTCAAGCCAAAAGCAAAGATCAACAAACTAAACTCCAATCGTACCGGTAAGGAGGTTTAACTAAATAATTGATTTCATAAATAGCTCGCCATTCAAATGGAATAAAATGTTGAATCGAATATTTCAAAGTCATATGATACTTAAGCATGAGTTTCTTACATGAAATATCAAATACTTGTTGTTTAGTGTTGTATATTATTCACCTTCTTAGGCTTTCCAAGGATAAATAATATCATCATTGTTTTGATCAAAGAAAGAGACGTGTTGTTAGAGCAAACTCATATCTCGACCGTTATATTATGGTGTGCCGCCGGGATGTTGTTTGTCCGGTGCATTCACAACTACTTTAAATACTAGCTGACCGACTTTTAAACCTGGCAAAACACGACAAAAAACTAAACAAACAAAATTCCTAGGTGTGTTTTGTCCATCTAAGATCCGTGAAAATTTATTTTCCACGGATTCTAGATGGTCCCTGTGGACTGGAAATCTAAAGTCCGGTTTTCGCTTAGGTTTGGATGATTTTGGCCGGTTCGGCATTTTTTGCGGTTTTGCCCGGTTTTGACCAGTTTTCGACCGGTTAGGTCGCTTTTGACCGAGGTTTTCCGAGACAAAATGTACTCCTTGTTTCAAGCTTTCATTTTCTTAGTCATGTTCTTGAAACGGATTCATGTAGCACATGTTATGGCCTTTTTATTGTAGCCCATATTTTCTGATAATTTCGATCTAAATTTGTTTTTGTGTGTTAGCAATTATGTTTGGGACTTTATTTCTTTACCATATGGAATTAGTAAAACTAACTCCTATTTGTATGTTTTTGTATATGTAGGTTGTATATATGTATGTTTATTATGTGAAGTCGAAGCACAATAGATTGTAAGTAACTTTACAAATACATACACAAATAAAAAAGAAAAGCGAGTATACTGTGAAGCCAAAAGCAAAGATAAACAAACTAAACTCCAATCGTACCGGTAAGGAGGTTTAACTAAATAATTGATTTCATAAATAGCTCGCCATTCAAATGGAATAAAAGTTGAATCGAATATTTCAAAGTTATATGATACTTAAGCATGAGTTTCTTTGATGAAATGTCAAATACTTGTTGTTTAGTGTTGTATATTATTCACCTTCTTAGGCTTTCCAAGGATAAATAATATCATCTTTGTTTTGATCAAAGAAAGCGATGTGTTTTTAGAGCAAACTCATATCTCGACCGTTATATTATGGTGTGCCGCCAGGATGTTGTTTGTCCGGTGCATTCACAACTACTTTAAATACTAGCTGACCGACTTTTAAACCTGGCAAAACACGACAAAAAATTAAACAAACAAAATTCCTAGGTGTGTTTGGTCCATCTAAGATCCGTGCAAATTTATTTTCCACGGATTCTAGATGGTCCATGTGGACTGGAAATCTAAAGTCCGGTTTTCGCTTAGGTTTGGATGATTTTGGCCGGTTCGGCATTTTTTGCGGTTTTGGCCGGTTTTGACCAGTTTTCGACCGGTTAGGTCGCTTTTGACCGAGTTTTTCCGAGACAAAATGTACTCCTTGTTTCAAGCTTTCATTTGCTTAGTCATGTTCTTGAAACGGATTCATGTAGCACATGTTATGGCCTTTTTATTGCAGCCCATATTTTCTGATAATTTCGATCTAAATTTGTTTTTGTGTGTTAGCAATTATGTTTGGGACTTTATTTCTTTACCATATGGAATTAGTAAAACTAACTCCTATTTGTATGTTTTTGTATATGTAGGTTGTATATTTGTATCTTTATTATGTGAAGTCGAAGCACAATAGATTGTAAGTAACTTTACAAATACATACACAAATAAAAAAGAAAAGCGAGTTTAATGTGAAGCCAAAATCAAAGATCAACAAACTAAACTCCAATCGTACCGGTAAGGAGGTTTAACTAAATAATTGATTTCATAAATAGCTCGCCATTCAAATGGAATAAAATGTTGAATCGAATATTTCAAAGTCATATGATACTTAAGCATGAGTTTCTTACATGAAATATCAAATACTTGTTGTTTAGTGTTGTATATTATTCACCTTCTTAGGCTTTCCAAGGATAAATAATATCATCATTGTTTTGATCAAAGAAAGCGACGTGTTGTTAGAGCACACTCATATCTCGACCGTTATATTATGGTGTGCCGCCGGGATGTTGTTTGTCCGGTGCATTCACAACTACTTTAAATACTAGCTGACCGACTTTTAAACCTGGCAAAACACGACAAAAAACTAAACAAACAAAATTCCTAGGTGTGTTTTGTCCATCTAAGATCCGAGAAAATTTATTTTCCACGGATTCTAGATGGTCCCTGTGGACTGGAAATCTAAAGTCCGGTTTTCGCTTAGGTTTGGATGATTTTGGCCGGTTCGGCATTTTTTGCGGTTTTGGCCGGTTTTGACCAGTTTTCGACCGGTTAGGTCGCTTTTGACCGAGGTTTTCCGAGACAAAATGTACTCCTTGTTTCAAGATTTCATTTGCTTAGTCATGTTCTTGAAACGGATTCATATAGCACATGTTATGGCCTTTTTATTGCAGCCCATATTTTCTGATAATTTCGATCTAAATTTGTTTTTGTGTGTTAGCAATTATGTTTGGGACTTTATTTCTTTACCATATGGAATTAGTAAAACTAACTCCTATTTGTATGTTTTTGTATATGTAGGTTGTATATATGTATCTTTATTATGTGAAGTCGAAGCACAATAGATTGTAAGTAACTTTACAAATACATACACAAATAAAAAAGAAAAGCGAGTTTAATGTGAAGCCAAAAGCAAAGATCAACAAACTAAACTCCAATCGTACCGGTAAGGAGGTTTAACTAAATAATTGATTTCATAAATAGCTCGCCATTCAAATGGAATAAAATGTTGAATCGAATATTTCAAAGTCATATGATACTTAAGCATGAGTTTCTTACATGAAATATCAAATACTTGTTGTTTAGTGTTGTATATTATTCACATTCTTAGGCTTTCCGAGGATAAATAATATCATCATTGTTTTGATCAAAGAAAGCGACGTGTTGTTAGAGCAAACTCATATCTCGACCGTTATATTATGGTGTGCCGCTGGGATGTTGTTTGTCCGGTGCATTCACAACTACTTTAAATACTAGCTGACCGACTTTTAAACCTGGCAAAACACGACAAAAAATAAACAAACAAAATTCCTAGGTGTGTTTTGTCCATCTAAGATCCGTGAAAATTTATTTTCCACGGATTCTAGATGGTCCCTGTGGACTGGAAATCTAAAGTCCGGTTTTCGCTTAGGTTTGGATGATTTTGGCCGGTTCGGCATTTTTTGCGGTTTTGGCCGGTTTTGACCAGTTTTCGACCGGTTAGGTCGCTTTTGACCGAGGTTTTCCAAGAAAAAATGTACTCCTTGTTTCAAGATTTCATTTGCTTAGTCATGTTCTTGAAACGGATTCATGTAGCACATGTTATGGCCTTTTTATTGCAGCCCATATTTTCTGATAATTTCGATCTAAATTTGTTTTTGTGTGTTAGCAATTATGTTTGGGACTTTATTTCTTTACCATATGGAATTAGTAAAACTAACTCCTATTTGTATGTTTTTGTATATGTAGGTTGTATATTTGTATCTTTATTATGTGAAATCGAAGCACAATAGATTGTAAGTAACTTTACAAATACATACACAAATAAAAAAGAAAAGCGAGTTTAATGTGAAGCCAAAAGCAAAGATCAACAAACTAAACTCCAATCGTACCGGTAAGGAGGTTTAACTAAATAATTGATTTCATAAATAGCTCGCCATTCAAATGGAATAAAATGTTGAATCGAATATTTCAAAGTCATATGATACTTAAGCATGAGTTTCTTACATGAAATATCAAATACTTGTTGTTTAGTGTTGTATATTATTCACCTTCTTAGGCTTTCCAAGGATAAATAATATCATCATTGTTTTGATCAAAGAAAGCGACGTGTTGTTAGAGCAAACTCATATCTCGACCGTTATATTATGGTGTGCCGCCGGGATGTTGTTTATCCGGTGCATTCACAACTACTTTAAATACTAGCTGACCGACTTTTAAACCTGGCAAAACACGACAAAAAACTAAACAAACAAAATTCCTAGGTGTGTTTTGTCCATCTAAGATCCGTGAAAATTTATTTTCCACGGATTCTAGATGGTCCCTGTGGACTGGAAATCTAAAGTCCGGTTTTCGCTTAGGTTTGGATGATTTTGGCCGGTTCGGCATTTTTTGCGGTTTTGGCCGGTTTTGACCAGTTTTCGACCAGTTAGGTCGCTTTTGACCGAGGTTTTCCGAGACAAAATGTACTCCTTGTTTCAAGCTTTCATTTGCTTAGTCATGTTCTTGAAACGGATTCATGTAGCACATGTTATGGCCTTTTTATTGCAGCCCATATTTTCTGATAATTTCGATCTAAATTTGTTTTTGTGTGTTAGCAATTATTTTTGGGACTTTATTTCTTTACCATATGGAATTAGTAAAACTAACTCCTATTTGTATGTTTTTTTATATGTAGGTTGTATATATGTATCTTTATTATGTGAAGTCGAAGCACAATAGATTGTAAGTAACTTTACAAATACATACACAAATAAAAAAGAAAAGCGAGTTTAATGTGAAGCCAAAAGCAAAGATCAACAAACTAAACTCCAATCGTACCGGTAAGGAGGTTTAACTAAATAATTGATTTCATAAATAGCTCGCCATTCAAACGGAATAAAATGTTGAATCGAATATTTCAAAGTCATATGATACTTAAGAATGAGTTTCTTACATGAAATATCAAATACTTGTTGTTTAGTGTTGTATATTATTCACCTTCTTAGGCTTTCCAAGGATAAATAATATCATCATTGTTTTGATCAAAGAAAGAGACGTGTTGTTAGAGCAAACTCATATCTCGACCGTTATATTATGGTGTGCCGCTGGGATGTTGTTTGTCCGGTGCATTCACAACTACTTTAAATACTAGCTGACCGACTTTTAAACCTGGCAAAACACGACAAAAAACTAAACAAACAAAATTCCTAGGTGTGTTTTGTCCATCTAAGATCCGTGAAAATTTATTTTCCACGGATTCTAGATGGTCCCTGTGGACTGGAAATCTAAAGTCCGGTTTTCGCTTAGGTTTGGATGATTTTGGCCGGTTCGGCATTTTTTGCTGTTTTGGCCGGTTTTGACCAGTTTTCGACCGGTTAGGTCGCTTTTGACGGAGGTTTTCCGAGACAAAATGTACTCCTTGTTTCAAACTTTCATTTGCTTAGTCATGTTCTTGAAACGGATTCATGTAGCACATGTTATGGCCTTTTTATTGCAGCCCATATTTTCTGATAATTTCGATCTAAATTTGTTTTTGTGTGTTAGCAATTATGTTTGGGACTTTATTTCTTTACCATATGGAATTAGTAAAACTAACTCCTATTTGTATGTTTTTGTATATGTAGGTTGTATATATGTATGTTTATTATGTGAAGTCGAAGCACAATAGATTGTAAGTAACTTTACAAATACATACACAAATAAAGAAAGAAAAGCGAGTTTAATGTGAAGCCAAAAGCAAAGATCAACAAACTAAACTCCAATCATACCGGTAAGGAGGTTTAACTAAATAATTGATTTCATAAATAGCTCGCCATTTAAATGGAATAAAATGTTGAATCGAATATTTCAAAGTCATATGATACTTAAGCATGAGTTTCTTACATGAAATGTCAAATACTTGTTGTTTAGTGATGTATATTATTCACCTTCTTAGGCTTTCCAAGGATAAATAATATCATCGTTGTTTTGATCAAAGAAAGCGACGTGTTGTTAGAGCAAACTCATATCTCGACCGTTATATTATGGTGTGCCGTCGGGATGTTGTTTGTCCGGTGCATTCACAACTACTTTAAATACTAGCTGACCGACTTTTAAACATGGCAAAACACGACAAAAAATTAAACAAACAAAATTCCTAGGTGTGTTTGGTCCATCTAAGATCCGTGCAAATTTATTTTCCACGGATTCTAGATGGTCCATGTGGACTGGAAATCTAAAGTCCGGTTTTCGCTTAGGTTTGGATGATTTTGGCCGGTTCGGCATTTTTAAGGTTTTGGCCGGTTTTGACCGGTTTTCGACCGGTTAGGTCGCTTTTGACCGAGGTTTTCTGAGACAAAATGTACTCCTTGTTTCAAGCTTTCATTTTCTTAGTCATGTTCTTTAAACGGATTCATGTAGCACATGTTATGGCCTTTTTATTGCAACCCATATTTTCTGATAATTTCGATCTAAATTTGTTTTTGTGTGTTAGCAGTTATGTTTGGGACTTTATTTCTTTACCATATGGAATTAGTAAAACTAACTCCTATTTGTATGTTTTTGTATATGTAGGTTGTATATATGTATCTTTATTATGTGAAGTCGAAGTACAATAGATTGTAAGTAACTTTACAAATACATACACAAATAAAAAAGGAAAAGCGAGTTTAATGTGAAGCCAAAAGCAAAGATTAAAAAACTAAACTCCAATCATACCGGTAAGGAGGTTTAACTAAATAATTGATTTCATAAATAGCTCGCCATTCAAATGGAATAAAAGTTGAATCGAATATTTCAAAGTCATATGATACTTAAGCATGAGTTTCTTTGATGAAATGTCAAATATTTGTTGTTTAGTGTTGTATATTATTCACCTTCTTAGGCTTTCCAAGGATAAATAATATCATCGTTGTTTTGATCAAAGAAAGCGGCGTGTTGTTAGAGCAAACTCATAACTCGACCGTTATATTATGGTGTGCCGCCGGGATGTTGTTTGTCCGGTGCATTCACAACTACTTTAAATACTAGTTGACCGACTTTTAAACCTGGCAAAACACAACAAAAAACTAAACAAACAAAATTCCTAGGTGTGTTTGGTCCATCTAAGATCCGTGCAAATTTATTTTCCACGGATTCTAGATGGTCCATGTGGACTGGAAATCTAAAGTCCGATTTTCGCTTAGGTTTGGATGATTTTGGCCGGTTCGGCATTTTTTGCGGTTTTGGCCGGTTTTGACCAGTTTTCGACCGGTTAGGTCGCTTTTGACCGAGGTTTTCCGAGACAAAATGTACTCCTTGTTTCAAGCTTTCATTTGCTTAGTCATGTTCTTGAAACGGATTCATGTAGCACATGTTATGGCCTTTTTATTGCAGCCCATATTCTCTGATAATTTCGATCTAAATTTGTTTTTGTGTGTTAGCAATTATGTTTGGGACTTTATTTCTTTACCATATGGAATTAGTAAAACTAACTCCTATTTGTATGTTTTTGTATATGTAGGTTGTATATATGTATCTTTATTATGTGAAGTCGAAGCACAATAGATTGTAAGTAACTTTACAAATACATACACAAATAAAAAAGAAAAGCGAGTTTAATGTGAAGCCAAAAGCAAAGATCAACAAACTAAACTCCAATCATACCGGTAAGGAGGTTTAACTAAATAATTGATTTCATAAATAGCTCGCCATTCAAATGGAATAAAATGTTGAATCGAATATTTCAAAGTCATATGATACTTAAGCATGAGTTTCTTACATGAAATGTCAAATACTTGTTGTTTAGTGTTGTATATTATTCACCTTCTTAGGCTTTCCAAGGATAAATAATATCATCGTTGTTTTGATCAAAGAAAGCGACGTGTTGTTCGAGCAAACTCATATCTCGACCGTTATATTATGGTGTGCCGTCAGGATGTTGTTTGTCCGGTGCATTCACAACTACTTTAAATACTAGCTGACCGACTTTTAAACATGGCAAAACACGAAAAAAAATTAAACAAACAAAATTCCTAGGTGTGTTTGGTCCATCTAAGATCCATGCAAATTTATTTTCCACGGATCCTAGATGGTCCATGTGGACTGGAAATCTAAAGTCCGGTTTTCGCTTAGGTTTGGATGATTTTGGCCGGTTCGGCATTTTTTAAGGTTTTGGCCGGTTTTGACCGGTTTTCGACCGGTTAGGTCGCTTTTGACCGAGGTTTTCTGAGACAAAATGTACTCCTTGTTTCAAGCTTTCATTTTCTTAGTCATGTTCTTTAAACGGATTCATGTAGCACATGTTATGGCCTTTTTATTGCAACCCATATTTTCTGATAATTTCGATCTAAATTTGTTTTTGTGTGTTAGCAGTTATGTTTGGGACTTTATTTCTTTACCATATGGAATTAGTAAAACTAACTCCTATTTGTATGTTTTTGTATATGTAGGTTGTATATATGTATCTTTATTATGTGAAGTCGAAGTACAATAGATTGTAAGTAACTTTACAAATACATACACAAATAAAAAAGGAAAAGCGAGTTTAATGTGAAGCCAAAAGCAAAGATTAAAAAACTAAACTCCAATCATACCGGTAAGGAGGTTTAACTAAATAATTGATTTCATAAATAGCTCGCCATTCAAATGGAATAAAAGTTGAATCGAATATTTCAAAGTCATATGATACTTAAGCATGAGTTTCTTTGATGAAAAGTCAAATACTTGTTGTTTAGTGTTGTATATTATTCACCTTCTTAGGCTTTCCAAGGATAAATAATATCATCGTTGTTTTGATCAAAGAAAGCGGCGTGTTGTTAGAGCAAACTCATAACTCGACCGTTATATTATGGTGTGCCGCCGGGATGTTGTTTGTCCGGTGCATTCACAACTACTTTAAATACTAGTTGACCGACTTTTAAACCTGGCAAAACACAACAAAAAACTAAACAAACAAAATTCCTAGGTGTGTTTGGTCCATCTAAGATCCGTGCAAATCTATTTTCCACGGATTCTAGATGGTCCATGTGGACTGGAAATCTAAAGTCCGGTTTTCGCTTAGGTTTGGATGATTTTGGCCGGTTCGGCATTTTTTGCGGTTTTGGCCGGTTTTGACCAGTTTTCGACCGGTTAGGTCGCTTTTGACCGAGGTTTTCCGAGACAAAATGTACTCCTTGTTTCAAGCTTTCATTTGCTTAGTCATGTTCTTGAAACGGATTCATGTAGCACATGTTATGGCCTTTTTATTGCAGCCCATATTCTCTGATAATTTCGATCTAAGTTTGTTTTTGTGTGTTAGCAATTATGTTTGGGACTTTATTTCTTTACCATATGGAATTAGTAAAACTAACTCCTATTTGTATGTTTTTGTATATGTAGGTTGTATATATGTATCTTTATTATGTGAAGTCGAAGCACAATAGATTGTAAGTAACTTTACAAATACATACACAAATAAAAAAGAAAAGCGAGTTTAATGTGAAGCCAAAAGCAAAGATCAACAAACTAAACTCCAATCGTACCGGTAAGGAGGTTTAACTAAATAATTGATTTCATAAATAGCTCGCCATTCAAATGGAATAAAATGTTGAATCGAATATTTCAAAGTCATATGATACTTAAGCATGAGTTTCTTACATGAAATATCAAATACTTGTTGTTTAGTGTTGTATATTATTCACCTTCTTAGGCTTTCCAAGGATAAATAATATCATCATTGTTTTGATCAAAGAAAGCGACGTGTTGTTAGAGCAAACTCATATCTCGACCGTTATATTATGGTGTGCCGCTGGGATGTTGTTTGTCCGGTGCATTCACAACTACTTTAAATACTAGCTGACCGACTTTTAAACCTGGCAAAACACGACAAAAAACTAAACAAACAAAATTCCTAGGTGTGTTTTGTCCATCTAAGATCCGTGAAAATTTATTTTCCACGGATTCTAGATGGTCCCTGTGGACTGGAAATCTAAAGTCCGGTTTTCGCTTAGGTTTGGATGATTTTGGCCGGTTCGGCATTTTTTGCTGTTTTGGCCGGTTTTGACCAGTTTTCGACCGGTTAGGTCGCTTTTGACCGAGGTTTTCCGAGACAAAATGTACTCCTTGTTTCAAGCTTTCATTTGCTTAGTCATGTTCTTGAAACGGATTCATGTAGCACATGTTATGGCCTTTTTATTGCAGCCCATATTCTCTGATAATTTCGATCTAAGTTTGTTTTTGTGTGTTAGCAATTATGTTTGGGACTTTATTTCTTTACCATATGGAATTAGTAAAACTAACTCCTATTTGTATGTTTTTGTATATGCAGGTTGTATATATGTATCTTTATTATGTGAAGTCGAAGCACAATAGATTGTAAGTAACTTTACAAATACATACACAAATAAAAAAGAAAAGCGAGTTTAATGTGAAGCCAAAAGCAAAGATCAACAAACTAAACTCCAATCGTACCGGTAAGGAGGTTTAACTAAATAATTGATTTCATAAATAGCTCGCCATTCAAATGGAATAAAATGTTGAATCGAATATTTCAAAGTCATATGATACTTAAGCATGAGTTTCTTACATGAAATATCAAATACTTGTTGTTTAGTGTTGTATATTATTCACCTTCTTAGGCTTTCCAAGGATAAATAATATCATCATTGTTTTGATCAAAGAAAGCGACGTGTTGTTAGAGCAAACTCATATCTCGACCGTTATATTATGGTGTGCCGCTGGGATGTTGTTTGTCCGGTGCATTCACAACTACTTTAAATACTAGCTGACCGACTTTTAAACCTGGCAAAACACGATAAAAAACTAAACAAACAAAATTCCTAGGTGTGTTTTGTCCATCTAAGATCCGTGAAAATTTATTTTCCACGGATTCTAGATGGTCCCTGTGGACTGGAAATCTAAAGTCCGGTTTTCGCTTAGGTTTGGATGATTTTGGCCGGTTCGGCATTTTTTGCTGTTTTGGCCGGTTTTGACCAGTTTTCGACCGGTTAGGTCGCTTTTGACCGAGGTTTTCCGAGACAAAATGTACTCCTTGTTTCAAACTTTCATTTTCTTAGTCATGTTCTTGAAACGGATTCATGTAGCACATGTTATGGCCTTTTTATTGCAGCCCATATTTTCTGATAATTTCGATCTAAATTTGTTTTTGTGTGTTAGCAATTATGTTTGGGACTTTATTTCTTTACCATATGGAATTAGTAAAACTAACTCCTATTTGTATGTTTTTGTATATGTAGGTTGTATATATGTATCTTTATTATGTGAAGTCGAAGCACAATAGATTGTAAGTAACTTTACAAATACATACACAAATAAAAAAGAAAAGCGAGTTTAATGTGAAGCCAAAAGCAAAGATCAACAAACTAAACTCCAATCGTACCGGTAAGGAGGTTTAACTAAATAATTGATTTCATAAATAGCTCGCCATTCAAATGGAATAAAATGTTGAATCGAATATTTCAAAGTCATATGATACTTAAGCATGAGTTTCTTACATGAAATATCAAATACTTGTTGTTTAGTGTTGTATATTATTCACCTTCTTAGGCTTTCCAAGGATAAATAATATCATCATTGTTTTGATCAAAGAAAGCGACGTGTTGTTAGAGCAAACTCATATCTCGACCGTTATATTATGGTGTGCCGCTGGGATGTTGTTTGTCCGGTGCATTCACAACTACTTTAAATACTAGCTGACCGACTTTTAAACCTGGCAAAACACGACAAAAAACTAAACAAACAAAATTCCTAGGTGTGTTTTGTCCATCTAAGATCCGTGAAAATTTATTTTCCACGGATTCTATGGTCCCTGTGGACTGGAAATCTAAAGTCCGGTTTTCGCTTAGGTTTGGATGATTTTGGCCGGTTCGGCATTTTTTGCTGTTTTGGCCGGTTTTGACCAGTTTTCGACCGGTTAGGTCGCTTTTGACCGAGGTTTTCCGAGACAAAATGTACTCCTTGTTTCAAACTTTCATTTTCTTAGTCATGTTCTTGAAACGGATTCATGTAGCACATGTTATGGCCTTTTTATTGCAGCCCATATTTTCTGATAATTTCGATCTAAATTTGTTTTTGTGTGTTAGCAATTATGTTTGGGACTTTATTTCTTTACCATATGGAATTAGTAAAACTAACTCCTATTTGTATGTTTTTGTATATGTAGGTTGTATATATGTATCTTTATTATGTGAAGTCGAAGCACAATAGATTGTAAGTAACTTTACAAATACATACACAAATAAAAAAGAAAAGCGAGTTTAATGTGAAGCCAAAAGAAAAGATCAACAAACTAAACTCCAATCGTACCGGTAAGGAGGTTTAACTAAATAATTGATTTCATAAATAGCTCGCCATTCAAATGGAATAAAATGTTGAATCGAATATTTCAAAGTCATATGATACTTAAGCATGAGTTTCTTACATGAAATATCAAATACTTGTTGTTTAGTGTTGTATATTATTCACCTTCTTAGGCTTTCCAAGGATAAATAATATCATCATTGTTTTGATCAAAGAAAGCGACGTGTTGTTAGAGCAAACTCATATCTCGACCGTTATATTATGGTGTGCCGCTGGGATGTTGTTTGTCCGGTGCATTCACAACTACTTTAAATACTAGCTGACCGACTTTTAAACCTGGCAAAACACGACAAAAAACTAAACAAACAAAATTCCTAGGTGTGTTTTGTCCATCTAAGATCCGTGAAAATTTATTTTCCACGGATTCTAGATGGTCCATGTGGACTGGAAATCTAAAGTCCGGTTTTCGCTTAGGTTTGGATGATTTTGGCCGGTTCGGCATTTTTTAAGGTTTTGCCCGGTTTTGACCGGTTTTCGACCGGTTAGGTCGCTTTTGACCGAGGTTTTCCGAGACAAAATGTACTCCTTGTTTCAAGCTTTCATTTTCTTAGTCATGTTCTTTAAACGGATTCATGTAGCACATGTTATGGCCTTTTTATTGCAACCCATATTTTCTGATAATTTCGATCTAAATTTGTTTTTGTGTGTTAGCAGTTATGTTTGGGACTTTATTTCTTTACCATATGGAATTAGTAAAACTAACTCCTATTTGTATGTTTTTGTATATGTAGGTTGTATATATGTATCTTTATTATGTGAAGTCGAAGTACAATAGATTGTAAGTAACTTTACAAATACATACACAAATAAAAAAGGAAAAGCGAGTTTAATGTGAAGCGAAAAGCAAAGATTTCCAATCATACCGGTAAGGAGGTTTAACTAAATAATTGATTTCATAAATAGCTCGCCATTCAAATGGAATAAAATGTTGAATCGAATATTTCAAAGTCATATGATACTTAAGCATGAGTTTCTTACATGAAATGTCAAATACTTGTTGTTTAGTGTTGTATATTATTCACCTTCTTAGGCTTTCCAAGGATAAATAATATCATCGTTGTTTTGATCAAAGAAAGCGGCGTGTTGTTAGAGCAAACTCATAACTCGACCGTTATATTATGGTGTGCCGCCGGGATGTTGTTTGTCCGGTGCATTCACAACTACTTTAAATACTAGTTGACCGACTTTTAAACCTGGCAAAACACAACAAAAAACTAAACAAACAAAATTCCTACGTGTGTTTGGTCCATCTAAGATCCGTGCAAATCTATTTTCCACGGATTCTAGATGGTCCATGTGGACTGGAAATCTAAAGTCCGGTTTTCGCTTAGGTTTGGATGATTTTGGCCGGTTCGGCATTTTTTGCGGTTTTGGCCGGTTTTGACCAGTTTTCGACCGGTTAGGTCGCTTTTGACCGAGGTTTTCCGAGACAAAATGTACTCCTTGTTTCAAGCTTTCATTTGCTTAGTCATGTTCTTGAAACGGATTCATGTAGCACATGTTATGGCCTTTTTATTGCAGCCCATATTCTCTGATAATTTCGATCTAAGTTTGTTTTTATGTGTTAGCAATTATGTTTGGGACTTTATTTCTTTACCATATGGAATTAGTAAAACTAACTCCTATTTGTATGTTTTTGTATATGTAGGTTGTATATATGTATCTTTATTATGTGAAGTCGAAGCACAATAGATTGTAAGTAACTTTACAAATACATACACAAATAAAAAAGAAAAGCGAGTTTAATGTGAAGCCAAAAGCAAAGATCAACAAACTAAACTCCAATCGTACCGGTAAGGAGGTTTAACTAAATAATTGATTTCATAAATAGCTCGCCATTCAAATAGAATAAAATGTTGAATCGAATATTTCAAAGTCATATGATACTTAAGCATGAGTTTCTTACATGAAATATCAAATACTTGTTGTTTAGTGTTGTATATTATTCACCTTCTTAGGCTTTCCAAGGATAAATAATATCATCATTGTTTTGATCAAAGAAAGCGACGTGTTGTTAGAGCAAACTCATATCTCGACCGTTATATTATGGTGTGCCGCTGGGATGTTGTTTGTCCGGTGCATTCACAACTACTTTAAATACTAGCTGACCGACTTTTAAACCTGGCAAAACACGACAAAAAACTAAACAAACAAAATTCCTAGGTGTGTTTTGTCCATCTAAGATCCGTGAAAATTTATTTTCCACGGATTCTAGATGGTCCCTGTGGACTGGAAATCTAAAGTCCGGTTTTCGCTTAGGTTTGGATGATTTTGGCCGGTTCGGCATTTTTTGCTGTTTTGGCCGGTTTTGACCAGTTTTCGACCGGTTAGGTCGCTTTTGACCGAGGTTTTCCGAGACAAAATGTACTCCTTGTTTCAAGCTTTCATTTGCTTAGTCATGTTCTTGAAACGGATTCATGTAGCACATGTTATGGCCTTTTTATTGCAGCCCATATTCTCTGATAATTTCGATCTAAGTTTGTTTTTGTGTGTTAGCAATTATGTTTGGGACTTTATTTCTTTACCATATGGAATTAGTAAAACTGACTCCTATTTGTATGTTTTTGTATATGTAGGTTGTATATATGTATCTTTATTATGTGAAGTCGAAGCACAATAGATTGTAAGTAACTTTACAAATACATACACAAATAAAAAAGAAAAGCGAGTTTAATGTGAAGCCAAAAGCAAAGATCAACAAACTAAACTCCAATCGTACCGGTAAGGAGGTTTAACTAAATAATTGATTTCATAAATAGCTCGCCATTCAAATGGAATAAAATGTTGAATCGAATATTTCAAAGTCATATGATACTTAAGCATGAGTTTCTTACATGAAATATCAAATACTTGTTGTTTAGTGTTGTATATTATTCACCTTCTTAGGCTTTCCAAGGATAAATAATATCATCATTGTTTTGATCAAAGAAAGCGACGTGTTGTTAGAGCAAACTCATATCTCGACCGTTATATTATGGTGTGCCGCTGGGATGTTGTTTGTCCGGTGCATTCACAACTACTTTAAATACTAGCTGACCGACTTTTAAACCTAGCAAAACACGACAAAAAACTAAACAAACAAAATTCCTAGGTGTGTTTTGTCCATCTAAGATCCGTGAAAATTTATTTTCCACGGATTCTAGATGGTCCCTGTGGACTGGAAATCTAAAGTCCGGTTTTCGCTTAGGTTTGGATGATTTTGGCCGGTTCGGCATTTTTGCTCTTTTGGCCGGTTTTGACCAGTTTTCGACCGGTTGGGTCGCTTTTGACCGAGGTTTTCCGAGACAAAATGTACTCCTTGTTTCAAACTTTCATTTTCTTAGTCATGTTCTTGAAACGGATTCATGTAGCACATGTTATGGCCTTTTTATTGCAGCCCATATTTTCTGATAATTTCGATCTAAATTTGTTTTTGTGTGTTAGCAATTATGTTTGGGACTTTATTTCTTTACCATATGGAATTAGTAAAACTAACTCCTATTTGTATGTTTTTGTATATGTAGGTTGTATATATGTATCTTTATTATGTGAAGTCGAAGCACAATAGATTGTAAGTAACTTTACAAATACATACACAAATAAAAAAGAAAAGCGAGTTTAATGTGAAGCCAAAAGCAAAGATCAACAAACTAAACTCCAATCGTACCGGTAAGGAGGTTTAACTAAATAATTGATTTCATAAATAGCTCGCCATTCAAATGGAATAAAATGTTGAATCGAATATTTCAAAGTCATATGATACTTAAGCATGAGTTTCTTACATGAAATATCAAATACTTGTTGTTTAGTGTTGTATATTATTCACCTTCTTAGGCTTTCCAAGGATAAATAATATCATCATTGTTTTGATCAAAGAAAGCGACGTGTTGTTAGAGCAAACTCATATCTCGACCGTTATATTATGGTGTGCCGCTGGGATGTTGTTTGTCCGGTGCATTCACAACTACTTTAAATACTAGCTGACCGACTTTTAAACCTGGCAAAACACGACAAAAAATTAAACAAACAAAATTCCTAGGTGTGTTTTGTCCATCTAAGATCCATGAAAATTTATTTTCCACGGATTCTAGATGGTCCCTGTGGACTGGAAATCTAAAGTCCGGTTTTCGCTTAGGTTTGGATGATTTTGGCCGGTTCGGCATTTTTTGCTGTTTTGGCCGGTTTTGACCAGTTTTCGACCGGTTAGGTCGCTTTTGACCGAGGTTTTCCGAGACAAAATGTACTCCTTGTTTCAAACTTTCATTTTCTTAGTCATGTTCTTGAAACGGATTCATGTAGCACATGTTATGGCCTTTTTATTGCAGCCCATATTTTCTGATAATTTCGATCTAAATTTGTTTTTGTGTGTTAGCAATTATGTTTGGGACTTTATTTCTTTACCATATGGAATTAGTAAAACTAACTCCTATTTGTATGTTTTTGTATATGTAGGTTGTATATATGTATCTTTATTATGTGAAGTCGAAGCACAATAGATTGTAAGTAACTTTACAAATACATACACAAATAAAAAAGAAAAGCGAGTTTAATGTGAAGCCAAAAGCAAAGATCAACAAACTAAACTCCAATCGTACCGGTAAGGAGGTTTAACTAAATAATTGATTTCATAAATAGCTCGCCATTCAAATGGAATAAAATGTTGAATCGAATATTTCAAAGTCATATGATACTTAAGCATGAGTTTCTTACATGAAATATCAAATACTTGTTGTTTAGTGTTGTATATTATTCACCTTCTTAGGCTTTCCAAGGATAAATAATATCATCATTGTTTTGATCAAAGAAAGCGACGTGTTGTTAGAGCAAACTCATATCTCGACCGTTATATTATGGTGTGCCGCTGGGATGTTGTTTGTCCGGTGCATTCACAACTACTTTAAATACTAGCTGACCGACTTTTAAACCTGGCAAAACACGACAAAAAACTAAACAAACAAAATTCCTAGGTGTGTTTTGTCCATCTAAGATCCGTGAAAATTTATTTTCCACGGATTCTAGATGGTCCCTGTGGACTGGAAATCTAAAGTCCGGTTTTCGCTTAGGTTTGGATGATTTTGGCCGGTTCGGCATTTTTTGCTGTTTTGGCCGGTTTTGACCAGTTTTCGACCGGTTAGGTCGCTTTTGACCGAGGTTTTCCGAGACAAAATGTACTCCTTGTTTCAAACTTTCATTTTCTTAGTCATGTTCTTGAAACGGATTCATGTAGCACATGTTACGGCCTTTTTATTGCAGCCCATATTTTCTGATAATTTCGATCTAAATTTGTTTTTGTGTGTTAGCAATTATGTTTGGGACTTTATTTCTTTACCATATGGAATTAGTAAAACTAACTCCTATTTGTATGTTTTTGTATATGTAGGTTGTATATATGTATCTTTATTATGTGAAGTCGAAGCACAATAGATTGTAAGTAACTTTACAAATACATACACAAATAAAAAAGAAAAGCGAGTTTAATGTGAAGCCAAAAGCAAAGATCAACAAACTAAACTCCAATCGTACCGGTAAGGAGGTTTAACTAAATAATTGATTTCATAAATAGCTCGCCATTCAAATGGAATAAAATGTTGAATCGAATATTTCAAAGTCATATGATACTTAAGCATGAGTTTCTTACATGAAATATCAAATACTTGTTGTTTAGTGTTGTATATTATTCACCTTCTTAGGCTTTCCAAGGATAAATAATATCATCATTGTTTTGATCAAAGAAAGCGACGTGTTGTTAGAGCAAACTCATATCTCGACCGTTATATTATGGTGTGCCGCTGGGATGTTGTTTGTCCGGTGCATTCACAACTACTTTAAATACTAGCTGACCGACTTTTAAACCTGGCAAAACACGACAAAAAACTAAACAAACAAAATTCCTAGGTGTGTTTTGTCCATCTAAGATCCGTGAAAATTTATTTTCCACGGATTCTAGATGGTCCCTGTGGACTGGAAATCTAAAGTCCGGTTTTCGCTTAGGTTTGGATGATTTTGGCCGGTTCGGCATTTTTTGTTGTTTTGGCCGGTTTTGACCAGTTTTCGACCGGTTAGGTCGCTTTTGACCGAGGTTTTCCGAGACAAAATGTACTCCTTGTTTCAAACTTTCATTTGCTTAGTCATGTTCTTGAAACGGATTCATGTAGCACATGTTATGGCCTTTTTATTGCAGCCCATATTTTCTGATAATTTCGATCTAAATTTGTTTTTGTGTGTTAGCAATTATGTTTGGGACTTTATTTCTTTACCATATGGAATTAGTAAAACTAACTCCTATTTGTATGTTTTTGTATATGTAGGTTGTATATATGTATCTTTATTATGTGAAGTCGAAGCACAATAGATTGTAAGTAACTTTACAAATACATACACAAATAAAAAAGAAAAGCGAGTTTAATGTGAAGCCAAAAGCAAAGATCAACAAACTAAACTCCAATCGTACCGGTAAGGAGGTTTAACTAAATAATTGATTTCATAAATAGCTCGCCATTCAAATGGAATAAAATGTTGAATCGAATATTTCAAAGTCATATGATACTTAAGCATGAGTTTCTTACATGAAATATCAAATACTTGTTGTTTAGTGTTGTATATTATTCACCTTCTTAGGCTTTCCAAGGATAAATAATATCATCATTGTTTTGATCAAAGAAAGCGACGTGTTGTTAGAGCAAACTCATATCTCGACCGTTATATTATGGTGTGCCGCTGGGATGTTGTTTGTCCGGTGCATTCACAACTACTTTAAATACTAGCTGACCGACTTTTAAACCTGGCAAAACACGACAAAAAACTAAACAAACAAAATTCCTAGGTGTGTTTTGTCCATCTAAGATCCGTGAAAATTTATTTTCCACGGATTCTAGATGGTCCCTGTGGACTGGAAATCTAAAGTCCGGTTTTCGCTTAGGTTTGGATGATTTTGGCCGGTTCGGCATTTTTTGCTGTTTTGGCCGGTTTTGACCAGTTTTCGACCGGTTAGGTCGCTTTTGACGGAGGTTTTCCGAGACAAAATGTACTCCTTGTTTCAAACTTTCATTTGCTTAGTCATGTTCTTGAAACGGATTCATGTAGCACATGTTATGGCCTTTTTATTGCAGCCCATATTTTCTGATAATTTCGATCTAAATTTGTTTTTGTGTGTTAGCAATTATGTTTGGGACTTTATTTCTTTACCATATGGAATTAGTAAAACTAACTCCTATTTGTATGTTTTTGTATATGTAGGTTGTATATATGTATGTTTATTATGCGAAGTCGAAGCACAATAGATTGTAAGTAACTTTACAAATACATACACAAATAAAGAAAGAAAAGCGAGTTTAATGTGAAGCCAAAAGCAAAGATCAACAAACTAAACTCCAATCATACCGGTAAGGAGGTTTAACTAAATAATTGATTTCATAAATAGCTCGCCATTCAAATGGAATAAAATGTTGAATCGAATATTTCAAAGTCATATGATACTTAAGCATGAGTTTCTTACATGAAATGTCAAATACTTGTTGTTTAGTGTTGTATATTATTCACCTTCTTAGGCTTTCCAAGGATAAATAATATCATCGTTGTTTTGATCAAAGAAAGCGACGTGTTGTTAGAGCAAACTCATATCTCGACCGTTATATTATGGTGTGCCGTCGGGATGTTATTTGTCCGGTGCATTCACAACTACTTTAAATACTAGCTGACCGACTTTTAAACATGGCAAAACACGACAAAAAATTAAACAAACAAAATTCCTAGGTGTGTTTGGTCCATCTAAGATCCGTGCAAATTTATTTTCCACGGATTCTAGATGGTCCATGTGGACTGGAAATCTAAAGTCTGGTTTTCGCTTAGGTTTGGATGATTTTGGCCGGTTCGGCATTTTTTAAGGTTTTGCCCGGTTTTGACCGGTTTTCGACCGGTTAGGTCGCTTTTGACCGAGGTTTTCCGAGACAAAATGTACTCCTTGTTTCAAGCTTTCATTTTCTTAGTCATGTTCTTTAAACGGATTCATGTAGCACATGTTATGGCCTTTTTATTGCAACCCATATTTTCTGATAATTTCGATCTAAATTTGTTTTTGTGTGTTAGCAGTTATGTTTGGGACTTTATTTCTTTACCATATGGAATTAGTAAAACTAACTCCTATTTGTATGTTTTTGTATATGTAGGTTGTATATATGTATCTTTATTATGTGAAGTCGAAGTACAATAGATTGTAAGTAACTTTACAAATACATACACAAATAAAAAAGGAAAAGCGAGTTTAATGTGAAGCGAAAAGCAAAGATTTCCAATCATACCGGTAAGGAGGTTTAACTAAATAATTGATTTCATAAATAGCTCGCCATTCAAATGGAATAAAAGTTGAATCGAATATTTCAAAGTCATATGATACTTAAGCATGAGTTTCTTTGATGAAATGTCAAATACTTGTTGTTTAGTGTTGTATATTATTCACCTTCTTAGGCTTTCCAAGGATAAATAATATCATCGTTGTTTTGATCAAAGAAAGCGGCGTGTTGTTAGAGCAAACTCATAACTCAACCGTTAGATTATGGTGTTCCTCCGGGATGTTGTTTGTCCGGTGCATTCACAACTACTTTAAATACTAGTTGACCGACTTTTAAACCTGGCAAAACACAACAAAAAACTAATCAAACAAAATTTCTAGGTGTGTTTGGTCCATCTAAGATCCGTGCAAATTTATTTTCCACGGATTCTAGATGGTCCATGTGGACTGGAAATCTAAAGTCCGGTTTTCGCTTAGGTTTGGATGATTTTGGCCGGTTCGGCATTTTTTGCGGTTTTGGCCGGTTTTGACCAGTTTTCGACCGGTTAGGTCGCTTTTGACCGAGGTTTTCCGAGACAAAATGTACTCCTTGTTTCAAGCTTTCATTTGCTTAGTCATGTTCTTGAAACGGATTCATGTAGCACATGTTATGGCCTTTTTATTGCAGCCCATATTCTCTGATAATTTCGATCTAAATTTGTTTTTGTGTGTTAGCAATTATGTTTGGGACTTTATTTCTTTACCATATGGAATTAGTAAAACTAACTCCTATTTGTATGTTTTTGTATATGTAGGTTGTATATATGTATCTTTATTATGTGAAGTCGAAGCACAATAGATTGTAAGTAACTTTACAAATACATACACAAATAAAAAAGAAAAGCGAGTTTAATGTGAAGCCAAAAGCAAAGATCAACAAACTAAACTCCAATCGTACCGGTAAGGAGGTTTAACTAAATAATTGATTTCATAAATAGCTCGCCATTCAAATGGAATAAAATGTTGAATCGAATATTTCAAAGTCATATGATACTTAAGCATGAGTTTCTTACATGAAATATCAAATACTTGTTGTTTAGTGTTGTATATTATTCACCTTCTTAGGCTTTCCAAGGATAAATAATATCATCATTGTTTTGATCAAAGAAAGCGACGTGTTGTTAGAGCAAACTCATATCTCGACCGTTATATTATGGTGTGCCGCTGGGATGTTGTTTGTCCGGTGCATTCACAACTACTTTAAATACTAGCTGACCGACTTTTAAACCTGGCAAAACACGACAAAAAACTAAACAAACAAAATTCCTAGGTGTGTTTTGTCCATCTAAGATCCGTGAAAATTTATTTTCCACGGATTCTAGATGGTCCCTGTGGACTGGAAATCTAAAGTCCGGTTTTCGCTTAGGTTTGGATGATTTTGGCCGGTTCGGCATTTTTTGCTGTTTTGGCCGGTTTTGACCAGTTTTCGACCGGTTAGGTCGCTTTTGACCGAGGTTTTCCGAGACAAAATGTACTCCTTGTTTCAAACTTTCATTTTCTTAGTCATGTTCTTGAAACGGATTCATGTAGCACATGTTACGGCCTTTTTATTGCAGCCCATATTTTCTGATAATTTCGATCTAAATTTGTTTTTGTGTGTTAGCAATTATGTTTGGGACTTTATTTCTTTACCATATGGAATTAGTAAAACTAACTCCTATTTGTATGTTTTTGTATATGTAGGTTGTATATATGTATCTTTATTATGTGAAGTCGAAGCACAATAGATTGTAAGTAACTTTACAAATACATACACAAATAAAAAAGAAAAGCGAGTTTAATGTGAAGCCAAAAGCAAAGATCAACAAACTAAACTCCAATCGTACCGGTAAGGAGGTTTAACTAAATAATTGATTTCATAAATAGCTCGCCATTCAAATGGAATAAAATGTTGAATCGAATATTTCAAAGTCATATGATACTTAAGCATGAGTTTCTTACATGAAATATCAAATACTTGTTGTTTAGTGTTGTATATTATTCACCTTCTTAGGCTTTCCAAGGATAAATAATATCATCATTGTTTTGATCAAAGAAAGCGACGTGTTGTTAGAGCAAACTCATATCTCGACCGTTATATTATGGTGTGCCGCTGGGATGTTGTTTGTCCGGTGCATTCACAACTACTTTAAATACTAGCTGACCGACTTTTAAACCTGGCAAAACACGACAAAAAACTAAACAAACAAAATTCCTAGGTGTGTTTTGTCCATCTAAGATCCGTGAAAATTTATTTTCCACGGATTCTAGATGGTCCCTGTGGACTGGAAATCTAAAGTCCGGTTTTCGCTTAGGTTTGGATGATTTTGGCCGGTTCGGCATTTTTTGTTGTTTTGGCCGGTTTTGACCAGTTTTCGACCGGTTAGGTCGCTTTTGACCGAGGTTTTCCGAGACAAAATGTACTCCTTGTTTCAAACTTTCATTTGCTTAGTCATGTTCTTGAAACGGATTCATGTAGCACATGTTATGGCCTTTTTATTGCAGCCCATATTTTCTGATAATTTCGATCTAAATTTGTTTTTGTGTGTTAGCAATTATGTTTGGGACTTTATTTCTTTACCATATGGAATTAGTAAAACTAACTCCTATTTGTATGTTTTTGTATATGTAGGTTGTATATATGTATCTTTATTATGTGAAGTCGAAGCACAATAGATTGTAAGTAACTTTACAAATACATACACAAATAAAAAAGAAAAGCGAGTTTAATGTGAAGCCAAAAGCAAAGATCAACAAACTAAACTCCAATCGTACCGGTAAGGAGGTTTAACTAAATAATTGATTTCATAAATAGCTCGCCATTCAAATGGAATAAAATGTTGAATCGAATATTTCAAAGTCATATGATACTTAAGCATGAGTTTCTTACATGAAATATCAAATACTTGTTGTTTAGTGTTGTATATTATTCACCTTCTTAGGCTTTCCAAGGATAAATAATATCATCATTGTTTTGATCAAAGAAAGCGACGTGTTGTTAGAGCAAACTCATATCTCGACCGTTATATTATGGTGTGCCGCTGGGATGTTGTTTGTCCGGTGCATTCACAACTACTTTAAATACTAGCTGACCGACTTTTAAACCTGGCAAAACACGACAAAAAACTAAACAAACAAAATTCCTAGGTGTGTTTTGTCCATCTAAGATCCGTGAAAATTTATTTTCCACGGATTCTAGATGGTCCCTGTGGACTGGAAATCTAAAGTCCGGTTTTCGCTTAGGTTTGGATGATTTTGGCCGGTTCGGCATTTTTTGCTGTTTTGGCCGGTTTTGACCAGTTTTCGACCGGTTAGGTCGCTTTTGACGGAGGTTTTCCGAGACAAAATGTACTCCTTGTTTCAAACTTTCATTTGCTTAGTCATGTTCTTGAAACGGATTCATGTAGCACATGTTATGGCCTTTTTATTGCAGCCCATATTTTCTGATAATTTCGATCTAAATTTGTTTTTGTGTGGTAGCAATTATGTTTGGGACTTTATTTCTTTACCATATGGAATTAGTAAAACTAACTCCTATTTGTATGTTTTTGTATATGTAGGTTGTATATATGTATGTTTATTATGCGAAGTCGAAGCACAATAGATTGTAAGTAACTTTACAAATACATACACAAATAAAGAAAGAAAAGCGAGTTTAATGTGAAGCCAAAAGCAAAGATCAACAAACTAAACTCCAATCATACCGGTAAGGAGGTTTAACTAAATAATTGATTTCATAAATAGCTCGCCATTCAAATGGAATAAAATGTTGAATCGAATATTTCAAAGTCATATGATACTTAAGCATGAGTTTCTTACATGAAATGTCAAATACTTGTTGTTTAGTGTTGTATATTATTCACCTTCTTAGGCTTTCCAAGGATAAATAATATCATCGTTGTTTTGATCAAAGAAAGCGACGTGTTGTTAGAGCAAACTCATATCTCGACCGTTATATTATGGTGTGCCGTCGGGATGTTATTTGTCCGGTGCATTCACAACTACTTTAAATACTAGCTGACCGACTTTTAAACATGGCAAAACACGACAAAAAATTAAACAAACAAAATTCCTAGGTGTGTTTGGTCCATCTAAGATCCGTGCAAATTTATTTTCCACGGATTCTAGATGGTCCATGTGGACTGGAAATCTAAAGTCTGGTTTTCGCTTAGGTTTGGATGATTTTGGCCGGTTCGGCATTTTTTAAGGTTTTGCCCGGTTTTGACCGGTTTTCGACCGGTTAGGTCGCTTTTGACCGAGGTTTTCCGAGACAAAATGTACTCCTTGTTTCAAGCTTTCATTTTCTTAGTCATGTTCTTTAAACGGATTCATGTAGCACATGTTATGGCCTTTTTATTGCAACCCATATTTTCTGATAATTTCGATCTAAATTTGTTTTTGTGTGTTAGCAGTTATGTTTGGGACTTTATTTCTTTACCATATGGAATTAGTAAAACTAACTCCTATTTGTATGTTTTTGTATATGTAGGTTGTATATATGTATCTTTATTATGTGAAGTCGAAGTACAATAGATTGTAAGTAACTTTACAAATACATACACAAATAAAAAAGGAAAAGCGAGTTTAATGTGAAGCGAAAAGCAAAGATTTCCAATCATACCGGTAAGGAGGTTTAACTAAATAATTGATTTCATAAATAGCTCGCCATTCAAATGGAATAAAAGTTGAATCGAATATTTCAAAGTCATATGATACTTAAGCATGAGTTTCTTTGATGAAATGTCAAATACTTGTTGTTTAGTGTTGTATATTATTCACCTTCTTAGGCTTTCCAAGGATAAATAATATCATCGTTGTTTTGATCAAAGAAAGCGGCGTGTTGTTAGAGCAAACTCATAACTCAACCGTTAGATTATGGTGTTCCTCCGGGATGTTGTTTGTCCGGTGCATTCACAACTACTTTAAATACTAGTTGACCGACTTTTAAACCTGGCAAAACACAACAAAAAACTAATCAAACAAAATTTCTAGGTGTGTTTGGTCCATCTAAGATCCGTGCAAATTTATTTTCCACGGATTCTAGATGGTCCATGTGGACTGGAAATCTAAAGTCCGGTTTTCGCTTAGGTTTGGATGATTTTGGCCGGTTCGGCATTTTTTGCGGTTTTGGCCGGTTTTGACCAGTTTTCGACCGGTTAGGTCGCTTTTGACCGAGGTTTTCCGAGACAAAATGTACTCCTTGTTTCAAGCTTTCATTTGCTTAGTCATGTTCTTGAAACGGATTCATGTAGCACATGTTATGGCCTTTTTATTGCAGCCCATATTCTCTGATAATTTCGATCTAAATTTGTTTTTGTGTGTTAGCAATTATGTTTGGGACTTTATTTCTTTACCATATGGAATTAGTAAAACTAACTCCTATTTGTATGTTTTTGTATATGTAGGTTGTATATATGTATCTTTATTATGTGAAGTCGAAGCACAATAGATTGTAAGTAACTTTACAAATACATACACAAATAAAAAAGAAAAGCGAGTTTAATGTGAAGCCAAAAGCAAAGATCAACAAACTAAACTCCAATCGTACCGGTAAGGAGGTTTAACTAAATAATTGATTTCATAAATAGCTCGCCATTCAAATGGAATAAAATGTTGAATCGAATATTTCAAAGTCATATGATACTTAAGCATGAGTTTCTTACATGAAATATCAAATACTTGTTGTTTAGTGTTGTATATTATTCACCTTCTTAGGCTTTCCAAGGATAAATAATATCATCATTGTTTTGATCAAAGAAAGTGACGTGTTGTTAGAGCAAACTCATATCTCGACCGTTATATTATTGTGTGCCGCTGGGATGTTGTTTGTCCGGTGCATTCACAACTACTTTAAATACTAGCTGACCGACTTTTAAACCTGGCAAAACACGACAAAAAACTAAACAAACAAAATTCCTAGGTGTGTTTTGTCCATCTAAGATCCGTGAAAATTTATTTTCCACGGATTCTAGATGGTCCCTGTGGACTGGAAATCTAAAGTCCGGTTTTCGCTTAGGTTTGGATGATTTTGGCCGGTTCGGCATTTTTTGCTGTTTTGGCCGGTTTTGACCAGTTTTCGACCGGTTAGGTCGCTTTTGACGGAGGTTTTCCGAGACAAAATGTACTCCTTGTTTCAAACTTTCATTTGCTTAGTCATGTTCTTGAAACGGATTCATGTAGCACATGTTATGGCCTTTTTATTGCAGCCCATATTTTCTGATAATTTCGATCTAAATTTGTTTTTGTGTGTTAGCAATTATGTTTGGGACTTTATTTCTTTACCATATGGAATTAGTAAAACTAACTCCTATTTGTATGTTTTTGTATATGTAGGTTGTATATATGTATGTTTATTATGTGAAGTCGAAGCACAATAGATTGTAAGTAACTTTACAAATACATACACAAATAAAGAAAGAAAAGCGAGTTTAATGTGAAGCCAAAAGCAAAGATCAACAAACTAAACTCCAATCATACCGGTAAGGAGGTTTAACTAAATAATTGATTTCATAAATAGCTCGCCATTCAAATGGAATAAAATTTTGAATCGAATATTTCAAAGTCATATGATACTTAAGCATGAGTTTCTTACATGAAATGTCAAATACTTGTTGTTTAGTGTTGTATATTATTCACCTTCTTAGGCTTTCCAAGGATAAATAATATCATCGTTGTTTTGATCAAAGAAAGCGACGTGTTGTTAGAGCAAACTCATATCTCGACCGTTATATTATGGTGTGCCGTCGGGATGTTGTTTGTCCGGTGCATTCACAACTACTTTAAATACTAGCTGACCGACTTTTAAACATGGCAAAACACGACAAAAAATTAAACAAACAAAATTCCTAGGTGTGTTTGGTCCATCTAAGATCCGTGCAAATTTATTTTCCACGGATTCTAGATGGTCCATGTGGACTGGAAATCTAAAGTCCGGTTTTCGCTTAGGTTTGGATGATTTTGGCCGGTTCGGCATTTTTTAAGGTTTTGGCCGGTTTTGACCGGTTTTCGACCGGTTAGGTCGCTTTTGACCGAGGTTTTCCGAGACAAAATGTACTCCTTGTTTCAAGCTTTCATTTTCTTAGTCATGTTCTTTAAACGGATTCATGTAGCACATGTTATGGCCTTTTTATTGCAACCCATATTTTCTGATAATTTCGATCTAAATTTGTTTTTGTGTGTTAGCAGTTATGTTTGGGACTTTATTTCTTTACCATATGGAATTAGTAAAAATAACTCCTATTTGTATGTTTTTGTATATGTAGGTTGTATATATGTATCTTTATTATGTGAAGTCGAAGTACAATAGATTGTAAGTAACTTTACAAATACATACACAAATAAAAAAAGGAAAAGCGAGTTTAATGTGAAGCTAAAAGCAAAGATTAACAAACTAAAATCCAATCATACCGGTAAGGAGGTTTAACTAAATAATTGATTTCATAAATAGCTCGCCATTCAAATGGAATAAAAGTTGAATCGAATATTTCAAAGTCATATGATACTTAAGCATGAGTTTCTTTGATGAAATGTCAAATACTTGTTGTTTAGTGTTGTATATTATTCACCTTCTTAGGCTTTCCAAGGATAAATAATATCATCGTTGTTTTTATCAAAGAAAGCGACGTGTTGTTAGAGCTGTAAAACCTGAGAATTTCAGGTTTTGACTTGTGAACATTATGTACGTCACTTCATGATATCTAAATATTTTATACCACTTTTCTTTGCATGAATCATTTGAACCATCACATGCATTTCATAAGCATGCATCATCTTAACATTTCAGCAATCATATCACAATTTTACTGTGACTATGCATTTTTATCACAATAGTGTGACTACATTTATATGATTATATTTCAGTAATCATACAATGACCTAATATAAAGGACTTTGAGTCTTTTGAAAACATATGATCACTTGCATACATATCACTGATTTTTCTCCAAGAACAACATCATGATCACAGTTATGACTGATTACCTATTTATAAATATATAAACATTGGTAAAATTAAATAATATATATATATATATATATTTTTGCAGCCAATGATTTCAGATAACCCTAACTATCACTTTTACATATGATTATTTAATAAATCATACTATAAATATATTTTATACGTAAACGTAATAATATAACTACCTAGGGACATTCTTTCACCAAAGGCACTAAAACGTAATTAAAACACCTAAGACCCGGGCTTACTCACATTTCTATAACTTAAATCACTTGACATATATTTTAACCCGACTAATGAGCAAAACAAACCCTAACCTATCCCTACCCGTATATACATACTTAATTAACAAACCTTTTTACTAAAACATTACATTTTACTTAAACCTTACAAAACTTTACAACTTAACATTTATTTTAAACACTTAAATTGATGTTTCCCTCCCAAACCTTTACCAAAACCGCCGGTTTTGGTTATAGTATCCTAAAAACCATGGGCAAGGTGTACAAACTTGCATTTAAGGAATGTACTAAGTGTGATTATGAAGCTATTATGCATCCCCCTTGTTCTCTTTGTCTTAGCCGTGTAACATCACCACACCATACATAATTTTTGTACAACCTTAATTCCATCATTACTTACACACTCTCTCTTTTCTTGGAACCCCCAAATGCCACGGCTACACACAACATTACCAACCTTGTACATTTAGAAGCATTTAAGGTTGTGTACCTTCTTGGTACAAATCAAGCTAAGCAAAATCTTTGTGTGACCTCTCTCTTGCCGTGTCTCACTCACAAGCCACACTCCTTTTCACCTCACAATTGATTATATATTACCTAGACACTCCTCACTCTCCCTCACCACAAAAACACTCGGATAAACTCTCACAACATACCTAGACTAAACAAAACTCAAGTTATAGCATTTACTCACCAAATCTAGCATTGAAGGTTGAAGTAAAGTCTCCTAAGACTCGTGTGTTATTTAAGCCGCATCCTTCTCATCCATTTTCGTCTACATTTTTGCCAAAACAAGTAAGTATGAACTTCCCTATACTTTCCTTATTCATTTTCGTGTTTTCATGCATTCCCATGATAAACCTATTGAGGATAGTATACATGCACACGTAAAAGCTTTTAAATCCCACTCTAGGTAACCTATAAACATACGGCACAAATAAAAATTGGGAAGCCTCACGTTTTAAATCCTTAAAAACAAGCATATATGAATATATAGGCGCGTTAGCTTAATCCCTTGCCTTAAAAGCTATATAAGCCGAGAACTAATGAAAGTATTAAGCTAGTGATGAACTTATAAATGTCACCCTAGTCAAACTAATCTATAGCCGAATATTACCTTAAGGAAAATATAAGCTAAACTTGAAAATATAAGCTAACTTAAAAATATAAGCTCACTATATAAGCCGAATCATTTAAGCCTTAATATAAGCCCATAAGCCTTCAAAACATTAAGATGAGAAGTAATATATTTTAAGCCAAAGGTTATATAAGCTCATGTGTAATATTGATTATAAGCCGAAACTATATAAGCTCATGGGTAATAAAAGCCGAAACTAAATAAGCTAGTGGTAATAAACTTAACATAAGCCGGATTTAAATAAGCCCATATAGAAATTCATAAGCCCAATAGTGAAAACTGATTTTTACTAAGTTACTACAAGATTTTAACCAAGCCCGAACCTTTTTACCTTGGCCGGATATTAAATGGGCCGTGTAGCCCAATAAGGAAATAAGTAAGTTTCTTTTTGTGTCGGTTATGTATTATGGTGAAAGATTGGGCCCAAAGTGGAAATATTAAAACTTCAACCTTCCTTACTATTTTACTACACGGTAATAAATTTATTTAACTTGGTAAAATTTATTAACCATGGTAACACTTAATCAATATGTACCGAAACCTTAATGGGCCACTTGGCCCGTTTGATTTTAAAAGAGTTACTTTTCGTGCCATTTTTGTACATTAATGAAAGATTGGACCCAAAAGTGTAATATTAAAATAGAAACATTATTTACCATTTTTACTACTTAGTAAAATTTGTTTAACCTTGGTAAAACCAAACTAAACCAAACCGTGACCCTTGTTGGGCCATTTAAGCCCAATAAGCTTAAACACACACAAGCCGAAACCTTACTGGGCCACTTGGCCCGTTTGATTTTAAAGGGGTAATTTTTGGGCCATTTATGACAAGTCCCGAAAGTTATGGCCAGTTTTGAGAACTATAGAAACATTAATTATTTTTGTGACTTATACAAAAATACAAGGGTCATTTATGATATTTTTGAAACTCAAAGGATACCAAAATTCAAACCGTGTGTATTAATAAAATACAAGGACCATTTGTGTCATTTTTGAAAACTCTAACCAAACCCTAATCCCCTTTATTTTATGCCGTGGGATTGGAGGGGGGTCTTTTGCCATTTCCCAAAAGTTTATCAAGCCCTAGGGGCGTTTTTATTAAACGGGATAACCAACGAGGACTAACGATGTAATAACTATAACGAATGGAAATATATATGATTTCTAAGCTATACATTATTTACAAGTGTAACTTAATTATTTAAAAAGGGTTATCATAAACGGATTATTTATATTAAATTACAACTTTACGATATTAACAAAATCGTTTAACCATCTCCTTTGTAAAACCCTAAAATCATAACAAGGTATAAAGTTTAATCTTCTTTTTAAATTAAATAAAACATGTGGATTTATTTAATTTACTATACCTTTTTCCTTAAACATAAACTCGTACATTAATATATATTATTTCTTTGAAAATATATATATAAACACATCCTTAATTTATTGTGAATAAATTAAGCCAACATATCAAACTATAAACTGTGATCATGCATTTTTCATATGCACCATTGTCATGCATAATTATTTCTACATTCACTGAGACATTCAAATTACTTAGGTAATTTCTCCAGTACGTGACTATACTGTGACATCATCCTCATTACCACATTATCACTAAGGTGAGTTCATGGCCCCATCTTTACTGTTTTATAACTGGGGGAGAAAACATGCCAACTTTTATTTTTATGCAAGCATGCACAGACAACAACAATTTATTGCCTACTGTTACCCCATTCCCGTGGACTGTAATAGTTAATAGTGTAGCGCGAAATGTATGGATAGTACTATTCGGGTGTTGACAACACCCGGCCTGTCGTGATCAGCTGTCACGTGATGCTTAGGCCGAGCAGCAGGTTTATGTCATTGTCGGATTAAGGGAAACATACATCAGGATAGACCCAATGGGCGTACTGAAAATCATGTCTAGCTTCTATTACAGGGCAGTAGGAACTACTGTAGTATTGGGCTGTGATGTCCTGCTACCTTCGTGATGCTTTGCATATTAATACTTTATTTAATTAAACCTGTGAATTCACCAACCTCGTGTTGACCCCCACATTTTACTTTCATGTTTTCTCAGGAAAGTAAGCAGGTTCATGCATTGGATTCCAGCATTATAGGAAAGCATCATGTTGACCATCGGGCTGGGATATTTAATTCTGTTTTTCAATAAATGTGGTTTTCTTTTGAACAAGATACAATGTGTACGATTAATTCATGTAATATGTATTTGAATGACTTTATGATCATCGCTCTATATGCTATGTGCTATCGATCCACCCAAGTAACACCCCAACTATTATTCCGCTGCATTTGACCAATCTGGGGGTGTTACAGAGAATGGTATCAGAGCGCATAGTTATAGAGAACCAGATCAAAGACTTAAAAATTTTAAGAAAAGAAATTTTTAAAACTGGACTATAACTGAACATAAAAATCAGTTTGAAAAGAAAAATTGATTTTTGGGGAACCTATAAGTTAGGCATATGGCATTATAGAGCATGCATATTATATGAGCTAGCCTCACATTGATTTATTTCCTCATGGTAAATAAATCACATAAGTATCTATATTTATACTTTCTACCTCATGGTTAAAAGTTTTTAAACCACATCCCATATGCATCATGAAAACATTTTATGTTGTGTAAGTTGAAAACTTGCTCAAAACTATAAAATATTACTTTCAGATATCATGACGACGCCTACGGTTGTTACTACTTTCGAGGAGCTTATGGTTCCTACCATCACACCCATATCACCGACATCAGTGTTAGTTGGACCTACATCTGACACGGAGTCCCGAGATGACCAGCAGGACGGGGTCATCATGCTCACAGATTCACCTACTCCTTCACCACCCATTGCACCTTCTACTACACCTCTACTTGTAGTACCTGCATCCCCTCCCAGAGAGGCGGACCAGGTCGTACCTTTCCTACCACCACCACCTTCTGTACCTCGCACTCACCCCACCAGCGTCTTGCCACCTCGTAAGAGGAGGCATGACCCTATCACCGATTCGACCTATGAGGTCGGAGAGGGTTCAGGAGCCGGGCAGGCTAGACTTAGTGCCCTTCAGGCACAGGTCGATGCACTTACAGCCCGACAGGCACAGGACACCACTCTCATTCACTCTCTACTACAGGCGGACCAGCAGGGTCGCGCCGTGCTCCAGGAGAGACTAGACTCTCTCTATTGGGCCATGGCCGGGGAGTCATATACCACCAGAGAGACCATACATTGGCTATTGGACGAGGTAGCTTACCTTCGTTGCCGTTTAGCTATGTTAGAGAGTCATTCCTACGAGACTCGAGCCGCCATCTACACACAGGAGGACACCTTCAGGACCTTCGTGGACCTAGCAGATCTCCGTCACCAGGGGATTACTACAGAGACTGAGCAGCTACGCAGTGCCGACACTACCCGCCAGCAGCAGCTACTTGAGGCGCTGAGATACACCAGAGAGACCCGGAGTGCTGTGATCCGTATGCAGGACAGACATACACCACCAGTTGGACCATCTGCACCTGCAGGCAGCCACACTAGTGTAGGGTAGATGTTTAGTTGTACATCATGACAAGCACTAAGTTGCATCTCAGCTCTCATGATTTATCTCTTTTGTATTGTATTTCCTTTTCTGATGTATTTGTAGTACCTAGCCTTAGTAGGTAGGATATCTTTTGGTTGTATCACAAACATATGTACCACTATTTCAGACAGGTTGCTATGACCCTGTCTTAGATCGGTTGTACTTGTACTATATTATTATTCACAGGAATGATATGCTACTGTTCGTTTGTTTGGTTACATTTATATTATTATGAACTCTTAACGGATTATCAAATTTGTTGTGAATTCTATGCATAGACATTTCCCATGCAGTTTAATATAACCATCTTTTATCAACTAACAAATCTCAGAATTTTCTTATAGAAAATGCCACCAAGACGCGCACGCCCAAACGCCGCTGAAACACCTGCAACAACCATATCTGATGCACAACTCAGAGTACTGATTGAGCAAGGCATTACTGACGCCTTAGCCGCCAGGGAAAACCGCCCCAGCGGAACCCATGGAGACAGTGAAAACTCTAATAACCGCAACCGCGAAGCTCGAGGATGTACTTACCCTGACTTCCTAAAATGCAAACCCTACTATTTCAAGGGCAAGGAAGGGGTAGTCGAGCTCATGCAATGGTTCGAAAGGACCGAGACGGTATTTCGTATTAGTGACTGCACCGAAGAGAACAAAGTGAAGTTCGCCACTTGTACTCTTTTGGAACATGCACTCACATGGTGGAACTCACAAGTTGCTACCCTCGGACACGATGGAGCCTATGGAATGACATGGACTGCGTTGAAGGAAAAGCTTACCATGAAATACTGTCCTCGTAGCGAGATCAAAAAGCTGGAGATTGAATTGTGGAATCTCAAATGCATCAACTTCAATATCACGAGCTACAACCAGAAATTCCAAGAGCTAACCTTGATGTGTACCCGCATGTACCCGAAAACGGCGGATAAGATAGAGAAGTACGTCAGTGGACTTCCCGAATCTGTTCATGACAGTGTGCTTGCATCTCGACCTACTACCATCGAGAGTGCTATCGAGTTTGCCACAGAACTAGTGGACAAACGTGGTCGTGATCATATGACTAGGCAGGCAGAGCACAAGAGGAAGGTCGATGATAACTACCGTCATCATCCTCAGACTCAACAGCCCAAGAGGCAAGGCTTAAGTCAAATCTGCAGTGCTATTTCCTCAGGACCACCGCTGTACGTGGGAAACAAACCTAGATGCCCCAAGTGCAATTTCCATCACTACTCCGCTAATGGATGTAGAAGACCCGAGCAGAGCAATACACATGTCCCGACCAACAGAAACAATTTCAGTACCAACAACAAGCCCCACAACGGCAGCAGACAGAATTCCCGTGGAAGTGGATACCAAGGAAACCGCCAGCTCACTAGCAATGGAAACATGGCTCGCAAGGAAATTCATTGCTTTGGTTGTGGAGAAATTGGACACATCAGACCTGACTGTCCAAAGCGTAAGAATGAAAGTCAAGGCGGAGCACCCGCCAGGGTTTATGTCATAGGAGAGAACAGGACCAACCCCGACTCCAATATAGTTACTGGTACGTTCCTTCTAAATAATCGCTATGCAAATATTTTATTCGATACGGGAGCCGATAGGAGTTTCGTATCCACTGAATTTGGTAGCTTGCTAGGCATTTTACCAACCCCACTAGATAATTGCTACAGAGTCGAACTAGCAGACGGAAAAATCATAGAAACAAACACCATCATAAGAGGCTGTACTCTAAACCTTCAGAACCACCCATTTCATATCCAATTAATACCCATACAACTCAGTAGTTTCGACGTCATCATTGGTATGGACTGGTTAGCCAAGTACCATGCAACCATTGTGTGTGACAAGAAACTAGTCCGCATCCCATGGGGGAGCACAGACCTAATTATCCGAGGAGACGGAAATACGGATAAAACAGACACTAGGTTGAGTGTAATCTCGTGCACCCAAGCCCAGAAATATCTACTAAAAGGATGCCCTATCTTTTTAGCACATATATCTAAAGCAGATCAGGAAGAGAAACCTAAGGAGAAACAGATCAAGGATGTACCCATCGTCCGTGATTATCCCGAAGTCTGTTGGGTCAAAAAGTTGATGTGGCAGAAACTCAAAAATGAAGAAAACGTGAAGTATTTGTCTAGGCGTTGACAAGAGCATTCCAAGCGTTGACAAGAGTTATTTAGGCGTTGATGGAATCAAGCATTGTCAAGAGCAATCCAAGCATTGTCACATGCAATTCAAGCATTGACAAAACGTAGACAAAAGAAGCTAATGGAAGCTTCTATTTAGATAAACATGCAAAAGATATTCTGCATAAGTTTATTTAAATAGAAGATTTACTTGTTTATTCATTCTTATCTCTTGTAAACCCTAATCCTTACACTATAAAAGGAACCAAGGGTCATAGGTTTTAATCATATAATTCATTCACAATGTAAACCTAAAGTGTGTGTCGCACTAGACGTGGGATTCAATGTATACACGTCTAGTGGATGTTTGTTATTAATATAATGAACATCCCAATTGTTTTTAATTCATGTGTTCTTTGTGTCCAAACACCTTGTCATGATCATTGTTCTTTTCCGCTATGTTATCATATGAACAATGATCAAACCTAGATATATGGTTCCTAACCATTGAGTCGAACGATCTATAGGTTCCACAATTGGTATCAGAGCCTAAGGCTCTTGATATCTAGGTCCGACGAGGTGTTCGTGTATGGTGAAGAAGAAAAATTCGTATTGAATTTTTCTGGACGTTTTTGTGTGCGCAGCAGTATTCAGAAGGTCATAACTTTTGATTGAACCGTTGGATCGTCACGAAATTTTAGATGTGTGTTCTACATACATAGATCTAAACATCCACCGGAGGGATTGTCGAGTTTTATCCCCAGGCAAAAGTTATTAAGCGTCGAAGTTGGCAGCAGAGGTGATTTTCAGTTTTCTGCTTTCACATGAAATCATGAACTAGGGTTTCTTCAAACCCTAGATCTACTTTAAAGCAGGAAGATTTGCAGTGTGTGGCTGTTATGATTCAAGATCTAAGGTCTATTTACAAACCCTAATTAGGGTTTTGGTGCTTAAATCTTCTCAAATCCTAGATCTATATAAAACTGCAGCAAGTTGCGGGTTTCTGTCACGTACAAACAGCAGGTTACATGGTCAGGTATTACGCATGGATGCAATGACATGAACTTCAAGTGTGTTCACACGGTGATAACTTTTTAATTGGTGAAAAAGGGAGTGTTCATACGAAGGATCAAGCATTATACATTCACATGGCCATTCGTTTCCTATTGGTTGAAGCTTATTGCTTTCACACGGTTTGGCAGATTCAAACCCTAATTTGTTATTTAAGGTTTGTGATTCCCTACATGCTAGTGCATGGAATAACCATGAGCCTCTTGTTTCCATTGGTGGAAATTCTTTGTGTTCACACGGTTGGTAAACTATGATTGGTTATAGCTTCGTTATGTTCACACGGCTCTAAAATTCTCATTGGTAGAAATCGTTATGTTCACACGGTCTATCAATTTTGGTGGAAGGATTAAAGTTACAATAACTTTGTGTTCACACGATGGGAGGCTTCTGATTGGATATTCACGTTGACATTCACATGGTGCAAGGTTATTATGTAGATGCTGACGTTTGTATTTTGGACGTTGACATTATTTAACTCAACGCTGACAAGAGTGTGGTTCAACGTTGACAGATTTTTGAGACGCTGATAATGTCGGCAAATTGAGACGCTGACAAGATTTAAGGTTGGCGCTGACGCTTGTTATTTAGGCGCTGACAGGAAGGGTTTCGACGCTGACAGGAATAAGTCAACACTGATAGGTTGACAGTGTCGTCCGATATATGAGCTTCAACGCTGATACGTATTGTCAGATATCGGACAATACATCTGACCAAGATATTGGACAGAAGAGATGTTGGATGACACATGGATAGCTGCTGTTTGAGAAAATGGGTACGTTTTAAGCACACAAAAAGGAGGATTACACACACAAAGGTACATGGAATCTCCGTTTTATTCAGAATATCAAGTTGATATTTATGGCTCGGATATATTTAAATGGATTAATGATTTTTAAGTAAGTTAGCAATAATTCATGAAGACTTTGATTGGTATTCGAATATGTAATCGGGATAGCCTTGTGAAAGAGTTATTCGTCTTCTAACTTTTACATATGAGGATATTGGTTCATTAAGACTTGTCATGAAGAGGTGTTAGCTTAAGGGGAAGAATTCTTATGGTAAGATTGATGATTGAAGAAGATTTGCACAAGTTGTGTTCTATCATATCTTAAAGTACCTAGACTTTAAAGGTAACTTGTTCGTGCTTTACATGGTTGGTGACGAAGACTTGTCATAACACTTGAAGGAGTTACATTATCGTGCTCAGTGTCTCACAAAGGATGAGAATATTGACAAGGGATCGAGGTCTACTTATATCCTCCTCTATAAGTTCTTAGTCACGTGGATAGTACAAGACATGGAACACAAGGTTGGGTTATCTTACTTCTACATCAAAATTATTAAAGTTATTTTTCTTCAGGATCATTACACAGAGCCTACTTTTGGAGAATTTTCAAGATTGCATACATTGTTTACTTCCTTGTTGATGTGACAAAAAGGGGAAGAAAATACGTGCTACACTTGAGGGGAAGCAACTTGAAGATCATGTACAACTTACAAGAGATACACATAGAGTTTTGCCACTATCAACTAGGGGAAGATTGTTGGGTCAAAAAGTTGATGTGGCAGAAACTCAAAAATGAAGAAAACGTAAAGTATTTGTCTAGGCGTTGACAAGAGCATTCCAAGCGTTGACAAGAGTTATTTAGGCGTTGATGGAATCAAGCATTGTCAAGAGCAATCCAAGCATTGTCACATGCAATTCAAGCATTGACAAAACGTAGACAAAAGAAGCTAATGGAAGCTTCTATTTAGATAAACATGCAAAAGATATTCTGCATAAGTTTATTTAAATAGAAGATTTACTTGTTTATTCATTCTTATCTCTTGTAAACCCTAATCCTTACACTATAAAAGGAACCAAGGGTCATAGGTTTTAATCATATAATTCATTCACAATGTAAAGCTAAAGTGTGTGTCGCACTAGACGTGGGATTCAATGTATACACGTCTAGTGGATGTTTGTTATTAATATAATGAACATCCCAATTGTTTTTAATTCATGTGTTCTTTGTGTCCAAACACCTTGTCATGATCATTGTTCTTTTCCGCTATGTTATCATATGAACAATGATCAAACCTAGATATATGGTTCCTAACCATTGAGTCGAACGATCTATAGGTTCCACAAAGTCTTTCCAGACGACTTGCCAGGATTACCTCCGACTCGTCAAGTGGAATTCCAAATAGACTTGGTGCCAGGAGCTGCACCTGTAGCTAAAGCACCTTACCGTTTAGCACCCACCGAGATGAAAGAACTCGCGGAACAACTCAAAGAACTGTCAGACAAAGGCTTCATAAGACCCAGTTCCTCACCTTGGGGAGCCCCAGTGTTATTTGTCAAAAAGAAAGACGGTTCATTCCGAATGTGTATCGATTACAGAGAACTGAATAAGTTAACTGTGAAAAACCGCTACCCGTTACCACGAATCGATGACCTATTTGATCAACTTCAAGGATCAAGTATATACTCCAAGATCGACCTACGATCTGGGTATCACCAATTGAGGGTCAGAGAAGAAGACATACCAAAAACAGCTTTCAGGACACGATATGGTCATTATGAGTTCCAAGTCATGCCATTTGGACTGACCAATGCACCATCCATATTCATGGATCTTATGAACCGAGTATGCAGACCCTACCTGGATAAGTTCGTAATAGTGTTTATTGACGACATCCTTATCTATTCCAAGAATGAGCAAGAACACGGAGAACATCTGGCTCAAGTGCTAAAGTTGCTCAAGGAAGAAAAGTTGTATGCAAAATTCTCAAAGTGCGATTTTTGGATCCCAAAAGTACACTTTCTTGGTCATGTAATTGACGACAAGGGAATCCAAGTTGATCCGGCGAAAGTCGAATCCGTGAAAGATTGGACATCTCCCACATCTCCAAAGGAGATTCGTCAATTCCTAGGACTTGCCGGTTACTACCGACGTTTTATCGAAGACTTCTCCAAGATCGCTAAACCAATGACCAAACTAACTCAGAAAGGCATAAAGTTTGTATGGGGAGAAAAGGAAGAAGCTGCATTCCAGACCATCAAGCAGAAACTATGCAGTGCACCCATCCTATCTTTACCAGAAGTTAACGAAGACTTCGTTGTCTACTGTGACGCATCACACAAAGGGTTGGGAGCTGTGTTGATGCAGAGACAGAAAGTGATTGCTTACGCTTCAAGGCAACTGAAGAAGCACGAGCAAAATTACTCCACCCATGATCTAGAGCTTGGATCCGTGGTCTTTGCCTTAAAAATCTGGAGGCACTATCTATATGGTACCAAATGCACAGTCCACACCGATCATAAGAGTTTGCAACATATTCTAGACCAGAAGGAATTAAATATGAGGCAACGTCGTTGGATAGAACTACTCAGCGACTACGATTGTGACATCAAATACCACCCAGGCAAGGCAAATGTAGTTGCCGATGCACTAAGCCGAAAGGGAACTGATCCTCCCATGAGAGTTCGAGCCCTAGTCATGACCATTAGTTTGGACCTACCCAAACAGATATTAGAGGCTCAACTTCAAGCACAAAAGCCCGAGAACATCGGAAAAGAAGACATAGGAGGAATGCTTAGGACGGACCTAAGCAAAGAAAAGTTGGAAGCGAGAGCAGATGGAACATTATGCCTACATGGAAGAAGTTGGCTACCCTGTTATGGAGACTTAAGAAACGTAATCATGCACGAATCCCATAAATCCAAATACTCCATACACCCCGGATCCGAAAAGATGTATCAAGATGTGAAAAGGTTATACTGGTGGCCGAACATGAAAGCCGACATTGCCACCTATGTGAAGAAATGTCTGACTTGTGCTAAAGTAAAAATCGAACATCAACGACCATCAGGGTTACTTGTTCAACCCGACATACCAAAATGGAAATGGGATAATATCACCATGGATTTTATCACCAAACTTCCTACATCATCTCACGGATACGATACAATCTGGGTAATCGTAGACCGCCTCACAAAATCCGCCCATTTCCTACCCATCAGGGAAAATGATTCTCTAAGCAGATTAGCCAGGATATACTTGAAGGAAGTCGTGACAAGGCATGGAATACCAGTCTCAATCATCTGTGATAGAGATGGCAGGTTTACATCAAACTTTTGGAAGGCTTTTCAAAGAGCATTGGGAACAAACCTGGATATGAGTACCGCATATCATCCACAGACAGACGGGCAGAGTGAACGAACAATCCAAACGCTAGAAGACATGCTGAGGGCATGTGTGATCGACTTTGGAAAAGGATGGGTCGAGCACATCCCATTGGTAGAATTCTCCTACAACAACAGTTACCATGCCAGTATTAAGGCAGCACCATTTGAGGCCCTCTATGGCCGCAAATGTCGCTCACCAGTATGCTGGGCAGAAGTGGGGGAATTTCAGCTAACCGGACCCGAGCTAATTCTAGAGACCACTGAGAAGATCACCCTCATCAAACAACGAATTCAGGCTGCCCAGGATAGACAGAAGAGTTATGCTGATAGGAAACGTAAACCTATGGAATTTGCCGTAGGTGACCGTGTTATGCTAAAGGTGTCACCTTGGAAGGGTGTTGTACGGTTTGGGAAACGAGGAAAGCTAAATCCACGATACGTAGGACCCTTCAAAGTGATTGCTAGAATTGGAGAGGTTGCCTACCGCTTAGAACTGCCTCAGCAGTTAAGCCGAGTTCACCCTACATTTCATGTCTCAAACTTGAAGAAGTGCTACTCAGATGAACCCTTAGCAATGCCATTGGACGGAGTCCATTTCGATGACAAACTTCAATTTGTAGAAGAACCAGTGGAAGTTGTGGAGAGAGAAGTCAAGAGGTTGAAGAGAAGCCAAATCCCGTTAGTTAAAATACGATGGAACTCTAGGAAAGGACCTGAGTTTATGATGAGATGGCATTTATACATGATCTCATCGTTCTTTTCGGGCTTTAAATGCATTAAAATGTCATAAAATACCATATATATGCTTGTGTTTGTTTACTTGTGTGTTTTAGGTATGGATATCGTGAAAAAGACAAAAGATCACAAGATACAAGGAAAAACGGACACGAGAAACGAAGCCGTACAAAGAACCGGGCCCTAATCAAGGAATTTTCATCAAATACCCTTGAAGACTTGAAGACAAGCAAGATTGATCATTCAAGAATGAAGAAATGACAACTTAAAACCCTTGTATAGTAATAATTACAAGTTTGGTCCCTTAAGTTTGTCAAAATTACAAAAAGGTCCTTCAACTTTGAAGAAATGGCAAGATTAGTCCCTCAACAATTCTAATTTGTCAATAATGGTCCCTCATGAAGTGAAAGACACATTGAAGACCTTTGAAGATCATCATTGTCCAAAAACAGCCCTTGAATTATCACTAAATGGCAAAAATCATCCTTGAAAAGCTTTTATCAAAGTTTGGTGCCAAATATGTCAATTGGTGGAAGTTATTTACAAAGTAAAACGGATTTTAGGGCTTGAAAACCTTTAATGCCAAAAATCTGAAAAGAAAGGGACTAAAAGTGCTAACTGAAACATTCAAAAACAAAAAAAGCGCCTAACATGTTTATTCCCCCAAAAAACGGATCAAAGATGTTTACTGTACATCTTTTACAGCCCAGGTTTCACCTTCACTTTTTCTTGGGTAAAAACCAATTAAACCCTCCCACGTTTAATTCACACGCTCTAAAATCTATCCCACCCCTAAAAACCTGCATCCCACGTTTGTGGTCCAAACCCCCAATTCCCCAATCCACCAATCACATCATTCCTTAGCCTCCAAGGCTTGATACGTGTCCCATATCAACGTCCAAGATCATTAGCTTCCTCCCAACGCAAAATCCAATGGCCAAGATCAAGAAAGGACAAAATGCACTCAAAACCGTTCAAGGGTATTTTAGAGATTTCTAGTGATTAGGGTTTATGTTTTTATGCTTCTAGGATGTTCTATAGGCTCTATAAAAGGAGACCCAAGCTGTGGTGATCCCTTTGTTCCAGTTTCAAGTCTCTCACATGTAATTCCTTTTTAAAGAAATAAAAAGTTTGGTTTTTGAAATATTCAAGTGTAATTCCTTTTTTATTGTTTTTAAAAGATTGTGTGTTGTGAAGAAGATTGAAACTGAGTTCCATTTATTTGAATTTTGGTTGAGTAACTTTGTTGTTCAAAGTTATTCAAAAGTTTCTGAAAATCAAAGGATTTTTGGTAAGAAATTGTTCTAAGGTTTGGATGTTAAGAGGTTTGAAGTAAGTAGTGATTAGGTGTTTAGAAAACGTTTTAGAAAGGTAAGAAAAGATTTGGAAGTGTTTTAAAAAGAAAATAAAGTAAACAGAATATACTATTGGCTTGTATTTTTCTTGTTCTCTTTTAATTTGTCATAACAGGTTGAGAGAGCTGTTGATATTTGTTTCAGCACCAGCCCGGGCTGGTAGGGAGGTGGTTAAGCAACCACTAGGTCCCTTGGATGTAAGGGACCTAAGGTAAATCTCTTTACCTTTGATAAAATCTCAGAAAATAGCTTTGTATGATCTTTGTTTGATTCTGAGTTTAATGGTGTTTTAAGTGTTTGATTTGTATGCTTATGTGTTCACATGCATGTTAGATAGTGTATGAATCAAATTGGTTAGGTTTTAAAGAGTTTTGGTTTGATAAAAATTGGTTTTCAGAAAATAAAGAGGTGTTTGGCAATAGGTTTTAGCAGGACATAGTTTTGATTAGTGATTATTAAAAGGTGTTAAGTGTTGAAAAAAGGATTGTGCTAGGTTATTAGCTAGTTATAACTTAGTTTGGAACAAGATTTGATCAAGTTTGAGAGGTTTTGAAGAAATAGAGTTAGCATAAATCTGTTTTGCACTCTCTGCTTGTATTTTCTTGGATTTTGGTGCATGATTTCTGGATTCCTGTTAAGTATTAGGTTTATTTTCTTGTTGCTTTTGTTTGTGCATCATCCTGAGAGATTGTGTGTCAAATTTGGTGGTCTTAATCTCACTAGTGTGCAACATAATAGCCTATAAGCCCACCAGACCTGCATTATTATTACAGCAACTTGAGTTGCCTGTTTTTGCTTGTTTAAGAGAAGTTGGTGTATGCTAAGTGCTTTATTTCTGTCTGCATTGACTTCTTGTGCTCAAAGGAGCACAAGAGTGCCTATTGTATCCACAAATATTCACCAAGTAAGCCATAGGACCAAGCTCCTCTTGGTTCTTTTGGAACCTGTTAACACAAGCAGAAAACTGCTAAGTGTTCATCAAAACCTGGCACGTTTTTGGTCTTGATTATTGTTCAATCTTTGCATAAAGAGTAAACAGGATTTGAATTGAGCTTGTTTTGTGTTACTGGATTGGTTTGGGAAGTTTAAAAAAAAAAAAAAAAAAAAAAAAAAAGAAATAAAAAGGTGTTGCCTAGACTCGAACCCTGGTCTCCACACTCACACACATAACAAGTTACCATTGCGCCCTGGGGACTTTGATTGAGAGTTTTGGCTTCCATATTTATTTAACCTGTTTTGATTTCTAGCTTATTTACATAAGCCGTAGCACTTTTCATTTTTCCTAGCTTATTCTTTAAGCTTATTTTACTTTTCTTATTTTTCCTAGGTAAGTAATAGGTTTATAGATTTTTTAAAATTGGTTTCACTTTTTTCTCTTTATTTTAATATTTTATAGGATTTAATTAATAGACGTTTTTTTAATAAATCATTAAAAAATACCAAAAAGAGTTTAAATTTCAAGGAAAAATAGTTTTTAGTTTTTAAAATATATTTTTGAGGTTTACATCTAGTTTTGGTTTTAAAAACTTTTATTTTTAATTTTATATTATTTTAAGGTTTTTCATAAACTTTAAAGATTTTTATAAAATTATTAAAAAAGGTTTAGAAGCTCTAATTTGTGTTTTTCTCTTAATTATATTATTTAGGATTTTTATAAATTTTTTATTTCAAATTTTAGAAACTTTTTATTTTTTTGCATTATTTTAATATTATTTTAATATTTAATTTTCAAAATTCTCTTTTTCTTTATTTTTCATTTTTCTTATATTCTTTATCATTAATTAGGATCATTTCCATTTTTTAGAATAATTTTTAAGCTTTTAGATTTATTTTTATAATTATTTTAAGTTTAATTAGGTATTAATCATTTTTAATCATTTTTAGGGTTTTAAAAATAGTTTTAATAGGTTTTAATTTTTAGAAAATTACTTTTTAGTCTTCTAATAATATAAGTTAAGTGATTATTCAATAAAATCATATTTTAGACATTTGAATTAGTTAAATTTAATTTTAGGGCTTTAATTAGCATTTAAAATTAATTATTTAATTAATAAAAGGTTTTAAAATACCTTTGTTGGATTTTTAACTTTATTTGTATCATTTTAGACTTGTTTTTAGCTTTTTAATCTTTTCTTAATTTTGTTTTTGGCTTTAGCTTAATTTTTAATTTTTGTGTTTTTCTACGGCTTTACGTTTACGTTTTTTTTACGACATAGTGTAATTTTCAAGAAACCGTCATTCCATCTTCTCAATATTAATCTCAAAGAAATACAAGTTAATTCACAACACCATACCTCCTTGGGAAACGAATCTTTCATCTCATTTTATTTGATTGTGGGTCATTAACACTTGATTTTTCTTAAAAGTCATTTGTTCGATACTTTCCGCTTTTTACGCTCTTTTCCTAAAGGGTAGTAAAACACTACAATCAATTTTTGGCTCCGCTGCCGGGGAGGTGTGTCGTGTCTTAATTTGGAAAATTTTGTTTTTGATATTTTCCATAAATAGTATTTGTGTTAAGTGGAACTCCCTTAACACGTATTATCGGTTTTCTCGGTTTTTCTTTGTGAATATTATTAATATATTGTATTAAGTATCACAACCAAAATACAATATCTCTAAAAGTGTGAAAACACAACCTTAATTGGGATTTGATCTCCTAATTATTGTATTCGAATCTCAAACAAAAAGAAAAGGCAAAAATAGATAAATACTTTCGTGAAGCTCGATTTTGAAAAATACGAACTATAAGGTGGGTATAAGGCGGGTATTATAAAAATATACCCTAAGGAAAAAGGCTCTTAAGTGCTTCGCGCCGCCTCGTTTCCCCGCTTGCTTGTGAGTATTTTGAGATTGAAGGCTAATCGAGGGTTTGCCGCCCAAAGTATTATTACGTATACTATATTTGCTTGGTTTTCTTTGTGATTAAACCCTCGTGAACAATTTGGTTTTCACCAAAGTTCCAAAGTCATTCGAAGGCGTTCACTCCACGTGATCGTTTTCATTCCTTTGAGGCTTCTTTAATCAAGAGTTTGATTCGAGGAGAGATTTTGTAGATTGTTGTCTACGAAGATACACCAAAATCCAAAAAAATTAAATATCATCAAAAACACAAAAAAAATTGAAAATCCACAAAACAACCAAAAAGAATCTTCTTTGCTCACCTCCCATTCTTCGTGAAGTTTATGATCACTCGTAATCAAGCAAAACGAGCTCGTAAACGTCTCCAAAAGCAAGCAAATCAAGGATCGTTGATTGTTGAAAAACCTCCAATTGTTGAACCTATTATAGAACAAGAAGTCGTAATGGCTAATCGTACTATGATGAGTTGCTACAAGCACCCCACCGAGGGTTTTGGAGAGGCCATTGTTATTCCCGCCATCCTTGCGGAGAATTTCGAGATTAAGACGAGTTTAATGTCGATGCTACAAGCAAACAAGTTTCGAGGTCACGAGAAAGACAACCCGCATTACCATATTAGGAATTTCAACCGTCTCACCGCCACTAGCAAATTCAAAGATGTTCCGCATGACGCCATTAAGATGATGTTGTTTCCATATTCGTTGGATGGACCCGCAAAAATTTGGCTCGAGAAAGAACCGCCAAATTCAATTTTGACATGGGCCGATCTCGTTTCTAAGTTTGTGAACAAGTTTTTTCCACCATCGAAAACAACACACTTAAAAAATGAGATTTCACGATTTGTGCAACGTAACAATGAAAGCTTTTCAATGGCATGGGAACGATTTAAGGAGATGTTACATGAATGTCCTCATCATGATTTTTCGGAATTGCATCAAATTGATACATTTTATAATGGGCTTAATGATCATGAACGAGATTATTTGAATGCCGCCGCGGGTGGTAATTTTTTGTGCAAGACGACAAATGAGGCTTTACAAATCATTGAAAATCGATCTAAGGTTTATAGCCCTCGTAACACACCGAGTGTTGCCAATATGGGTTCGTCATCTTCGTCACAATCGTCTCGTAGCATTAACGCCTTACATGATGAAGCTAATGAGGAAAATCGGTTTTTTGATAGATTTGCTAATCTAATGTCCCATTGGAAGGCTCAAGAAGCTTCCAATTCCGCTTCGGTTAAAGCGGTTGCTAAGAGTTGTTTATCGTGTGGAGGAGCTCATGATTTATCCGAGTGCATTACCGCGGATGGTAACACTTCGAGTGCTTATGTAGCAACGGGAACTTACAACCAAAACGGCCAAGGTTCCCGCCAAAATCAAGCTCCACCAAACCAAAATGCTAATAATTATCGAAACAACAACCAAGGTAATTACCAAGGCAACACACGCAATTACAACAAAGGGAATTATCAAAGTGGGAATGGACAAATCTCTAATCAAAACCAAAACCGTGATTTTCAAAACACTACACAAGGTTTTCAAAATGCTCACACTAAAAATTTGCAAGGAGAATTTTTAGATTATGCAAAAGCAAATGATGCTAAATTTGATAATATGCAACGTGAGATGATTAGCTTAAGGTCCGAGTTGAAAAACGAGCTTAAAAATGAACTTGCTAATGAACTTAAAACTCATGCAAATAAAATGGAAGGAAATGTCCAACGTCTTCAACAAAACCAACAAAAGATGGAATTAGGACAACATGAGATTAAGCAAGAGTTATTGAAAGCGGATGCTAGGCAATCAAAATTTGAGGACCGAATGGCTAAGATGTTCGAAGCAATCATGTGTAAGCCCTCTTCTTCGGGTGGTCTTCCTAGTGATACCATTAACAACCCGAGGGGAGAATTGAAGGTTGTTACTACACGAAGTGGTAAAACTTTCAAAGAACCAATCTCTCATCCAAGTACTTCTACGGAGAAGGAAATCGAGAAAGAACCCGAGGTGGTGGTCGAAAAGGAGCACATTACAATCCCACGAAGTACCGCTCAAACCACACCTACGGTTACACCAAAACCAATTGTGGAACCCGAGATTCCAAGGCCGTTGCCTAATGACCTACCCACACCACCTTTACCTTACCCTTCGAGACGTAACAAAGAGAAAGCACAAGAACGGAACAATTATCAATTTGAGCTATTTATGAAAATGTTTCGTGATTTGCATTTTAACATAAGTTTTGCCGATGCTTTAATCATGATGCCTCGATTCGCCGCAAACTTCAAAAGTATGCTTAACAACAAAGAGAAGTTACAACAATCGTCTAGTTGTTCATCGGTTTTTCTAAGCCGCATACCACAAAAAGTCGGTGATCCCGGTAAATTTTTGATTCCGTGTGCTATACAAGATATGGAGGAATGCTACGCCTTGGCCGATCTTGGTGCTAGTATTAATTTAATGCCTCTCGAGATTTTCATATCGCTTTCGCTTCCGGCTCTTACTCCTTCGAACATGTCCATCGAGATGGCCGATCATTCTACGATCATGGCATGTGGAGTAGCCGAGGACGTTTTCGTTAAAGTCGGAAAGTTTTACTACCTCGTTGACTTTATCGTTGTAGACATTCCCATCGATCGAAAAGTTCCTCTCATTTTGGGTCGTTCATTTTTGGATACATCACGAGCACTTATCGATGTTCATGCTCGTAAAATCACCCTTCGTTTCAATGAAGAAGAACTTGTCATCAATGCAACACAAAACTCCAATCTTTCTCATGTATATTCTATTGCAACTTTAAACCATGGTGACTCGACCAATGTCGTTTGCAAAGAATTTTCACCAAGAGTTTTAGGGAATGTCTCCAAAAACAATTTACCATTTCCTCCGCCGGTGGAGGTTATGAGTGCAAAGCCTACAAAGAAGAAACCATCAATACTTGAATCGAAAAATCCTTCACCTTCATTCTTGAAAAGTATTGATAAGTTGCCGGTTTCTACGGAAGATCTTTCGGATGATGAATATGTTGGCCCCGATGGGGAGGTTTTCTTCGTCGATAAACGTTTTGAAAACTTGCCACCACCAAAACCAAAACGGTTTCAAAATGTGAGAATTTTTAGTGTGACTAACATCGTCTTAGAAACACCGAATATTTTCGACATAATCAAAAAGGGTTTTCATAAGGAGAGTTTAAAAGATAAAAAAGGAAATGATTTTAAATGTGATTTAATTGATTTTTCTACAAATCTAACTCCGTCATCACCGCGTGCTTTGAGTACTACAAACTCGTCTACTCCTTTTGACGATGTTTTGTGTGGTCCTAGTATGGGGGAAGCCCCTTATGTTCCCTCATCCTTGTCCACCGAGGACGAGATATTCGATCCCGGAATTTCATATAAAGGGAAATCTCGGTCTTCCACCGATGCAATAAATGGAAACTATATCTATTTGCTTGGTGCGAGTCTACCTCGAGTAGCTCAAACGTTTGTCTTACCAATTGTCTCACCCTTCTATTTCTCATCTATTTTCTTCAAACTCTTTGAGTTTATGGCACATGTTGGAGTGGTGTTAATTAGTTTTTCCAAAGGAAACGAGAATGCCATCTTCGACCCCGGTATTTTGCATCATCTAAGGACTTAGTCCTTTATACCGGTTGCTTTTTGGGCCTTGTTTATCATGTAAGCCCCTTTGACCATACCATGATTTCCCTAAATGTTCACATTTTGAGGGGATCGAGTCGAGCTCATGACTCGGTAATCAAAAACGAGGTGCCTCGTGGGGGAGATCCCATGCTTATCTTTATGCTTTTTATTCACTAATAAGGGGACTTGTACCCTTCCAACTCGTTGTCTCGTGGTTGTTTGTGATTGTGTTATCTAGATCATCATCATCATCTACGATTGAAGACTCTCGTGTTCGTTTACGTGAGCCTCCATCGTTCGTTTGAAGAAGTTTTTCACGATTCCATGACATATCCTTTATTGTTCTAACAATTATCTTTTAGCATAATTAATAAACGGCTTTAGATATATTGTTGATCACCCTTTCCATGCTAGATCCTAAGCATTCGACTCTTCGTCTCTAGTATGGGGGTGCTCCACCTTTAGACTCGAAACATTGAGGACAATGTTTACTTTTAGTATGGGGGGGTGAATAGGTACTTGCTTTGCTACGCCCTCACGTTTTTCCAACTTTCAATGTTTTGTTTTGCTAATAAGGCTAAAAATGGCCAAATTTTAAAATTTTTCTTAGTTTTCATAAGTGTTTTTAAGACACGAATGTATATTTTCCGATGGGTAGAATAAGAGTTAATTTTTGACTTGATGGGCATTTGGAGCCATTTACATTCCTTAACCCGCTCAATTCAAGTTTTGCTAGACTTTTATATAGGGAGCTTTAAAACGCGAAAGTCTTAATTCATTCGGGTTAAGAACAAGAACTTTTCACAAGTTCCTATAATTGATTCTAGAAAGTCACTTATCAAGGGAACTTTAAAACGCATTCTCTAAACTTGAAAAAGTCCAAGAAAGTGCAAGATCCTATAGGTGGCATGAAAACCCAAAACGTTGATTTGATATAGTCTTAATGAAAGCTAATCCAAATTTGGCTTAATTTTGACTTGCATGGCTAAGTATTCACGAGTCTCTTTAATTAGAGGTCTTTATATAGTGAAGAACGAGAAATGATAGAGTTAGACAAGTGATCATGCTAAACGTAGAACATGAAAGTGTTCTTTCAAAAACTCATATGTTTTTAATTGTGGCTTTTTCTTCCCATAAGATCAATGCATTAGGAATAAAACATAATTGCAATAAGTAAGGTCGTACGATTTGAAAGGTTACTTAGCCTCTAGCGCAAGATCGTTTAAAAGTTGCTCGGGGTTGAATAGAGTTCATAGCCAAGGCATAACTTATTGAAACGGGACGCGAAGATTGGCGATCATCCAAAAAGGCCCTAACAAGGCATGAGGAGCTCTATTTTTGCTAAAGATCCAAAGATGATGTGAAGTATCATTATTCCAAAATCAATATGAAGGATCGAGACACACGACGAGAAGCTATTACTCCCCTAAAGAATGGAGAAAGTCTATCCAAAAAGACCCTAACAAGGTATGAGGATAAATATATCCAAGTCCGAAAAGGAGGCGGATCATTGTATATCAAAATCCAAAGTAAAGATTGAAGAAAAATGATGAAGTCGTGGTCCTATATGAAGAATCTCTCAAAAACGTCAAGTGAAGAAATTCCAAATATATGAAGAGAAGACCATAATTTCAAGAACGTCTTCCCAAGATTTGAAGTATGAAGTACATGCCAAATATCGGTCCGAGAAAGGTCTCAAATCGTGAAACGAGTTATTCCAAGATATGAACTTAAGGAGATACACGAGAAGCCGTTTTAAAAGATTTTGTCCTTCGGCTAACTATTGATCAAATCGTGCTACTTTGCTTTCGGACTAATAACTACTCAAATAAGTCAATATGAATCACTTGTGATCCATGACAATTAGATAAAAAAATGCTAGTAACCCATTTCCTTTTATAATAACTAGGATTGCGGGGAGAAAAAGTATTACACAATTTGAACGTATGAGTAGTGTTAGCATTGTGACTTGTACCAACAATGATCTTGTTTTTGCACTTAGCATGGAATGTATGACAATCAAGGATGACGAAATTTACTCTAAGGGACATTAACTTGTTTCTATTCTTTGACCCTAAAAGTCACCTTTAGGTGATGAAAATCATACATTATGTCTTTACACATCATCGTAGTATGTTGCAAGTCTTTTACTCTTCAATAAAGGTTAATAAAATTGAACTTTGGTGATGCTTAGATACTTTATTCTAGCATTGCGTGAGGGCACGGCAATGGCTTAGTATGGGGGAGTGATGAGATGGCATTTATACATGATCTCATCGTTCTTTTCGGGCTTTAAATGCATTAAAATGTCATAAAATACCATATATATGCTTGTGTTTGTTTACTTGTGTGTTTTAGGTATGGATATCGTGAAAAAGACAAAAGATCACAAGATACAAGGAAAAACGGACACGAGAAACGAAGCCGTACAAAGAACCGGGCCCTAATCAAGGAATTTTCATCAAATACCCTTGAAGACTTGAAGACAAGCAAGATTGATCATTCAAGAATGAAGAAATGACAACTTAAAACCCTTGTATAGTAATAATTACAAGTTTGGTCCCTTAAGTTTGTCAAAATTACAAAAAGGTCCTTCAACTTTGAAGAAATGGCAAGATTAGTCCCTCAACAATTCTAATTTGTCAATAATGGTCCCTCATGAAGTGAAAGACACATTGAAGACCTTTGAAGATCATCATTGTCCAAAAACAGCCCTTGAATTATCACCAAATGGCAAAAATCATCCTTGAAAAGCTTTTATCAAAGTTTGGTGCCAAATATGTCAATTGGTGGAAGTTATTTACAAAGTAAAACGGATTTTAGGGCTTGAAAACCTTTAATGCCAAAAATCTGAAAAGAAAGGGACTAAAAGTGCTAACTGAAACATTCAAAAACAAAAAAAGCGCCTAACATGTTTATTCCCCCAAAAAACGGATCAAAGATGTTTACTGTACATCTTTTACAGCCCAGGTTTCACCTTCACTTTTTCTTGGGTAAAAACCAATTAAACCCTCCCACGTTTAATTCACACGCTCTAAAATCTATCCCACCCCTAAAAACCTGCATCCCACGTTTGTGGTCCAAACCCCCAATTCCCCAATCCACCAATCACATCATTCCTTAGCCTCCAAGGCTTGATACGTGTCCCATATCAACGTCCAAGATCATTAGCTTCCTCCCAACGCAAAATCCAATGGCCAAGATCAAGAAAGGACAAAATGCACTCAAAACCGTTCAAGGGTATTTTAGAGATTTCTAGTGATTAGGGTTTATGTTTTTATGCTTCTAGGATGTTCTATAGGCTCTATAAAAGGAGACCCAAGCTGTGGTGATCCCTTTGTTCCAGTTTCAAGTCTCTCACATGTAATTCCTTTTTAAAGAAATAAAAAGTTTGGTTTTTGAAATATTCAAGTGTAATTCCTTTTTTATTGTTTTTAAAAGATTGTGTGTTGTGAAGAAGATTGAAACTGAGTTCCATTTATTTGAATTTTGGTTGAGTAACTTTGTTGTTCAAAGTTATTCAAAAGTTTCTGAAAATCAAAGGATTTTTGGTAAGAAATTGTTCTAAGGTTTGGATGTTAAGAGGTTTGAAGTAAGTAGTGATTAGGTGTTTAGAAAACGTTTTAGAAAGGTAAGAAAAGATTTGGAAGTGTTTTAAAAAGAAAATAAAGTAAACAGAATATACTATTGGCTTGTATTGTTCTTGTTCTCTTTTAATTTGTCATAACAGGTTGAGAGAGCTGTTGATATTTGTTTCAGCACCAGCCCGGGCTGGTAGGGAGGTGGTTAAGCAACCACTAGGTCCCTTGGATGTAAGGGACCTAAGGTAAATCTCTTTACCTTTGATAAAATCTCAGAAAATAGCTTTGTATGATCTTTGTTTGATTCTGAGTTTAATGGTGTTTTAAGTGTTTGATTTGTATGCTTATGTGTTCACATGCATGTTAGATAGTGTATGAATCAAATTGGTTAGGTTTTAAAGAGTTTTGGTTTGATAAAAATTGGTTTTCAGAAAATAAAGAGGTGTTTGGCAATAGGTTTTAGCAGGACATAGTTTTGATTAGTGATTATTAAAAGGTGTTAAGTGTTGAAAAAAGGATTGTGCTAGGTTATTAGCTAGTTATAACTTAGTTTGGAACAAGATTTGATCAAGTTTGAGAGGTTTTGAAGAAATAGAGTTAGCATAAATCTGTTTTGCACTCTCTGCTTGTATTTTCTTGGATTTTGGTGCATGATTTCTGGATTCCTGTTAAGTATTAGGTTTATTTTCTTGTTGCTTTTGTTTGTGCATCATCCTGAGAGATTGTGTGTCAAATTTGGTGGTCTTAATCTCACTAGTGTGCAACATAATAGCCTATAAGCCCACCAGACCTGCATTATTATTACAGCAACTTGAGTTGCCTGTTTTTGCTTGTTTAAGAGAAGTTGGTGTATGCTAAGTGCTTTATTTCTGTCTGCATTGACTTCTTGTGCTCAAAGGAGCACAAGAGTGCCTATTGTATCCACAAATATTCACCAAGTAAGCCATAGGACCAAGCTCCTCTTGGTTCTTTTGGAACCTGTTAACACAAGCAGAAAACTGCTAAGTGTTCATCAAAACCTGGCACGTTTTTGGTCTTGATTATTGTTCAATCTTTGCATAAAGAGTAAACAGGATTTGAATTGAGCTTGTTTTGTGTTACTGGATTGGTTTGGGAAGTTTAAAAAAAAAAATAAATAAAAAAAGAAATAAAAAGGTGTTGCCTAGACTCGAACCCTGGTCTCCACACTCACACACATAACAAGTTACCATTGCGCCCTGGGGACTTTGATTGAGAGTTTTGGCTTCCATATTTATTTAACCTGTTTTGATTTCTAGCTTATTTACATAAGCCGTAGCACTTTTCATTTTTCCTAGCTTATTCTTTAAGCTTATTTTACTTTTCTTATTTTTCCTAGGTAAGTAATAGGTTTATAGATTTTTTAAAATTGGTTTCACTTTTTTCTCTTTATTTTAATATTTTATAGGATTTAATTAATAGACGTTTTTTTAATAAATCATTAAAAAATACCAAAAAGAGTTTAAATTTCCAGGAAAAATAGTTTTTAGTTTTTAAAATATATTTTTGAGGTTTACATCTAGTTTTGGTTTTAAAAACTTTTATTTTTAATTTTATATTATTTTAAGGTTTTTCATAAACTTTAAAGATTTTTATAAAATTATTAAAAAAGGTTTAGAAGCTCTAATTTGTGTTTTTCTCTTAATTATATTATTTAGGATTTTTATAAATTTTTTATTTCAAATTTTAGAAAATTTTTATTTTTTTTGCATTATTTTAATATTATTTTAATATTTAATTTTCAAAATTCTCTTTTTCTTTATTTTTCATTTTTCTTATATTCTTTATCATTAATTAGGATCATTTCCATTTTTTAGAATAATTTTTAAGCTTTTAGATTTATTTTTATAATTATTTTAAGTTTAATTAGGTATTAATCATTTTTAATCATTTTTAGGGTTTTAAAAATAGTTTTAATAGGTTTTAATTCTTAGAAAATTACTTTTTAGTCTTCTAATAATATAAGTTAAGTGATTATTCAATAAAATCATATTTTAGACATTTGAATTAGTTAAATTTAATTTTAGGGCTTTAATTAGCATTTAAAATTAATTATTTAATTAATAAAAGGTTTTAAAATACCTTTGTTGGATTTTTAACTTTATTTGTATCATTTTAGACTTGTTTTTAGCTTTTTAATCTTTTCTTAATTTTGTTTTTGGCTTTAGCTTAATTTTTAATTTTTGTGTTTTTCTACGGCTTTACGTTTACGTTTTTTTTACGACATAGTGTAATTTTCAAGAAACCGTCATTCCATCTTCTCAATATTAATCTCAAAGAAATACAAGTTAATTCACAACACCATACCTCCTTGGGAAACGAATCTTTCATCTCATTTTATTTGATTGTGGGTCATTAACACTTGATTTTTCTTAAAAGTCATTTGTTCGATACTTTCCGCTTTTTACGCTCTTTTCCTAAAGGGTAGTAAAACACTACAATCAGTTTACTTGGGAACACGAAGATTCATTCAAAGCCAAGTATCCACACCTTTTTACCTAAGCAGTGACGTCACCTTAAGCTTTGAGGACAAAGCTAAAATAACGGGTTTATGCTGTAAAACCTGAGAATTTCAGGTTTTGACTTGTGAACATTATGTACGTCTCTTCATGATATCTAAATATTTTATACCACTTTTCTTTGCATGAATCATTTGAACCATCACATGCATTTCATAAGCATGCATCATCTTAACATTTCAGCAATCATATCACAATTTTACTGTGACTATGCATTTTTATCACAATAGTGTGACTACATTTATATGAGTATATTTCAGTAATCATACAATGACCTAATATAAAGGACTTTGAGTCTTTTGAAAACATATGATCACTTGCATACATATCACTGATTTTTCTCCAAGAACAACATCATGATCACAGTTATGACTGATTACCTATTTATAAATATATAAACATTGGTAAAATTAAATAATATATATATATATATTTTTGCAGCCAATGATTTCAGATAACCCTAACTATCACTTTTACATATGATTATTTAATAAATCATACTATAAATATATTTTATACGTAAACGTAATAATATAACTACCTAGGGACATTCTTTCACCAAAGGCACTAAAACGTAATTAAAACACCTAAGACCCGGGCTTACTCACATTTCTATAACTTAAATCACTTGACATATATTTTAACCCGACTAATGAGCAAAACAAACCCTAACCTATCCCTACCCGTATATACATACTTAATTAACAAACCTTTTTACTAAACCATTACATTTTACTTAAACCTTACAAAACTTTACAACTTAACATTTATTTTAAACACTTAAATTGATGTTTCCCTCCCAAACCTTTACCAAAACCGCCGGTTTTGGTTATAGTATCCTAAAAACCATGGGCAAGGTGTACAAACTTGCATTTAAGGAATGTACTAAGTGTGATTATGAAGCTATTATGCATCCCCCTTGTTCTCTTTGTCTTAGCCGTGTAACATCACCACACCACACATAATTTTTGTACAACCTTAATTCCATCATTACTTACACACTCTCTCTTTTCTTGGAACCCCCAAATGCCACGGCTACACACAACATTACCAACCTTGTACATTTAGAAGCATTTAACGTTGTGTACCTTCTTGGTACAAATCAAGCTAAGCAAAATCTTTGTGTGACCTCTCTCTTGCCGTGTCTCACTCACAAGCCACACTCCTTTTCACCTCACAATTGATTATATATTACCTAGACACTCCTCACTCTCCCTCACCACAAAAACACTCGGATAAACTCTCACAACATACCTAGACTAAACAAAACTCAAGTTATAGCATTTACTCACCAAATCTAGCATTGAAGGTTGAAGTAAAGTCTCCTAAGACTCGTGTGTTATTTAAGCCGCATCCTTCTCATCCATTTTCGTCTACATTTTTGCCAAAACAAGTAAGTATGAACTTCCCTATACTTTCCTTATTCATTTTCGTGTTTTCATGCATTCCCATGATAAACCTATTGAGGATAGTATACATGCACACGTAAAAGCTTTTAAATCCCACTCTAGGTAACCTATAAACATACGGCACAAATAAAAATTGGGAAGCCTCACGTTTTAAATCCTTAAAAACAAGCATATATGAATATATAGGCGCGTTAGCTTAATCCCTTGCCTTAAAAGCTATATAAGCCGAGAACTAATGAAAGTATTAAGCTAGTGATGAACTTATAAATGTCACCCTAGTCAAACTAATCTATAAATCATTTTAGCCGAATATTACCTTAAGGAAAATATAAGCTAAACTTGAAAATATAAGCTAACTTAAAAATATAAGCTCACTATATAAGCCGAATCATTTAAGCCTTAATATAAGCCCATAAGCCTTCAAAACATTAAGATGAGAAGTAATATATTTTAAGCCAAAGGTTATATAAGCTCATGTGTAATATTGATTATAAGCCGAAACTATATAAGCTCATGGGTAATAAAAGCCGAAACTAAATAAGCTAGTGGTAATAAACTTAACATAAGCCGGATTTAAATAAGCCCATATAGAAATTCATAAGCCCAATAGTGAAAACTGATTTTTACTAAGTTACTACAAGATTTTAACCAAGCCCGAACCTTTTTACCTTGGCCGGATATTAAATGGGCCGTGTAGCCCAATAAGGAAATAAGTAAGTTTCTTTTTGTGCCGGTTATGTATTATGGTGAAAGATTGGGCCCAAAGTGGAAATATTAAAACTTCAACCTTCCTTACTATTTTACTACACGGTAATAAATTTATTTAACTTGGTAAAATTTATTAACCATGGTAACACTTAATCAATATGGACCGAAACCTTAATGGGCCACTTGGCCCGTTTGATTTTAAAAGAGTTACTTTTCGTGCCATTTTTGTACATTAATGAAAGATTGGACCCAAAAGTGTAATATTAAAATAGAAACATTATTTACCATTTTTACTACTTAGTAAAATTTGTTTAACCTTGGTAAAACCAAACTAAACCAAACCGTGACCCTTGTTGGGCCATTTAAGCCCAATAAGCTTAAACACACACAAGCCGAAACCTTACTGGGCCACTTGGCCCGTTTGATTTTAAAGGGGTAATTTTTGGGCCATTTATGACAAGTCCCGAAAGTTATGGCCAGTTTTGAGAACTATAGAAACATTAATTATTTTTGTGACTTATACAAAAATACAAGGGTCATTTATGATATTTTTGAAACTCAAAGGATACCAAAATTCAAACCGTGTGTATTAATAAAATACAAGGACCATTTGTGTCATTTTTGAAAACTCTAACCAAACCCTAATCCCCTTTATTTTATGCCGTGGGATTGGAGGGGGGTCTTTTGCCATTTCCCAAAAGTTTATCAAGCCCTAGGGGCGTTTTTATTAAACGGGATAACCAACGAGGAATAACGATGTAATAACTATAACGAATGGAAATATATATGATTTCTAAGCTATACATTATTTACAAGTGTAACTTAATTATTTAAAAAGGGTTATCATAAACGGATTATTTATATTAAATTACAACTTTACGATATTAACAAAATCGTTTAACCATCTCCTTTGTAAAACCCTAAAATCATAACAAGGTATAAAGTTTAATCTTCTTTTTAAATTAAATAAAATATGTGGATTTATTTAATTTACTATACCTTTTTCCTTAAACATAAACTCGTACATTAATATATATTATTTCTTTGAAAATATATATATAAACACATCCTTAATTTATTGTGAATAAATTAAGCCAACATATCAAACTATAAACTGTGATCATGCATTTTTCATATGCACCATTGTCATGCATAATTATTTCTACATTCACTGAGACATTCAAATTACTTAGGTAATTTCTCCAGTACGTGACTATACTGTGACATCATCCTCATTACCACATTATCACTAAGGTGAGTTCATGGCCCCATCTTTACTGTTTTATAACTGGGGGAGAAAACATGCCAACTTTTATTTTTATGCAAGCATGCACAGACAACAACAATTTATTGCCTACTGTTACCCCATTCCCGTGGACTGTAATAGTTAATAGTGTAGCGCGAAATGTATGGATAGTACTATTCGGGTGTTGACAACACCCGGCCTGTCGTGATCAGCTGTCACGTGATGCTTAGGCCGAGCAGCAGGTTTATGTCATTGTCGGATTAAGGGAAACATACATCAGGATAGACCCAATGGGCGTACTGAAAATCATGTCTAGCTTCTATTACAGGGCAGTAGGAACTACTGTAGTATTGGGCTGTGATGTCCTGCTACCTTCGTGATGCTTTGCATATTAATACTTTATTTAATTAAACCTGTGAATTCACCAACCTCGTGTTGACCCCCACATTTTACTTTCATGTTTTCTCAGGAAAGTAAGCAGGTTCATGCATTGGATTCCAGCATTATAGGAAAGCATCATGTTGACCATCGGGCTGGGATATTTAATTCTGTTTTTCAATAAATGTGGTTTTCTTTTGAACAAGATACAATGTGTACGATTAATTCATGTAATATGTATTTGAATGACTTTATGATCATCGCTCTATATGCTATGTGCTATCGATCCACCCAAGTAACACCCCAACTATTATTCCGCTGCATTTGACCAATCTGGGGGTGTTACAAGAGCAAACTCATAACTCGACCGTTATATTATGGTGTGCCGCCGGGATGTTGTTTGTCCGGTGCATTCACAACTACTTTAAATACTAGTTGACCGACTTTTAAACCTGGCAAAACACAACAAAAAACTAAACAAACAAAATTCCTAGGTGTGTTTGGTCCATCTAAGATCCGTGCAAATTTATTTTCCACGGATTCTAGATGGTCCATGTGGACTGGAAATCTAAAGTCCGGTTTTCGCTTAGGTTTGGATGATTCTTGGCCGGTTCGGCATTTTTTGCGGTTTTGGCCGGTTTTGACCAGTTTTCGACCGGTTAGGTCGCTTTTGACCGAGGTTTTCCGAGACAAAATGTACTCCTTGTTTCAAGCTTTCATTTGCTTAGTCATGTTCTTGAAACGGATTCATGTAGCACATGTTATGGCCTTTTTATTGCAGCCCATATTCTCTGATAATTTCGATCTAAATTTGTTTTTGTGTGTTAGCAATTATGTTTGAGACTTTATTTCTTTACCATATGGAATTAGTAAAACTAACTCCTATTTGTATGTTTTTGTATATGTAGGTTGTATATATGTATCTTTATTATGTGAAGTCGAAGCACAATAGATTGTAAGTAACTTTACAAATACATACACAAATAAAAAAGAAAAGCGGGTTTAATGTGAAGCCAAAAGCAAAGATCAACAAACTAAACTCCAATCGTACCGGTAAGGAGGTTTAACTATATAATTGATTTCATAAATAGCTCGCCATTCAAATGGAATAAAATGTTGAATCGAATATTTCAAAGTCATATGATACTTAAGCATGAGTTTCTTACTTTTTTTTTCTTAACGGTAAATTTATTAAGAACAGAGCCACAAAGGCAGAGTACAAAAAGCAACAAGCTTGCAAAAATTAGAAAAAGACAAACCCCTTTTCTAACAGCTTGAGCAAACAAACCATTGGCATGGACAACATTCCATACTCAATATCATGAAACAACCAATACAAACACTACCAGTAAAGGCAATGGACAAATTCCCATGCTCAATACAAATACTTAAAAGCTAAAACAACTAGATAAAAAACTAGCTGCTTCCCAAACTCAAACAACTTGATCCCAATTGACAAGATCAAGCTCCTGCATTTCCATGGCACTCCAAAAGAACTTGTTCAAATAGCTTGATGTAGAAGACCACTTCAGAATACATGCTAGTTTTGATTCAACCACAAGGGAAGCAATCTCCACTACCAATCCATCCCCCATGGAACTATCCACACTCAAAACTATGATACAAGAAAGTAAGCAAAGAGACTTACTCAAAATCGCCATCAGAACACTATGCAGGATAATGGAGAGGTGCCAGAGTAGCACATCTTGACTCTTGCCTCCTCAAAACCCCCAACTATGTAAAACCCAGTGGGAAACCATAGAAGGGGGAAAGAGTACAACTCATCAAGAATCCTCTCACACGATGCTTCTAACCTGTATATCCATCATCACAACACTAAACAGATATAGGTTAGATAAAAATGATAGGGAGGATAAAGCATCACGAACAGATTTGGTATCTAACATATTGTACAAAGAGTTAAAAAACTCAATGTCCACTATTAGCACGTCAAATCAACTCAACCCCTACAAACCATCCTCCCCCAACTCCCACAAATGGGAGAAATATCAATCCCATACCTGAAACCAGCATATGCTAATGGCCAAATAACAGACCTCATCATCCCATACATCAGCAGAAAGAAGCAGAATACCAAAAACATAGAACCAGCGAATAACCAAACAACGCAAGATATTACCAACCACCTGCAATACTCAACAAGTAACATACAACATCATAAATTAAATACTTGTTGTTTAGTGTTGTATATTATTCACCTTCTTAGGCTTTCCAAGGATAAATAATATCATCATTGTTTTGATCAAAGAAAGCGACGTGTTGTTAGAGCAAACTCATATCTCGACCGTTATATTATGGTGTGCCGCCGGGATGTTGTTTGTCCGGTGCATTCACAACTACTTTAAATACTAGCTGACCGACTTTTAAACCTGGCAAAACACGACAAAAAACTAAACAAACAAAATTCCTAGGTGTGTTTTGTCCATCTAAGATCCGTGAAAATTTATTTTCCACGGATTCTAGATGGTCCCTGTGGACTGGAAATCTAAAGTCCGGTTTTCGCTTAGGTTTTGATGATTTTGGCCGGTTCGTCATTTTTTGCTGTTTTGGCCGGTTTTGACCAGTTTTCGACCGGTTAGGTCGCTTTTGACGGAGGTTTTCCGAGACAAAATGTACTCCTTGTTTCAAACTTTCATTTGCTTAGTCATGTTCTTGAAACGGATTCATGTAGCACATGTTATGGCCTTTTTATTGCAGCCCATATTTTCCGATAATTTCGATCTAAATTTGTTTTTGTGTGTTAGCAATTATGTTTGGGACTTTATTTCTTTACCATATGGAATTAATAAAACTAACTCCTATTTGTATGTTTTTGTATATGTAGGTTGTATATATGTATGTTTATTATGTGAAGTCGAAGCACAATAGATTGTAAGTAACTTTACAAATACATACACAAATAAAGAAAGAAAAGCGAGTTTAATGTGAAGCCAAAAGCAAAGATCAACAAACTAAACTCCAATCATACCGGTAAGGAGGTTTAAATAAATAATTGATTTCATAAATAGCTCGCCATTCAAATGGAATAAAATGTTGAATCGAATATTTCAAAGTCATATGATACTTAAGCATGAGTTTCTTACATGAAATGTCAAATACTTGTTGTTTAGTGTTGTATATTATTCACCTTCTTAGGTTTTCCAAGGATAAATAATATCATCGTTGTTTTGATCAAAGAAAGCGACGTGTTGTTAGAGCAAACTCATATCTCGACCGTTATATTATGGTGTGCCGCCGGGATGTTGTTTGTCTGGTGCATTCACAACTACTTTAAATACTAGCTGACCGACTTTTAAACCTGGCAAAACACGACAAAAAATTAAACAAACAAAATTCTTAGGTGTGTTTGGTCCATCTAAGATCCGTGCAAATTTATTTTCCACGGATTCTAGATGGTCCATGTGGACTGGAAATCTAAAGTCCGGTTTTCGCTTAGGTTTGGATGATTTTGGCCGGTTCGGCGTTTTTTAAGGTTTTGGCCGGTTTTGACGAGTTTTCGACCGGTTAGGTCGCTTTTGACCGAGGTTTTCCGAGACAAAATGTACTCCTTGTTTCAAGCTTTCATTTGCTTAGTCATGTTCTTTAAACGGGTTCATGTAGCACATGTTATGGCCTTTTTATTGCAACCCATATTTTCTGATAATTTTGATCTAAATTTGTTTTTGTGTGTTAGCAGTTATGTTTGGGACTTTATTTCTTTACCATATGGAATTAGTAAAACTAACTCCTATTTGTATGTTTTTGTATATGTAGGTTGTATATATGTATCTTTATTATGTGAAGTCGAAGCACAATAGATTGTAAGTAACTTTACAAATACATACACAAATAAAAAAGAAAAGCGAGTTTAATGTGAAGCCAAAAGCAAAGATTAACAAACTAAACTCCAATCGTACCGGTAAGGAGGTTTAACTAAATAATTGATTTCATAAATAGCTCGCCATTCAAATGGAATAAAATGTTGAATCGAATATTTCAAAGTCATATGATACTTAAGCATGAGTTTCTTACATGAAATATCAAATACTTGTTGTTTAATGTTGTATATTATTCACCTTCATAGGATATCCAAGGATAAATAATATCATCATTGTTTTGATCAAAGAAAGCGACGTGTTGTTAGAGCAAACTCATATCTCGACCGTTATATTATGGTGTGCCGCCGGGATGTTGTTTGTCCGGTGCATTCACAACTACTTTAAATACTAGCTAACCGACTTTTAAACCTGGCAAAACACGACAAAAAACTAAACAAACAAAATTCCTAGGTGTGTTTTGTCCATCTAAGATCCGTGAAAATTTATTTTCCACGGATTCTAGATGGTCCCTGTGGACTGGAAATCTAAAGTCCGGTTTTCGCTTAGGTTTGGATGATTTTGGCCGGTTCGGCATTTTTTGTTGTTTTGGCCGGTTTTGACCAGTTTTCGACCGGTTAGGTCGCTTTTGACCGAGGTTTTCCGAGACAAAATGTACTCCTTGTTTCAAACTTTCATTTGCTTAGTCATGTTCTTGAAACGGATTCATGTAGCACATGTTATGGCCTTTTTATTGCAGCCCATATTTTCTGATAATTTCGATCTAAATTTGTTTTTGTGTGTTAGCAATTATGTTTGGGACTTTATTTCTTTACCATATGGAATTAGTAAAACTAACTCCTATTTGTATGTTTTTGTATATGTAGGTTGTATATATGTATGTTTATTATGTGAAGTCGAAGCACAATAGATTGTAAGTAACTTTACAAATACATACACAAATAAAGAAAGAAAAGCGAGTTTAATGTGAAGCCAAAAGCAAAGATCAAAAAACTAAACTCCAATCATACCGGTAAGGAGGTTTAACTAAATAATTGATTTCATAAATAGCTCGCCATTCAAATGGAATAAAATGTTGAATCGAATATTTCAAAGTCATATGATACTTAAGCATGAGTTTCTTACATGAAATGTCAAATACTTGTTGTTTAGTGTTGTATATTATTCACCTTCTTAGGCTTTCCAAGGATAAAAATATCATCGTTGTTTTGATCAAAGAAAGCGACGTGTTGTTAGAGCAAACTCATATCTTGACCGTTATATTATGGTGTGCCGCCGGGATGTTGTTTGTCCGGTGCATTCACAACTATTTTAAATACTAGCTGACCGACTTTTAAACCTGGCAAAACACGACAAAAAAATAAACAAACAAAATTCCTAGGTGTGTTTGGTCCATCTAAGATCCGTGCAAATTTATTTTCCACGGATTCTAGATGGTCCATGTGGACTGAAAATCTAAAGTCCGGTTTTCGCTTAGGTTTGGATGATTTTGGCCGGTTCGGCATTTTTTGCGGTTTTGGCCGGTTTTGACCAGTTTTCGACCGGTTAGGTCGCTTTTGACCGAGGTTTTCCGAGACAAAATGTACTCCTTGTTTCAAGCTCTCCTTTGCTTAGTCATGTTCTTTAAACGGATTCATGTAGCACATGCTATGGCCTTTTTATTGCAACCCATATTTTCTGATAATTTCGATCTAAATTTGTTTTTGTGTGTTAGCAGTTATGTTTGGGACTTTATTTCTTTACCATATGTAATTAGTAAAACTAACTCCTATTTGTATGTTTTTGTATATGTAGGTTGTATATATGTATGTTTATTATGTGAAGTCGAAGCACAATAGATTGTAAGTAACTTTACAAATACATACACTAATAAAGAAAGAAAAGCGAGTTTAATGTGAAGCCAAAAGCAAAGATCAACAAACTAAACTCCAATCGTACCCGTAAGGAGGTTTAACTAAATAATTGATTTCATAAATAGCTCGCCATTCAAATGGAATAAAATGTTGAATCGAATATTTCAAAGTCATATGATACTTAAGCATGAGTTTCTTACACGAAATATCAAATACTTGTTGTTTAGTGTTGTATATTATTCACCTTCTTAGGCTTTCCAAGGATAAATAATATCATCATTGTTTTGATCAAAGAAAGCGACGTGTTGTTAGAGCAAACTCATATCTCGACCGTTATATTATGGTGTGCCGCCGGGATGTTGTTTGTCCGGTACATTCACAACTACTTTAAATACTAGCTGACCGACTTTTAAACCTGGCAAAACACGACAAAAAACTAAACAAACAAAATTCCTAGGTGTGTTTTGTCCATCTAAGATCCGTGAAAATTTATTTTCCACGGATTCTAGATGGTCCCTGTGGACTGGAAATCTAAAGTCCGGTTTTCGCTTAGGTTTGGATGATTTTGGCCGGTTCGGCATTTTTTGCTTTTTTGGCCGGTTTTGACCAGTTTTCGACCGGTTAGGTCGCTTTTGACCGAGGTTTTCCGAGACAAAATGTACTCCTTGTTTCAAACTTTCATTTGCTTAGTCATGTTCTTGAAACGGATTCATGTAGCACATGTTATGGCCTTTTTATTGCAGCCCATATTTTCTGATAATTTCGATCTAAATTTGTTTTTGTGTGTTAGCAATTATGTTTGGGACTTTATTTCTTTACCATATGGAATTAGTAAAACTAACTCCTATTTGTATGTTTTTGTATATGTAGGTTGTATATATGTATGTTTATTATGTGAAGTCGAAGCACAATAGATTGTAAGTAACTTTACAAATACATACACAAATAAAGAAAGAAAAGCGAGTTTAATGTGAAGCCAAAAGCAAAGATCAAAAAACTAAACTCCAATCATACCGGTAAGGAGGTTTAACTAAATAATTTATTTATTAAATAGCTCGCCATTCAAATGGAATAGAATGTTGAATCGAATATTTCAAAGTCATATGATACTTAAGCATGAGTTTCTTACATGAAATGTCAAATACTTGTTGTTTAGTGTTGTATATTATTCACCTTCTTAGGCTTTCCAAGGATAAATAATATCATCATTGTTTTGATCAAAGAAAGCGACGTGTTGTTAGAGCAAACTCATATCTCGACCGTTATATTATGGTGTGCCGCCGGGATGTTGTTTGTCCGGTGCATTCACAACTATTTTAAATACTAGCTGACCGACTTTTAAACCTGGAAAACACGACAAAAAAATAAACAAACAAAATTCCTAGGTGTGTTTGATCCATCTAAGATCCGTGCAAATTTATTTTCCACGGATTCTAGATGGTCCATGTGGACTGGAAATCTAAAGTCCGGTTTTCGCTTAGGTTTGGATGATTTTGGCCGGTTCGGCATTTTTTGCGGTTTTGGCCGGTTTTGACCAGTTTTCGACCGGTTAGGTCGCTTTTGACCGAGGTTTTCCGAGACAAAATGTACTCCTTGTTTGAAGCTTTCATTTGCTTAGTCATGTTCTTTAAACGGATTCATGTAGCACATGTTATGGCCTTTTTATTGCAACCCATATTTTCTGATAATTTCGATCTAAATTTGTTTTTGTGTGTTAGCAGTTATGTTTGGGACTTTATATCTTTACCATATGTAATTAGTAAAACTAACTCCTATTTGTATGTTTTTGTATATGTAGGTTGTATATATGTATGTTTATTATGTGAAGTCGAAGCACAATAGATTGTAAGTAACTTTACAAATACATACACTAATAAAGAAAGAAAAGCGAGTTTAATGTGAAGCCAAAAGCAAAGATCAACAAACTAAACTCCAATCGTACCGGTAAGGAGGTTTAACTAAATAATTGATTTCATAAATAGCTCGCCATTCAAATGGAATAAAATGTTGAATCGAATATTTCAAAGTCATATGATACTTAAGCATGAGTTTCTTACACGAAATATCAAATACTTGTTGTTTAGTGTTGTATATTAATCACCTTCTTAGGCTTTCCAAGGATAAATAATATCATCATTGTTTTGATCAAAGAAAGCGACGTGTTGTTAGAGCAAACTCATATCTCGACCGTTATATTATGGTGTGCCGCCGGGATGTTGTTTGTCCGGTGCATTCACAACTACTTTAAATACTAGCTGACCGACTTTTAAACCTGGCAAAACACGACAAAAAACTAAACAAACAAAATTCCTAGGTGTGTTTTGTCCATCTAAGATCCGTGAAAATTTATTTTCCACGGATTCTAGATGGTCCCTGTGGACTGGAAATCTAAAGTCCGGTTTTCGCTTAGGTTTGGATGATTTTGGCCGGTTCGGCATTTTTTTTGCTGTTTTGGCCGGTTTTGACCAGTTTTCGACCGGTTAGGTCGCTTTTGACCGAGGTTTTCCGAGACAAAATGTACTCCTTGTTTCAAACTTTCATTTGCTTAGTCATGTTTTTTAAACGGATTCATGTAGCACATGTTATGGCCTTTTTATTGCAACCCATATTTTCTGATAATTTCGATCTAAATTTGTTTTTGTGTGTTAGCAGTTATGTTTGGGACTTTATTTCTTTACCATTTGGAATTAGTAAAACTAACTCCTACTTGTATGTTTTTGTATATGTAGGTTGTATATATGTAACTTTATTATGTGAAGTCGAAGCACAATAGATTGTAAGTAACTTTACAAATACATACACAAATAAAGAAAGAAAAGCGAGTTTATTGTGAAGCCAAAAGCAAAGATCAACAAACTAAACTCCAATCATACCTGTAAGGAGGTTTAACTAAATAATTGATTTCATAAATGGCTCGCCATTCAAATGGAATAAAATGTTGAATCGAATATTTCAAAGTCATATGATACTTAAGCATGAGTTTCTTACATGAAATATCAAATACTTGTTGTTTAGTGTTGTATATTATTCACCTTCTTAGGCTTTCAAAGGATAAATAATATCATCATTGTTTTGATCAAAGAAAGAGACGTGTTGTTAGAGCAAACTCATATCTCGACCGTTATATTATGGTGTGCCGCCGGGATGTTGTTTGTCCGGTGCATTCACAACTACTTTAAATACTAGCTGACCGACTTTTAAACCTGGCAAAACACGACAAAAAATTAAACAAACAAAATTCCTAGGTGTGTTTGGTCCATCTAAGATCCGTGAAAATTTATTTTCCACGGATTCTAGATGGTCCATGTGGACTGGAAATCTAAAGTCCGGTTTTCGCTTAGGTTTGGATGATTTTGGCCGGTTCGATATTTTTTGCGGTTTTGGCCGGTTTTGACCAGTTTTCGACCGGTTAGGTCGCTTTTGACCGAGGTTTTCCGAGACAAAATGTACTCCTTGTTTCAAATTTTCATTTGCTTAGTCATGTTCTTGAAACGGATTCATGTAGCACATGTTATGGCCTTTTTATTGCAGCCCATATTTTCTGATAATTTCGATCTAAATTTGTTTTTGTGTGTTAGCAATTATGTTTGGGACTTTATTTCTTTACCATATGGAATTAGTAAAACGAACTCCTATTTGTATGTTTTTGTATATGTAGGTTGTATATATGTATGTTTATTATGTGAAGTCGAAGCACAATAGATTGTAAGTAACTTTACAAATACATACACTAATAAAGAAAGAAAAGCGAGTTTAAGGTGAAGCCAAAAGCAAAGATCAACAAACTAAACTCCAATCGTACCGGTAAGGAGGTTTAACTAAATAATTGATTTCATAAATAGCTCGCCATTCAAATGGAATAAAATGTTGAATCGAATATTTCAAAGTCATATGATACTTAAGCATGAGTTTCTTACACGAAATATCAAATACTTGTTGTTTAGTGTTGTATATTATTCACCTTCTTAGGCTTTCCAACGATAAATAATATCATCATTGTTTTGATCAAAGAAAGCGACGTGTTGTTAGAGCAAACTCAAATCTCGACCGTTATATTATGGTGTGCCGCCGGGATGTTGTTTGTCCGGTGCATTCACAACTACTTTAAATACTAGCTGACCGACTTTTAAACCTGGCAAAACACGACAAAAAACTAAACAAACAAAATTCCTAGGTGTGTTTTGTCCATCTAAGATCCGTGAAAATTTATTTTCCACGGATTCTAGATGGTCCCTGTGGACTGGAAATCTAAAGTCCGGTTTTCGCTTAGGTTTGGATGATTTTGGCCGGTTCGGCATTTTTTGCTGTTTTGGCCGGTTTTGACCAGTTTTCGACCGATTAGGTCGCTTTTGACCGAGGTTTTTCGAGACAAAATGTACTCCTTGTTTCAAACTTTCATTTGCTTAGTCATGTTCTTGAAACGGATTCATGTAGCACATGTTATGGCCTTTTTATTGCAGCCCATATTTTCTGATAATTTCGATCTAAATTTGTTTTTGTGTGTTAGCAATTATGTTTGGGACTTTATTTCTTTACCATATGGAATTAGTAAAACTAACTCCTATTTGTATGTTTTTGTATATGTAGGTTGTATATATGTATGTTTATTATGTGAAGTCGAAGCACAATAGATTGTAAGTAACTTTACAAATACATACACAAATAAAGAAAGAAAAGCGAGTTTAATGTGAAGCCAAAAGCAAAGATCAAAAAACTAAACTCCAATCATACCGGTAAGGAGGTTTAACTAAATAATTGATTTCATAAATAGCTCGCCATTCAAATGGAATAAAATGTTGAATCGAATATTTCAAAGTCATATGATACTTAAGCATGAGTTTCTTACATGAAATGTCAAATACTTGTTGTTTAGTGTTGTATATTATTCACCTTCTTAGGCTTTCCAAGGATAAATAATATCATCGTTGTTTTGATCAAAGAAAGCGACGTGTTGTTAGAGCAAACTCATATCTTGACCGTTATATTATGGTGTGCCGCCGGGATGTTGTTTGTCCGGTGCATTCACAACTATTTTAAATACTAGCTGACCGACTTTTAAACCTGGAAAACACGACAAAAAAATAAACAAACAAAATTCCTAGGTGTGTTTGATCCATCTAAGATCCGTTCAAATTTATTTTCCACGGATTCTAGATGGTCCATGTGTACTGGAAATCTAAAGTCCGGTTTTCGCTTAGGTTTGGATGATTTTGGCAGGTTCGGCATTTTTTGCGGTTTTGGCCGGTTTTGACCAGTTTTCGACCGGTTAGGTCGCTTTTGACCGAGGTTTTCCGAGACAAAATGTACTCCTTGTTTCAAGCTTTCATTTGCTTAGTCATGTTCTTTAAACGGATTCATGTAGCACATGTTATGGCCTTTTTATTGCAACCCATATTTTCTGATAATTTCGATCTAAATTTGTTTTTGTGTGTTAGCAGTTATGTTTGGGACTTTATTTATTTACCATATGTAATTAGTAAAACTAACTCCTATTTGTATGTTTTTGTATATGTAGGTTGTATATATGTATGTTTATTATGTGAAGTCGAAGCACAATAGATTGTAAGTAACTTTACAAATACATACACTAATAAAGAAAGAAAAGCGAGTTTAATGTGAAGCCAAAAGCAAAGATCAACAAACTAAACTCCAATCGTACCGGTAAGGAGGTTTAACTAAATAATTGATTTCATAAATAGCTCGCCATTCAAATGGAATAAAATGTTGAATCGAATATTTCAAAGTCATATGATACTTAAGCATGAGTTTCTTACACGAAATATCAAATACTTGTTGTTTAGTGTTGTATATTAATCACCTTCTTAGGCTTTCCAAGGATAAATAATATCATCATTGTTTTGATCAAAGAAAGCGACGTGTTGTTAGAGCAAACTCATATCTCGACCGTTATATTATGGTGTGCCGTCGGGATGTTGTTTGTCCGGTGCATTCACAACTACTTTAAATACTAGCTGCCCGACTTTTAAACCTGGCAAAACACGACAAAAAACTAAACAAACAAAATTCATAGGTGTGTTTTGTCCATCTAAGATCCGTGAAAATTTATTTTCCACGGATTCTAGATGGTCCCTGTGGACTGGAAATCTAAAGTCCGGTTTTCGCTTAGGTTTGGATGATTTTGGCCGGTTCGGCATTTTTTGCTGTTTTGGCCGGTTTTGACCAGTTTTCGACCGGTTAGGTCGCTTTTGACCGAGGTTTTCCAAGACAAAATGTACTCCTTGTTTCAAATTTTCATTTGCTTAGTCATGTTCTTGAAACGGATTCATGTAGCACATGTTATGGCCTTTTTATTGCAGCCCATATTTTCTGATAATTTCGATCTAAATTTGTTTTTGTGTGTTAGCAATTATGTTTGGGACTTTATTTCTTTACCATATGGAATTAGTAAAACTAACTCCTATTTGTATGTTTTTGTATATGTAGGTTGTATATATGTATGTTTATTATGTGAAGTCGAAGCACAATAGATTGTAAGTAACTTTACAAATACATACACTAATAAAGAAAGAAAAGCGAGTTTAATGTGAAGCCAAAAGCAAAGATCAACAAACTAAACTCCAATCGTACCGGTAAGGAGGTTTAACTAAATAATTGATTTCATAAATAGCTCGCCATTCAAATGGAATAAAATGTTGAATCGAATATTTCAAAGTCATATGATACTTAAGCATGAGTTTCTTACACGAAATATCAAATACTTGTTGTTTAGTGTTGTATATTAATCACCTTCTTAGGCATTCCAAGGATAAATAATATCATCATTGTTTTGATCAAAGAAAGCGACGTGTTGTTAGAGCAAACTCATATCTCGACCGTTATATTATGGTGTGCCGTCGGGATGTTGTTTGTCCGGTGCATTCACAACTACTTTAAATACTAGCTGCCCGACTTTTAAACCTGGCAAAACACGACAAAAAACTAAACAAACAAAATTCATAGGTGTGTTTTGTCCATCTAAGATCCGTGAAAATTTATTTTCCACGGATTCTAGATGGTCCCTGTGGACTGGAAATCTAAAGTCCGGTTTTCGCTTAGGTTAGGATGATTTTGGCCGGTTCGGCATTTTTTGCTGTTTTGGCCGGTTTTGACCAGTTTTCGACCGGTTAGGTCGCTTTTGACCGAGGTTTTCCAAGACAAAATGTACTCCTTGTTTCAAATTTTCATTTGCTTAGTCATGTTCTTGAAACGGATTCATGTAGCACATGTTATGGCCTTTTTATTGCAGCCCATATTTTCTGATAATTTCGATCTAAATTTGTTTTTGTGTGTTAGCAATTATGTTTGGGACTTTATTTCTTTACCATATGGAATTAGTAAAACTAACTCCTATTTGTATGTTTTTGTATATGTAGGTTGTATATATGTAACTTTATTATGTGAAGTCGAAGCACAATAGATTGTAAGTAACTTTACAAATACATACACAAATAAAGAAAGAAAAGCGAGTTTATTGTGAAGTCAAAAGCAAAGATCAACAAACTAAACTCCAATCATACTTGTAAGGAGGTTTAACTAAATAATTGATTTCATAAATGGCTCGCCATTCAAATGGAATAAAATGTTGAATCGAATATTTCAAAGTCATATGATACTTAAGCATGAGTTTCTTACATGAAATATCAAATACTTGTTGTTTAGTGTTGTATATTATTCACCTTCTTAGGCTTTCAAAGGATAAATAATATCATCATTGTTTTGATCAAAGAAAGAGACGTGTTGTTAGAGCAAACTCATATCTCGACCGTTATATTATGGTGTGCCGCCAGGATGTTGTTTGTCCGGTGCATTCACAACTACTTTAAATACTAGCTGTCCGACTTTTAAACCTGGCAAAACACGACAAAAAATTAAACAAACAAAATTCCTAGGTGTGTTTGGTCCATCTAAGATCCGTGAAAATTTATTTTCCACGGATTCTAGATGGTCCATGTGGACTGGAAATCTAAAGTCCGGTTTTCGCTTAGGTTTGGATGATTTTGGCCGGTTCGGCATTTTTTGCGGTTTTGGCCGGTTTTGACCAGTTTTCGACCGGTTAGGTCGCTTTTGACCGAGGTTTTCCGAGATAAAATGTAATCCTTGTTTCAAATTTTCATTTGCTTAGTCATGTTCTTGAAACGGATTCATGTAGCACATGTTATGGCCTTTTCATTGCAGCCCGTATTTTCTGATAATTTCGATCTAAATTTGTTTTTGTGGGTTAGCAATTATGTTTGGGACTTTATTTCTTTACCATATGAAATTAGTAAAACGAACTCCTATTTGTATGTTTTTGTATATGTAGGTTGTATATATGTATGTTTATTATGTGAAGTCGAAGCACAATAGATTGTAAGTAACTTTACAAATACATACACAAATAAAGAAAGAAAAGCGAGTTTAATTTGAAGCCAAAAGCAAAGATCAACAAACTAAACTCCAATCATACCGGTAAGGAGGTTTAACTAAATAATTGATTTCATAAATAGCTCGCCATTCAAATGGAATAAAATGTTGAATCGAATATTTCAAAGTCATATGATACTTAAGCATGAGTTTCTTTGATGAAATGTCAAATACTTGTTGTTTAGTGTTGTATATTATTCACCTTCTTAGGCTTTCCAAGGATAAATAATATCATCGTTGTTTTGATCAAAGAAAGCGACGTGTTGTTAGAGCAAACTCATATCTCGACCGTTATATTATGGTGTGTCGCCGGGATGTTGTTTGTCCGGTGCATTCACAACTACTTTAAATACTAGCTGACCGACTTTCAAACCTGGCAAAACACGACAAAAAACTAAACAAACAAAATTTCTAGGTGTGTTTGGTCCATCTAAGATCCGTGCAAATTTATTTTCCACGGATTGTAGATGGTCCCTTTGGACTGGAAATCTAAAGTCCGGTTTTCGCTTAGGTTTGGATGATTTTGGCCGGTTCGGCATTTTTTGCGGTTTTGGCCGGTTTTGACCAGTTTTCGACCGGTTAGGTCGCTTTTGACCGAGGTTTTCCGAGACAAAATGTACTCCTTGTTTCAAACTTTCATTTGCTTAGTCATGTTTTCTAAACGGATTCATGTAGCACATGTTATGGCCTTTTTATTGCAACCCATATTTTCTGATAATTTCGATCTAAATTTGTTTTTGTGTGTTAGCAGTTATGTTTGGGACTTTATTTCTTTACCATTTGGAATTAGTAAAACTAACTCCTATTTGTATGTTTTTGTATATGTAGGTTGTATATATGTATCTTTATTATGTGAAGTCGAAGCACAATAGATTGTAAGTAACTTTACAAATACATACACAAATAAAGAAAGAAAAGCGAGTTTATTGTGAAGCCAAAAGCAAAGATCAACAAACTAAACTCCAATCATACCGGTAAGGAGGTTTAACTAAATAATTGATTTCATAAATGGCTCGCCATTCAAATGGAATAAAATGTTGAATCGAATATTTCAAAGTCATATGATACTTAAGCATGAGTTTCTTACATGAAATATAAAATACTTGTTGTTTAGTGTTGTATATTATTCACCTTCTTAGGATTTCAAAGGATAAATTATATCATCATTGTTTTGATCAAAGAAAGAGACGTGTTGTTAGAGCAAACTCATATCTCGACCGTTATATTATGGTGTGCCGCCGGGATGTTGTTTGTCCGGTGCATTCACAACTACTTTAAATACTAGCTGACCGACTTTTAAACCTGGCAAAACACGACAAAAAATTAAACAAACAAAATTCCTAGGTGTGTTTGGTCCATCTAAGATCCGTGAAAATTTATTTTCCACGGATTCTAGATGGTCCATGTGGACTGGAAATCTAAAGTCCGTTTTTCGCTTAGGTTTGGATGATTTTGGCCGGTTCGGCATTTTTTGCGGTTTTGGCCGGTTTTGACCAGTTTTCGACCGGTTAGGTCGCTTTTGACCGAGGTTTTCCGAGACAAAATGTAATCCTTGTTTCAAATTTTCATTTGCTTAGTCATGTTCTTGAAACGGATTCATGTAGCACATGTTATGGCCTTTTTATTGCAGCCCATATTTTCTGATAATTTCGATCTAAATTTGTTTTTGTGTGTTAGCAATTATGTTTGGGACTTTATTTCTTTACCATATGGAATTAGTAAAACGAACTCCTATTTGTATGTTTTTGTATATGTAGGTTGTATATATGTATGTTTATTATGTGAAGTCGAAGCACAATAGATTGTAAGTAACTTTACAAATACATACACAAATAAAGAAAGAAAAGCGAGTTTAATTTGAAGCCAAAAGCAAAGATCAACAAACTAAACTCCAATCATACCGGTAAGGAGGTTTAACTAAATAATTGATTTCATAAATAGCTCGCCATTCAAATGGAATAAAATGTTGAATCGAATATTTCAAAGTCATATGATACTTAAGCATGAGTTTCTTTGATGAAATGTCAAATACTTGTTGTTTAGTGTTGTATATTATTCACCTTCTTAGGCTTTCCAAGGATAAATAATATCATCGTTGTTTTGATCAAAGAAAGCGACGTGTTGTTAGAGCAAACTCATATCTCGACCGTTATATTATGGTGTGCCGCCGGGATGTTGTTTGTCCGGTGCATTCACAACTACTTTAAATACCAGCTGACCGACTTTCAAACTTGGCAAAACACGACAAAAAACTAAACAAACAAAATTTCTAGGTGTGTTTGGTCCATCTAAGATCCGTGCAAATTTATTTTCCACGGATTGTAGATGGTCCCTGTGGACTGGAAATCTAAAGTCCGGTTTTCGCTTAGGTTTGGATGATTTTGGCCGGTTCGGCGTTTTTTGCGGTTTTGGCCGGTTTTGACCAGTTTTCGACCGGTTAGGTCGCTTTTGACCGAGGTTTTCCGAGACAAAATGTACTCCTTGTTTCAAGATTTCATTTGCTTAGTCATGTTCTTTAAACGGATTCATGTAGCACATGTTATGGCCTTTTTATTGCAACCCATATTTTCTGATAATTTCGATCTAAATTTGTTTTTGTGTGTTAGCAGTTATGTTTGGGACTTTATTTCTTTACCATATGGAATTAGTAAAACGAACTCCTATTTGTATGTTTTTGTATATGTAGGTTGTATATATGTATGTTTATTATGTGAAGTCGAAGCACAATAGATTGTAAGTAACTTTACAAATACATACACAAATAAAGAAAGAAAAGCGAGTTTAATTTGAAGCCAAAAGCAAAGATCAACAAACTAAACTCAAATCATACCGGTAAGGAGGTTTAACTAAATAATTGATTTCATAAATAGCTCGCCATTCAAATGGAATAAAATGTTGAATCGAATATTTCAAAGTCATATGATACTTAAGCATGAGTTTCTTTGATGAAATGTCAAATACTTGTTGTTTAGTGTTGTATATTATTCACCTTCTTAGGCTTTCCAAGGATAAATAATATCATCGTTGTTTTGATCAAAGAAAGCGACGTGTTGTTAGAGCAAACTCATATCTCGACCGTTATATTATGGTGTGCCGCCGGGATGTTGTTTGTCCGGTGCATTCACAACTACTTTAAATACCAGCTGACCGACTTTCAAACTTGGCAAAACACGACAAAAAACTAAACAAACAAAATTTCTAGGTGTGTTTGGTCCATCTAAGATCCGTGCAAATTTATTTTCCACGGATTGTAGATGGTCCCTGTGGACTGGAAATCTAAAGTCCGGTTTTCGCTTAGGTTTGGATGATTTTGGCCGGTTCGGCGTTTTTTGCGGTTTTGGCCGGTTTTGACCAGTTTTCGACCGGTTAGGTCGCTTTTGACCGAGGTTTTCCGAGACAAAATGTACTCCTTGTTTCAAGATTTCATTTGCTTAGTCATGTTCTTTAAACGGATTCATGTAGCACATGTTATGGCCTTTTTATTGCAACCCATATTTTCTGATAATTTCGATCTAAATTTGTTTTTGTGTGTTAGCAGTTATGTTTGGGACTTTATTTCTTTACCATATGGAATTAGTAAAACGAACTCCTATTTGTATGTTTTTGTATATGTAGGTTGTATATATGTATGTTTATTATGTGAAGTCGAAGCACAATAGATTGTAAGTAACTTTACAAATACATACACAAATAAAGAAAGAAAAGCGAGTTTAATTTGAAGCCAAAAGCAAAGATCAACAAACTAAACTCAAATCATACCGGTAAGGAGGTTTAACTAAATAATTGATTTCATAAATAGCTCGCCATTCAAATGGAATAAAATGTTGAATCGAATATTTCAAAGTCATATGATACTTAAGCATGAGTTTCTTTGATGAAATGTCAAATACTTGTTGTTTAGTGTTGTATATTATTCACCTTCTTAGGCTTTCCAAGGATAAATAATATCATCGTTGTTTTGATCAAAGAAAGCGACGTGTTGTTAGAGCAAACTCATATCTCGACCGTTATATTATGGTGTGCCGCCGGGATGTTGTTTGTCCGGTGCATTCACAACTACTTTAAATACCAGCTGACCGACTTTCAAACTTGGCAAAACACGACAAAAAACTAAACAAACAAAATTTCTAGGTGTGTTTGGTCCATCTAAGATCCGTGCAAATTTATTTTCCACGGATTGTAGATGGTCCCTGTGGACTGGAAATCTAAAGTCCGGTTTTCGCTTAGGTTTGGATGATTTTGGCCGGTTCGGCATTTTTTGCGGTTTTTGCCGGTTTTGACCAGTTTTCGACCGGTTAGGTCGCTTTTGACCGAGGTTTTCCGAGACAAAATGTACTCCTTGTTTCAAGATTTCATTTGCTTAGTCATGTTCTTTAAACGGATTCATGTAGCACATGTTATGGCCTTTTTATTGCAACCCATATTTTCTGATAATTTCGATCTAAATTTGTTTTTGTGTGTTAGCAGTTATGTTTGGGACTTTATTTCTTTACCATATGGAATTAGTAAAACTAACTCCTATTTGTATGTTTTTGTATATGTAGTTTGTATATATGTATGTTTATTATGTGAAGTCGAAGCACAATAGATTGTAAGTAACTTTACAAATACATACACAAATAAAGAAAGAAAAGCGAGTTTAATGTGAAGCCAAAAGCAAAGATCAACAAACTAAACTCCAATCGTACCGGTAAGGAGGTTTAACTAAATAATTGATTTCATAAATAGCTCGCCATTCAAATGGAATTAAATGTTGAATCAAATATTTCAAAGTCATATGATACTTAAGCATGAGTTTCTTACATGAAATATCAAATACTTGTTGTTTAGTGTTGTATATTATTCACCTTCTTAGGCTTTCCAAGGATAAATAATATCATCATTGTTTTGATCAAAGAAAGCGACGTGTTGTTAGAGCAAACTCATATCTCGACCGTTATATTATGGTGTGCCGCCGGGATGTTGTTTGTCCGGTGCATTCACAACTACTTTAAATACTAGCTGACCGACTTTTAAACATGGCAAAACACGACAAAAAACTAAACAAACAAAATTCCTAGGTTTGTTTTGTCCATCTAAGATCCGTTAAAATTTATTTTCCACGGATTCTAGATGGTCCCTGTGGACTGGAAATCTAAAGTCCGGTTTTCACTTAGGTTTGGATGATTTTGGCCGGTTCGGCATTTTTTAAGGTTTTGGTCGGTTTTGACCAGTTTTCGACCGGTTAGGTCGCTTTTGACCGAGGTTTTTCGAGACAAAATGTACTCCTTGTTTCAAGATTTCATTTGCTTAGTCATGTTCTTTAAACGGATTCATGTAGCACATGTTATGGCCTTTTTATTGCAACCCATATTTTCTGATAATTTCGATCTAAATTTGTTTTTGTGTGTTAGCAGTTATGTTTGGGACTTTATTTCTTTACCATATGGAATTAGTAAAACTAACTCCTATTTGTATGTTTTTGTACATGTAGGTTGTATATATGTATGTTTATTATGTGAAGTCGAAGCACAATAGATTGTAAGTAACTTTACAAATACATACACAAATAAAGAAAGAAAAGCGAGTTTAATGTGAAGCCAAAAGCAAAGATCAACAAACTAAACTCCAATCGTACCGGTAAGGAGGTTTTATTAAATAATTGATTTCATAAATAGCTCGCCATTCAAATGGAATAAAATGTTGAATCGAATATTTCAAAGTCATATGATACTTAAGCATGAGTTTCTTACATGAAATATCAAATACTTGTTGTTTAGTGTTGTATATTATTCACCTTCTTAGGCTTTCCAAGGATAAATAATATCATCATGGTTTTGATCAAAGAAAGCGACGTGTTGTTAGAGCAAACTCATATCTCGACCGTTATATTATGGTGTGCCGCCGGGATGTTGTTTGTCCGGTGCATTCACAACTACTTTAAATACTAGCTGACCGACTTTTAAACCTGGCAAAACACGACAAAAAACTAAACAAACAAAATTCCTAGGTGTGTTTTGTCCATCTAAGATCCGTGAAAATTTATTTTCCACGGATTCTAGATGGTCCCTGTGGACTGGAAATCTAAAGTCCGGTTTTCACTTAGGTTTGGATGATTTTGGCCGGTTCGGCATTTTTTAAGGTTTTGGCCTGTATTGACCAGTTTTCGACCGGTTAGGTCGCTTTTGACCGAGGTTTTCCGAGACAAAATGTACTCCTTGTTTCAAGCTTTCATTTGCTTAGTCATGTTCTTTAAACGGATTCATGTAGCACATGTTATGGCCTTTTTATTGCAACCCATATTTTCTGATAATTTCGATCTAAATTTGTTTTTGTGTGTTAGCAGTTATGTTTGGGACTTTATTTCTTTACCATATGGAATTAGTAAAAGTAACTCCTATTTGTATGTTTTTATATATGTAGGTTGTATATATGTATCTTTATTATGTGAAGTCGAAGCACAATAGATTGTAAGTAACTTTACAAATACATACACAAATAAAGAAAGAAAAGCGAGTTTAATGTGAAGCCAAAAGCAAAGATCAACAAACCAAACTCCAATCATACCGGTAAGGAGGTTTAACTAAATAATTGATTTCATAAATAGCTCGCCATTCAAATGGAATAAAATGTTGAATCGAATATTTCAAAGTCATATGATACTTAAGCATGAGTTTCTTACATGAAATATCAAATACTTGTTGTTTAGTGTTTTATATTATTCACCTTCTTAGGCTTTCCAAGGATAAATAATATCATCATTGTTTTGATCAAAGAAAGCGACGTGTTGTTAGAGCAAACTCATATCTCGACCGTTATATTATGGTGTGCCGCCGGGATGTTGTATGTCCGGTGCATTCACAACTACTTTAAATACTAGCTGACCGACTTTTAAACATGGCAAAACACGACAAAAAACTAAACAAACAAAATTCCTAGGTGTGTTTGGTCCATCTAAGATCCGTGAAAATTTATTTTCCATGGATTCTAGATGGTCCATGTTGACTGGAAATCTAAAGTCCGGTTTTAGCTTAGGTTTGGGTGATTTTGGCCGGTTCGGCATTTTTTGCGGTTTTGGCCGGTTTTGACCAGTTTTCGACCGGTTAGGTCGCTTTTGACCGAGGTTTTCCGAGACAAAATGTACTCCTTGTTTCAAACTTTCATTTTCTTAGTCATGTTCTTGAAACGGATTCATGTAGCACATGTTATGGCCTTTTTATTGCAGCCCATATTTTCTGATAATTTCGATCTAAATTTGTTTTTGTGTGTTAGCAATTATGTTTGGGACTTTATTTCTTTACCATATGGAATTAGTAAAACTAACTCCTATTTGTATGTTTTTGTATATGTAGGTTGTATATATGTATGTTTATTATGTGAAGTCGAAGCACAATAGATTGTAAGTAACTTTACAAATACATACACAAATAAAGAAAGAAAAGCGAGTTTAATGTGAAGCCAAAAGCAAAGATCAACAAACTAAACTCCAATCATACTGGTAAGGAGGTTTAACTAAATAATTGATTTCATAAATAGCTCGCCATTCAAATGGAATAAAATGTTGAATCGAATATTTCAAAGTCATATGATACTTAAGCATGAGTTTCTTTGATGAAATGTCAAATACTTGTTGTTTAGTGTTGTATATTATTCACCTTCTTAGGCTTTCCAAGGATAAATAATATCATCGTTGTTTTGATCAAAGAAAGCGACGTGTTGTTAGAGCAAACTCATATCTCGACCGTTATATTATGGTGTGTGCCGCCGGGATGTTTTTTGTCCGGTGCATTCACAACTACCTTAAATACTAGCTGACCGACTTTCAAACCTGGCAAAACACGACAAAAAACTAAACAAACAAAATTCCTAGGTGTGTTTGGTCCATCTAAGATCCGTGCAAATTTATTTTCCACGGATTGTAGATGGTCCCTGTGGACTGGAAATCTAAAGTCCGGTTTTCGCTTAGGTTTGGATGATTTTGGCCGGTTCGGCATTCTTTGCAGTTTTGGCCGGTTTTGACCAGTTTTCGACCGGTTAGGTCGCTTTTGACCGAGGTTTTCCGAGACAAAATGTACTCCTTGTTTCAAGCTTTTATTTGCTTAGTCATGTTCTTTAAACGGATTCATGTAGCACAAGTTATGGCCTTTTTATTGCAACCCATATTTTCTGATAATTTCGATCTAAATTTGTTTTTTGTGTGTTAGCAGTTATGTTTGGGACTTTATTTCTTTACCATATGGAATTAGTAAAACTAACTCCTATCTGTATGTTTTTGTATATGTAGGTTGTATATATGTATGTTTATTATGTGAAGTCGAAGCACAATAGATTGTAAGTAACTTTACAAATACATACACAAATAAAGAAAGAAAAGCGAGTTTAATGTGAAGCCAAAAGCAAAGATCAACAAACTAAACTCCAATCGTACCGGTAAGGAGGTTTAACTAAATAGTTGATTTCATAAATAGCTCGCCATTCAAATGGAATAAAATGTTGAATTGAATATTTCAAAGTCATATGATACTTAAGCATGAGTTTCTTACATGAAATATCAAATACTTGTTGTTTAGTGTTGTATATTATTCACCTTCTTAAGCTTTCCAAGGATAAATAATATCTCATTGTTTTGATCAAAGAAAGCGACGTGTTGTTAGAGCAAACTCATATCTCGACCGTTATATTATGGTGTGCCGCCGGGATGTTGTTTGTCCGGTGCATTCACAACTACTTTAAATACTAGCTGACCGACTTTTAAACCTGGCAAAACACGACAAAAAACTAAACAAACAAAATTCATAGGTGTGTTTTGTCCGTCTAAGATCCGTGAAAATTTATTTTCCACGGATTCTAGATGATCCCTGTGGACTGGAAATCTAAAGTCCGGTTTTCGCTTAGGTTTGGATGATTTTGGCCGGTTCGGCATTTTTTAAGGTTTTGGCAAGTTTTGACCAGTTTTCGACCGGTTAGGTCGCTTTTGACCAAGGTTTTCCGAGACAAAATGTACTCCTTGTTTCAAGCTTTCATTTGCTTAGTCATGTTCTTTAAACGGATTCATGTAGCACATGTTATGGCCTTTTTATTGCAACCCATATTTTCTGATAATTTCGATCTAAATTTGTTTTTGTGTGTTAGCAGTTATGTTTGGGACTTTATTTCTTTACCATATGGAATTAGTAAAACTAATTCCTATTTTTATGTTTTTGTATATGTAGGTTGTATATATGTATCTTTATTATGTGAAGTCGAAGCACAATAGATTGTAAGTAACTTTACAAATACATACACAAATAAAGAAAGAAAAGCGAGTTTAATGTGAAGCCAAAAGCAAAGATCAACAAACTAAACTCCAATCATACCGGTAAGGAGGTTTAACTAAATAAATGATTTCATAAATAGCTCGCCATTCAAATGGAATAAAATGTTGAATCGAATATTTCAAATTCATATGATACTTAAGCATGAGTTTCTTACATGAAATATCAAATACTTGTTGTTTAGTGTGTATATTATTCACCTTCTTAGGCTTTCCAAGGATAAATAATATCATCATTGTTTTGATCAAAGAAAGCGACGTGTTGTTAGAGCAAACTCATATCTCGACCGTTATATTATGGTGTGCCGCCGGGATGTTGTTTGTCCGGTGCATTCACAACTACTTTAAATACTAGCTGACCGACTTTTAAACCTGGCAAAACACGACAAAAAATTAAACAAAAAAAATTCCTAGGTGTGTTTGGTCCATCTAAGATCCGTGAAAATTTATTTTCCACGAATTTTAGATGGTCCATGTGGACTGGAAATCTAAAGTCCGGTTTTCGCTTAGGTTTGGATGATTTTGGCCGGTTCGGCATTTTTTGCGGTTTTGACCAGTTTTCGACCGGTTATGTCGCTTTTGACCGAGGTTTTCAGAGACAAAATGTACTCCTTTTTTCAAACTTTCATTTGCTTAGCCATGTTCTTGAAACGGATTCATGTAGCACATGTTATGGCCTTTTTATTGCAGCCCATATTTTCTGATAATTTCGATCTAAATTTGTTTTTGTGTGTTAGCAATTATGTTTGGGACTTTATTTCTTTACCATATGGAATTAGTAAAACTAACTCCTATTTGTATGTTTTTGTTGTAGGTTGTATATATGTATGTTTATTATGTGAAGTCGAAGCACAATAGATTGTAAGTAACTTTACAAATACATACACAAATAAAGAAAGAAAAGCGAGATTAATGTGAAGCCAAAAGCAAAGATCAACAAACTAAACTTCAATCATACCGGTAACGAGGTTTAACTAAATATTTGATTTCATAAATAGCTCGCCATTCAAATGGAATAAAATGTTGAATCGAATATGTCAAAGTCATATGATACTTAAGCATGAGTTTCTTTGATGAAATGTCAAATACTTGTTGTTTAGTGTTGTATATTATTCACCTTCTTAGGCTTTCCAAGGATAAATAATATCATCGTTGTTTTGATCAAAGAAAGCGACGTGTTGTTAGAGCAAACTCATATCTCGACCGTTATATTATGGTGTGCCGTTGGGATGTTGTTTGTCCGGTGCATTCACAACTACTTTAAATACTAGCTGACCGACTTTCAAACCTGGCAAAACACGACAAAAAACTAAACAAACAAAATTCCTAGGTGTGTTTGGTCCATCTAATATCCGTGCAAATTTATTTTCCACGGATTGTAGATGGTCCCTGTGGACTGGAAATCTAAAGTCCGGTTTTCGCTTAGGTTTGGATGATTTTGGCCGGTTCTGCATTTTTTGCTGTTTTGGCCGGTTTTGACCAGTTTTCGACCGGTTAGGTCGCTTTTGACCGAGGTTTTCCGAGACAAAATGTACTCCTTGTTTCAAACTTTCATTTGCTTAGTCATGTTCTTGAAACGGATTAATGTAGCACATGTTATGGCCTTTTTATTGCAGCCCATATTTTCTGATAATTTCGATATAAATTTGTTTTTATGTGTTAGCAATTATGTTTGGGACTTTATTTCTTTACCATATGGAATTAGTAAAACTAACTCCTATTTGTATGTTTTTGTATATGTAGGTTGTATATATGTATGTTTATTATGTGAAGTCGAAGCACAATAGATTGTAAGTAACTTTACAAATACATACACAAATAAAGAAAGAAAAGCGAGTTTAATGTGAAGCTAAAAGCAAAGATTAACAAACTAAACTCCAATCATACCGGTAAGGAGGTTTAACTAAATAATTGATTTCATAAATAGCTCGCCATTCAAATGGAATAAAATGTTGAATCGAATATGTCAAAGTCATATGATACTTAAGCATGAGTTTCTTTGATGAAATGTCAAATACTTGTTGTTTAGTGTTGTATATTATTCACCTTCTTAGGCTTTCCAAGGATAAATAATATCATCGTTGTTTTGATCAAAGAAAGCGATGTGTTGTTAGAGAAAACTCATATCTCGACCGTTATATTATGGTGTGCCGTCGGGATGTTGTTTGTCCGGTGCATTCACAACTACTTTAAATACTAGCTGACCGACTTTCAAACCTGGCAAAACACGACAAAAAACTAAACAAACAAAATTCCTAGGTGTGTTTGGTCCATCTAAGATCCGTGCAAATTTATTTTCCACGGATTGTAGATGGTCCCTGTGGACTGGAAATCCAAAAGTCCGGTTTTCGCTTAGGTTTGGATGATTTTGGCCGGTACGGCATTTTTTGCGGTTTTGGCCGGTTTTGACCAGTTTTCGACCGGTTAGGTCGCTTTTGACCGAGGTTTTCCGAGACAAAATGTACTCCTTGTTTCAAGCTTTCATTTGCTTAGTCATGTTCTTTAAACGGATTTATGTAGCACATGTTATGGCCTTTTTATTGCAACCTATATTTTCTGATAATTTCGATCTAAAATTGTTTTTGTATGTTAGCAGTTATGTTTGGGACTTTATTTCTTTACCATATGGAATTAGTAAAACTAACTCCTATTTGTATGTTTTTGTATATGTAGGTTGTATATATGTATGTTTATTATGTGAAGTCGAAGCACAATAGATTGTAAGTAACTTTACAAATACATACACAAATAAAGAAAGAAAAGCGAGTTTAATGTGAAGCGAAAAGCAAAGATCAACAAACTAAACTCCAATCATACCGGTAAGGAGGTTTAACTAAATAATTTATTTCATAAATAGCTCGCCATTCAAATGGAATAAAATGTTGAATCGAATATGTCAAAGTCATATGATACTTAAGCATGAGTTTCTTTGATGAAATGTCAAATACTTGTTGTTTAGTGTTGTATATTATTCACCTTCTTAGGCTTTCCAAGGATAAATAATATCATCGTTGTTTTGATCAAAGAAAGCGATGTGTTGTTAGAGCAAACTCATATCTCGACCGTTATATTATGGTGTGCCGTCGGGATGTTGTTTGTCCGGTGCATTCACAACTACTTTAAATACTAGCTGACCGACTTTCAAACCTGGCAAAACACGACAAAAAACTAAACAAACAAAATTCCTAGGTGTGTTTGGTCCATCTAAGATCCGTGCAAATTTATTTTCCACGGATTGTAGATGGTCCCTGTGGACTGGAAATCTAAAGTCCGGTTTTCGCTTAGGTTTGGATGATTTTGGCCGGTACGGCATTTTTTGCGGTTTTGGCCGGTTTTGACCAGTTTTCGACCGGTTAGGTCGCTTTTGACCGAGGTTTTCCGAGACAAAATGTACTCCTTGTTTCAAGCTTTCATTTGCTTAGTCATGTTCTTTAAACGGATTTATGTAGCACATGTTATGGCCTTTTTATTGCAACCCATATTTTCTGATAATTTCGATCTAAATTTGTTTTTGTATGTTAGCAGTTATGTTTGGGACTTTATTTTTTACCATATGGAATTAGTAAAACTAACTCCTATTTGTATTTTTTTGTATATGTAGGTTGTATATATGTATCTTTATTATGTGAAGTCGAAGCACAATAGATTGTAAGTAACTTTACAAATACATACACAAATAAAGAAAGAAAAGCGAGTTTAATGTGAAGCCAAAAGCAAAGATCAACAAACTAAACTCCAATCAAACCGGTAAGGAGGTTTAACTAAATAATTGATTTCATAAATAGCTCGCCATTCAAATGGAATAAAATGTTGAATCGAATATTTCAAAGTCATATGATACTTAAGCATGAGTTTCTTTGATGAAATGTCAAATACTTGTTGTTTAGTGTTGTATATTATTCACCTTCTTAGGCTTTCCAAGGATAAATAATATCATCGTTGTTTTGATCAAAGAAAGCGACGTGTTGTTAGAGCAAACTCATATCTCGACAGTTATATTATGGTGTGCCGCCGGGATGTTGTTTGTCCGGTGCATTCACAACTACTTTAAATACTAGCTGACCGACTTTTAAACCTGGCAAAACACGACAAAAAACTAAACAAACAAAATTCCTAGGTGTGTTTGGTCCATCTAAGATCCGTGCAAATTTATTTTCCACGGATTGTAGATGGTCCCTGTGGACTGGAAATCTAAAGTCCGGTTTTCGCTTAGGTTTGGATGATTTTGGCCGGTACGGCATTTTTTGCGGTTTTGGCCGGTTTTGACCAGTTTTCGACCGGTTAGGTCGCTTTTGACCGAGGTTTTCCGAGACAAAATGTACTCCTTGTTTCAAGCTTTCATTTGCTTAGTCATGTTCTTTAAACGGATTTATGTAGCACATGTTATGGCCTTTTTATTGCAACCCATATTTTCTGATAATTTCGATCTAAATTTGTTTTTGTATGTTAGCAGTTATGTTTGGGACTTTATTTCTTTACCATATGGAATTAGTAAAACTAACTCCTATTTGTAGGTTTTTGTATATGTAGGTTGTATATATGTATGTTTATTATGTGAAGTCGAAGCACAATAGATTGTAAGTAACTTTACAAATACATACACAAATAAAGAAAGAAAAGCGAGTTTAATGTGAAGCCAAAAGCAAAGATCAACAAACTAAACTCCAATCATACCGGTAAGGAGGTTTAACTAAATAATTGATTTCATAAATAGCTCGCCATTCAAATGGAATAAAATGTTGAATCGAATATGTCAAAGTCATATGATACTTAAGCATGAGTTTCTTTGATGAAATGTCAAATACTTGTTGTTTAGTGTTGTATATTATTCACCTTCTTAGTCTTTCCAAGGATAAATAATATCATCGTTGTTTTGATCAAAGAAAGCGACGTGTTGTTAGAGCAAACTCATATCTCGACCGTTATATTATGGTGTGCCGTCGAGATGTTGTTTGTCCGGTGCATTCACAACTACTTTAAATACTAGCTGACCGACTTTCAAACCTGGCAAAACACGACAAAAAACTAAACAAACAAAATTCCTAGGTGTGTTTGGTCCATCTAAGATCCGTGCAAATTTATTTTCCACGGATTGTAGATGGTCCCTGTGGACTGGAAATCTAAAGTCCGGTTTTCGCTTAGGTTTGGATGATTTTGGCCGGTACGGCATTTTTTGCGGTTTTGGCCGGTTTTGACCAGTTTTCGACCGGTTAGGTCGCTTTTGACCGAGGTTTTCCGAGACAAAATGTACTCCTTGTTTCAAGCTTTCATTTGCTTAGTCATGTTCTTTAAACGGATTTATGTAGCACATGTTATGGCCTTTTTATTGCAACCCATATTTTCTGATAATTTCGATCTAAATTTGTTTTTGTATGTTAGCAGTTATGTTTGGGACTTTATTTCTTTACCATATGGAATTAGTAAAACTAACTCCTATTTGTATGTTTTTGTATATGTAGGTTGTATATATGTATCTTTATTATGTGAAGTCGAAGCACAATAGATTGTAAGTAACTTTACAAATACATACACAAATAAAGAAAGAAAAGCGAGTTTAATGTGAAGCCAAAAGCAAAGATCAACAAACTAAACTCCAATCAAACCGGTAAGGAGGTTTAACTAAATAATTAATTTCATAAATAGCTCGCCATTCAAATGGAATAAAATGTTGAATCGAATATTTCAAAGTCATATGATACTTAAGCATGAGTTTCTTTGATGAAATGTCAAATACTTGTTGTTTAGTGTTGTATATTATTCACCTTCTTAGGCTTTCCAAGGATAAATAATATCATCGTTGTTTTGATCAAAGAAAGCGACGTGTTGTTAGAGCAAACTCATATCTCGACAGTTATATTATGGTGTGCCGCCGGGATGTTGTTTGTCCGGTGCATTCACAACTACTTTAAATACTAGCTGACCGACTTTTAAACCTGGCAAAACACGACAAAAAACTAAACAAACAAAATTCCTAGGTGTGTTTGGTCCATCTAAGATCCGTGCAAATTTATTTTCCATGGATTGTAGATGGTCCCTGTGGACTGGAAATCTAAAGTCCGGTTTTCGCTTAGGTTTGGATGATTTTGGCCGGTACGGCATTTTTTGCGGTTTTGGCCGGTTTTGACCAGTTTTCGACCGGTTAGGTCGCTTTTGACCGAGGTTTTCCGAGACAAAATGTACTCCTTGTTTCAAGCTTTCATTTGCTTATTCATGTTCTTTAAACGGATTTATGTAGCACATGTTATGGCCTTTTTATTGCAACCCATATTTTCTGATAATTTCGATCTAAATTTGTTTTTGTATGTTAGCAGTTATGTTTGGGACTTTATTTCTTTACCATATGGAATTAGTAAAACTAACTCCTATTTGTAGGTTTTTGTATATGTAGGTTGTATATATGTATGTTTATTATGTGAAGTCGAAACACAATAGATTGTAAGTAACTTTACAAATACATACACAAATAAAGAAAGAAAAGCGAGTTTAATGTGAAGCCAAAAGCAAAGATCAACAAACTAAACTCCAATCATACCGGTAAGGAGGTTTAACTAAATAATTGATTTCATAAATAGCTCGCCATTCAAATGGAATAAAATGTTGAATCGAATATGTCAAAGTCATATGATACTTAAGCATGAGTTTCTTTGATGAAATGTCAAATACTTGTTGTTTAGTGTTGTATATTATTCACCTTCTTAGGCTTTCCAAGGATAAATAATATCATCGTTGTTTTGATCAAAGAAAGCGATGTGTTGTTAGAGAAAACTCATATCTCGACCGTTATATTATGGTGTGCCGTCGGGATGTTGTTTGTCCGGTGCATTCACAACTACTTTAAATACTAGCTGACCGACTTTCAAACCTGGCAAAACACGACAAAAAACTAAACAAACAAAATTCCTAGGTGTGTTTGGTCCATCTAAGATCCGTGCAAATTTATTTTCCACGGATTGTAGATGGTCCCTGTGGACTGGAAATCTAAAGTCCGGTTTTCGCTTAGGTTTGGATGATTTTGGCTGGTATGGCATTTTTTGCGGTTTTGGCCGGTTTTGACCAGTTTTCGACCGGTTAGGTCGCTTTTGACCGAGGTTTTCCGAGACAAAATGTACTCCTTGTTTCAAGCTTTCATTTGCTTAGTCATGTTCTTTAAACGGATTTATGTAGCACATGTTATGGCCTTTTTATTGCAACCCATATTTTCTGATAATTTTGATCTAAATTTGTTTTTGTATGTTAGCAGTTATGTTTGGGACTTTATTTCTTTACCATATGGAATTAGTAAAACTAACTCCTATTTGTATGTTTTTGTATATGTAGGTTGTATATATGTATCTTTATTATGTGAAGTCGAAGCACAATAGATTGTAAGTAACTTTACAAATACATACACAAATAAAGAAAGAAAAGCGAGTTTAATGTGAAGCCAAAAGCAAAGATCAACAAACTAAACTCCAATCAAACCGGTAAGGAGGTTTAACTAAATAATTGATTTCATAAATAGCTCGCCATTCAAATGTAATAAAATGTTGAATCGAATATTTCAAAGTCATATGATACTTAAGCATGAGTTTCTTTGATGAAATGTCAAATACTTGTTGTTTAGTGTTGTATATTATTCACCTTCTTAGGCTTTCCAAGGATAAATAATATCATCGTTGTTTTGATCAAAGAAAGCGACGTGTTGTTAGAGCAAACTCATATCTCGACAGTTATATTATGGTGTGCCGCCGGGATGTTGTTTGTCCGGTGCATTCACAACTACTTTAAATACTAGCTGACCGACTTTTAAACCTGGCAAAACACGACAAAAAACTAAACAAACAAAATTCCTAGGTGTGTTTGGTCCATCTAAGATCCGTGCAAATTTATTTTCCACGGATTGTAGATGGTCCCTGTGGAATGGAAATCTAAAGACCGGTTTTCGCTTAGGTTTGGATGATTTTGGCCGGTACGGCATTTTTTGCGGTTTTGGCCGGTTTTGACCAGTTTTCGACCGGTTAGGTCGCTTTTGACCGAGGTTTTCCGAGACAAAATGTACTCCTTGTTTCAAGCTTTCATTTGCTTAGTCATGTTCTTTAAACGGATTTATGTAGCACATGTTATGGCCTTTTTATTGCAACCCATATTTTCTGATAATTTCGATCTAAATTTGTTTTTGTATGTTAGCAGTTATGTTTGGGACTTTATTTCTTTACCATATGGAATTAGTAAAACTAACTCCTATTTGTAGGTTTTTGTATATGTAGGTTGTATATATGTATGTTTATTATGTGAAGTCGAAGCACAATAGATGGTAAGTAACTTTACAAATACATACACAAATAAAGAAAGAAAAGCGAGTTTAATGTGAAGCCAAAAGCAAAGATCAACAAACTAAACTCCAATCATACCGGTAAGGAGGTTTAACTAAATAATTGATTTCATAAATAGCTCGCCATTCAAATGGAATAAAATGTTGAATCGAATATGTCAAAGTCATATGATACTTAAGCATGAGTTTCTTTGATGAAATGTCAAATACTTGTTGTTTAGTGTTGTATATTATTCACCTTCTTAGTCTTTCCAAGGATAAATAATATCATCGTTGTTTTGATCAAAGAAAGCGACGTGTTGTTAGAGCAAACTCATATCTCGACCGTTATATTATGGTGTGCCGTCGAGATGTTGTTTGTCCGGTGCATTCACAACTACTTTAAATACTAGCTGACCGACTTTCAAACCTGGCAAAACACGACAAAAAACTAAACAAACAAAATTCCTAGGTGTGTTTGGTCCATCTAAGATCCGTGCAAATTTATTTTCCACGGATTGTAGATGGTCCCTGTGGACTGGAAATCTAAAGTCCGGTTTTCGCTTAGGTTTGGATGATTTTGGCCGGTACGGCATTTTTTGCGGTTTTGGCCGGTTTTGACCAGTTTTCGACCGGTTAGGTCGCTTTTGACCGAGGTTTTCCGAGACAAAATGTACTCCTTGTTTCAAGCTTTCATTTGCTTAGTCATGTTCTTTAAACGGATTTATGTAGCACATGTTATGGCCTTTTTATTGCAACCCATATTTTCTGATAATTTCGATCTAAATTTGTTTTTGTATGTTAGCAGTTATGTTTGGGACTTTATTTCTTTACCATATGGAATTAGTAAAACTAACTCCTATTTGTATGTTTTTGTATATGTAGGTTGTATATATGTATCTTTATTATGTGAAGTCGAAGCACAATAGATTGTAAGTAACTTTACAAATACATACACAAATAAAGAAAGAAAAGCGAGTTTAATGTGAAGCCAAAAGCAAAGATCAACAAACTAAACTCCAATCAAACCGGTAAGGAGGTTTAACTAAATAATTGATTTCATAAATAGCTCGCCATTCAAATGGAATAAAATGTTGAATCGAATATTTCAAAGTCATATGATACTTAAGCATGAGTTTCTTTGATGAAATGTCAAATACTTGTTGTTTAGTGTTGTATATTATTCACCTTCTTAGGCTTTCCAAGGATAAATAATATCATCGTTGTTTTGATCAAAGAAAGCGACGTGTTGTTAGAGCAAACTCATATCTCGACAGTTATATTATGGTGTGTCGCCGGGATGTTGTTTGTCCGGTGCATTCACAACTACTTTAAATACTAGCTGACCGACTTTTAAACCTGGCAAAACACGACAAAAAACTAAACAAACAAAATTCCTAGGTGTGTTTGGTCCATCTAAGATCCGTGCAAATTTATTTTCCACGGATTGTAGATGGTCCCTGTGGACTGGAAATCTAAAGACCGGTTTTCGCTTAGGTTTGGATGATTTTGGCCGGTACGGCATTTTTTGCGGTTTTGGCCGGTTTTGACCAGTTTTCGACCGGTTAGGTCGCTTTTGACCGAGGTTTTCCGAGACAAAATGTACTCCTTGTTTCAAGCTTTCATTTGCTTAGTCATGTTCTTTAAACGGATTTATGTAGCACATGTTATGGCCTTTTTATTGCAACCCATATTTTCTGATAATTTCGATCTAAATTTGTTTTTGTATGTTAGCAGTTATGTTTGGGACTTTATTTCTTTACCATATGGAATTAGTAAAACTAACTCCTATTTGTAGGTTTTTGTATATGTAGGTTGTATATATGTATGTTTATTATGTGAAGTCGAAGCACAATAGATTGTAAGTAACTTTACAAATACATACACAAATAAAGAAAGAAAAGCGAGTTTAATGTGAAGCCAAAAGCAAAGATCAACAAACTAAACTCCAATCATACCGGTAAGGAGGTTTAACTAAATAATTGATTTCATAAATAGCTCGCCATTCAAATGGAATAAAATGTTGAATCGAATATGTCAAAGTCATATGATACTTAAGCATGAGTTTCTTTGATGAAATGTCAAATACTTGTTGTTTAGTGTTGTATATTATTCACCTTCTTAGTCTTTCCAAGGATAAATAATATCATCGTTGTTTTGATCAAAGAAAGCGATGTGTTGTTAGAGCAAACTCATATCTCGACCGTTATATTATGGTGTGCCGTCGGGATGTTGTTTGTCCGGTGCATTCACAACTACTTTAAATACTAGCTGACCGACTTTCAAACCTGGCAAAACACGACAAAAAACTAAACAAACAAAATTCCTAGGTGTGTTTGGTCCATCTAAGATCTGTGCAAATTTATTTTCCACGGATTGTAGATGGTCCCTGTGGACTAGAAATCTAAAGTCCGGTTTTCGCTTAGGTTTGGATGATTTTGGCCGGTACGGCATTTTTTGCGGTTTTGGCCGGTTTTGACCAGTTTTCGACCGGTTAGGTCGCTTTTGACCGAGGTTTTCCGAGACAAAATGTACTCCTTGTTTCAAGCTTTCATTTGCTTAGTCATGTTCTTTAAACGGATTTATGTAGCACATGTTATGGCCTTTTTATTGCAACCCATATTTTCTGATAATTTCGATCTAAATTTGTTTTTGTATGTTAGCAGTTATGTTTGGGACTTTATTTCTTTACCATATGGAATTAGTAAAACTAACTCCTATTTGTATGTTTTTGTATATGTAGGTTGTATATATGTATCTTTATTATGTGAAGTCGAAGCACAATAGATTGTAAGTAACTTTACAAATACATACACAAATAAAGAAAGAAAAGCGAGTTTAATGTGAAGCCAAAAGCAAAGATCAACAAACTAAACTCCAATCAAACCGGTAAGGAGGTTTAACTAAATAATTGATTTCATAGATAGCTCGCCATTCAAATGGAATAAAATGTTGAATCGAATATTTCAAAGTCATATGATACTTAAGCATGAGTTTCTTTGATGAAATGTCAAATACTTGTTGTTTAGTGTTGTATATTATTCACCTTCTTAGGCTTTCCAAGGATAAATAATATCATCGTTGTTTTGATCAAAGAAAGCGACGTGTTGTTAGAGCAAACTCATATCTCGACAGTTATATTATGGTGTGCCGCCGGGATGTTGTTTGTCCGGTGCATTCACAACTACTTTAAATACTAGCTGACCGACTTTTAAACCTGGCAAAACACGACAAAAAACTAAACAAACAAAATTCCTAGGTGTGTTTGGTCCATCTAAGATCCGTGCAAATTTATTTTCCACGGATTGTAGATGGTCCCTGTGGACTGGAAATCTAAAGACCGGTTTTCGCTTAGGTTTGGATGATTTTGGCCGGTACGGCATTTTTTGCGGTTTTGGCCGGTTTTGACCAGTTTTCGACCGGTTAGGTCGCTTTTGACCGAGGTTTTCCGAGACAAAATGTACTCCTTGTTTCAAGCTTTCATTTGCTTAGTCATGTTCTTTAAACGGATTTATGTAGCACATGTTATGGCCTTTTTATTGCAACCCATATTTTCTGATAATTTCGATCTAAATTTGTTTTTGTATGTTAGCAGTTATGTTTGGGACTTTATTTCTTTACCATATGGAATTAGTAAAACTAACTCCTATTTGTAGGTTTTTGTATATGTAGGTTGTATATATGTATGTTTATTATGTGAAGTCGAAGCACAATAGATTGTAAGTAACTTTACAAATACATACACAAATAAAGAAAGAAAAGCGAGTTTAATGTGAAGCCAAAAGCAAAGATCAACAAACTAAACTCCAATCATACCGGTAAGGAGGTTTAACTAAATAATTGATTTCATAAATAGCTCGCCATTCAAATGGAATAAAATGTTGAATCGAATATGTCAAAGTCATATGATACTTAAGCATGAGTTTCTTTGATGAAATGTCAAATACTTGTTGTTTAGTGTTGTATATTATTCACCTTCTTAGTCTTTCCAAGGATAAATAATATCATCGTTGTTTTGATCAAAGAAAGCGATGTGTTGTTAGAGCAAACTCATATCTCGACCGTTATATTATGGTGTGCCGTCGGGATGTTGTTTGTCCGGTGCATTCACAACTACTTTAAATACTAGCTGACCGACTTTCAAACCTGGCAAAACACGACAAAAAACTAAACAAACAAAATTCCTAGGTGTGTTTGGTCCATCTAAGATCCGTGCAAATTTATTTTCCACGGATTGTAGATGGTCCCTGTGGACTAGAAATCTAAAGTCCGGTTTTCGCTTAGGTTTGGATGATTTTGGCCGGTACGGCATTTTTTGCGGTTTTGGCCGGTTTTGACCAGTTTTCGACCGGTTAGGTCGCTTTTGACCGAGGTTTTCCGAGACAAAATGTACTCCTTGTTTCAAGCTTTCATTTGCTTAGTCATGTTCTTTAAACGGATTTATGTAGCACATGTTATGGCCTTTTTATTGCAACCCATATTTTCTGATAATTTCGATCTAAATTTGTTTTTGTATGTTAGCAGTTATGTTTGGGACTTTATTTCTTTACCATATGGAATTAGTAAAACTAACTCCTATTTGTATGTTTTTGTATATGTAGGTTGTATATATGTATCTTTATTATGTGAAGTCGAAGCACAATAGATTGTAAGTAACTTTACAAATACATACACAAATAAAGAAAGAAAAGCGAGTTTAATGTGAAGCCAAAAGCAAAGATCAACAAACTAAACTCCAATCAAACCGGTAAGGAGGTTTAACTAAATAATTGATTTCATAAATAGCTCGCCATTCAAATGGAATAAAATGTTGAATCGAATATTTCAAAGTCATATGATACTTAAGCATGAGTTTCTTTGATGAAATGTCAAATACTTGTTGTTTAGTGTTGTATATTATTCACCTTCTTAGGCTTTCCAAGGATAAATAATATCATCGTTGTTTTGATCAAAGAAAGCGACGTGTTGTTAGAGCAAACTCATATCTCGACAGTTATATTATGGTGTGCCGCCGGGATGTTGTTTGTCCGGTGCATTCACAACTACTTTAAATACTAGCTGACCGACTTTTAAACCTGGCAAAACACGACAAAAAACTAAACAAACAAAATTCCTAGGTGTGTTTGGTCCATCTAAGATCCGTGCAAATTTATTTTCCACGGATTGTAGATGGTCCCTGTGGACTGGAAATCTAAAGACCGGTTTTCGCTTAGGTTTGGATGATTTTGGCCGGTACGGCATTTTTTGCGGTTTTGGCCAGTTTTGACCAGTTTTCGACCGGTTAGGTCGCTTTTGACCGAGGTTTTCCGAGACAAAATGTACTCCTTGTTTCAAGCTTTCATTTGCTTAGTCATGTTCTTTAAACGGATTTATGTAGCACATGTTATGGCCTTTTTATTGCAACCCATATTTTCTGATAATTTCGATCTAAATTTGTTTTTGTATGTTAGCAGTTATGTTTGGGACTTTATTTCTTTACCATATGGAATTAGTAAAACTAACTCCTATTTGTAGGTTTTTGTATATGTAGGTTGTATATATGTATGTTTATTATGTGAAGTCGAAGCACAATAGATTGTAAGTAACTTTACAAATACATACACAAATAAAGAAAGAAAAGCGAGTTTAATGTGAAGCCAAAAGCAAAGATCAACAAACTAAACTCCAATCATACCGGTAAGGAGGTTTAACTAAATAATTGATTTCATAAATAGCTCGCCATTCAAATGGAATAAAATGTTGAATCGAATATGTCAAAGTCATATGATACTTAAGCATGAGTTTCTTTGATGAAATGTCAAATACTTGTTGTTTAGTGTTGTATATTATTCACCTTCTTAGTCTTTCCAAGGATAAATAATATCATCGTTGTTTTGATCAAAGAAAGCGATGTGTTGTTAGAGCAAACTCATATCTCGACCGTTATATTATGGTGTGCCGTCGGGATGTTGTTTGTCCGGTGCATTCACAACTACTTTAAATACTAGCTGACCGACTTTCAAACCTGGCAAAACACGACAAAAAACTAAACAAACAAAATTCCTAGGTGTGTTTGGTCCATCTAAGATCCGTGCAAATTTATTTTCCACGGATTGTAGATGGTCCCTGTGGACTGGAAATCTAAAGTCCGGTTTTCGCTTAGGTTTGGATGATTTTGGCCGGTACGGCATTTTTTGCGGTTTTGGCCGGTTTTGACCAGTTTTCGACCGGTTAGGTCGCTTTTGACCGAGGTTTTCCGAGACAAAATGTACTCCTTGTTTCAAGCTTTCATTTGCTTAGTCATGTTCTTTAAACGGATTTATGTAGCACATGTTATGGCCTTTTTATTGCAACCCATATTTTCTGATAATTTCGATCTAAATTTGTTTTTGTATGTTAGCAGTTATGTTTGGGACTTTATTTCTTTACCATATGGAATTAGTAAAACTAACTCCTATTTGTAGGTTTTTGTATATGTAGGTTGTATATATGTATGTTTATTATGTGAAGTCGAAGCACAATAGATTGTAAGTAACTTTACAAATACATACACAAATAAAGAAAGAAAAGCGAGTTTAATGTGAAGCCAAAAGCAAAGATCAACAAACTAAACTCCAATCATACCGGTAAGGAGGTTTAACTAAATAATTGATTTCATAAATAGCTCGCCATTCAAATGGAATAAAATGTTGAATCGAATATGTCAAAGTCATATGATACTTAAGCATGAGTTTCTTTGATGAAATGTCAAATACTTGTTGTTTAGTGTTGTATATTATTCACCTTCTTAGTCTTTCCAAGGATAAATAATATCATCGTTGTTTTGATCAAAGAAAGCGATGTGTTGTTAGAGCAAACTCATATCTCGACCGTTATATTATGGTGTGCCGTCGGGATGTTGTTTGTCCGGTGCATTCACAACTACTTTAAATACTAGCTGACCGACTTTCAAACCTGGCAAAACACGACAAAAAACTAAACAAACAAAATTCCTAGGTGTGTTTGGTCCATCTAAGATCCGTGCAAATTTATTTTCCACGGATTGTAGATGGTCCCTGTGGACTAGAAATCTAAAGTCCGGTTTTCGCTTAGGTTTGGATGATTTTGGCCGGTACGGCATTTTTTGCGGTTTTGGCCGGTTTTGACCAGTTTTCGACCGGTTAGGTCGCTTTTGACCGAGGTTTTCCGAGACAAAATGTACTCCTTGTTTCAAGCTTTCATTTGCTTAGTCATGTTCTTTAAACGGATTTATGTAGCACATGTTATGGCCTTTTTATTGCAACCCATATTTTCTGATAATTTCGATCTAAATTTGTTTTTGTATGTTAGCAGTTATGTTTGGGACTTTATTTCTTTACCATATGGAATTAGTAAAACTAACTCCTATTTGTATGTTTTTGTATATGTAGGTTGTATATATGTATCTTTATTATGTGAAGTCGAAGCACAATAGATTGTAAGTAACTTTACAAATACATACACAAATAAAGAAAGAAAAACGAGTTTAATGTGAAGCCAAAAGCAAAGATCAACAAACTAAACTCCAATCAAACCGGTAAGGAGGTTTAACTAAATAATTGATTTCATAAATAGCTCGCCATTCAAATGGAATAAAATGTTGAATCGAATATTTCAAAGTCATATGATACTTAAGCATGAGTTTCTTTGATGAAATGTCAAATACTTGTTGTTTAGTGTTGTATATTATTCACCTTCTTAGGCTTTCCAAGGATAAATAATATCATCGTTGTTTTGATCAAAGAAAGCGACGTGTTGTTAGAGCAAACTCATATCTCGACAGTTATATTATGGTGTGCCGCCGGGATGTTGTTTGTCCGGTGCATTCACAACTACTTTAAATACTAGCTGACCGACTTTTAAACCTGGCAAAACACGACAAAAAACTAAACAAACAAAATTCCTAGGTGTGTTTGGTCCATCTAAGATCCGTGCAAATTTATTTTCCACGGATTGTAGATGGTCCCTGTGGACTGGAAATCTAAAGACCGGTTTTCGCTTAGGTTTGGATGATTTTGGCCGGTACGGCATTTTTTTGCGGTTTTGGCCGGTTTTGACCAGTTTTCGACCGGTTAGGTCGCTTTTGACCGAGGTTTTCCGAGACAAAATGTACTCCTTGTTTCAAGCTTTCATTTGCTTAGTCATGTTCTTTAAACGGATTTATGTAGCACATGTTATGGCCTTTTTATTGCAACCCATATTTTCTGATAATTTCGATCTAAATTTGTTTTTGTATGTTAGCAGTTATGTTTGGGACTTTATTTCTTTACCATATGGAATTAGTAAAACTAACTCCTATTTGTAGGTTTTTGTATATGTAGGTTGTATATATGTATGTTTATTATGTGAAGTCGAAGCACAATAGATTGTAAGTAACTTTACAAATACATACACAAATAAAGAAAGAAAAGCGAGTTTAATGTGAAGCCAAAAGCAAAGATCAACAAACTAAACTCCAATCATACCGGTAAGGAGGTTTAACTAAATAATTGATTTCATAAATAGCTCGCCATTCAAATGGAATAAAATGTTGAATCGAATATGTCAAAGTCATATGATACTTAAGCATGAGTTTCTTTGATGAAATGTCAAATACTTGTTGTTTAGTGTTGTATATTATTCACCTTCTTAGTCTTTCCAAGGATAAATAATATCATCGTTGTTTTGATCAAAGAAAGCGATGTGTTGTTAGAGCAAACTCATATCTCGACCGTTATATTATGGTGTGCCGTCGGGATGTTGTTTGTCCGGTGCATTCACAACTACTTTAAATACTAGCTGACCGACTTTCAAACCTGGCAAAACACGACAAAAAACTAAACAAACAAAATTCCTAGGTGTGTTTGGTCCATCTAAGATCCGTGCAAATTTATTTTCCACGGATTGTAGATGGTCCCTGTGGACTGGAAATCTAAAGTCCGGTTTTCGCTTAGGTTTGGATGATTTTGGCCGGTACGGCATTTTTTGCGGTTTTGGCCGGTTTTGACCAGTTTTCGACCGGTTAGGTCGCTTTTGACCGAGGTTTTCCGAGACAAAATGTACTCCTTGTTTCAAGCTTTCATTTGCTTAGTCATGTTCTTTAAACGGATTTATGTAGCACATGTTATGGCCTTTTTATTGCAACCCATATTTTCTGATAATTTCGATCTAAATTTGTTTTTGTATGTTAGCAGTTATGTTTGGGACTTTATTTCTTTACCATATGGAATTAGTAAAACTAACTCCTATTTGTATGTTTTTGTATATGTAGGTTGTATATATGTATCTTTATTATGTGAAGTCGAAGCACAATAGATTGTAAGTAACTTTACAAATACATACACAAATAAAGAAAGAAAAGCGAGTTTAATGTGAAGCCAAAAGCAAAGATCAACAAACAAAACTCCAATCAAACCGGTAAGGAGGTTTAACTAAATAATTGATTTCATAAATAGCTCGCCATTCAAATGGAATAAAATGTTGAATCGAATATTTCAAAGTCATATGATACTTAAGCATGAGTTTCTTTGATGAAATGTCAAATACTTGTTGTTTAGTGTTGTATATTATTCACCTTCTTAGGCTTTCCAAGGATAAATAATATCATCGTTGTTTTGATCAAAGAAAGCGACGTGTTGTTAGAGCAAACTCATATCTCGACAGTTATATTATGGTGTGCCGCCGGGATGTTGTTTGTCCGGTGCATTCACAACTACTTTAAATACTAGCTGACCGACTTTTAAACCTGGCAAAACACGACAAAAAACTAAACAAACAAAATTCCTAGGTGTGTTTGGTCCATCTAAGATCCGTGCAAATTTATTTTCCACGGATTGTAGATGGTCCCTGTGGACTGGAAATCTAAAGTACGGTTTTCGCTTAGGTTTGGATGATTTTGGCCGGTACGGCATTTTTTGCGGTTTTGGCCGGTTTTGACCAGTTTTCGACCGGTTAGGTCGCTTTTGACCGAGGTTTTCCGAGACAAAATGTACTCCTTGTTTCAAGCTTTCATTTGCTTAGTCATGTTCTTTAAACGGATTTATGTAGCACATGTTATGGCCTTTTTATTGCAACCCATATTTTCTGATAATTTCGATCTAAATTTGTTTTTGTATGTTAGCAGTTATGTTTGGGACTTTATTTCTTTACCATATGGAATTAGTAAAACTAACTCCTATTTGTAGGTTTTTGTATATGTAGGTTGTATATATGTATGTTTATTATGTGAAGTCGAAGCACAATAGATTGTAAGTAACTTTACAAATACATACACAAATAAAGAAAGAAAAGCGAGTTTAATGTGAAGCCAAAAGCAAAGATCAACAAACTAAACTCCAATCATACCGGTAAGGAGGTTTAACTAAATAATTGATTTCATAAATAGCTCGCCATTCAAATGGAATAAAATGTTGAATCGAATATGTCAAAGTCATATGATACTTAAGCATGAGTTTCTTTGATGAAATGTCAAATACTTGTTGTTTAGTGTTGTATATTATTCACCTTCTTAGGCTTTCCAAGGATAAATAATATCATCGTTGTTTTGATCAAAAAAAGCGATGTGTTGTTAGAGAAAACTCATATCTCGACCGTTATATTATGGTGTGCCGTCGGGATGTTGTTTGTCCGGTGCATTCACAACTACTTTAAATACTAGCTGACCGACTTTCAAACCTGGCAAAACACGACAAAAAACTAAACAAACAAAATTCCTAGGTGTGTTTGGTCCATCTAAGATCCGTGCAAATTTATTTTCCACGGATTGTAGATGGTCCCTGTGGACTGGAAATCTAAAGTCCGGTTTTCGCTTAGGTTTGGATGATTTTGGCCGGTACGGCATTTTTTGCGGTTTTGGCCGGTTTTGACCAGTTTTCGACCGGTTAGGTCGCTTTTGACCGAGGTTTTCCGAGACAAAATGTACTCCTTGTTTCAAGCTTTCATTTGCTTAGTCATGTTCTTTAAACGGATTTATGTAGCACATGTTATGGCCTTTTTATTGCAACCCATATTTTCTGATAATTTCGATCTAAATTTGTTTTTGTATGTTAGCAGTTATGTTTGGGACTTTATTTCTTTACCATATGGAATTAGTAAAACTAACTCCTATTTGTATGTTTTTGTATATGTAGGTTGTATATATGTATCTTTATTATGTGAAGTCGAAGCACAATAGATTGTAAGTAACTTTACAAATACATACACAAATAAAGAAAGAAAAGCGAGTTTAATGTGAAGCCAAAAGCAAAGATCAACAAACTAAACTCCAATCAAACCAGAAAGGAGGTTTAACTAAATAATTGATTTCATAAATAGCTCGCCATTCAAATGGAATAAAATGTTGAATCGAATATTTCAAAGTCATATGATACTTAAGCATGAGTTTCTTTGATGAAATGTCAAATACTTGTTGTTTAGTGTTGTATATTATTCACCTTCTTAGGCTTTCCAAGGATAAATAATATCATCGTTGTTTTGATCAAAGAAAGCGACGTGTTGTTAGAGCAAACTCATATCTCGACAGTTATATTATGGTGTGCCGCCGGGATGTTGTTTGTCCGGTGCATTCACAACTACTTTAAATACTAGCTGACCGACTTTTAAACCTGGCAAAACACGACAAAAAACTAAACAAACAAAATTCCTAGGTGTGTTTGGTCCATCTAAGATCCGTGCAAATTTATTTTCCACGGATTGTAGATGGTCCCTGTGGACTGGAAATCTAAAGACCGGTTTTCGCTTAGGTTTGGATGATTTTGGCCGGTACGGCATTTTTTGCGGTTTTGGCCGGTTTTGACCAGTTTTCGACCGGTTAGGTCGCTTTTGACCGAGGTTTTCCGAGACAAAATGTACTCCTTGTTTCAAGCTTTCATTTGCTTAGTCATGTTCTTTAAACGGATTTATGTAGCACATGTTATGGCCTTTTTATTGCAACCCATATTTTCTGATAATTTCGATCTAAATTTGTTTTTGTATGTTAGCAGTTATGTTTGGGACTTTATTTCTTTACCATATAGAATTAGTAATACTAACTCCTATTTGTAGGTTTTTGTATATGTAGGTTGTATATATGTATGTTTATTATGTGAAGTCGAAGCACAATAGATTGTAAGTAACTTTACAAATACATACACAAATAAAGAAAGAAAAGCGAGTTTAATGTGAAGCCAAAAGCAAAGATCAACAAACTAAACTCCAATCATACCGGTAAGGAGGTTTAACTAAATAATTGATTTCATAAATAGCTCGCCATTCAAATGGAATAAAATGTTGAATCGAATATGTCAAAGTCATATGATACTTAAGCATGAGTTTCTTTGATGAAATGTCAAATACTTGTTGTTTAGTGTTGTATATTATTCACCTTCTTAGTCTTTCCAAGGATAAATAATATCATCGTTGTTTTGATCAAAGAAAGCGATGTGTTGTTAGAGCAAACTCATATCTCGACCGTTATATTATGGTGTGCCGTCGGGATGTTGTTTGTCCGGTGCATTCACAACTACTTTAAATACTAGCTGACCGACTTTTAAACCTGGCAAAACACGACAAAAAACTAAACAAACAAAATTCCTAGGTGTGTTTGGTCCATCTAAGATCCGTGCAAATTTATTTTCCACGGATTGTAGATGGTCCCTGTGGACTGGAAATCTAAAGTCCGGTTTTCGCTTAGGTTTGGATGATTTTGGCCGGTACGGCATTTTTTGCGGTTTTGGCCGGTTTTGACCAGTTTTCGACCGGTTAGGTCGCTTTTGACCGAGGTTTTCCGAGACAAAATGTACTCCTTGTTTCAAGCTTTCATTTGCTTAGTCATGTTCTTTAAACGGATTTATGTAGCACATGTTATGGCCTTTTTATTGCAACCCATATTTTCTGATAATTTCGATCTAAATTTGTTTTTGTATGTTAGCAGTTATGTTTGGGACTTTATTTCTTTACCATATGGAATTAGTAAAACTAACTCCTATTTGTATGTTTTTGTATATGTAGGTTGTATATATGTATCTTTATTATGTGAAGTCGAAGCACAATAGATTGTAAGTAACTTTACAAATACATACACAAATAAAGAAAGAAAAGCGAGTTTAATGTGAAGCCAAAAGCAAAGATCAACAAACTAAACTCCAATCAAACCGGTAAGGAGGTTTAACTAAATAATTGATTTCATAAATAGCTCGCCATTCAAATGGAATAAAATGTTGAATCGAATATTTCAAAGTCATATGATACTTAAGCATGAGTTTCTTTGATGAAATGTCAAATACTTGTTGTTTAGTGTTGTATATTATTCACCTTCTTAGGCTTTCCAAGGATAAATAATATCATCGTTGTTTTGATCAAAGAAAGCGACGTGTTGTTAGAGCAAACTCATATCTCGACAGTTATATTATGGTGTGCCGCCGGGATGTTGTTTGTCCGGTGCATTCACAACTACTTTAAATACTAGCTGACCGACTTTTAAACCTGGCAAAACACGACAAAAAACTAAACAAACAAAATTCCTAGGTGTGTTTGGTCCATCTAAGATCCGTGCAAATTTATTTTCCACGGATTGTAGATGGTCCCTGTGGACTGGAAATCTAAAGTCCGGTTTTCGCTTAGGTTTGGATGATTTTGGCCGGTACGGCATTTTTTGCGGTTTTGGCCGGTTTTGACCAGTTTTTGACCGGTTAGGTCGCTTTTGACCGAGGTTTTCCGAGACAAAATGTACTCCTTGTTTCAAGCTTTCATTTGCTTAGTCATGTTCTTTAAACGGATTTATGTAGCACATGTTATGGCCTTTTTATTGCAACCCATATTTTCTGATAATTTCGATCTAAATTTGTTTTTGTATGTTAGCAGTTATGTTTGGGACTTTATTTCTTTACCATATGGAATTAGTAAAACTAACTCCTATTTGTAGGTTTTTGTATATGTAGGTTGTATATATGTATGTTTATTATGTGAAGTCGAAGCACAATAGATTGTAAGTAACTTTACAAATACATACACAAATAAAGAAAGAAAAGCGAGTTTAATGTGAAGCCAAAAGCAAAGATCAACAAACTAAACTCCAATCATACCGGTAAGGAGGTTTAACTAAATAATTGATTTCATAAATAGCTCGCCATTCAAATGGAATAAAATGTTGAATCGAATATGTCAAAGTCATATGATACTTAAGCATGAGTTTCTTTGATGAAATGTCAAATACTTGTTGTTTAGTGTTGTATATTATTCACCTTCTTAGTCTTTCCAAGGATAAATAATATCATCGTTGTTTTGATCAAAGAAAGCGATGTGTTGTTAGAGCAAACTCATATCTCGACCGTTATATTATGGTGTGCCGTCGGGATGTTGTTTGTCCGGTGCATTCACAACTTCTTTAAATACTAGCTGACCGACTTTCAAACCTGGCAAAACACGACAAAAAACTAAACAAACAAAATTCCTAGGTGTGTTTGGTCCATCTAAGATCCGTGCAAATTTATTTTCCACGGATTGTAGATGGTCCCTGTGGACTGGAAATCTAAAGTCCGGTTTTCGCTTAGGTTTGGATGATTTTGGCCGGTACGGCATTTTTTGCGGTTTTGGCCGGTTTTGACCAGTTTTCAACCGGTTAGGTCGCTTTTGACCGAGGTTTTGCGAGACAAAATGTACTCCTTGTTTCAAGCTTTCATTTGATTAGTCATGTTCTTTAAACGGATTTATGTAGCACATGTTATGGCCTTTTTATTGCAACCCATATTTTCTGATAATTTCGATCTAAATTTGTTTTTGTATGTTAGCAGTTATGTTTGGGACTTTATTTCTTTACCATATGGAATTAGTAAAACTAACTCCTATTTGTATGTTTTTGTATATGTAGGTTGTATATATGTATCTTTATTATGTGAAGTCGAAGCACAATAGATTGTAAGTAACTTTACAAATACATACACAAATAAAGAAAGAAAAGCGAGTTTAATGTGAAGCCAAAAGCAAAGATCAACAAACTAAACTCCAATCAAACCGGTAAGGAGGTTTAACTAAATAATTGATTTCATAAATAGCTCGCAATTCAAATGGAATAAAATGTTGAATCGAATATTTCAAAGTCATATGATACTTAAGCATGAGTTTCTTTGATGAAATGTCAAATACTTGTTGTTTAGTGTTGTATATTATTCACCTTCTTAGGCTTTCCAAGGATAAATAATATCATCGTTGTTTTGATCAAAGAAAGCGACGTGTTGTTAGAGCAAACTCATATCTCGACAGTTATATTATGGTGTGCCGCCGGGATGTTGTTTGTCCGGTGCATTCACAACTACTTTAAATACTAGCTGACCGACTTTTAAACCTGGCAAAACACGACAAAAAACTAAACAAACAAAATTCCTAGGTGTGTTTGGTCCATCTAAGATCCGTGCAAATTTATTTTCCACGGATTGTAGATGGTCCCTGTGGACTGGAAATCTAAAGTCCGGTTTTCGCTTAGGTTTGGATGATTTTGGCCGGTACGGCATTTTTTGCGGTTTTGGCCGGTTTTGACCAGTTTTCGACCGGTTAGGTCGCTTTTGACCGAGGTTTTCCGAGACAAAATGTACTCCTTGTTTCAAGCTTTCATTTGCTTAGTCATGTTCTTTAAACGGATTTATGTAGCACATGTTATGGCCTTTTTATTGCAACCCATATTTTCTGATAATTTCGATCTAAATTTGTTTTTGTATGTTAGCAGTTATGTTTGGGACTTTATTTCTTTACCATATGGAATTAGTAAAACTAACTCCTATTTGTAGGTTTTTGTATATGTAGGTTGTATATATGTATGTTTATTATGTGAAGTCGAAGCACAATAGATTGTAAGTAACTTTACAAATACATACACAAATAAAGAAAGAAAAGCGAGTTTAATGTGAAGCCAAAAGCAAAGATCAACAAACTAAACTCCAATCATACCGGTAAGGAGGTTTAACTAAATAATTGATTTCATAAATAGCTCGCCATTCAAATGGAATAAAATGTTGAATCGAATATGTCAAAGTCATATGATACTTAAGCATGAGTTTCTTTGATGAAATGTCAAATACTTGTTGTTTAGTGTTGTATATTATTCACCTTCTTAGGCTTTCCAAGGATAAATAATATCATCGTTGTTTTGATCAAAGAAAGCGATGTGTTGTTAGAGCAAACTCATATCTCGACCGTTATATTATGGTGTGCCGTCGGGATGTTGTTTGTCCGGTGCATTCACAACTACTTTAAATACTAGCTGACCGACTTTCAAACCTGGCAAAACACGACAAAAAACTAAACAAACAAAATTCCTAGGTGTGTTTGGTCCATCTAAGATCCGTGCAAATTTATTTTCCACGGATTGTAGATGGTCCCTGTGGACTGCAAATCTAAAGTCCGGTTTTCGCTTAGGTTTGGATGATTTTGGCCAGTACGGCATTTTTTGCGGTTTTGGCCGGTTTTGACCAGTTTTCGACCGGTTAGGTCGCTTTTGACCGAGGTTTTCCGAGACAAAATGTACTCCTTGTTTCAAGCTTTCATTTGCTTAGTCATGTTCTTTAAACGGATTTATGTAGCACATGTTATGGCCTTTTTATTGCAACCCATATTTTCTGATAATTTCGATCTAAATTTGTTTTTGTATGTTAGCAGTTATGTTTGGGACTTTATTTCTTTACCATATGGAATTAGTAAAACTAACTCCTATTTGTATGTTTTTGTATATGTAGGTTGTATATATGTATCTTTATTATGTGAAGTCGAAGCACAATAGATTGTAAGTAACTTTACAAATACATACACAAATAAAGAAAGAAAAGCGAGTTTAATGTGAAGCCAAAAGCAAAGATCAACAAACTAAACTCCAATCAAACCGGTAAGGAGGTTTAACTAAATAATTGATTTCATAAATAGCTCGCCATTCAAATGGAATAAAATGTTGAATCGAATATTTCAAAGTCATATGATACTTAAGCATGAGTTTCTTTGATGAAATGTCAAATACTTGTTGTTTAGTGTTGTATATTATTCACCTTCTTAGGCTTTCCAAGGATAAATAATATCATCGTTGTTTTGATCAAAGAAAGCGACGTGTTGTTAGAGCAAACTCATATCTCGACAGTTATATTATGGTGTGCCACCGGGATGTTGTTTGTCCGGTGCATTCACAACTACTCTAAATACTAGCTGACCGACTTTTAAACCTGGCAAAACACGACAAAAAACTAAACAAACAAAATTCCTAGGTGTGTTTGGTCCATCTAAGATCCGTGCAATTTTACTTTCCACGGATTCTAGATGGTCCATGTGGACTGGAAATCTAAAGTCCGGTTTTCGCTTAGGTTTGGATGATTTTGGCCGGTTCGGCATTTTTTGCGGTTTTGGCCGGTTTTGACCAGTTTTCGACCGGTTAGGTCGCTTTTGACCGAGGTTTTCCGAGACAAAATGTACTCCTTGTTTCAAGCTTTCATTTGCTTAGTCATGTTCTTTAAACGGATTCATGTAGCACATGTTATGGCCTTTTTATTGCAACCCATATTTTCTGATAATTTCGATCTAAATTTGTTTTTGTGTGTTAGCAGTTATGTTTGGGACTTTATTTCTTCACCATATGGAATTAGTAAAACTAACTCCTATTTGTATGTTTTTGTATATGTAGGTTGTATATATGTATGTTTATTATGTGAAGTCGAAGCACAATAGATTGTAAGTAACTTTACAAATACATACACAAATAAAGAAAGAAAAGCGAGTTTAATGTGAAGCCAAAAGCAAAGATCAACAAACTAAACTCCAATCGTACCGGTAAGGAGGTTTAACTAAATAATTGATTTCATAAATAGCTCGCCATTCAAATGGAATAAAATGTTGAATCGAATATTTCAAAGTCATATGATACTTAAGCATGAGTTTCTTACATGAAATATCAAATACTTGTTGTTTAGTGTTGTATATTATTCACCTTCTTAGGATTTCCAAGGATAAATAATATCATCATTGTTTTGATCAAAGAAAGCGACGTGTTGTTTGAGCAAACTCATATCTCGACCGTTATATTATGGTGTGCCGCCGGGATGTTGTTTGTCCAGTGCATTCACAACTACTTTAAATACTAGTTGACCGACTTTTAAACCTGGCAAAACACGACAAAAAACTAAACAAACAAAATTCCTAGGTGTGTTTTGTCCATCTAAGATTCGTGAAAATTTATTTTCCACGGATTCTAGATGGTCCCTGTGGACTGGAAATCTAAAGTCCGGTTTTCGCTTAGGTTTGGATGATTTTGGCCGGTTTGGCATTTTTTGCTGTTTTGGCCGGTTTTGACCAGTTTTCGACCGGTTAGGTCGCTTTTGACCGAGGTTTTCTGAGACAAAATTTACTCCTTGTTTAAAACTTTCATTTGCTTAGTCATGTTCTTGAAACGGATTAATGTAGCACATGTTATGACCTTTTTATTGCAGCCCATATTTTCTGATAATTTCGATCTAAATTTGTTTTTGTGTGTTAGCAATTATGTTTGGGACTTTATTTCTTTACCATATGGAATTAGTAAAACTAACTCCTATTTGTATGTTTTTGTATATGTAGGTTGTATACATGTATGTTTATTATGTGAAGTCGAAGCACAATAGATTGTAAGTAACTTTACAAATACATACACAAATAAAGAAAGAATAGTGTGTTTAATGTGAAGCCAAAAGCAAAGATCAACAAACTAAAATCCAATCATACCGGTAAGGAGGTTTAACTAAATAATTGATTTCATAAATAGCTCGCCATTCAAATGGAATAAAATGTTGAATCGAATATTTCAAAGTCATATGATACTTAAGCATGAGTTTCTTTGATGAAATGTCAAATACTTGTTGTTTAGTGTTGTATATTATTCACCTTCTTAGGCTTTCCAAGGATAAATAATATCATCGTTGTTTTGATCAAAGAAAGTGACGTGTTGTTAGAGCAAACTCATATCTCGACCGTTATATTATGGTGTGTCGCCGGGATGTTGTTTGTCCGGTGCATTCACAAGTACTATAAATACTAGTTGACCGACTTTTAAACCTGGCAAAACACGACAAAAAACTAAACAAAAAAAATTCCTAGGTGTGTTTGGTCCATCTACGATCCGTGCAAATTTATTTTCCACGGATTCTAGATGGTCCATGTGGACTGGAAATCTAAAGTCCGGTTTTCGCTTAGGTTTGGATGATTTTGGCCGGTTCGGCATTTTTTGCGGTTTTGGCCGGTTTTGACCAGTTTTCGACTGGTTAGGTCGCTTTTGACCGAGGTTTTCCGAGACAAAATGTACTCCTTGTTTCAAGCTTTCATTTGCTTAGTCATGTTCTTTAAACGGATTCATGTAGCACATGTTATGGCCTTTTTATTGCAACCCATATTTTCTGATAATTTCGATCTAAATTTGTTTTTGTGTGTTAGCAGTTATGTTTGGGACTTTATTTCTTCACCATATGGAATTAGTAAAACTAACTCCTATTTGTATGTTTTTGTATATGTAGGTTGTATATATGTATGTTTATTATGTGAAGTAGAAGCACAATAGATTGTAAGTAACTTTACAAATACATACACAAATAAAGAAAGAAAAGCGAGTTTAATGTGAAGCCAAAAGCAAAGATCAACAAACTAAACTCCAATCGTACCGGTAAGGAGGTTTAACTAAATAATTGATTTCCTAAATAGCTCGCCATTCAAATGGAATAAAATGTTGAATCGAATATTTCAAAGTCATATGATACTTAAGCATGAGTTTCTTACATGAAATATCAAATACTTGTTGTTTAGTGTTGTATATTATTCACCTTCTTAGGATTTCCAAGGATAAATAATATCATCATTGTTTTGATCAAAGAAAGCGACGTGTTGTTTGAGCAAACTCATATCTCGACCGTTATATTATGGTGTGCCGCCGGGATGTTGTTTGTCCGGTGCATTCACAACTACTTTAAATACTAGTTGACCGACTTTTAAACCTGGCAAAACACGACAAAAAACTAAACAAACAAAATTCCTAGGTGTGTTTTGTCCATCTAAGATTCGTGAAAATTTATTTTCCACGGATTCTAGATGGTCCCTGTGGACTGGAAATCTAAAGTCCGGTTTTCGCTTAGGTTTGGATGATTTTGGCCGGTTCGGCATTTTTTGCTGTTTTGGCCGGTTTTGACCAGTTTTCGACCGGTTAGGTCGCTTTTGACCGAGGTTTTCTGAGACAAAATGTACTCCTTGTTTAAAACTTTCATTTGCTTAGTCATGTTCTTGAAACGGATTAATGTAGCACATGTTATGATCTTTTTATTGCAGCCCATATTTTCTGATAATTTCGATCTAAATTTGTTTTTGTGTGTTAGCAATTATGTTTGGGACTTTATTTCTTTACCATATGGAATTAGTAAAACTAACTCCTATTTGTATGTTTTTGTATATGTAGGTTGTATATATGTATGTTTATTATGTGAAGTCGAAGCACAATAGATTGTAAGTAACTTTACAAATACATACACAAATAAAGAAAGAAAAGCGTGTTTAATGTGAAGCCAAAAGCAAAGATCAACAAACTAAAATCCAATCATACCGGTAAGGAGGTTTAACTAAATAATTGATTTCATAAATAGCTCGCCATTCAAATGGAATAAAATGTTGAATCGAATATTTCAAAGTCATATGATACTTAAGCATGAGTTTCTTTGATGAAATGTCAAATACTTGTTGTTTAGTGTTGTATACTATTCACCTTCTTAAGCTTTCCAAGGATAAATAATATCATCGTTGTTTTGATCAAAGAAAGCGACGTGTTGTTAGAGCAAACTCATATCTCGACCGTTATATTATGGTGTGCCGCCGGGATGTTGTTTGTCCGGTGCATTCACAAGTACTTTAAATACTAGTTGACCGACTTTTAAACCTGGCAAAACACGACAAAAAACTAAACAAACAAAATTCCTAGGTGTGTTTGGTCCATCTATGATCCGTGCAAATTTATTTTCCACGGATTCTAGATGGTCCATGTGGACTGGAAATCTAAAGTCCGGTTTTCGCTTAGGTTTGGATGATTTTGGCCGGTTCGGCATTTTTTGCGGTTTTGGCCGGTTTTGACCAGTTTTCAACTGGTTAGGTCGCTTTTGACCGAGGTTTTCCGAGACAAAATGTACTCCTTGTTTCAAGCTTTCATTTGCTTAGTCATGTTCTTTAAACGGATTCATGTAGCACATGTTATGGCCTTTTTATTGCAACCCATATTTTCTGATAATTTCGATCTAAATTTGTTTTTATGTGTTAGCAGTTATGTTTGGGACTTTATTTCTTCACCATATGGAATTAGTAAAACTAACTCCTATTTGTATGTTTTTGTATATGTAGGTTGTATATATGTATGTTTATTATGTGAAGTAGAAGCACAATAGATTGTAAGTAACTTTACAAATACATACACAAATAAAGAAAGAAAAGCGAGTTTAATGTGAAGCCAAAAGCAAAGATCAACAAACTAAACTCCAATCGTACCGGTAAGGAGGTTTAACTAAATAATTGATTTCATAAATAGCTCGCCATTCAAATGGAATAAAATGTTGAATCGAATATTTCAAAGTCATATGATACTTAAGCATGAGTTTCTTACATGAAATATCAAATACTTGTTGTTTAGTGTTGTATATTATTCACCTTCTTAGGATTTCCAAGGATAAATAATATCATCATTGTTTTGATCAAAGAAAGCGACGTGTTGTTTGAGCAAACTCATATCTCGACCGTTATATTATGGTGTGCCGCCGGGATGTTGTTTGTCCGGTGCATTCACAACTACTTTAAATACTAGTTGACCGACTTTTAAACCTGGCAAAACACGACAAAAAACTAAACAAACAAAATTCCTAGGTGTGTTTTGTCCATCTAAGATTCGTGAAAATTTATTTTCCACGGATTCTAGATGGTCCCTGTGGACTGGAAATCTAAAGTCCGGTTTTCGCTTAGGTTTGGATGATTTTGGCCGGTTCGGCATTTTTTGCTGTTTTGGCCGGTTTTGACCAGTTTTCGACCGGTTAGGTCGCTTTTGACCGAGGTTTTCTAAGACAAAATGTACTCCTTGTTTAAAACTTTCATTTGCTTAGTCATGTTCTTGAAACGGATTAATGTAGCACATGTTATGACCTTTTTATTGCAGCCCATATTTTCTGATAATTTCGATCTAAATTTGTTTTTATGTGTTAGCAATTATGTTTGGGACTTTATTTCTTTACCATATGGAATTAGTAAAACTAACTCCTATTTGTATGTTTTTGTATATGTAGGTTGTATATATGTATGTTTATTATGTGAAGTCGAAGCACAATAGATTGTAAGTAACTTTACAAATACATACACAAATAAAGAAAGAAAAGCGTGTTTAATGTGAAGCCAAAAGCAAAGATCAACAAACTAAAATCCAATCATACCGGTAAGGAGGTTTAACTAAATAATTGATTTCATAAATAGCTCGCCATTCAAATGGAATAAAATGTTGAATCGAATATTTCAAAGTCATATGATACTTAAGCATGAGTTTCTTTGATGAAATGTCAAATACTTGTTGTTTAGTGTTGTATATTATTCACCTTCTTAGGCTTTCCAAGGATAAATAATATCATCCTTGTTTTGATCAAAGAAAGCGACGTGTTGTTAGAGCAAACTCATATCTCGACCGTTATATTATGGTGTGCCGCCGGGATGTTGTTTGTCCGGTGCATTCACAAGTACTTTAAATACTAGTTGACCGACTTTTAAACCTGGCAAAACACGACAAAAAACTAAACAAACAAAATTCCTAGGTGTGTTTGGTCCATCTAAGATCCGTGCAAATTTATTTTCCACGGATTCTAGATGGTCCATGTGGACTGGAAATCTAAACTCCGGTTTTCGCTTAGGTTTGGATGATTTTGGCCGGTTCGGCATTTTTTGCGGTTTTGGCCGGTTTTGACCAGTTTTCGACTGGTTAGGTCGCTTTTGACCGAGGTTTTCCGAGACAAAATGTACTCCTTGTTTCAAGCTTTCATTTGCTTAGTCATGTTCTTTAAACGGATTCATGTAGCACATGTTATAGCCTTTTTATTGCAACCCATATTTTCTGATAATTTCGATCTAAATTTGTTTTTGTGTGTTAGCAGTTATGTTTGGGACTTTATTTCTTTACCATATGGAATTAGTAAAACTAACTCCTATTTGTATGTTTTTGTATATGTAGGTTGTATATATGTATGTTTATTATGTGAAGTCGAAGCACAATAGATTGTAAGTAACTTTACAAATACATACACAAATAAAGAAAGAAAAGCGAGTTTAATGTGAAGCCAAAAGCAAAGATCAACAAACTAAACTCCAATCGTACCGGTAAGGAGGTTTAACTAAATAATTGATTTCATAAATAGCTCGCCATTCAAATGGAATAAAATGTTGAATCGAATATTTCAAAGTCATATGATACTTAAGCATGAGTTTCTTTGATGAAATGTCAAATACTTGTTGTTTAGTGTTGTATATTATTCACCTTCTTAGTCTTTTCAAGGATAAATAATATCATCGTTGTTTTGATCAAAGAAAGCGATGTGTTGTTAGAGCAAACTCATATCTCGACCTTTATATTATGGTGTGCCGCCGGGATGTTGTTTGTCCGGTGCATTCACAAGTACTTTAAATACTAGTTGACCGACTTTTAAACCTGGCAAAACACAACAAAAAAACTAAACAAACAAAATTCCTAGGTGTGTTTGGTCCATCTAAGATCCGTGCAAATTTATTTTCCACGGATTGTAGATGGTCCTGTGGACTGGAAATCTAAAGTCCGGTTTTCGCTTAGGTTTGGATGATTTTGGCCGGTTCGGCATTTTTTGCTGTTTTGGCCGGTTTTGACCAGTTTTCGACCGGTTAGGTCGCTTTTGACTGAGGTTTTCCGAGACAAAATGTACTCCTTGTTTCAAACTTTCATTTGCTTAGTCATGTTCTTGAAACGGATTAATGTAGCACATGTTATGACCTTTTTATTGCAGCCCATATTTTCTGATAATTTCGATCTAAATTTGTTTTTGTGTGTTAGCAATTATGTTTGGGACTTTATTTCTTTACCATATGGAATTAGTAAAACTAACTCCTATTTGTATGTTTTTGTATATGTAGGTTGTATATATGTATGTTTATTATGTGAAGTTGAAGCACAATAGATTGTAAGTAACTTTACAAATACATACACAAATAAAGAAAGAAAAGCGAGTTTAATGTGAAGCCAAAAGCAAAGATCAACAAACTAAAATCTAATCATACCGGTAAGGAGGTTTAACTAAATAATTGATTTCATAAATAGCTCGCCATTCAAATGGAATAAAATGTTGAATCGAATATTTCAAAGTCATATGATACTTAAGCATGAGTTTCTTTGATGAAATGTCAAATACTTGTTGTTTAGTTTTGTATATTATTCACCTTCTTAGGCTTTCCAAGGATAAATAATATCATCGTTGTTTTGATCAAAGAAAGCGACGTGTTGTTAGAGCAAACTCATATCTCGACTGTTATATTATGGTGTGCCGTCGGGATGTTGTTTGTCCGGTGCATTCACAACTACTTTAAATACTAGCTGACCGACTTTTAAACCTGGCAAAACACGACAAAAAAGTAAACAAAAAAATTCCTAGGTGTGTTTGGTCCATCTAAGATCCGTGCAAATTTATTTTCCACGGATTGTAGATGGTCCCTGTGGACTGAAAATCTAAAGTCCGGTTTTCGCTTAGGTTTGGATGATTTTGGCCGGTTCGGCATTTTTTGCTGTTTTGGCCGGTTTTGACCAGTTTTCGACCGGTTAGGTCGCTTTTGACCGAGGTTTTCCGAGACAAAATGTACTCCTTGTTTCAAACTTTCATTTGCTTAGTCATGTTCTTGAAACGGATTAATGTAGCACATGTTATGGCCTTTTTATTGCAGCCCATATTTTCTGATAATTTCGATCTAAATTTGTTTTTGTGTGTTAGCAATTATGTTTGGGACTTTATTTCTTTACCATATGGAATTAGTAAAACTAACTCCTATTTGTATGTTTTTGTATATGTAGGTTGTATATATGTATGTTTATTATGTGAAGTCGAAGCACAATAGATTGTAAGTAACTTTACAAATACATACACAAATAAAGAAAGAAAAGCGAGTTTAATGTGAAGCCAAAAGCAAAGATCAACAAACTAAACTCCAATCATACCGGTAAGGAGGTTTAACTAAATAATTGATTTCATAAATAGCTTGCCATTCAAATGGAATAAAATGTTGAATCGAATATTTCAAAGTCATATGATACTTAAGCATGAGTTTCTTACATGAAATGTCAAATACTTGTTGTTTAGTGTTGTATATTATTCACCTTCTTAGGCTTTCCAAGGATAAATAATATCATCGTTGTTTTGATCAAAGAAAGCGATGTGTTGTTAGAGCAAACTCATATCTCGACCGTTATATTATGGTGTGCCGCCGGGATGTTGTTTGTCCGGTGCATTCACAACTACTTTAAATACTAGTTGACCGACTTTTAAACCTGGCAAAACACGACAAAAAACTAAACAAACAAAATTCCTAGGTGTGTTTTGTCCATCTAAGATCCGTGAAAATTTTATTTTCCACGGATTCTAGATGGTCCCTGTAGACTGGAAATCTAAAGTCCGGTTTTCGCTTAGGTTTGGATGATTTTGGCCGGTTCGGCATTTTTTGCTGTTTTGGCCGGTTTTGACCATTTTTCGACCGGTTAGGTCGCTTTTGACAGAGGTTTTCAGAGACAAAATGTACTCCTTGTTTCAAGCTTTCATTTGCTTAGTCATGTTCTTGAAACGGATTCATGTAGCACATGTTATGGCCTTTTTATTGCAGCCCATATTTTCTGATAATTTCGATCTAAATTTGTTTTTGTGTGTTAGCAATTATGTTTGGGACTTTATTTCTTTACCATATGGAATTAGTAAAACTAACTCCTATTTGTATGTTTTTGTATATGTAGGTTGTATATATGTATGTTTATTATGTGAAGTCGAAGCACAATAGATTGTAAGTAACTTTACAAATACATACACAAATAAAGAAAGAAAAGCGAGTTTAATGTGAAGCCAAAAGCAAAGATAAACAAACTAAACTCCAATCATACCGGTAAGGAGGTTTAACTAAATAATTGATTTCATAAATAGCTCGCCATTCAAATGGAATATGTGACAATCCGTCAATTTATGGTCGATATTTTATTCTCAATATTTATTTGAAAACATTATTTTAATATATTACAATATGAACTCACTTATTTTTGGGAAGTAATTTGGATTTACATCTTGAGGTAGCGTCGACTACGTCTAAACCGGAGGATTCAACGTTACGTGTTTACGTTTACATACACCGTCTTTGGTGATAGCCCGACATTTCAAAAAATAAATTTATTCGCGAATATTATTTTGGAGTTTTAAATTTGTGTTAGTTCATAAACTCACAAATTTACGAGAAGAGATTAGGACTTACGATTTTATTTTAACGTCCTTTACGACTAAACCGGAAACCCTAGGATTACGTATTTACGTTTTCTAACTCCATTTTTGATGAGACAATTTTTATTAGATTCGTTTTGTGCCGTTGATTCATAATTTATAAAAACGTTTTTCGTAAAAAGACCCGAGGGCACGCAAATCCAGGAAACTAGAATCGAGGAGTACCCGTAAATAAATGGGGATGAGAAAAGTGGGACACTTGTCCCACCCCACTCCAAAACCGGCCTAAGTAGCCACACATCCCATGATGTGTCCAAATTTTAGCTTAAAGCTTACACTTTTAAGCTAAGCTTACAAGTTAAGCAACTTCCATCCACCATCTAATCAAAACCACTAGCTACCATTCCATTTCCACCATTTACACCATGCAAATCAACTCCAAATCCTCTTTTCTCTCCATCCTATGCCGTCCCATTTCTCCACAAAACACCACCATTCATACATAATTTAACCATAAACATATGTTATAATTAACATATGTTAATCTCCATTCAAAAAGATGAAGATTAGTGCAAGTTATAACATCCAAGGAGGAGTTTTCATGGAGTAGTAGGGCTGATTTTCCATAAGGTATTCATGAAGATTGGTGTTCTTGAAGATGGTGTTGGCTATGCACAAGTTTCTCCATCAAAATCCATGTTTTGATCAACCTACATCATCATGGTGGTATAAAGATTGTTCTCCTCATCTTCTTGTTATTTTGATTATGTAAACATGTATTTTATTTCCTATTGTATATGTATATGATGATAAAAATGTTATGTGAGGATTTGGTGTTGATAAACATGATTAAAAAGGTGAAAAACTATAAAGAACAAGGCTAAAATCTTGCTTAAAAGTGATGGCTGTATAAAACAGTAAAGAAACAGGTCATGGACTGATAAAATGATGAAGTATAATCCATTTACAGTAATCTATATGTCTTGTACACATGTGAGAGTTGGCCATGCAATGGAATCATTGTAATGAGTGAGATATGATCAAAACAAGTTTAAGATACAAATCCGAGTTCACTGTTTTGGACGATTTTTAGAAAATACTTAGAGGATTATTCAACAGTAGCTATAGAAGAGTTAAATGGAACACATATCATGTAGTTTATGTGATAAAAATTTGAGCTTCTATCTCCATATAAAACTCAAGATATGGCAGTTTTGGTGAAAGTGAAGATAAAAATCAGATTTTGGAAATTAAAGTATAATACTATTATATAAGCACTCAAATTTTAATAGTATAAAATATAAATTAAAACCCTCTAACTTATATAATACATTTATATAAATATGTACAATAGTAAATGAGTGGACATTTTATAAAAATGGTAACTTGTTAAGTTTTATAAGTTATAAAACTATAAACATGATTTTTACGACTTTTTCGGCTATCGCCGTATAATTAACGTTTTTCGCCAAATAAAACTTAGACGACCAAACCCGTCTAATGTAAACTTTATAAAACTTATATACTGATATATAAACATGTATAACAAGTAAAAACCGATAAAACCCGAACTATAGGACATACGGACATTAACGAGCTAAGTAAACATATTTGACTAATAATTGGACTAAATAAGTTACACACTTATAAAAAGAACTTATTGGGCTTAACCCATTTAGGCCCAACTTGTAAAGTGTAAATACTGATCATATAAGTATAAAATGGATTAATAAGAGTTAAAGAACTTATAATAAGTTTATTGGACTTAAAACACGTAAATAGGTAAAACTAGTAAACTAGTATAAAAGTTACCGACACATAACACAAAAATGAGTAAATGAGGATATGTAAACCCACTTGATCATCATATATATAAAATCATCATATGTATACATAATTGTTATTTTTATAAAGTCATTGGACAAACGTCTAAGACCGATTATTATTTGTCTAGGTTTCCGTGATTGAAGCACGTACCGTACGTCCGAATTGCCGATAACCCGCCTTCCCACATCAATGTGAGTTCATAGCCTCTCACTCTTTTAAATATTTTTATAAATGTTTTATAAACCCGCGAGGGGGATAACCTGTTAGTTTTTATTAAATAGGACACCATTTGTCCCGATTGTTTGTTTATTGATTTTGGACCCGAATGATTGAATGACCCGATTGTATGACCCGATAAATGAATAAAGGACCCGATAGATGAAATTAAATGGATTACTAAAGTTAGGTTATGTCACTAAAAGTCCCATTAGCATGAATTGTGAACTACCGGGATTTGGTAGACGCTTATGCATATAATAGTACTATTTGGGGACGATCACCCCAGTTCGCGCCTTGACGGTTGATCCCCGTCGTGCCACATTGATTGGTAAGCGAATTTATGTATGAGAAGATTTCCATAGTGTGACCTTTGTGACGACACGCTACTTTAGATGGGCAAATTTGGTATCAGGTTAGCTACCCGTTGTTGGTTTAGTAAGGTAACAATGTCATGCGGCTTATAATAATCCGACTAACGAAATACTACTAGACGCTCAGAATCACGACGTATTGCCTGACTAGCAATACAGGGTCATACTATTGATATTATGATCGTGTTTTGGTTTTCATAATCATATTCATATAACGGTTTTTATTTAATCTATACAACGTTGTCAAACGTATTGTATGATATTTTCACGACATTGGCTCGTATAATGATTTTTAAGGCAAATGCCTATATTATGATTTTGATAAAGATTTGTATAAAATGATTTTTGGCTATTCTATGGCCTATTACAATGATTTGTACAAAAATGATTTTTGGTAATAATTTTATACCAAAGTTATATTGATGGAATTTATTAAACTCTATGAATTCACTCGGCGTTATCGCTGACCTTTTCTTTTAACATGTTTTGTCTCATGTACTTGAAGGTAATTCTCGGGAAGACAACAAAAATTCATGGCCCGCACTTAAACAATATTTTCCATTCAAATACTTTGTAAAACTTTGTATGAAATATAATGACTTGGGACCGATGTAACTTTGATATTTATGAATGGAAATGATTTATTATTAAACGACGCGATTTTTATGCGTTGTCTATGATGTGAGTAATGTGCTATCCCGTAACACCAACGAGTCTTCCGCTGAATTGAGTTGTACAAATTTGGGGGTGTTACAGTTTGGTACCAGAGCTCTCGTTATAGAGAACGAAAGATTTTTAAAACCAAGGTTTTGAATAAAACATTTCAAAATATTATAACTATAAACATTTTTCTAAAATGTCTAAAAATCTTTTGACTATAACGGTGCCGAAGAATTCCCTAGTTACTGACAAGGCCAGACTAAACTAAGAAGTGTTATTTTATATATATATATATATATATATATATATATATATATATATATATATATATATATATATATATATATATAACTTGGATTATATATATATGATGTAATTTGATTACATGATTGTTTGATGATTATTTCGATATTTATACGAGGTATTTATACGACGTAGATTGTCACAAGGAACCCTAAATCCCCTAGTAAATTAATCGAAGCTATTCTCGTAGGAATTATAGCTATCCTAGATCTAAACCAAGTTGTGGATATTTATGATCCCAACAAATGGTTGATATTCGTAGAAATGTAGATATTAGTTGATTGTGATATTGAAAAAGAATTGGCGAGATTAAATCTGATATCGATGTCATGACGATCTTTCCTTACAGAGTGGAGTTTGACAAAACGTTACCACTTGGAAAGGTGTCATCTGATTCGTTGTCATCCAATTATCAAATTGAATTCGAAAGGGGGAATGTTGCACTTGAGGCTGTCATTGGAACCATTACCCAAAAGCCTCATGCCACTAATACCTTTCCGAGAAGTCTAGTTGAATGATCAAGTCATTTCATACTAGTGACTCATTTGATAATTGTGCTGTAAGAGCTATAGGATTGGAAATTAAGTGTTGTTCATATCGAGCTTTTATTGCCTATTAAGGCCTAAGAATAAGATTGAAAGTATTGGAATAAGAGATAGGATATTGAATTGAGTATAAAATTGGTTGAAACTTGAATAAAGTAAAATTTAACCCGTATGGAATATGAGATTGTTAATAGAAGTCGTTAAGTTTTGTGATTGAATTATAAGGATTTAATTGATTGTAGGTTTGTGTTAAGGGGTGTTCCTAGGCCATTGTCCACTAATGAGGATGCCCAGTGTCCAAGAAATAAATTGAAGAAATCTTCTTCTGAATTGGGACCGATGGATCTTCTGGGACAGGTGGGACACCTAATGACTCTTGTAGATTAGTATTCATTGTGGTATCTTTTAAAAATCCCTAACTTAACTGAGATATCAGTTGGTAGGATGAGTTTTGAGAATTGTATGACATAGTGACGCGTAATGTGTTACGGTACAATTTTGACTTGTTTGTGATTAATGAAAAGACTACCTTTGATTGCTAAATTCTACATGTATCGATGTTATCTATCTTTTATTGCTTCATCCTAATGTTCGCATCAGTGATGCAACCATTGAACAAGTACTCATCTTGAATTGAGTTACGTTGTGAATTATTCTTCCTGGGTGCCATCGAGGTCATGAACTTCATGATTATTTGGCTAAGCTCATTTCCTAGCATATCGTAGTTAATTCTTGGTGAACAAGCTTTCATCACTCTTCTACAGATCACTAATTGTTTTTATAAGTTAAAACAGTATCCCTTGAGAAAAATTGAATTTTCATCACTATAAGGATTATTCAAAGTAAGATTTATAAGTGATTGTTATCAAAATGAAGTTGTTTATAAAACACCTCGGAAAACATAATTATTTCCATAACAAAGAAAACCATTGTAAATATATTTTTGATTCTTATTTAAGAATTACGCATGAAAATGTTTTTATTATAAACATGATGATAAAATTTTGGCGAACTGAGTATTGCATTGTTAATCTTGAAATTGTATATAGTTGCGCGCCTACATACAATTTGGAATGAACCATGCAAGACTGACTAGTAGTCACCATAAAACTAATGAATAAACACTACATTCTTTTTGAAGATTGTGAAAGAATAAATTTTATGAGATCTGCAAGAAGTGAAAAATAGGGACATAGTGTTAGGGACACCTACATATGTGCCTATAGCATCTATTCTTCTGAGTTGAATTTACTCATCTGTGAAAATTGTCTTATTTGACAATTGACCATTCTTTTTGTCCAATTCTCCCGTAGTGAGATTCTTAGGAAAAGTATTTGATTATCGAGTGTTGATACCCGACTGTATGTATCGACATTCCTATCATTTCTTTTGATTTGATTTCATTTGAATGACCTGGGTAACGATCCGAGGAGCTTTCGAATGCGTACTCAAATTATGAAAACATGGGATATATTCATATTCGTTAAATGTTTTCGTCTGTATCTGAATTGAAATTCTCTTGCGTAGATTATGCGTTGACCTTACTCTTTTAAGGTTAGTTATGTCTCCTGAATTTGTGAAGGATTATGAATTATTATTAGTCTTTTGAGAAGTTCACATCTTATCGACGGCAATGAAACTGGAAAGTTGATAGTACCAGTAGAATGGATTGATTGATTGTGACATGACGACATTGTCTTAATTGATGGGAACTCGAGTAGAATTCCCCTAAATGATAAGATGTTGATTATCAAAAGTGATCTAAATAATTCTTGATGGATGACCATATCCTGTATTAAGACTTGAAATATTACCATGAATGGTTGTGAACTAGTTATAGATATTATAATCTAGAAGGAACCTAATATGTATTTATTAAAAGATGTTTATGTTATCTGAAACTTTAGGAGGTATTTATTGGTGAATTACCTAGACTTCCGCCATTAAGGCAAGTTGAAATTGGTATTGATTATATTTCCGGTGCTGCACTTGTGGCTTGTGCACTGTACGTCAGCACCATCTGAATTTAAGGAATTACCGTACAACTGAGAGAGTTATCGGAGAAAGATTTTATTATACCAAGCCTGTCATCCTGAAGAGCTATGGTGTTATCATTCCTGACATTTATAGATTACCATGAACTGAGTAAATTGACAATTGAAAACGATATCCATAACTCGAAATGGAAGATTTGTTCGATCATTTACAAGGTTTTAGCGTATGTTTTAGAAATTTGATCCACGGTCTGGTTATCATCAATTTCGCGTCCGCGAAGAAGATTATCTACTCCAATCACTACATCCGGTACTTGTAATGAACGTTATGGGTTTCACGTGATGCCGTTTGGATTGACTAATACACATGTAGCATTCATAAATTTGGTGAATCACGTGTGTAGAATGTAATTTGATAAATTCATGCTTGTGATCATTAAGGACTATTTGTTTGTATATAAGAATAAGAATGAAGCTAATAACTAATTATAGATTGCCCTGAATTGGCCGAGCAACTAAAACTTGTACCTTGAATATTTAACATAAGACTTAAGACTTAATACTTTACATGATTTAACCATGTTATTAATAGATAATGGAATATAAATTGACTCTTCGAAATTTAGAAGTCATTTAAGACTTTGAGTTATACTAAAAAGAAAGTGCAAAAATATTTTGACAAATGTTTTAAAAAAGGATTTTAATGGATTATTCCCTTATACACAAACCATTTAACTAAACTTCTGTTTAGGGGTAAATGTTTGTGTATACTTCTGGACATCTTAAGAAAGATTGAGGAAACTATATAACTTATGACTTGAAATTTGAAACGACAATTTTTGCTTTTCAACTAAGAAAGAAAATTTTGACCAAAATTTAAACAAAGATTTTTCGAACATTTACGAATCTTAATAATTATTTTCGATAAATCAACAAAAATCGTGTTAATTAAAATTCAAATTTATTTTTGAACATTTTATATAATTGGTCGAACTAAGAAATTTAAAACTTTTACGTTTACGCTTCATAAAAATTAACTACTAATTATTTAATTAATTATAATAATTATCGACGCTTTAGATGACAGATTCAGTAAAACGGATAAAAATGATAGTAAAAACGAAACTAAAACATAGAAGATATGAAGAATGAATTTTGAATAAATACGGTTGTGATATTTATTTCATCAGGAAAGTGAACGTAATTACTGACGCATAATATAGAAAGAATATCTGAGTGAATTGAGGACATGATAATTATATCATCATGAGAAGTGAATATAGATACCGACGCATTATGTATAAAAGATAAAGAACCAGTTAGGACATGTTCCTTAATAATGAAGGTGTAAAATAACTTGCTGAACGATATAAAAATTAATAATGTTTGAAAAAAAAGGATAATATAAATAGTGAAAGGTTTCACGGCTAGTGTGAACCATTAGAGTTGAGAAGCCAATAGCGTTAAATATTTAAAAGGCCACTTGTGGTTGTATATATATGGAGATTTTGAGATATAGTTATGTTTGAATTTATAAGTATAAGTATTATATGTATGTCATTTTTGACTAAATGTATCTTTGTCTGAAGAAATTGTACTGATGGAAATTATGAAGGCAGACATCGCCTCATACATTAGTAAACGTATAGATATTGCAAAGGTCATCATCTGAATTTGATTCGATTTGGGTCATCGTCGACAGACTGACCAAATCTGCTAATATCATTCCCGTTAATGATAAATGCAAAAAGAGTTATGTAAACATAGTGTGCCTGTATCAAACATCTTTATCAAGATCCTCGCTTCGCAACGAATTTCTAGAGATTTGCTCAGAAATCATTAAGAACGAACCTTGATGAGAGTACTATGTACCACCCCAATCGAAGGGACGAGGTAAAGTAACGATACAAAGTAATATAAGTGCTGTTTTATGTTTGAATGATTGACCTTTGATAATAGAACGTATAATCGTTTTCCTTTGGAAGGATTATCATTGATAATTATCGTATTAGGATCGAGATCGAATCTTGTTAGGATCTGAATCTTAGAGCATCTGTAAGCAGGAGTTGAGATGAAGACATCCGACATACACCCATTGTGAGTTGGACATGTCTTTTAGGTTTAAGGTTTCCTATGATGGCGAACCTAACCTTGCAAAATATCCGACCCGCGAGATCTGAAATGATGGTTTAAATTAGGATTTGATTATTAACTGCCGATAGTGGGCAGGAGGTTATGTGAATATGAAATGTAGATCTTGAAGTGACAAATGGGTAGCGAAGTTATGCCACAATTTTTAACCTTGGAAAAATGAATTCATGATCTGACAAATCATGGGATATAAGTCCCCGTTGTATGGGACCATTGAGATGATATAAAAGATTGGTTTGAAAGGCATATAAGCTGGATCTACCCTAGGACTTCAAAGACTGCGTGAATTATGTTTCGTATATCGAACTTGATGGAATATCTATCAAGTGAGAATTTGATTATTCTTAGTAGAGCTTAGATCGGCGAAAAGTTGCATTCATCAGAAACCCGTGAACATCATGGATAGAGAAAGTAAGTCATCATTTAGTCTGATCTTATTCCCGTAGTTATGTTTGATGAAAATCGCTTATTGAAATGAATTGCACTTGTGAGAAAAGACCGAATGTGGAGGAAATACTCACATGGCTTTAACTCTAAAAGAAGCGAGTAGTAAGGTAAGATGATCTTTGAGGACAAAGATCCTGTTTAGGGGTAAATGCTGTGACAATCCGTCAATTTATGGTCGATATTTTATTCTCAATATTTATTTGAAAAAATTATTTTAATATATTACAATATGAACTCACTTATTTTTGGGAAGTAATTTGGATTTACGTCTTGAAGTAGCGTCGACTACGTCTAAACCGGAGGATTCAACGTTACGTGCTTACGTTTACATACACCGTCTTTGGTGATAGTCCGACATTTCAGAAAATAAATTTATTCGCGAATATTATTTTGGAGTTTTAAATTTGTGTTAGTTCATAAACTCACAAATTTACGAGAAGAGATTAGGACTTACGATTTTATTTTAACGTCCTTTACGACTAAACCGGAAACCCTAGGATTACGTATTTACGTTTTCGAACTCCGTTTTTGATGAGACAATTTTTATTAGATTCGTTTTGTGCCGTTGATTCATAATTTATAAAAACGTTTTTCGTAAAACGACCCGAGGGCACGCAAATCGAGGAAACTAGAATCGAGGAGTACCCGTAAATAAATGGGGATGAGACAAGTGGGACACTTGTCCCACCCCACTCCAAAACCAGCCTAAGTAGCCACACATCCCATGATGTGTCCAAATTTTAGCTTAAAGCTTACATTTGTAAGCTAAGCTTACAAGTTAAGCAACTTCCACCCACCATCTAATCAAAACCACTAGCTACCATTCAATTTCCACCATTTACTCCATGCAAATCAACTCCAAATCCTCTCTACTCTCCATCTTATGCCGTCCCATTTCTCCACAAAACACCACCATTCATACAAAATTTAACCATAAACATATGTTACAATTAACATATGTTAATCTACATTCAAAAAGATGAAGATTGGTGCAAGTTATAACATCCAAGGAGGAGTTTTCATGGAGTAGTAGGGCTGATTTTCCAAAGGTATTCATGAAGAATGGTGTTCTTGAAGATGGTGTTGGCTATGCACAAGTTTCTCCATCAAAATCCATGTTTTGATCAACCTACATCATCATGGTGGTATAAAGATTGTTCTTCTCATCTTCTTGTTATTTTGAATATGTAAACATGTATTTTATTTCCTATTGTATATGTATATGATGATTATATGATGATAAAAATGTTATGTGGGGATTTGGTGTTGATAAACATGATTAAAAAGGTGAAAACTATAAAGAACAAGGCTAAAATCTTGCTTAAAAGTGATGGCTGTATAAAACAGTAAAGAAACAGGTCATGGACTGATAAAATGATGAAGTAGAATCCATTTACAGTAAGCTATATGTCTTGTACACATGTGAGAATTGGCCATGCAATGGAATCATTGTAATGAGTGAGATATGATCAAAACAAGTTTAAGATACATATCTGAGTTCACTGTTTTGGACGATTTTTAGAAAATACTTAGAGGATGATTCAACAGTAGCTATAGGAGCGTTAAATGGAGCACATATCATGTAGTGTATGTGATAAAAATTTGAGCTTCTATCTCCATATAAAACTCAGGATATGGCAATTTTGGTGAAAGTGAAGATAAAAATCAGATTTTGGAAATTAAAGTATAATACTATTATATAAGCACTCAAATTTTAATAGTATAAAATATAAATTAAAACCCACTAACTTATATAATACATTTATATAAATATGTACAATAGTAAATGAGTGGACATTTTCTAAAAATGGTAACTTGTTAAGTTTTATAAGTTATAAAACTATAAACATGATTTTTACGACTTTTTCGGCTATCGTCGTAAAATTAACGTTTTTCGCCAAATAAAACTTAGACGACCAAACCCGTCTAATGTAAACTTTATAAAACTTATATACTGATATATAAACATGTATAACAAGTAAAAACCGATAAAACCCGAACTATAGGACATACGGACATTAACGAGCTAAGTAAACATATTGGACTAATAATTGGACTAAATAAGTTACACACTTATAAAAAGAACTTATTAGGCTTAACCCATTTAGGCCCAACTTATAAAGTGTAAATACTGATCATATAAGTATAAAATGGATTAATAAGAGTTAAAGAACTTATAATAAGTTTATTGGACTTAAAACACGTAAATAGGTAAAACTAGTAAACTAGTATAAAAGTTATCGACACATAACACAAAAATGAGTAAATGAGGATATGTAAACCCACTTGATCATCATATATATAAAATCATCATATGTATACATAATTGTTATTTTTATAAAGTTATTGGACAAACGTCTAAGACCGATTATTATTTGTCTAGGTTTCCGTGATTGAAGCACGTACCGTACGTCCGAATTGCCGATAACCCGCCTTCCCACATCAATGTGAGTTCATAGCCTCGCACTCTTTTAAATGTTTTTATAAATGTTTTATAAACCCGCGAGGGGGATAACCTGTTAGTTTTTATTAAATAGGACACCATTTGTCCTGATTGTTTGTTTATTGATTTTGGACCCGAATGATTGAATGACCCGATTGTATGACCCGATAAATGAATAAAGGACCCGATAGATGAAATTAAATGGATTATTAAAGTTAGGTTATGTCACTAAAAGTCCCATTAGCATGAATTGTGAACTACCGGGATTTATTAGACGCTTATGCATATAATAGTACTATTTGGGGACGATCACCCCAGTTCGCGCCTTGACGGTTGATCCCCGTCGTGCCACATTGATTGGTAAGCGAATTTATGTATGAGAAGATTTCCATAGCGTGACCTTTGTGACGACACGCTACTTTAGATGGGCAAATTTGGTATCGGGTTAGCTACCCGTTGTTGGTTTAGTAAGGTAACAATGTCATGCGGCTTATAATAATCCGACTAACGAAATACTACTAGACGCCAGAATCACGACGTATTGCCTGACTAGCAATACAGGGTCATACTATTGATATTATGTTCGTGTTTTGGTTTTCATAACCATATTCATATAACGGTTTTTATTTAGTCTATACAACGTTGTAAAACGTATTGTATGATATTTTCACGACATTGGCTCGTATAATGATTTTTAAGGCAAATGCCTATATTATGATTTTGATAAAGATTTGTATAAAATGATTTTTGGCTATTCTATGGCCTATTACAATGATTTGTACAAAAATGATTTTTGGTAATAATTTTATACCAAAGTTATATTGCTGACCTTTTCTTTTAACATGTTTTGTCTCAGGTACTTGAAGGTAATTCTCGGGAAGACAACAAGAATTCATGGCCCGCACTTAAACAATATTTTCCATTCAAATACTTTGTAAAACTTTGTATGAAATATAATGACTTGGGACCAATGTAACTTTGATATTTATGAATGGAAATGATTTATTATTAAACGACGCGATTTTTATGCGTTGTCTATGATGTGAGTAATGTGCTATCCCGTAACACCAACGAGTCTTCCGCTGAATTGAGTTGTACAAATTTGGGGGTGTTACAGAATAAAATGTTGAATCGAATCTTTCAAAGTCATATGATACTTAAGCATGAGTTTCTTACATGAAATGTCAAATACTTGTTGTTTAGTGTTGTATATTATTCACCTTCTTAGGCTTTCCAAGGATAAATAATATCATCGTTGTTTTGATCAAAGAAAGCGACGTGTTGTTAGAGCAAACTCATATCTCGACCGTTATATTATGGTGTGCCGCCGGGATGTTGTTTGTCCGGTGCATTCACAACTACTTTAAATACTAGCTGACCGACTTTTAAACCTGGCAAAACACGACAAAAAACTAAACAAACAAAATTCCTAGGTGTGTTTTGTCCATCTAAGATCCGTGAAAATTTATTTTCCACGGATTCTAGATGGTCCCTGTGGACTAGAAATCTAAAGTCCGGTTTTCGCTTAGGTTTGGATGATTTTGGCCGGTTCGGCATTTTTTGCTGTTTTGGCCGGTTTTGACCAGTTTTCGACCGGTTAGGTCGCTTTTGACCGAGGTTTTCCGAGACAAAATGTACTCCTTGTTTCAAGCTTTCATTTTCTTAGTCATGTTCTTGAAACGGATTCATGTAGCACATGTTATGGCCTTTTTATTGCAGCCCATATTTTCTGATAATTTCGATCTAAATTTGTTTTTGTGTGTTAGCAATTATGTTTGGGACTTTATTTCTTTACCATATGGAATTAGTAAAACTAACTCCTATTTGTATGTTTTTGTATATGTAGGTTGTATATATGTATGTTTATTATGTGTAGTCGAAGCACAATAGATTGTAAGTAACTTTACAAATACATACACAAATAAAGAAAGAAAAGCAAGTTTAATGTGAAGCCAAAAGCAAAGATCAACAAACTAAACTCCAATCATACCGGTAAGGAGGTTTAACTAAATAATTGATTTCATAAATATCTCGCCATTCAAATGGAATAAAATGTTGAATCGAATATTTCAAAGTCATATGATACTTAAGCATGAGTTTCTTACATGAAATGTCAAATACTTGTTGTTTAGTGTTGTATATTATTCACCTTCTTAGGCTTTCGAAGGATAAATAATATCATCGTTGTTTTGATCAAAGAAAGCGACGTGTTGTTAGAGCAAACTCATATCTCGATCGTTATATTATGGTGTGCCGCCGGGATGTTGTTTGTCCGGAGCATTCACAACTACTTTAAATACTAGCTGACCGACTTTTAAACCTGGCAAAACACGACAAAAAACTAAACAAACAAAATTCCTAGGTGTGTTTTTTCCATCTAAGATCCGTGAAAATTTATTTTCCACGGATTCTAGATGGTCCCTGTGGACTGGAAATCTAAAGTCTGGTTTTCGCTTAGGTTTGGATGATTTTGGCCGGTTCGGCATTTTTTGTTGTTTTGGCCGGTTTTGACCAGTTTTCGACAGGTTAGGTCGCTTTTGACCGAGGTTTTCCGAGACAAAATGTACTCCTTGTTTCAATATTTCATTTTCTTAGTCATGTTCTTGAAACGGATTCATGTGGCACATGCTATGGCCTTTTTATTGCAGCCCATATTTTCTGATAATTTCGATCTAAATTTGTTTTTGTGTGTTAGCAATTATGTTTGGGACTTTATTTCTTTACCATATGGAATTAGTAAAACTAACTCCTATTTGTATGTTTTTGTATATGTAGGTTGTATATATGTATGTTTATTATGTGTAGTCGAAGCACAATAGATTGTAAGTAACTTTACAAATGCATACACAAATAAAGAAAGAAAAGTGAGTTTAATGTGAAGCCAAAAGCAAAGATCAACAAACTAAACTCTAATCATACCGGTAAGGAGGTTTAACTAAATAATTGATTTCATAAATATCTCGCCATTCAAATGGAGTAAAATGTTGAATCGAATATTTCAAAGTCATATGATACTTAAGCATGAGTTTCTTACATGAAATGTCAAATACTTGTTGTTTAGTGTTGTATATTATTCACTTTCTTAGGCTTTCCAAGGATAAATAATATCATCGTTGTTTTGATCAAAGAAAGCGACGTGTTGTTAGAGCAAACTCATATCTCGACCGTTATATTATGGTGTGCCGCCGGGATGTTGTTTGTCCGGTGCATTCACAACTACTTTAAATACTAGCTGACCGACTTTTAAACCTGGCAAAACACGACAAAAAACTAAACAAACAAAATTCCTAGGTGTGTTTTGTCCATCTAAGATCCGTGAAAATTTATTTTCCACGGATTCTAGATGGTCCCTGTGGACTGGAAATCTAAAGTCTGGTTTTCGCTTAGGTTTGGATGATTTTGGCCGGTTCGGCATTTTTTGCTGTTCTGGCCGGTTTTGACCAGTTTTCGACCGGTTAGGTCGCTTTTGACCGAGGTTTTCCGAGACAAAATGTACTCCTTGTTTCAAGCTTTCATTTGCTTAGTCATGTTCTTGAAACGGATTCATGTAGCACATGTTATGGCCTTTTTATTGCAGCCCATATTTTCTGATAATTTCGATCTAAATTTGTTTTTGTGTGTTAGCAATTATGTTTGGGACTTTATTTCTTTACCCTATGGAATTAGTAAAACTAACTCCTATTTGTATGCTATTGTATATGTAGGTTGTATATATGTATGTTTATTATGTGAAGTCGAAGCACAATAGATTGTAAGTAACTTTACAAAGACATACACAAATAAAGAAAGAAAAGCGAGTTAGCCAAAAGCAAAGATCAACAAACTAAACTCAAATCATACCGGTAAGGAGGTTTAACTAAATAATTGATTTCATAAATAGCTCGCCATTCAAATGGAATAAAATGTTGAATCGAATATTTCAAAGTCATATGATACTTAAGCATGAGTTTCTTATATAAATTTGTTTTTGTATGTTAGCGATTGTGTTTGGTAATCTATTTCTTGATAGCTCTCAATTTTAATAGAATAAAACATGGAATCAAATATTTCAGAGTCATATAATACATAAGCAAGTTGATCCTACATGAAATGTCAAAAAATACTTGTCCTTCTTTTGCATATTATTCACCTATGTAGGCTTCCCAGGTTAAACAATATCATTTTTAGGTCAAATAACATGACGTTTTGTTAGAGCACACTCATGTCTTGACCTTTATACGATAATGTACCGTCGAGATTCTCTTTGTCTACTACATTCACAACTACCTCAAATACTAGCTAACCAACTTTTACACCAATAAAACACAACCAAAACTAAACAGAGGAAACATATAGATGTGTTTTCTCCATCAAGAATCCGGGCAAATACATTATGCCCGGATTCTATGTGGTCTATATGGACTGGAAATAATTTTAGAGGTTTTTTCTTAGGTTTGGATGATTTGAGCCGGTTACGGCATTTTTAGCTGTTCTTGGTAGGTTTTTATCAGTTTTTGATCGGTTTTAGTCGCTTTTGACCAATGCTTGCCTGGATAAAAGTACTCCTTTTTTCAAGCATCCATTTTCTTAGTTGTGGTCTTGAAACGGAGTCATGTTTCACATGTTATGACCATTTTATTGCAACCCACGTTTTCAGATAATTTCAATATAAATTTGTTTTTGTATGTTAGCGATTGTGTTTGGTAATCTATTTCTTGATAGCTCTCAATTTTAATAGAATAAAACATGGAATCAAATATTTCAGAGTCATATAATACATAAGCAAGTTGATCCTACATGAAATGTCAAAAAATACTTGTCCTTCTTTTGCATATTATTCACCTATGTAGGCTTCCTAGGTTAAACAATATCATTTTTAGGTCAAATAACATGACGTTTTGTTAGAGCACACTCATGTCTTGACCTTTATACTATAATGTACCGTCGAGATGCTCTTTGTCTACTACATTCACAACTACCTCAAATACTAGCTGACCAACTTTTACACCAATAAAACACAACCAAAACTAAACAGAGGAAACATATAGATGTGTTTTCTCCATCAAGAATCCGGGCAAATACATTATGCCCGGATTCTATGTGGTCTATATGGACTGGAAATAATTTTAGAGGTTTTTTCTTAGGTTTGGATGATTTGAGCCGGTTACGGCATTTTTAGCTGTTCTTGGTAGGTTTTTATCAGTTTTTGATCGGTTTTAGTCGCTTTTGACCAATGCTTGCCTGGATAAAAGTACTCCTTTTTTCAAGCATCCATTTTCTTAGTTGTGGTCTTGAAACGGAGTCATGTTTCACATGTTATGACCATTTTATTGCAACCCACGTTTTCAGATAATTTCAATATAAATTTGTTTTTGTATGTTAGCGATTGTGTTTGGTAATCTAATTCTTGATAGCTCTCAATTTTAATAGAATAAAACATGGAATCAAATATTTCAGAGTCATATAATACATAAGCAAGTTGATCCTACATGAAATGTCAAAAAATACTTGTCTTTCTTTTGCATATTATTCACCTATGTAGGCTTCCCAAGGTTAAACAATATCATTTTTAGGTCAAATAACATGACGTTTTGTTAGAGCACACTCATGTCTTGACCTTTATACTATAATGTACCGTCGAGATGCTCTTTGTCTACTACATTCACAACTACCTCAAATACTAGCTGACCAACTTTTACACCAATAAAACACAACCAAAACTAAACAGAGGAAACATATAGATGTGTTTTATCCATCAAGAATCCGGGCAAATACATTATGCCCGGATTCTATGTGGTCTATATGGACTGGAAATAATTTTAGAGGTTTTTTCTTAGGTTTGGATGATTTGAGCCGGTTACGGCATTTTTAGCTGTTCTTGGTAGGTTTTTATCAGTTTTTGATCAGGTTTAGTCGCTTTTGACCAATGCTTGCCTGGATAAAAGTACTCCTTTTTTCAAGCATCCATTTTCTTAGTTGTGGTCTTGAAACGGAGTCATGTATCACATGTTATGACCATTTTATTGCAACCCACGTTTTCAGATAATTTCAATATAAATTTGTTTTTGTATGTTAGCGATTGTGTTTGGTAATCTGTTTCTTGATAGCTCTCAATTTTAATAGAATAAAACATGGAATCAAATATTTCAGAGTCATATAATACATAAGCAAGTTGATCCTACATGAAATGTCAAAAAATACTTGTCCTTCTTTTGCATATTATTCACCTATGTAGGCTTCCCAGGTTAAACAATATCATTTTTAGGTCAAATAACATGACGTTTTGTTAGAGCACACTCATGTCTTGACCTTTATACGATAATGTACCGTCGAGATTCTCTTTGTCTACTACATTCACAACTACCTCAAATACTAGCTAACCAACTTTTACACCAATAAAACACAACCAAAACTAAACAGAGGAAACATATAGATGTGTTTTCTCCATCAAGAATCCGGGCAAATACATTATGCCCGGATTCTATGTGGTCTATATGGACTGGAAATAATTTTAGAGGTTTTTTCTTAGGTTTGGATGATTTGAGCCGGTTACGGCATTTTTAGCTGTTCTTGGTAGGTTTTTATCAGTTTTTGATCGGTTTTAGTCGCTTTTGACCAATGCTTGCCTGGATAAAAGTACTCCTTTTTTCAAGCATCCATTTTCTTATTTGTGGTCTTGAAACGGAGTCATGTTTCACATGTTATGACCATTTTATTGCAACCCACGTTTTCAGATAATTTCAATATAAATTTGTTTTTGTATGTTAGCGATTGTGTTTGGTAATCTATTTCTTGATAGCTCTCAATTTTAATAGAATAAAACATGGAATCAAATATTTCAGAGTCATATAATACATAAGCAAGTTGATCCTACATGAAATGTCAAAAAATACTTGTCCTTCTTTTGCATATTATTCACCTATGTAGGCTTCCTAGGTTAAACAATATCATTTTTAGGTCAAATAACATGACGTTTTGTTAGAGCACACTCATGTCTTGACCTTTATACTATAATGTACCGTCGAGATGCTCTTTGTCTACTACATTCACAACTACCTCAAATACTAGCTGACCAACTTTTACACCAATAAAACACAACCAAAACTAAACAGAGGAAACATATAGATGTGTTTTCTCCATCAAGAATCCGGGCAAATACATTATGCCCGGATTCTATGTGGTCTATATGGACTGGAAATAATTTTAGAGGTTTTTTCTTAGGTTTGGATGATTTGAGCCGGTTACGGCATTTTTAGCTGTTCTTGGTAGGTTTTTATCAGTTTTTGATCGGTTTTAGTCGCTTTTGACCAATGCTTGCCTGGATAAAAGTACTCCTTTTTTCAAGCATCCATTTTCTTAGTTGTGGTCTTGAAACGGAGTCATGTTTCACATGTTATGACCATTTTATTGCAACCCACGTTTTCAGATAATTTCAATATAAATTTGTTTTTGTATGTTAGCGATTGTGTTTGGTAATCTAATTCTTGATAGCTCTCAATTTTAATAGAATAAAACATGGAATCAAATATTTCAGAGTCATATAATACATAAGCAAGTTGATCCTACATGAAATGTCAAAAAATACTTGTCTTTCTTTTGCATATTATTCACCTATGTAGGCTTCCCAAGGTTAAACAATATCATTTTTAGGTCAAATAACATGACGTTTTGTTAGAGCACACTCATGTCTTGACCTTTATACTATAATGTACCGTCGAGATGCTCTTTGTCTACTACATTCACAACTACCTCAAATACTAGCTGACCAACTTTTACACCAATAAAACACAACCAAAACTAAACAGAGGAAACATATAGATGTGTTTTATCCATCAAGAATCCGGGCAAATACATTATGCCCGGATTCTATGTGGTCTATATGGACTGGAAATAATTTTAGAGGTTTTTTCTTAGGTTTGGATGATTTGAGCCGGTTACGGCATTTTTAGCTGTTCTTGGTAGGTTTTTATCAGTTTTTGATCAGGTTTAGTCGCTTTTGACCAATGCTTGCCTGGATAAAAGTACTCCTTTTTTCAAGCATCCATTTTCTTAGTTGTGGTCTTGAAACGGAGTCATGTATCACATGTTATGACCATTTTATTGCAACCCACGTTTTCAGATAATTTCAATATAAATTTGTTTTTGTATGTTAGCGATTGTGTTTGGTAATCTGTTTCTTGATAGCTCTCAATTTTAATAGAATAAAACATGGAATCAAATATTTCAGAGTCATATAATACATAAGCAAGTTGATCCTACATGAAATGTCAAAAAATACTTGTCCTTCTTTTGCATATTATTCACCTATGTAGGCTTCCCAGGTTAAACAATATCATTTTTAGGTCAAATAACATGACGTTTTGTTAGAGCACACTCATGTCTTGACCTTTATACGATAATGTACCGTCGAGATTCTCTTTGTCTACTACATTCACAACTACCTCAAATACTAGCTGACCAACTTTTACACCAATAAAACACAACCAAAACTAAACAGAGGAAACATATAGATGTGTTTTCTCCATCAAGAATCCGGGCAAATACATTATGCCCGGATTCTATGTGGTCTATATGGACTGGAAATAATTTTAGAGGTTTTTTCTTAGGTTTGGATGATTTGAGCCGGTTACGGCATTTTTAGCTGTTCTTGGTAGGTTTTTATCAGTTTTTGATCGGTTTTAGTCGCTTTTGACCAATGCTTGCCTGGATAAAAGTACTCCTTTTTTCAAGCATCCATTTTCTTAGTTGTGGTCTTGAAACGGAGTCATGTTTCACATGTTATGACCATTTTATTGCAACCCACGTTTTCAGATAATTTCAATATAAATTTGTTTTTGTATGTTAGCGATTGTGTTTGGTAATCTATTTCTTGATAGCTCTCAATTTTAATAGAATAAAACATGGAATCAAATATTTCAGAGTCATATAATACATAAGCAAGTTGATCCTACATGAAATGTCAAAAAATACTTGTCCTTCTTTTGCATATTATTCACCTATGTAGGCTTCCCAGGTTAAACAATATCATTTTTAGGTCAAATAACATGACGTTTTGTTAGAGCACACTCATGTCTTGACCTTTATACTATAATGTACCGTCGAGATGCTCTTTGTCTACTACATTCACAACTACCTCAAATACTAGCTGACCAACTTTTACACCAATAAAACACAACCAAAACTAAACAGAGGAAACATATAGATGTGTTTTCTCCATCAAGAATCCGGGCAAATACATTATGCCCGGATTCTATGTGGTCTATATGGACTGGAAATAATTTTAGAGGTTTTTTCTTAGGTTTGGATGATTTGAGCCGGTTACGGCATTTTTAGCTGTTCTTGGTAGGTTTTTATCAGTTTTTGATCGGTTTTAGTCGCTTTTGACCAATGCTTGCCTGGATAAAAGTACTCCTTTTTTCAAGCATCCATTTTCTTAGTTGTGGTCTTGAAACGGAGTCATGTTTCACATGTTATGACCATTTTATTGCAACCCACGTTTTCAGATAATTTCAATATAAATTTGTTTTTGTATGTTATCGATTGTGTTTGGTAATCTATTTCTTGATAGCTCTCAATTTTAATAGAATAAAACATGGAATCAAATATTTCAGAGTCATATAATACATAAGCAAGTTGATCCTACATGAAATGTCAAAAAATACTTGTCCTTCTTTTGCATATTATTCACCTATGTAGGCTTCCCAGGTTAAACAATATCATTTTTAGGTCAAATAACATGACGTTTTGTTAGAGCACACTCATGTCTTGACCTTTATACGATAATGTACCGTCGAGATTCTCTTTGTCTACTACATTCACAACTACCTCAAATACTAGCTGACCAACTTTTACACCAATAAAACACAACCAAAACTAAACAGAGGAAACATATAGATGTGTTTTCTCCATCAAGAATCCGGGCAAATACATTATGCCCGGATTCTATGTGGTCTATATGGACTGGAAATAATTTTAGAGGTTTTTTCTTAGGTTTGGATGATTTGAGCCGGTTACGGCATTTTTAGCTGTTCTTGGTAGGTTTTTATCAGTTTTTGATCGGTTTTAGTCGCTTTTGACCAATACTTGCCTGGATAAAAGTACTCCTTTTTTCAAGCATCCATTTTCTTAGTTGTGGTCTTGAAACGGAGTCATGTTTCACATGTTATGACCATTTTATTGCAACCCACGTTTTCAGATAATTTCAATATAAATTTGTTTTTGTATGTTAGCGATTGTGCTTGGTAATCTATTTCTTGATAGCTCTCAATTTTAATAGAATAAAACATGGAATCAAATATTTCAGAGTCATATAATACATAAGCAAGTTGATCCTACATGAAATGTCAAAAAATACTTGTCCTTCTTTTGCATATTATTCACCTATGTAGGCTTCCCAGGTTAAACAATATCATTTTTAGGTCAAATAACATGACGTTTTGTTAGAGCACACTCATGTCTTGACCTTTATACTATAATGTACCGTCGAGATGCTCTTTGTCTACTACATTCACAACTACCTCAAATACTAGCTGACCAACTTTTACACCAATAAAACACAACCAAAACTAAACAGAGGAAACATATAGATGTGTTTTCTCCATCAAGAATCCGGGCAAATACATTATGCCCGGATTCTATGTGGTCTATATGGACTGGAAATAATTTTAGAGGTTTTTTCTTAGGTTTGGATGATTTGAGCCGGTTACGGCATTTTTAGCTGTTCTTGGTAGGTTTTTATCAGTTTTTGATCAGGTTTAGTCGCTTTTGACCAATGCTTGCCTGGATAAAAGTACTCCTTTTTTCAAGCATCCATTTTCTTAGTTGTGGTCTTGAAACGGAGTCATGTATCACATGTTATGACCATTTTATTGCAACCCACGTTTTCAGATAATTTCAATATAAATTTGTTTTTGTATGTTAGCGATTGTGTTTGGTAATCTGTTTCTTGATAGCTCTCAATTTTAATAGAATAAAACATGGAATCAAATATTTCAGAGTCATATAATACATAAGCAAGTTGATCCTACATGAAATGTCAAAAAATACTTGTCCTTCTTTTGCATATTATTCACCTATGTAGGCTTCCCAGGTTAAACAATATCATTTTTAGGTCAAATAACATGACGTTTTGTTAGAGCACACTCATGTCTTGACCTTTATACGATAATGTACCGTCGAGATTCTCTTTGTCTACTACATTCACAACTACCTCAAATACTAGCTGACCAACTTTTACACCAATAAAACACAACCAAAACTAAACAGAGGAAACATATAGATGTGTTTTCTCCATCAAGAATCCGGGCAAATACATTATGCCCGGATTCTATGTGGTCTATATGGACTGGAAATAATTTTAGAGGTTTTTTCTTAGGTTTGGATGATTTGAGCCGGTTACGGCATTTTTAGCTGTTCTTGGTAGGTTTTTATCAGTTTTTGATCGGTTTTAGTCGCTTTTGACCAATGCTTGCCTGGATAAAAGTACTCCTTTTTTCAAGCATCCATTTTCTTAGTTGTGGTCTTGAAACGGAGTCATGTTTCACATGTTATGACCATTTTATTGCAACCCACGTTTTCAGATAATTTCAATATAAATTTGTTTTTGTATGTTAGCGATTGTGTTTGGTAATCTATTTCTTGATAGCTCTCAATTTTAATAGAATAAAACATGGAATCAAATATTTCAGAGTCATATAATACATAAGCAAGTTGATCCTACATGAAATGTCAAAAAATACTTGTCCTTCTTTTGCATATTATTCACCTATGTAGGCTTCCCAGGTTAAACAATATCATTTTTAGGTCAAATAACATGACGTTTTGTTAGAGCACACTCATGTCTTGACCTTTATACTATAATGTACCGTCGAGATGCTCTTTGTCTACTACATTCACAACTACCTCAAATACTAGCTGACCAACTTTTACACCAATAAAACACAACCAAAACTAAACAGAGGAAACATATAGATGTGTTTTCTCCATCAAGAATCCGGGCAAATACATTATGCCCGGATTCTATGTGGTCTATATGGACTGGA